>BSBN01000669.1:9375000-10000000 GCA_027924645.1 Cunninghamia lanceolata
AATGATAGACAACTCCATTATTCAACAAGTTAGATCATGAATATTTGCAGACAATACTGTACCTGAGGAATGTACGGCCTGTAGCAACGTTTTCTTCAGGAAAACAGAGTTCTCTTATTGAGCAGTCCCAGAAATAAGGTTATAAAAAACTTCTTAATGAATGTCAAGACACCAAAATGGACTTGATTGAAAGCTAAGCCTTCACCCTACTCATCCCACACGTTTGAGGCTCATGACTGTTGCGTACAGGTGAATAGTACGGACTGTTTCTTCAAAAAATACAGAAAAGAGGCAAAAACAGCAAAGAATTGGTATTTTATTGCTTTGAAACTTCTTGCACCACATACAATGATCTTGTTCAAGGTGTTTTAAACTTGCACACACCTTGACAAACTCCTTGGAGGCAGTTGGGCCGATGGGAAGATCCATAACCACTTCTTCCACCATCGAACTTCCTTGTGCAATTTGAAACTTCAACTAATTACCAGTTTTTTGCATAGGCATCGGTGATTATGAGTCTTCAAACACCTTTACAATTTAATTAGGCCTCGGATTAGGCACTAGACTCTTTGACTCTGTCCTATATGCCTGAACAAGGCTTACAACATGAAGTTTTATATGACTGCCCCTTATGACTTTATGACTGCCTCCTATACAATGTGAGATTGCATGAGTGCCTATTACAACATGGAATCATGATCCTTATTACAACATGAGAAAATGGTCTTCAAGACCTTATGGAATCAACAAAACAAAATGAGCAACAAAACAAGACATAAGTCCTTTGGTCTCCTTGGTGCTCCTGCACCAGAAACCGAGGTGGTCGGGGCAAACCCCAGGGTGTACTGTCCCTGTACCCAACCCCGTACCGTTTCTATACGGGCACGGCAGGCAAATCTGCAAAACCCAGTAACTTATCTTGAAAACCAAGCTATTTGAGAAATTGAGAATGAAACTAATGAAGAGGATTGCAGATTTAGCTTTTATGAAACGATTTTGTGACCATAAAGTTACCTCTTCCTTTGTTAAGGTCTTTCATCACCTTTGTAGCTACATAAACCAGCACATATTTAACAGGGCTAGTCTCTCCTTGCTGCAATCTATCATTACCAGAACTCGAGCTGAGATTGACAGCATTTCTATTTGAGAGAATAGGGTTTCTATTCAACTTAATTAATACAACTGGAATTGAAGAATGGGTGTGTAATGTCCCACCCTGAGACAGTTGAACTGCCATGTCACCAAAATAGTGTCCAGACTGACACTTATTATAAATAGCAGCATTCTCCGAGGACCAAAGAGAACAAACCCAGAAAGATTGTCGCCATGCAAGCACTTACTATAAATAGTAAGTATGGACAAGTTGTCCGAAATCCCTCCAGAAGGTGTCATACAGCTCCACTGGATCACCTGAGCACACTGGTGGCATCGAAATACTCCTCTGATTAGGTTGTCACTAACCCAGAAAGTCAACTCCAACTGTGCTGCAAGAGAACCTGAAAATGGGGACATTACAGGGTGCTCTCATAGTATGGGATACGAGTAGTAATCATTTCGAGGTGTTGCATATGGTTTGAGTGTATGGAGTTAGTTGTACTTGAATACTTGTATCTTGTATGAGCCTTACATGCTAAGGATGATTTGTATTAATTATGCTTATGTATGTATCTAGGAATAAACATGAAAGGAATCTAAATAAGATAATTGAACCCACACATCAAAGGAGTCCCTTTCCTTCCCAACCATTGGCTTGTCTTGAAGCGACAAACTGATAATCCAATAGATAATGAAGTAACAACTACAAGTGCCATTGTTATCTTATTTAAATTCTGCTCATGTACATTCCTAGATACATACATAAGCATAAGTAATACAAATCATCCATAGTATAAAAATCTCATACAAGACATAAGTAATCAAGAAAAACTAAGTCTAAACACTCAAGGCCATATGCAACACCTGTAAATGATTACTACTCGCATCCCATACTATGAGAGCACTCATCCTTCAATGTCATATGCCTTAATTAAATCAAAAAGCTCAAGGTATAATAACATGCATTCCATACTACATGTATTCCTAATACCTACCTTATTATAATCCCTTAACTTTCTCACATAGAACCAACTTACAATCAATAGGAAATACAAGAACACATACACTAAACAAACAAGAATATAGATTACAAGAATACACACATCTAATCAAGATGAACACAAATGCAAGGCCCACATACATAAACATTAAGTAACAATCATGGACACAAGACAAACATAGAATAGAAAAGTACAACATAAACAAGATCACAAGACAATCACGAGATCACATCCACCTAGTAAGTTGTCAATCGGCATCCTTACAAGCAATAACAAACTAGGTATTCCTCAAGATACAAGGACACTCCTAAAATAACATCAGGATATCCTTACCATACAAATAGTATGATAACACAAAACATACTTAGCAAGCAAAGCACCTCTATCCTCTCGGATAGAACTCTACTCTTTTGAGAAGACACCCCACCTTTTGGTAGAAACCCTACTCTTTCAAGTAGACACCCCGTCTTTCAGTGGAACCCTATTCTTTCAAATAGAAACCCTACTCTTCCAAGTAGACACCCCACCTTTTAATGAAACCTTATTCTTTACAACCCATTCTAGGGAAAAAGGTTTGAAAACAAGATGGGAGAAGAGAAAAAATAAATAAAGTTTGGCTCTCTAACAAGGAAAAGAGAAGCACCTCAACTTCGTTCTTTACAAATAATCAGCAAAGTTTATCATTTTCATAGTGCCAAGTTAGAAACCAACACTAGGACATATGCAACCAACAACTTGCTTCTAGCATTTCATCTACTCCATTATCAAATCCAAAATCTACTATGTGTTCCTCTTCTCCTAGTACACTGCCCAACCTCAACAAGATCAATAACACCCCATCCCTCAACAACTTTTGCCCGTGTGTATCTGATGGGACCACTATTTCCAATTTAACCTGCTATGAGCTTCCCATAGTTTCATTGGGAAGCAATGTAAACTCTACCACTTCCTTGTAGATGCTTTCACCTTTGGACGTTGGTTCAAATGGCTTGGTGATCAGCAGAAATGTGAAGAACTCGTCCAAACACCATGTTGATGCTCTGATTATGGACATAAGTTGCAGCAACACTCTGACCACTACACAAGAGTCTCAACTTGCGATGATCGGAAGGACATTGACTTCACTACCAGGTAAGTACCTTGTTTTGTCCATTGATCCCTTTTCCCCTATTATTAAACTAGTTCATTCCAATCCTAACATTGTAGAAGCTTTTGTTCCTGTCATTGAATGCCTTTGGAATGTTGATACTTGTAGTCTTACCCATTAGGATCATTCTCTTAATTCAAATATATGTTAGCAGGATTTGTTTCAACTTGATGTTATTAGGAGCATGATCCAATCTGCTAATTTGCCCAATAGCCAAGTTATCATTGGAATATCCCTTGCCCTTAATATGAAAGTGAACTCTCATCCCATTCTCAACCCGTCTCTTTTGAGTTTGATGCCTCCCTCCAACATGACAACTATGAACAATTTAACTTTGGGTGCCTCTGACCTTTTGTACAAGAACCCTGTCCTATTAGTTGACACTAGGGAGTTGGTATGCTGTGATTCAACAACATTGCCCATGGGGCCAAGGTTCCCCAAGGAGGAGATAATTACTCCCTCTTATGATTTAACCAAGGTGTAGGAAATGTTACCAAAGGCAAAATCAAAGACTAGGAATACAAATTGGTTGTCAACTTGTCTAATGTCACCATTTACAATCTTGCTTTTAATTTCTTTAAAAAGGTCCTTGATTTTGTTATTTCACCAAGCGTCATTCACAAAGAACTTTTAGTTGAAATTGGAAATGTTGCTAGCTTTTTACAATGATATTAATGACAAGACCATGGCGTTGCCCTTTGACATGTCAAACCGCCTAGATGCACAACATTCCCAAAGATGAGTGGTAGGCTTTCAAAAGTTTAAATGAAAATAAGCACATTGTTATAATTAAAGTTGATAACGGGAATGACACATTGTCATGAATAGATGTGATTATGAAGCAAAAATTATTGACCATCTGACTAATAGTGGCAGTTACAAAATCTTAAATTCTAACATGGGTCCTTGATCACCAAGAAAGGGAAAAATGCCATCAACCATTCATCTTTAGAAGATGAATCAAATAACGTCTCCTCCCCAATATTTATAGTGTGCCTAAAATTCACGAAGATGAAGTTCCTCTTAGACCCATTATTGACACCTATGGCTCACCAACATACAATTTAAACTTATTCCTCATGAAGAAATTCAAACCGCTAGTGGGCAAAACTAGTTCATTCATCAAATATTCCACATGTTTTGTAGACTTCATTAAGGATTAAGAAGATGAACAATGAGGACAGTCTTGTCAACTTCAAGTTGTATCCTTGTTCACGAAGGTCCCTATCAACATGGTTATTGAAATTCTTAATAGTAATGTGAATATTGATACTACTTCCATAGTTGAACTCTACTTAAAAACTACGTATTTCACCTTCAAAGGAGTAGTCTATGAGAAATTTGATGGGGGTGGCGATGGGATCACCGCTTTCTCTAGTTGTTGTCCACCTTTTTGCTAAATAATTTTAAGAGAAGGCCCTTAGCTCTTTCCCTATGAAACCGAGATGGTGGAAGCAATACATTGATGACAAGTGAGTGCAAGAAGTTGGGTCCACTTTTTGGCCAAAAATTGGAAGTGTTTTTCCTATTTTTCAAATGTTGTCATAGTTGGAGTAAAAATTTGAAGCACTTACACAGAATATTAATATGATGTAAAAATATGAAATGTAGGATTTTGTTTCTAGTTTTCAAATATGTAATTTATTCTAATACCTAGATGATAAAAGTTGGTTTTGTATAGGATTACAAAAGGTGGCTTTTTAAAAGTCCCTTGTTTTGAGCCAAAGCATGCACGTGTATGGCCAGCATAATTTGACCTAAATGAAAGTATTTTTCTAATTCCTTTTGTGGAAAGATGCATATGATACTGAAGTTTGATCAAGATATTTTTTTTCTAATTTTTTGATAAATATTTTTTTTCTTTTTTTTTTGGCCCTAATTTGTGTTTTTTAAAACCCCTCATGTATGACCAACATAATTTGAGCTAAACTAATCATAACATTACAAAAAAAATTCATCATGATCATGTAGAGAATGATGTTTAGATTGGTCAGACATTTTTTTTTTCAAAATTAAAAGTTATTAAAAAAATAGTAATGTACGTCATTTCAAGTTTATGAGTCTCTTTGTTTAAAAATTAATTAATAAATAGAAAAATATGTCCAACAATAAATAAAAATTACATATTTGAAAACTAGGCATTTTGATCTGTAATGGATTTTAATTTGGTCTAAAAATTCTAAAAAAAAAGTCGTCAGCCATATTAGTAAAGTCAGTTTTTTCTCTTGTTGTTAACATGACCATGTACTTGCAGGTCCAAGGCTAAGGGTTGGGTTTCCAAGCCTTTGCCAAGCCTAACCAAAGCAAAGCCGCGGGTTTCAAAATTCAAATTTCGTGGAACGCATACTCGTTTCAAAACACGTACCCATTCTAAAAAATGAGAACACATACTAAAAAGAAACAGGTACCCGTTTTGAAATATTTTAAAATAGAACGGATACCCGTTTCACAACGGGTACCTGTTTCAATTACATCTATTGTCAGCCCAATTTTAGCTATTCAAAACAGTAGCCTGAACCAAAACGTGTATCCATTTTATTTTAAGCTCAGGTACCCATTTCTGTCGGGGTTTTTTTTTTCCCGTGCGACTTCCACAAAAAGTGGACTCATGTTCTTGCATTTACCCTGACATGAATCTTAACTGGCAGTGTGGCCTTGATAACCTAGAATAATCTCATTTCCAATTAAACAACCTAATGGATAACATTAAGTTCATAACAAGTTTGAACGTGATAAAAAACTTCCTTTCCTAGAAATGCTTCTACATAGAAAACTCGAAAATTCAATTTCATGTCAAGTATATAGGAAAACTGCCCACACATACCTTTACCTATATACCTCTTCTCATCAGGAACACATTAAACAAAGAAATCCCACTTGACTAATATTTTAAAAAGCATAGGTACTCAAACAAGCATATTTCAAGAGCGTTCAAACAAGCAAAAAAGGATCATAAGGTTCACAATTTGTCAAAAGGGTATAATGACACCCCTGTAGCCTTTCTATATTTTGAGGGCATCACAAAATTTGTGAAATCTTGAAGAAAAAAAAGGCATCGTGTCCTTGTTTAGACCACATAAGAAGATTAAGAATCTAATCCTTACCCAAGGATCAAAGGCAACTGCTTCACAAATCAAAAGTCTATAAAATTGAATGCTCGTGTGAGACTATAGATTGGTAAAGGCATAAGGATCAAACAACATGGCACTAACATCAAGCTCAAACGCATTAGAAAATCTGCTCTTGCTTAGCACTCTTCCAAGCCCCAACACCACGTCCACCTTGAAGCCACAAAAGTACTTGGAAAAGAGGACAATTACTACAACAAGAAACTAAGGGAAGCGATTGAGATTAAGAGACGCCCAGATAACCTCAATAGAGATGAGGATTGGAACCTCAGCCATTCTTGGCAACCGGCCTTAAACACTCTTAAACATAATAGTTATAACCTAAGTTAATCTGGGTTGTCTACTATTCTAGTTCTTACCTCTATTGAATCTCTTCCCCCCCTCGTTCGCTCCTCGTTAACCATTTCTCTTCTTATGTGTATCCTCCTTTACTAATCTTCAAAAAACAAATAAGTAGATTAGAACATCACAAGTGCATCAAAACATGTGATAAGTCCTTCTAAAGAAACATTTAGAGGAGTATCACATGATCATTATATTGAAAATTTTCAGTTGAGAGTCTTGTACAACTTCACACATTGACAAAAATGTGAGTGTATCTAACCTAATAAAAATTAACAAATGTACCACATGATGTGGTAAATCTTTACAAAATTTTGATACATCAATTATGCCCTCTCAAGTACCTTAACAAAAAAGAGCACAATATGAGTGCCAAACTTGCAAAAAATCCTCTAAGTAAATTGTACTATCTATCCTAGGAACTTGATGCCATGCTCAGCTATATTTCAGACATTAGCTTCACATTATTAGATATAAATGGAAGGTAAACAAAGAAGGGATGAGAAAATGCACATAAAGGAATCCTGAACACAAAAATTCCATAGATTCAAATGGTACTTTTGTGATGTAGTCATGGTTGGAGGGTTCAATTAAGGATTATCCAACCATGCAGCCAAATACACAAACACACTGCAGAACTCAATTTTGAAAATAAACAACAGATATAGATCTTATTGATTCACAGTCATGAAGTACATTACAATCCACCACAAGGGTTTACAACATAAGGCTTCAGCCTTCAAAGATACATGGGCACAATTGTGTGCGAATTACAAAATTCTCATAGAATATTACAATACAAAGCTTTCATTCTACCATCAAACACTCTAACCAACATCTAATTCTTCATCTCTAAAATGATTAATTCTCTTTCGAATGACCTTAAGTGGCGTCTATATAGTGAGCTATAGCCGTTGGAGTCATCTACATTGATCACAAGTGGCGCAAAACTCATTGCTAGATGAAACATGTATCTTGGTAGCATGTAGTTGGGAATCTTCTAGAATGAATGAGGTAAAGAATATGCATTAGATTGCGATGTAGTTCATACCATGAACCTCCCTGCGACCAATGAGTTTAGAAGTGTAAGTGTTGCCACATGGCTGAAATAGTGATATCTTACATCCCTGTGACTGAGTCTAGAACCCTGATATGCCTTTGCGATGAGAAACTCTAGCTGCAGTGATCATATTGTGACTAGATCATTATTGTAAACCTGCAAAGAAAAAAAACATAAAAGAAAATCTTTTTGGGTGATGCAAGATTGCTCTTACACCCTGGAAGCTCATGCATCACTTCAACAAAAATCATGATGGATTGGAATTTTATTGGTGGAGTCTTTATGGTTGGGGAAGACCCTAACTGTCGTTATCCTTGGGGGTTACCACTTGTTATCTTTGACTCCATCTATCTTTTGTCCCAATTCTTCATCAACCCACCTCTTAAGCGATGTGTGTTCCCCCTTTACATTGTATGGGGTAAGCAAAAGTCCCTTCACCAAGGGGGCAAATGTCACCTTTTCCATACTCCTTGATTGAACATTTAATCACTTTCTCAAAGTTGATGCGCCTACTACAAAATACTTTATTGTAACATTTTTTATTGCATAGCAAACCAAGTTTTAAGATGTCGGTTTGCACTAAACCCTCCCATTTCTTGAAGAACAAAATTGGGTACAAAAATTTTCTTGATTTTCATAAGTACAATAACATTCACATCTAATGGCCTAAATAAGCACCGTGTTGGGTTAAGTTTTAAAGTTTCAAACTACACTACACAATAAACAAAATTGGATTTATGAGTCTACATCCATGGAAGTTGACTTAGAAGCAAGAGGAGCAAAAGGAGCTTTTTCAGTTGCATGCCCATGGGAAGGCATTTCATTAATGGTAGGTGGCACTTCCACAACAGATGTTTTCTCAACCTAAGCAAAAGAAAGAAAGAGTTCACTAAAGCATTCCATGTGTTTGTATCAGGACTAGTAATATCCCTAATTTGCTTTTCCATGGTCACTAATATGGATGCTCAAGTGTTCCACTTCTTATCCTATAGCCTATCTATCATTCTGTCAATATTGATCTTCAAATCCACTGATCTTAGAAATAGCACATGAATTAGAAATAGCCAGATGTAATGTTTTAACACTGATATTGTTTCTAGTGTTGGGATACTTCAGCGTTTTCACCCATCGTGTCCCAAAGCTTAAGACAGAAACAAGAAGTTTAATTACAAACAGAAAGAGCCAGCCATTTCCATTAAACAATCTCCTAGATAGAATGTGTCGGTATACCTGTGGGAAATGTAGCAATTGAGGTTTTCAGGTATGCATACTCATCTCCAAGCCCATATCCATTTGCAACTGGAACAACAATGTTGTCAAGAACCCAATCCTAGAAAAGTAACAATATTAAAATAAGTCCCTTGGAATCCATTTCAACAATGAAGTAGCATAAAATGTAGGCCCTTCTCTTGAAGGTTGTGCCTTTTAAAGGATAAGCATGCCAAATATAAAAACCAACCAACCTGTATGAAACTAGCAGAACTATTTGAATTCCTATTGAAATCCAAAATAGAAACAGTGGAACCTGCAATCCCCAGAAAAGAATAGTTAAATACCTTACCATTTAGAGCCCATGATAAGTCTGAAACTATTGAACCTAAGGAACGTAGTCACCCTTCTTTAGCACACGATAAATCTCACTCAAAACTTGAGTAATGTCCACAACATTACGCAATCCATATCCAACAGTCACGGCATTGAAGGACAAATCTGCAAATGGTAGATTCAATGCATCACCTTGAATCCACCTATTTTACATTGTGCACAAAAAATATATAGTTGATTAGGAGCAACTGAACTAAAGCTGATAGATTGAAGAAACCAAAAATAATGCATATTGAAAGTTGCCAAAGTAGAGAAAAAAGAATAGTAGCATATGCTGTAATTCTGGAAGAAAATGCAGGGTAGAGAGGTATGAAACAGTACATAAGAATTAAAACCTAGAGAAGTTCATCTGCCTAGTCATAACCATGACATTGGTAACTGTACTCACTCAATGCTTGTGTAGCAAGACTTCCAGGAATCTCTCTGTCGTTGCGATGCAATTATCAGTTGCTCATCTGCAAAGTCAAGACCTGTCACCTAGATATTTTTGAGCAAAAGTTAAGATTGAAAAGCATTTTAAAAATTTCCTGGTACCTGTAAGAAATTCATCTTAAGCATACTTTGCACATCTGCAATAAAAAACAATTCTTTTGAGAAGCATTTATATTTCAGAATTTCTAAAGCAGTAATAAAAGGTATCCAGACTGATTCTCTAGACCGGTGACAAGCATCTATAAGAGTAAAGTCCTACCCCCTAAATGGTACCACAGTGATTTCATTAACCAATTTTTACTTTCTTTCGATAAAACAATTTTATAACAAGGATTCATATAAGGGCCAATTGTACCTTCGCAGTATAAAGTTAAATAGAATGTTTCCTTAATTTTACATATAGGGAGCACAGTTTTGCCTGTGGATCCTGAAGTCACGTCTTTCCTCTATTTGTTATGATTTTCACTACAGTACCATCAATGAATGCTGCAATTTGTATATTTAAAGGTTACAGAACATAAAGGAAGCTTAACATTCCGATTATAAGTCTTATTTTCTTCAAAGATCACAGCAATTCGACAGGAAATCATAGGATTATTATTATCTTATCTTCCCCTACAAAAATTTCATACTTTTCCAGTCAGTAATATTAATTAGCACCAGTATGGCCTGCCATTTCCTCAAAGATAGATTCAGTGAAAGAAATCAGGAATGGATCATTTATGATAACAGCTTTCAAACTCCTTAAATCGACATAGATACAGATTATGTGAGTCAGATTCCTTTGATCTGATTAGAATGGGTGAGACTTACTCACTCGTATTTACTTGGGGTTCATTCTGAACAGCCTCCTCCACACATGTTGCAGACCAAACACCAAAGGAATTTTGTGAGCAAACAAGTCTGAAAGTAACCCTTTCAGGTCCCTATAGGTCCATGCAAATATGACTTTGTAGTCTA
Organism: Cunninghamia lanceolata; assembly: GCA_027924645.1. Classification (NCBI taxonomy): domain Eukaryota; kingdom Viridiplantae; phylum Streptophyta; class Pinopsida; order Cupressales; family Cupressaceae; genus Cunninghamia; species Cunninghamia lanceolata. Next base: position 9,385,771 of record BSBN01000669.1, read on the forward strand.
GAATGATTTTGAAATCCACAGCTGTCACGACCGGATTCCCATCATCAACCATGTTGACATGTAATGGATTCCCTTCCAAGCCCAAAGTGACTTTGGCAGTCAAAGGTCCTTAGCAATTGATCTCTTTGGCAATTCGCACTCGCAAACTTACATGTAGGCTCATGTTGACCTTCACATGGCCAACCCAATACTCTATAAATTGCAAAGAGTATTCACAATGTGCAGAGGTAGAGGCGCCCATGGGCTAAAGTTGATTCCAACCTTGGGGTATCCTATAGCAAATCAAATTCAACACCTCTAGAAAGGCAATCCAAAGAAAAGATCTCAAATTCTTCCATTTGCCAATGTAGAGAACCACTATCCAAAATTTATTCATCTTAGATATCACTATTTTTTATTTCAATAACCTCATGTTATGTTGGATTAATGGCCCCTCATTCGAGTTCCTCATCAGAATCCAAAGATTCCAACAAGACTAACTCTTCATCAATTCATTTTATCTTGAGGTCTGACATATTTTTTTATTATTCTCTAGTGATAAGAAGATTTTTTTCCAATTGTGGTCACTTTTGCTCAGCTAGTCTAACTAGAAAAGGGCAACGTAGCACACCCAAAGCTTCTATCTTGTACTTATCCACTCCTAGCAATTTGAAAGTTTGTGGCTATAAAGTGGATCTGCCAAATCTCCTCTAGAGAAAATTCACACCTAATTGTTCGTCAATGATTACCTCTACCAAGGTCTTCCCCTAAAGCTCCATATGCATACTTGTGACTCTCCCTACTTTCTTAATCACTAAAATCATGGCATCCACCACCTGCTTGCCATCACCTACCCATTATCTATCGGCTAGGTTATTCAACATATGGCTGCTTGTGAATCTAGAAATACCCTACAACAGATTTGTCAATTTTACCAGCATTAAAGTCTGTAATACCTGCCCAGCGATTGCTTTGTCTTGTTGGTGACAAGGGTTCCACTTCTAGGCTATATGGATCTTTGACATTGATACACCTTCTGAATTATTAATTTTTCCTTCATCCTCTATGTCATTTTCCACTTTTGCTCAAATCTCTACAACTAGCTTGACATATGGGTTTTTTCTTGCTTGTCCTGTGTTACCAACACCATTATTTCTTCAACTCTGTCCATGATCATGTCTCAACTGCTTCAGGCAATTGTTATCATCGTAGTTTTTTGGTATGCACCCTTGACAACATTCTTCCACCCCACATTCAAATTGGTCAGGCAATATTGTGCAAAGTGACCCCACTTGCTACATTTCTCACAACATTTGATTCAATTGTTCCCATGTAATGTCCCCTTCTTATGCCTAGTCCGTTGTGGGTCCAACGGCCTATTCATTTGAGTTCCTGTAGGCTATTTGGTATGGTAAGGAACTCCTTGTTTTGTGGAGAGCTTTGGTTCAGTTATTTTTGACTTTTTTTGTCGACAATGAGCTTCGTTGATGTTCAGGATTGCAGTGCAGCTTTCAGAAGTGTTTTTGGCTTCCCGGATTGTTCTCCAAACTTCTTGGAGAAGCCATCTATTTTTAGAAAGTCACCTAGTTGGAGTCATTCTTTATCCCAAACCTCCTGGATGGTGTTGGTATGATTTATGTCAAAATTTGCTTCAGTTTGGGATTTTCCGTAAGTCTGGGTGATTAATTGGGCTATTTCATTATTATTTTCACTTTAGTCACCTAAGTTTGGAATTAAATTAAAAGTGACTAAGTGTTATAGCTCATTGGAAAGGGGAAATGTTTTATTAATTGATTGTGCATATCAAAGTGAGCACCTTTACTTGGAAAAAAGGAAATAATTAAGTTGGAGAGAAAAAGTTATTATTTCCAAGAAAAAATTATAATCTTGTGTAACTTCCAAAGTGTCTATTTAAGAGAAGTGAGGGCTCATTGTTGTGTTTCATGCTGAATATTATACTGTTATGCTACAGGAATGAACCTGTGAGTTCTTCATCCCTTCTTGAGGACAATAACCCTCTTGAAGAAGTTCAGTTTCGATGGTGAAAGATCCACCCTAGCTGAAAGAAGTGATTTCACACAAAAATCACTCTTGCATTTCAATGGAGTTATTTTGTTAAGATGTTTTCTGATATTGAAGATATTATTTTGAATACTTTGGTGATATTATAGTGGATTTTGTTAGAACACACTGATATACTGAGAGTGGGGGAGGGTGAATCAGTATATACAACTTTTTAAAACAATTCTACTGTAACAACAAGATCTTTACTGCATCAATCAGAATATGAAAGAACTATGCAAGCATAAGCAAAATCACTCATACACACAAGAGACCATAACACCAGATTTACGTGGAAACCCAAAATGGGAAAAACCACGGTGAGCAAGCTGCTTGGATCTACTGTCCAAATCCAGCCTCACAAAAAAATGAAACAGTGAATTACAATATTTTGTAGGCTCCAACCTGCAAAAATTTCAACTTGAGAAGGACTGCAATCCATTTTACAAATCTGTAGGCTCCAACCTACCAGAGACTTCAATCTCAAAACAAACTGAGCATCAACCCAGCAATAGGCTCCAACCTCCCACAGAAATTGAGCTCCAACCCAGCAATAGGCTCCAACCTATCTAAGGCTCCAACTTCCCATACAAACTGAGCTACAACTTAGGAAACTGAAACAGTAACAAAAACATTCAGCACTTAAACATATTGTGCGAACTCAGGATCTTCAATTCATGCCATTCACATCCTTCAACTTCGCATATTTCCACATGCCCAATCATTTGGTGTTTGCATGTATTTCACTTCTCATTCACATTCGCTTGTATTCGGATATTTCACTTTAGTATTCACAGACACAGATAGATATTTCGATGCAAAGCTCGCATACTTATTCACCATCAAATGCATAAACTGATCTTTCATTTATACCAAACTATAGAACAAATGATTTTCATGTCAGCACTACATTCACCAATGCAGAATAAAACATTCTCCCAAGGTCGGCATCTATAATTTTGAATTCCAACATGTACAATTCCAAGATGCAGTCCATCCTGTAATTTCGGCAATATGAAACAGGGCCTAAAACACATTCTTAGGTCAATCCACAAATAGGTCTGGACCCAAAACTGAACAATCCACATGTTACTAAAATGGCGCCAACAATTAAACTTTTGAATTCCAATGTGTGCATTTGAATGTCAACTAATGCATTAACTTAAAACTTCCTCCAAAGTCGGCCTTAGAGTTTTGAATCCTAAAATTTCGCGCTTTGTATTTTTTCTTTTGCTTTAATTGAATTTGCAGGGCGTCGGAGATCAGGCTTTCGGTCTTCCGCCTTCCTCTTTGAAAGCCTTAGAGGGTCTCCTCCGGTCCCATTGGATTCTTCCTTAGTAGAGCTATCGAGCGTAGGGCTTCCTGTCTACTGCCTTCCTTATCGGGCGACGGGCTTCCTGTCTATCGCCTTCCTTATCGAGCGACGGGCTTCCTGTCTATCGCCTTCCTTATTGGGCGACAGGCTTCCTGTCTATCGCCTTCCTTATTGGGCGACAGGCTTCTTATCTATCGCCTTCCTTATTGGGCGACGGGCTTCCTGTCTACCGCTTCCCATTTTGAATTGATCAAAGGGCAGCCCCGCCCTCTGGACCCCGATCACTTAGCATATGTCTAAGTTCACGCGTCGAGCTTCCTAAGTAACATCTTATTCAAATTCAACAAGGAACATCTCCACCCTCTGACTCCCGATCACTTAGCATATATTAGAGTTCGCGCGCCGAGCTTTCTAAGTAACATCTTCTCATTTGAATTCAACAAGGAACATCTCCGCCCTCCGACTCCAGATATATCAGAGTTCGCGCGCCGGGCTTTCTAAGTAACATCTCATTTGAATTCAACAAAGAACATCTCCGCCCTCAGACTCCCAATTTATCGGAGTTTCGTGATCGGGCCTTCCCCTCTGGCCCTTCTTATTTCCTCAACCTGGAGAAGGGGTAAGGCTGAAACCCCGAACTCCGATGATCACCAAAAAAACCTGCGAACCAACGTTTGCTGATACTTTAGGCAGAAATCATTCATGCCTCAACATCTTTTCTTTGTCATCTTCATCTCTGAACTTCCTTTTGACATCAATGACAATATGTGTATGCACGTTTGACATCAATGACAACACTTCCAACAGATTTTTGGTCTCTTGTGATGTTTGTGTGGAGGTATTCACTGCTGAAAGCCATATTCCAATGTGTCCGTACAAAACAATGATCTCGTTTATTGATGCTACGAATTGTGAAGGGAGGACTTTGAAATGCATTGAATGTTAGCAATACTTGAAGAATATGATGGCGAATTCCATTGGAAGCAATAGTGACAGCTTCTATGAGCATTGTACCCCTGGGAATGCCATACATCCTTGATGTTGGGCTTGAACTTTATTAAGGGAGTCGCTGCCTGTTTTGTATGTTAAACTCCTCCATTTGCCAAGGCGCCTCACCCCAAGGGAGTTCCGTACATACTTGAGTCTGTTCAGAGTGTTTTTTGATTGTTTTGGGGAATTATTGATCATATGCAGCAGTCCGTACAGCACCTACAGAGGTGGTTCAAATCTGAGTTCGGTAGCAGCAGTGTATGAGGTTGTTCGTGATCAGTTTGGATGGTTTTCTGAAGAAGTTTGTACTGATCGTTGTGGTGTGCAGGTGCCATAAAGTTTCCAGTATCATTTCTGATGTGATTCATTGTTGTTTTAACAAGATGTGTGTATATCCTTTATTTGCAGCAGAAACAGACTGGATAATCAGAATTAGACATTTACATTGCTGATTACGATCACTGTGATAGACATTTATAAATTCATTCTTAGATGATTGTAACCCCTGGATGGTATGACCGCCGGTGTGGACTATGAGATTCATGTTTAAATTGCTTACCCCACTGAATAAGTGGTTCATTGTGTGGCTTCTCGCTGAATAAGTAGAAATGCCTTTTTTCTTAAGTTTATTACTCCCACTGAGTAAGTGGTGAATCCCCACTAAAGAAGTGGATGCCCGCTGAATAAGCAAAAGTTGTATTTGATTTGCAATGCATTATTTTGTTTAGCCTGAAGCACTTGTATGCTCTCACCTCGCCCGTTTTGGGAACTTGGTGATCAGAAGAGGTGGAGTTACATGGTTGCATCTCATTTGCTAACACCATTTGTTGATGTTGGACAATCTGGAAAAGAAAAAATTGGGGGTAGAACATTACAATGGTATCAAGGTTGGTCATCCTACCAACCTGATTTGGTAACATCCTTACACATTTTCAGTGTTAAAATCAAAAAATTCAGTCTGATTGATTTATGAATCCAGAAGAGAGAGACTTCATAACCTACAGAAGAAGACAACTACACATTGATTCAGAGATAGAGGGTGAAGACATCATGGGTGAAAGGGTTGCACAAGATCCCAGTACTAGAGATATATTGAATGATTTGGCAAGAGGGCAGCAGGAGATGGTAAGAAGTCAACAACAGATGTCAAGATTGTTAGCTCAGTTGTTGAATCAGAATATTGGTGGTGGCACTCCAATGAATAGGGGAAATAATGAGAACCGAGGTGATGCTAGTAATTCCAAGAGTGGGAGCAATCCACCTATCAACACTAAAACCTCTCAGGCCTCAACGGCTAGGCCTATGAGGCCCATTTTGTTGGGACAGCAGCAAAATCAAGGAGGTGGACAGCAAATTGTGGGAGAAAGTTTTGTTGACTATCAACAAGAATGGCTATCTTTGGTAGATGAGTTCCAAAATGCTATGTCTCTTCATGGTTTCTGTCAACTTAAATACAGAAATCTGCCAAGGAACCAAAATCAGGACCTTCAACGGAACCTTGGGAAGGGATCTCTACTGGATGCCCTAGAGTTGTCACCACAAAGAGGATGGAACGTTTGTTTCGTCATGAAAGTAGAGTGGGCAGCCAAGTGTGTCATCATGCCTACCCCTCCAAAGGAAGAAAAGAGAGCTTACCATCCTTATATTCAATCTTTCTTAACTAAGAGAAGCAAGATTTTTAGTGAATTGCCACCTGGGAGACCTCCTAAAAGAGGTATTGAACATATCATTGAATTGGAAGAGGGAGGTAAACCTGTGATAACAACTGCCTATAGACACCCCAAGCGGTTCAAAGATGAGATTGAAAGGACTATCAAAGAACTTTTGGAGATGGGGTTTATCCATCCTAGTAAGAGTATGTTTGCATCTTCTGTTGTGCTGGTCAAGAAAAAACATGGGACTCTACGCTTGTGTATTGATTACCGAGAGCTCAACAAAAGAACTATTAAGAATTTGTATCATAGTTTCAGGACTCGCCCGGACTCAGCGAGTCCCGAGTTGAGTCACCCCTACCGAGTCTAGGGAGCTCGGATTCGGACTTGGACTCGACCGAGTCTGGCGAACTCGCCGAGTTTGGGCGAGTCCCGTCAAACAGATTCGTCAAACTCCCATACAACACAATATAATTTGTAAGAGGTCATCAATTTTTAACAGGAACTTGGGTTTGTAGTACTTGACTGAAAACAATAAGCTTAGATTTATGACTACCTTGAAAGCATTAGCTTCTTTTATTTCTATTGCAGTTATGGTAAATGTACAGGCTAATGGAGCATACTTCTTTTGTCCTTAGCCATTGCCTTCTGAAATTCCTCTTAAGTGTTCAACACTTGAAGCTTTTCAACAATGGTTTGGGCTATGCGTCCTTCCTCATTTGTTGCCCTTGTGACTGCCAAGGTGGTATCCTCCCCCATCAATTTGTACAAAATTGACATTAACTGTTTAATATTGCAGGCGAGTTTGGTTGTTGTAGTTATCTAGTGCACACCAAAGACACATTAAAGTTGGGCTTGTGCTTTATTGATTTGGATAATCTTGTTCAAGGTGTTCCTACAAAATACTTGTATATGATTGAGTCATGAATGGCCTCTTAGAGTATATTTTTTGAGATTTTCATTGCCTTCTTTTTGGTTTTAGTGCCAACTTAAATGTTGATTTTTTATTTGTAACTCCGAAAATTTCACAAAATTGTTTATCAATATTTGGACAATTGGCACTGAATGACCCTTAGTGCAACAATTTGTGAACCCTACTTCTTTCTTATCCTCATGTCCTCACACCATTCCTTGAATAGATGCATCGTACCCTTGCACAAGGATATGATGGAGTGTGGTTCTTCCTAATATTTTTCAATAGGAATAATTGCAACATAAGGTTGCTTATTCTTCATGTATATTTTCACTTGTTAGTCAATTCAGACTTGTCTGTAAGCCATTGAATGTTTCAATAGATTGATATATCAATCTTCTAGTTCTCCATAGACCTTGTTTACAAAGAATCAAGAAAATGATTGTCTAGTAGAGAAACATATGGATGTCTACTTGGCCTTTGATCATTATTAATTGGTCAGCCATACAGACGAAAAACTTAAAACAGGTTTATGCATCTTTTGTCTCTATATTTGGGGTTCTTGCATTCTGGGTTTTGTATACATTGATTTCATAGAGAAAAACTTAATGTCATGGATTTCATATTCCATGAGTTTTGTATACATTTGACTATATTTATATATCTAAGTGTGTTATTTCCTTCAGCAGCTCAACTACAATTTGTGTTTATACTTATGTGATCAATGTATACTTGTGTATGTGATCAAATTAGCTTCTATTTGATGATGTTATTGTGTCTTTAAGGTTTATTTAATAAAGGGTGAATGAAACAAGTTTAAATCCTTAAAAATTTCTAAATTTCTTGGGTTTTTCACTTTGTCAAGTCTGCGCATCGAGTCCCGGGTCTTAAGTTGAGTTACCCTCGCCAAGTCCACGCCAAGTCTAAGTCTCGAAACTATGATCAATATCCAATACCAAGGATTAATGAGCTTCTGGATGAGCTTCATGGAGCAGTCTATTTTTCAAAAATAGACTTGAGATCAGGTTATCATCAAATCAAAATGCGGGAGGACATTGAGAAGACCGCATTTTGATGTCATTGTGGGCATTTCGAGTTCCTTGTTATGCCTTTTGGCTTAACAAATGCCCCTACAACCTTCCAATCTTGTATGAATCAAATTTTTAGTATGCAGCTCCGTAAATTTCTGCTGGTTTTCTTTGATGATATTCTAATTGACAGCGAGTCTTGGAGGGAACATTTGCAGCACCTTGATGAAGTGCTTGGTATTCTAGAGGCCAATTCCTTATTTGCTAAGGAATCCAAGTGTGAATTTGGATTAACTAAAATTGTTTATCTTGGCCATGTAATCAGTGCACGGGGGGTTAGTGTTGATTGGGAGAAGATTAGAGCAATCTTAGATTGGCCCCCACCAAAATACCTTACTCAATTGAAGGGGTTTTTTGGGCTTTGTGGCTACTATAGGCGGTTTGTGAAGGGGTTTTCACAAATGGCAGCTCCACTCACTGATCTTACCAAAAAGGGAGCATTTAATTGATCTAATGCAGCACAAAACACTTTTGATTAGTTTAAGAGACTTATGAGCAGCTATCTTGTAGTTGGCCTTCCTAATTTTTCTAAGCCATTTGAGTTGGAATGTGATGCATCTGGTGAGGGAATTGGTGTTGTTCTCATGCAAAACAAGCATCCAATCTGTTTTGAAAGTAGAAAGTTAAGAAGTGTTGAAACAAGTTATTCAATTTATGACAAAGTGATGCTCACAATTATGCATGCCTTGGTCAAGTTCCAGCAGTACATGGTGGGAGGAAAATTCATTGTTAAAACAGATCACAACAATTAAAAGTACATTCTCAATCAAAAGGACTTGAACGAGAGGCAACAGAAGTGGGTCCGTAAGCTTCAAGCTTACAATTTTGACATTGTTTATGTCAAAGGAAAGAAGAATGTGGTAGCAGATGCATTGTCTAGAAGACCTCATTTGCATACCATTGTGGAGATCATTGTTGTTTGGAGAGATCAAATCATTGCAAAATATGCTAACGATACCTTTGCTACTAGTGTCCTTGAAGGCATAATCCATGATGAGAAGTATAAGGTAATAAATGATCTAATTATCCACAAGGAAAGGATCTTTTTAGTGCACAATTTCAAAGTTAAACAAATGATTTTAAGATCATTTCATAATGCTCCCTTGGCTGGCCACCAAGGTATTTTCAAGACTTGTAAGCAGGTTCGTGAAAGGTTTACTTGGAAGGGGCTGAAAAATGATGTGTGATCATGTTAGAGAATGTTATGTTTGCCAACATAACAAGAATGAGAACACATACCTTGCTGATCCACTGCAACCATTGCTAATTCCCAACCAAAAATAGGAAAGTATCACCATGGATTTTATCACGGGACTTCCCAAAGTTCAAGGGAAGGATCGCATCTTTGTTGTGGTTGATAGATTGACCAAATTTGCACATTTCTTTGTTGTTTCTGCAATGTTTACAACAGCACAAGTGGCAGAATTGTTTTTTAGAGAAGTGTCCAAATTACATGGACTGCCCAAGAACATAGTGAGTGATAGGGACAGCAAGTTCCTAAGTCTTTTTTGGCAAGAATTATTCAAATTGAGCGGAACTGAACTTACTCCTAGCACTAGTTACCATCCACAGACTGATGGGCAATCTGAAATTGTCAACAAATGGTTGGAGGGATATCTCAGAAATTATGTGTCAGGACAGTAGAAGGCTTGGGTAAGATGGTTACGTTTGGGTGAATATTGTTATAACTCCTCTTACTATATGTCTATTAAGATGTCTCCATTCTTGGCTTTGTATGGTTATGAAGCACCTAGCTTCATTAATTTGTTGTTTGATGATAGTAGAGTACCTAGAGTTAAGGACTTTTTGCAGGAGAGCCAAGACATCATGAAATCTTTAAAGGACAACCTCAAGCATGCTCAAAACCAGCAAAAACTATATGCAGATCAGCATCGAATAGAGCGTGTTTTTAATATTGAAGACATGGCTTATGTGAGGTTGCAGCGTACAAACAATCCACCCTCAAGAAGAGTGGAGCTAAAAAGTTGAAGCCACGATTCTATGGTCCGTTCAAGGTTATCAAGAAGATTGGAGAGGTGGCATATGAGTTAGAGCTACCTGAAGGTAGCAAAGTGTATAATGTCTTCCATGTTTCACGCCTTAAAAAGACACTTGGATATAATGTTATTCCCTCATCTGTTTTGCCTTCATTAGATTAAGAAGGGAGAATTGAGTTGGTTCCAGAAGCTATAATTGATCACAGAGAGCGTGCTTTGAGGAGGAATATCATCAAAGAATATTTGGTTAAGTGGAAGAACCTTCCTGTAGAGGATGCTACTTGGGAGAATAAGCACATTTTGCAGCATACTGATTTAAAATTGCTTGGAGACAAGCAATTATGGGGAGGGAGGACTGTAATGTCCCCTTCTCATGCCTAGTTCGTTGTGGGTCCAATAGCCTATTCATTTGAGTTCCCGTAGGCTATTTGGTATGATAAGGAACTCCTTGTTTTGTGGAGAGCTCTAGTTCAGTTATTTTTGAATTCTTTTATCAACAATGAGCTTAGTTGATATTTAGGATTGCAGTACAGCTTTCAGAAGTGTTTTCGGCTTCTCGAATTGTTCTCCAAACTTCTTGGAGAAGCCATCTATTTTTAGAAAGTCACCCAATTGGCGTCATTCTTTATCCCAAACCTCCTAGATGGTGTTGGTATGATTTATTTCACAATTTGTTTCAGTTTGGGATTTTCCGTAAGTCGGGGTGATTAATTGGGCTATTTCATTATTATTTTCACTTTAGTCACCTAAGTTTGGAATTAAATTAAAAGTGACTAAGTGTTATAGCTCATTGGAAAAGGGAAATGTTTTATTAATTGATTGTGCACATCAAAGTGAGCACCTTTACTTGGAAAAAAAGGAAATAATTAAGTTGGAGGAAAAAAGTTATTATTTCCATGAAAGAATTATAATATTGTTTAACTTCCAAAGTGTATTTAAGAGAAGTGAAGGCTCATTGTTGAGTTTCATGCTGAAGATTATACTGTTATGCTGCAGGAATGAACCTATGAGTTCTTCATCCCTTCTTGAGGACGATAACCCTCTTGAAGAAGTTCAGTTTCAGTGGTGAAAGATCCACCCTAGCTGAAAGAAGTGATTTCACACAGAAATCACTCTTGCATTTCAATGGAGTTATTTTGTTATGATGTTTTCTGATATTAAAGATATTATTTTGAATAATATGGTGATATTAAAGTGAATTTTTGGTCTCTTGTGATGTTTGTGTGGAGGTATTCACTATTGAAAGCCATATTCCAAGGCGGCAGTACAAAACAGTGATCTCATTTATTGATGCTACGAATTGTGAAGGGAGGACTTTGAAATGAAATGAACGTTAGCAATATTTGAAGAATATGATGGTGAATTCCATAGGAAGCAATAGTGACAACTTCTATGAACGTCGTACACCTGGGAATGTCGTACATCCTTGATGTTGGGTGTGAACTTTATTAAGGGAGTCGCTGCCTGTTTTGTGTTAAACTCCTCCATTTGCCAAGGCGCCTCACCCCAAGGGAGTTCTGTACATACTTGGGTCTGTTTAGAGTGTTTTTTGATTGTTTTGAGGAATTATTGATCATATGCAGCAGTTTGTACAGCACCTACAGAGGTGGTTCAGATCTGAGTTCGGTAGCAGCAGTGTATGAGGTTGTTCTTGATCAGTTTGGATGGTTTTCTGAGGAAGTTTGTGCTGATCATTGTTGTGTGCAGGTGTCATGAAGTTTCCAGTATCATTTTTGATGTGATTCATTGTTGTTTTAACAAGATTTGTGTACATCCTTTATTTGCAGCAAAGACAGATTGGATAATCAGAATTAGACATTTACATTGCTGATTACAATCGCTGTGATAGACATTTATAAATTCATTCTTAGATCTTTCACTTGACCAGATAGGGTAGATCTTTCACTACCGAAACTAGTGATACAATGAGGGTTTCCAACCCCAAGAAAAACCAAGTTCACAGACTCTCTCACACAGAGAAGAAGCAAATATCATATCAAAAGCATAAACCTCCAAATGAGCTTCAAAACCCCATTTATAGGCACAAAATAGGGTGCTCAAGATTAAATTATAAAATATTGTTTTTTGGTCTTCGAGAAATATAAAATAAACCTAAATTGGAATGCCACCTTTGACTTTAGTCTCCCCTCATGCCTAGCGCCAACTTTGGGCCTGAAAAGTAACTTTTTAAATAACATTAAGTTGTCAACTTAAAAACATTACAAAGATAATTTCCCTTTTAACGTCCAATTAGCCTATGGGATGTTAGTTTTAGGATCAGAAATGAAATAAGCAGAAATATAACAACACATAGAGCTATGAACACAGCAGATACCCTGGGAAAACCCTCCTACTCGAAGGAGAAAAACCCAGCAAATATATCTCTTATATATTGAAGGAATAAGAGCAGAATTCTGCTTACAACTCAAGCCCAACACAAGGCCGAATTTGATACAATGAATAATAGCACCTCTCCTAGATGCAAAGATACAAATGAATATGTTTCTCCTTGAAATCGGTCTGCTGCTACAAAATGATGATCTGCTGCTACAAGATAATGATCTGCTGCTACAAGTACGAACTTCTTCTAGGAAAGTGAATTGCTGCTAAGAATTGGCGAACTTCTGTTGCTTGATTGATGTGAATTATGATGAATGATTGTTGATCATCAAATGAGATGAAATCACCTCTCATATATACAAGGATAGGCGACCTCTTCACTAGGTCGGCCCCCTTAGAGAATAAAAAAGATATAAAAATATTATTGTTTACAAGAAGGCCGACCTGCCTTAAACAAGGGGAAAATAGCTCCCGAAGCTATAAAACACTAACATGGGAAACATTAGGAAATAGGCTAATGGGCTCCAGACTAATTACGGACAGAAAGGGGAGATTACACTTTGCTTTATAAGATTGCAGTACCTATGGATGATTGATGCAAAGCTGCAAAATGAGATCATTAAGTTCAAAACAAGAACAATCATATCTGACACTATCCATGCTTGGATATAGGTTTTGTTGAGTACAAAAAGGTTAACAGTTGATCATAAAAGCATTGTGATAAAATATGTGAATAGCAGGTAAAATCAAGATAAAGAATAAGGTAGGTCTAATGCCTTAATTAAAAAGTATCTGGGGTAAGACAAGGAATAAGATGGATTCATCCTCCCTAAAAAGAGGTGGGAAAGACTTGGAAAGCAAGGACCTAGCCATTATGATACTAAAAGGACACCAACCATGCAGATTTTTGTGGCCATGTAACCCTTTCTAGAAGTCTGTGATGTGAGAAAATTACACACCATAGATTTTCCACAAACAGATAGTTGCACCACAGAATCTACTTTTTAAAAGGGGTGCAAATCTATTGTTATCAAAATTGAAGCATGGGGATCCGTCACTCAAGGAAATGCGTCCCAAGGTGTCTTAAGATTGAGTCAAGAGACTCTAAGATGCAGCATGAGAGTGGCCAAGTAATGTACTATACCCAAACTAAGTTACCAAACCATTAGGTGAAATGTCGCAAAGCAATCTACCTAACTGTAATATCCCACCCAGGTGGAATATAGCCAAACAAATTTTCTGCCTTAAATCTGTTCTGCTTTTTCTGATTGCTTTTTCTGAGTTTTATGTTTTTTGCATTTACTAGCACACATGCATGGATATATTTTGCCAATAATAGAAAATACAAAATATGCATAAACTGCTGAAATTTCCAGATTTTAATATCTTCTAAAGTATTCAATGTTTTGATAAAATAACAAAGACCCAGTTGAGAAAATATACTCTAATATTTAAATCACAAATACCCAGAAAATCATGTTGGCAAAATATGAAGATTTTTTACATACTCAGTTTGCTGTTATGAAAAGTACAGGCCTGATATGAATGCAACAGCAGCAATAAAAGCTTGAAATCTTATATAAATGGCTGCCAAGAATGAAGCTACAGGTCTGCAATTAATTACTCTTCATTAATCTTTAAACCCTTGATGACATCTTTCACCTTTAAGCACAAATAGAACTCCAGAATGAAGCTCTCCTCAAGCAATGATTCAGCTGATCTTTCACAGCCTCAAGATTGCACACACAATAAAGAGTTTTCGTTCTCCAATGCTGATATGAAGACAATCTGCTGAAACCCTTGGTCTCATGCACACACTTCAAGAAATTCTCCAAAGCAAAGTCAAGTGATCATTCAATAATAATGAGGTTGATTTGCTTTTTTGAGTCCTTTTATAACCTCAATCTCCTTAATAGCTTTTAAATCCACTTTAGGTTTTTAATAAAAACTTTATTATAAGTCTCATAAATGGGTGCTCCAATCCATGAAATTTAAATGTACTTTAAGTGATTTTAATGATGGGTCATGGCCCCATTGAATATAAAGTGACTTCAAAAACTTTATAATATAACTTCACTTGAGCACTTTAATCCATGACTTTATTATTTGACTTTAATATCATTATATGACCCCCCTTATAATAATAATTAATTATTATTAAAGATTACCTTTAATAATAATTAAAAATCACTTATCTCCATAATTAGACATAATTTTCCAATTTCATCTGAACTCTGGGGTTCACCATGACACCCTCTGTGCATCCAACCAACTTACCAAAAATAGCAGGGGTCCATCTCTATCAACCTCTGTCGGCTAAAAATAGCAAGAGCCTCCAACTCAGGACCAGAGACCTCTAAACAACCTTATCACCAGCTAAAACTGGGGAACAACACTGAAACCACCACATGACCAGATACCCTGCTATAAATAGAAACTCTGGAAAGATGACTTACTATAAATAGTAAGTGTGTAGAACTGAGTCCAACGAAGGCCAAACCTGAACCCATACTAAGCTTTGATGGAGAAAACACCCTAAACTCTGCCAAAAGAAACCCTCTAACCATCTGAGTTAGCCTACGAGGGCCAGTGATAGGCTAAACCATCATAAAACAGGACCACGCTAAAAAGGGGAAATGTCGCAAAGCAATCTACCTAACAAGAAGTGAGAGAAGTTGCTGCTCAAACCTCAAGGTTTGACTTTGTGACACAAGTGGCAATCAAGGGCTTGTCATAAGGGGCAGGCACAGTGTAGGTAGAATTGACTATATAAGTGCATCAATGTTACATGAAGAAAACTAAATCTTCCTTGTTCTAGCTAGAATCTACATCTCAACGTTTCCTATTGCTTGTATATGCACATGAATTGGCTCATCCTTCTTTAAATTTAAGTCATCTAGTCTACATTATCCTCATTTGACTAAACTTTGAGGAACCTCCTTGACATATTTTGTTAAAGTGGATGCTCTAGTACTATTCCAACTTCCTCCACCTGAGTTGACATGTCACATATTACTTGAGTCTTAGCCATTTAGGGTATCAAATTTGGCAGTGGCACAAAGATACCAAGATACTCCCAATTAAATAGAGAGTTTGCCCTCCGAGGAAAGCAAAGCAACAATTATTTATGGGAGATTTGTTTCTACTTTGTTTTCTTTAACCAAAAGTGGGACCGGTGCAAAAAGAAACATATTAAATATTATAATCTCTTATAACTTTAGTTAAGGAGGTTACATAGTTTGCAAGAGAAATATTCTTCTCATATATAATTTACACTCCACAAAGAAATTCAAAAAGGAGGAACTACAATGATAGATGAACATTCAAAAGTAAATATTGTTTCCACCTAAGAAGAAATTCCAATAACAAACAAAGTGACATGGGAAAAGGATATGTTGCATTATAATTGGAGTTACGAAGCAATAAAATCTTAGGGTGAAATAAAATCTTAGGAAGTAGTAAAATCTATCTTGGGATATTAATGTGTCCATCAAGTTGTAGTCTAATGTTAAGGTGGAGCACTTATCATCAGAAAGTGCCTAGGTACAAAAAGTGAATGCATGCTCCACTAGAGAACCTAGGAAAACATCGAGCATATTGTCTTAGGAGGGCCCAGACGAGATTCAAGTGTATGGTCCTAAGAAGAACCCAAGAAAATGCCAAGCATGTGTCCTTGGGGACCTTGGAAACACAACATGCATGTGAGCCTAGCAAGGGCCAAGAAAACCCCAAGCATGTGGCCTTGGGTGCGCCCAAGTAGATACCAAACGTGGCCCTGGGAAGTACCATGCAAACACAAAAGACAGCACTAGGAAGACCCAAACAAAACAAAGTATGTGATACACGAAGAACATCAAAGATTATGGCCCGAGCAAAACTCCAACTCACTTGTAATGTCCCCTTCTTAGCCCATGCAGATAGATGGAGAGTTAGTCTATTATTGAGTTCCCGTAGACTAACCAGCTTGGTTAGGGAACCATTGCTGGCGATGACTTGGATGGGTTTGTCGGTATTTAAGTGGATGTTGGCATGGTTTCGGTGTGATCTTCAGTTTGGCACTTTCTGTGGTGGATTTGATTGCTTAGGCCCGGACTTACTATTTTTGGCAAATTAGAGTTTATGTCCGTTTCGGGATTTTCAGTGTGGAGATGAAGCGTCTTGGCGAGACCTTTCCAACGGTCTATAGATCACTGGATTCCAAGATCATTTGGGCCTCCGTTTTAAAGTCCATAAATTATTAATGTATATTTAATATGGGACTTTGGGTTATAATGGTTAAGTGTCAAAAATGAAATATTAATAAAGTCACTTCAGTCATATTGTTGGAGCACTCACCTTGGGATTATTTAAGAGTGACTTAATTAAATATTCCCTCCAAAAGGTGAATCGACCCCCCTTAGAGGAATTATAAAAAGGGGAAAAAACAATTCATTTGGCATGTTGATTATTTCATTTGCTTTGGCTTTGGCTCTGCAAAGAGTTTGAGGATTTTGGAGAAATTCGAAACCATGGGTTTTGGAGACGAAAACCTCCATTGGTAACAACATTCCACAGGTGTGAAAGATCATCCCCGGGTGCTCGAAGAGGCAAATACACTCAGTGTTTGCATTGTGCTTCATTTGATACATTTCAGTGGTATTTTGAGGGAGATATTGAATACATTTATGTAGATTTTTGGTGAACAGCAGAGGGACATATTTTAGTTGCAGATTGGATCAGATATTGAGGGAGTTTAAGACTGCATTCTATTTTCCTTGCTGGCCGTCCAGTTGCAGACCTGGACCGTACCATTTATCACAGTCATTTGAGCTTTGTTTGGTGAAATCTTCACTTGTTTTTGGCATTAGAACCCTTGCATCTACCTGCAGATCAGTTGTAGCATATATATATATATATACAGATTGAAGGACTTTTTGGGTGGTTTTATTGCTGTTAGACACCACCAGCTGGGTCGTACCTCATCTAGGGAGACGTGAGTCATCTTGGAGCTGTTTCTCTTTGAGTTTATGGCTTCTCTTACCTTCAACCATGGCGCCTAGGGTTTCTAAACACTGTTCTACAATTGTTTGAGTGGAGTATATTCACTGTATGCATTTTGGAGGAGTTTTCCGGCATCCATATTGCTGGTTCACATACAGCAGATGTATAAAGTCCAAGATCTTGAAATGGGTGTGTGTTGATAATTCATTTTGTGTGATTTTACGAACTAGGTCACTATTACTTTGTGCCAATCTATCATAGTTTTTCTGGGTTTCATTGCATGCTTCATATTTTATGTTATATTGCAAAAACAAATACATGCAAGACAAAAAAAAACCCTTCTGCAACTTCTGTTTAGTCTGAAAGACCACAAAAATAATAAAAATAACAAAATATAATAAACTAAAAGACCAAACAGGGGCAGCACATTACATCACCCAACCTTACGATGCCCCACACAAAAACCGAGCACCTGTCCTTATGCCTTATGTACACTTAAGCAACCACCAAGCACACAACCTTAAGTAGATGCAAGCAAACACCATGCACATGGCCTTAAGCAAGCCTAGGTAGAAATCATGACATTCACAAACATTCATCCTAGGAGAGCACTAATTGGCCCCAAGCGATACTAGACAAACCCGTGATAGTCATGAAATAGGTAACCAAGACACCAAGAATGACAATAACATTCTTAGGAGAACCCAAGAAATCCCTAGGTACACCCAAGTGGGCACCAAATGCAAAAACCAATAGACCATAGGTGACATCTAGAAGACTCTACAAATGACTAAAGACAAACATTAATCAAACAACCCTTGCAAGTCAAAAATACATAAATGAGACAATTCTAATCAGGACCAAGAAAATGACAGTTGCAGATATTCATCTTAAAAGAACCTTGGCAAACCCTAGGCAAACCAAAGAGCAAGCCAAGTGAAGGTAGGATCTAGAACCTAGTATACCCCAAGTGTGGTGTAGGAGACACCGGTCAATGTCATGGTAGTCATGAGGTGGATGGTCCATATAAGTTGCAGGCATATATGAGTTGCATATTTCAATAAAATGACCAAGGCAAAATACTAAGAGAAAATGAAGGATGATCACAGTACAATAATTGAGGTCAATTTAAGTGATCAAAAATAGGATATCAATATAAAAGGTTATATGATATAGCTTGCCATACAAATTTATCTGTTCCAAATATGACAAGCAATTGGGAATAGAGGGAATAAGTAACCACACAAAGATCTAGGCTTACAGTAGGGCATGTTTTTGAGAAGTGTTTATAACTTTATACAATCAGTTTTAAAAGGGCGAATTCCTTGACCAAGTGAAGTATCCATGTTATTCTTTAAGTCGCTTTGGCCGGAGTTGGCATTCACAATGCCTCAAAAAAGTAAGATTTTTCCCCATTTATTGTATATAACACAACTTTGATATCAATAAAGATTCTTTAGTATGTTTTTTCCCAAATCTTTAAGTGTTGCTCTTTCTTTTAGAAGAAAAGAGAGGTAGATAAGATTCACTATAATAGCAGATTTTAGGACAGGAATACAACTTTCATAACGCTATAAATAATCACTGGAAATTTAATTTGGAACCCACTTCAATTTGGACATGGAGGACTCCGTGAGGGAAATATCCAGAAAAGTATGTTGATGTTATGTGTGTGCCATAGAGGGTTTGGTGAGGAAGATATCCAGCAAGTATGTTGATGTTATGTGTGTGCTCTCAGATCTGCATCCATGATTTTATTATTCTTAATCTGTCTACTCTTACAGTTTCCATAATCATGGTCTACTAGTTCTTTATGAATCTCATGAGTTGTGCTTTTCATTTAGTGTTTACCTTCTTTATCTGTCTACTCTTACGGTTTTCATTATCATGGTCTGCTAGTTCTTTATGCATCTCAAGGGTTGTGCTTTTCATGTAGTGATTGCCTTCTATAAAATGCATCAAGAGGTTTAATTTTGTTCCCTAGCCACTAGCCTAAAAAGACCTACAGTGCTGTATTTTTTCAGAGCATTGTCAAACCATTTCATAGACTACAAGTGGTGATCATGAAAAAATGTAGTTGGTTGCTTATAGAATATAATTTGTTTTGCAAATATTCCTTGAAGCAGTTACTTTTGTTCTAAGCATATGATTTGTAAGATCATCTTCAAACCATCACTTTGTCCGGAATTACCTTTTCTTCCTGTTCTTTCAAGGAGTTAGGTAGCATTGAGACCTCTTTGGTTTGTTTGTTTTGTACCTTTCTAGCATATCACGTTTTTGTCTGTGAGTGTCCTTGAAAAATGCCAAAATCAAACCGAGAAAGAATCCCCACACAATCTTGAGAACAGGAAAGATAATCCAAGTGAATTTCTGCAAAACAGGAGCTCTGTCAACAATACCTTTCCTCTACACCCGACTTTTTCTGCCAGGAGAAAGGTCAAATCACCACTCCCACAACAGAGGTCCAGGGCAATATCTCCAGCTTTTGCTCTGAATGATAAAAACATGGAAAGGAATCAAAGATAATCGTAATCCTACAGCTTTTGCACTGACAGACCTTTTTTCATTTTACAAATTAAAATACGCAGGAAAACATACTCGTTTGTCGTATCAACCATTTTGAGTGATCTATTGACATTTCCTATAATACATTTTTAAGTTCACAGGAAAAGCTTGCATATGATATCTCACGGGTAATCATCACATGATAGAAGATATGGCAATAACTTGATATCATTCAAACTTCATGTCATTTTTCATACTCTTGATGCAAAGTACATTCGGTCAGACATTTAGAATCTGAAGTTTCCAAACAAGTGACCATCACATACGCCTAAAATTTGAAATAATAACACCTCAGCACATAAGTTAATTTAATCAATATCAACGTAAACACTATAAACAGGAAATAATTAAAAAACAAGTTCGCAAAAATCTGTTTATAGTTTTTAGTCTAGGGTCAGTTTAGCTTAGCTTTAGGTTTAATTAGATAACAACTTCTCCTCCTAATTTGAAGAAAGATTTATCCTCACACGCTGTTTTGTTTTGTGTTGTCTTGCAAAAGATAAATTAAAATGCTAACAAGATACTGTGCAAGTTTTGGTTTGTTTAATAGCTCTAGAAATGTGTTTAGTCTTGTACCCATTCAGTTTTAAAATTTTGGTCAAATGGGCAAAATGTGTTCCTAATCATATATTTAGGATGCTCTAGAAGCAAGAGTTTTGAGGACACCTACTTTTTGAATAGGGTGGTGATGGGAAGGTGCATGTAGGTAGAGCCCAATATGTGCGGCTTTTCAATAAACTTGGTGAGCTAAAGAACCATCTAGTTTTCTAAGGAGAAGAATGTCAAGGGAATTTCTTATCTTAGTCAAGTTCTTTAGTGAACTTGATGCTTTCCGTAATGTTGTTTAAGTAAGAATGCAATTCTTCTAATTTGTCCAAACCATGTTGCCAGCAAAGGTTGGTATCATTTACATAGTGTTTCTACCACCTAGGTCTAAAGGGGAAGGAGTCAAAGGTTGTCTCTTCAAAGTGTTCAATGAAAGGATTGGCTACTACGGAAGAAAGAGATGACCCCATTGCAACACCATTAGATTGTTCATAGATGACTCCCTGGAAAGTGAAAAAAGTAGACCTTAAGCACAACTCCACCAAGGAAGTCATCTCAACATCTATCTTGCATCTAAAAATTTCAATGGCCGCATCAATTGGTACCTTGGTGAGGAGGGACACAACATCAAAACTGACAAGGATATCACTGTCACTCACCCTTTTGTCCTTGATGAACTCAACAAAGTGTGATGAATCCTTGATAAAGGAGCTTGTGGATTTTTGGGCCACCATAAATTCTAAGGGTGATCTCCTTATTCAGAATGAAATGTTTTTTAGTGTTATCATCTAGGGAAGATTGATTGATGGCTTGCTTCACTTTTCTCATGACTTTGGCTATGGGGTTGCGATCCAAAGAGGTGTAACTACCACCATTGCTAAGGTGGTCTAACGTTTTGGAAAGATAGTCACATTTGTTCAAGATCACCATGGCATTCCTTTTGTCTGCCTTGGTAATGATGATATCCTTATTCCTACTTAATCTTTTTGATATTACTTTATGAGTCGTCCCCTCACCATCCCCAAAATTTAGGAAACTTTTTGTCATCCCTGCATCCCCTCATCCTTGAAACTTGGAGAAAAATTGCTTTTACATAATCTAATAGACTGTGAAAACTCAATGTTTATCATGTATATTTACTGTATTTTTTTCCATCTCCAAGTACCCAACTCCCATTTTTTTTTAAAAATGACATACTAATACCTATCACCATCTCTCATACTAGTAACCGACCACCTCTCCTAGTGAAACTATAAATATGTGGTCTAATTTTGCTATTAATTTTCCATATGCGATGATATATTCATTCAATAGGTAGTTGTCTCAAGTCAAATCTGATGTGCTTATAATGGTGGAACGTTTACCCGAAATCAAGTGGTCCAAGGAGGGTGAGAACCAAAATTTACTCAGCAGGTGCAGCTGGAAAGTTTTTTTTAAGCAGGAAAATGGTTCTATGGTAGATTATATTTTCACATCCCACTCAAATATTTTGGGAATCTACATGCAAAATTGTTGGAAAACAAGATAAATAGTATTTAAACAAAATCATGCTACCATGTAGCATTAGTTCCCATTATATCTTAAGTGGGTGTCAGAAATACCTGACCCTATTCCCCCTTCTCACACCTTTAAACTCAAAGTCAAACTCTCCTGCCCAAATAAAGAGCACTCAGCTTTTCCTTCAAGGATTCCATTTTTACCCATTGTAGCTTTAGTTAGTTTTCGGGGGACTACTTGCACAGTGAGATTAGGAGAAAGATGTGGTCTGAATCTTTAACCTCAAGGAACTTTAGGGTGTAATATCCTGAACTGAAATTTTTTATTACATGACAATTTATCAATATTAATGCATAACTTCAACACATTTTGATCACCGAGATCCCGAATTGGGCAGGGTGAGATCATACGGTGATTCAATTAACATCAATATTAGATCAATGATACTTGTTGATGGCAAGCCACACAACCTATGATGCATGCAATGACAAAATCCGAATTAATGTTATGTTGGATCTAGCAATATGCCTTCCAGACTCCACTATCAATTATAATATATATGTCCGATATGGCTGAGAACCGCTCAAATTTTATGATGAAACAATAAATCATTGATTTTGAAACATGCAAATTCTGATGCATATAAACTATAAAAACCCCTAAATATTCTATTCTTTAAATGTTGGACAACATAAAATATCTTCAAAAATCATCCTTGAAATCCAGTGCATGCGTTGAATGTTAATTAAATACTACTATGATAGCATGATCGACAAAACCCACATACAAATAATCTTTGAATATTGTAAATGAATAAAATCTACTCATAGATTGACCTTGCTACAGTATGAAATAACAGCTGAATAAGTATTATTAATACTACAGACCCCAATATGTACAGTGTACAACAATATTGACTAATCCTTTAATGCTACGATTCATACAAACTATGGTACGGTAGACCTTTCCATGATTCGATGCCTCTTAACTTGTACGGTGGTCTCTAAGTTGCTCTGACATATCATTTGGCAGCTATTAATGCTGAGATCCAATTAACAAAAGATGCGGCATGCTCTACTAGAAATGATGTTGTATGGCATGTTCTGGAAATACAATTGCAACTAGAAATATGTACGACCCTCCTTAACTTGTACAGTCACTAAGACTGAAAGATATGGCTGTAATATTATGGCCAGAAATAAAATTATCAAGGCTACGATTTGCTCCAACAGCCAAACAAGAAGTCTACAAACCAAGCTGAAATCTGGAAATCTCCAACACAACTAATAATGCCCTATTAGACTAGAAAATCTGCAATCTTCAACACAACCTAAAATCTGAAAAAAATTTAAATCTTTAAATAATAATCTGAAACTGAAATAAGCTTTCAGCACAATGGTAATACCTAGATGAAATTACTCCAAATGAATTAGAGGGTTTTCATCCTCCAACCCACAGTGGAAACCAAGAGGGTTTTTGTCCTCCAGATACCCTTCACTGATGCAGTCATGACCAGGGGGGTTTGACAAACAGCCCAGTCATGCAACCCAACAACACAATATCCATACTCACAACAGGATTTAATTTGAATTCCTTCAACAACATCAATCAATTAATGCACAGCAACAAAATCCTTATTCTTTATTCCTATATGCAACAAAATCTTTCAGGAGTACAAATTTATACATCTCAATCAATCGCCTTATCTTTGCATCCTACATTTTGTCATCTCTCTGGCTCTGCATTTTTCTTCCTTGGTGCTCCATGTAAGATCCCTAATCAGATCTGCCCTAAATTTCTGATTTTTCTTCTTCTCAAACCCTAGATCTGAAATCTGATTTTTATTTCTGAATAATAAATAATTGTGGACAGCAAACATATATGTGCCAAATGCTCAAATAAACATGCTAATGATGTACCCTTATGATGATAATATCAACCATGAATTCTACCACAAAATATAACCATCCAAATGCAACACAAATGATCTATAATTCTGATTTCTGAATATAAGAGTCTGCTGCTACAAATCAACTTATTCTGAATTGCAATTGCATCAAATGTATAGGCTCAAACATGCCCAAACATAGCCCAGATTTATGCTATTACAAATCAGACCTAAACATAGGCTTATACATACCAAAAATGGCAAATAATGATGTCAATCAGCAAACCCTAGATGGGCGAATCCTCCAAACAGGCAGCGCTCTCCACAAAGATGAACAATGGCATGCACAAGAGGCGGTTAGGGTTTGATCAACAATTGCTCCACAAAGTGAAATCGCCCTCCTTGGGAAGTGGCGCTCAACCTAGGGTGAAAGCCTAGCAAGGATCTCACTGAAATCTTCACTCAAAACCCTCCAAAAAGATGGCGCTCCAAATCTGATCTAAAAATCTGAATATATCTTTCACTCTTCCAAATTGTATTTGACACAAATCACACAATTTGGCCCTAGGGTTTCTTCTCCAAATCTGCAGAAATAGATATGTCGTTGAAGCTCTTCTTTCCTTCCAAATCTCCAATGAAGTACAAATGTGAACTCCATATGAATTCACCTCCAAGATGGAATTGGGTTTTCGTCCAATCCACCAGTATTCCTAAGGGTTTTTGTCCTTGGAATATGCTGAACCAAAGTTGCAGCCACAAGAGAAAATCTCCAATGAAAAGATAAAATAATGAATGATGGAAATGACTTGCTTTTTGCCTTCTTTTATAGCCACCAAATAACTTCCGCCTTGGCCGACATCCCTTTGGCAATTTACTTTAGTTTTATCTTCCTTTTTGGGCCGACCACCTTTTGGCAAATCACTTTATTTTATTTTACTTTATTTATCAAGTGGCTCACTTAAATAATAAAGTCATTTCACATTACAATTAGGTCCAGCCTAATTAGTTAAATATAAATAATCCAAAGTGACTTAGGATTACTTAGTATTTAACTAATTAGATTACTCCCTTGCACTTCCGACTTAGCCTACGGGAATAAAATAGGCTAGCCGACTCCGTTGGGTGATCACTCGGAAAAAGGGGACATTACACTCCATCTCCAATCCTTGGCACTTCTCTGGCAATCGCTTTCCACACATTCTCTTTCAGTATCCTAGTCGTCACAAGTCCACCAACAGCAGCCCCTTTACAGAATACATTTGGTTCCATTTATACATCAGGCTCAAAAGAAATTGAACTGTTTACATTGGAAGTTAAACTGTTTGCCAACTTTGCAGTTATGAAACTAACTATCATAGTCAAAACTATGACTTTTTGCGTTTTAACAATCTTCCAAACTTTCACTATTATGTTTTGGCAATTCGGCGATTTACCGAACTTATGAACTTCGTGAACTTCCTTTGAATGCTAAACTTTGGCAAATTTACACTCCAACGAACCCTTGGAATTCTCTTTCGACAAACTACTTCCTCCACAAACCATGGAGTCCTTCGGCGAATTTATCCTTTCACGAACCGTTGATTTCTTTGCCTTAAATATTCACATTATCGGCTCTTTCATCGGTGATTTGGCTCGAATGTGAATCAAAGAATCTCTATCGGCATTCTTATAAGTTTGGGAACTTAGAAATTCCCCGACACATCAATATGAAGGATGCTTTCAGCAATAGTGGGACTTTGCGAACTTAAGAGTTCGGCGACACAAGCTCCATTAGCTAAAACCAAGGTTCGGAAACTTAAGATTTCTCCGAAAACACAAGCTTTCGGCAAATCGGCAAATATTTGAACCTGCGAACTCTTGAGCTTCACTCTTAGCGAACCATTCGATCGGCGAACTTCGTGAACTCTTTTTCCTTCCAAGTCTTTTTGCTGAAAAAAAAGAAGGAATTACACAAGGTTGTCAACAGAAGAAGTTGTCAATGAACTGGGGAGTTCACTAGCCTTGGAACTGGTCGATATATGCTAACTTCACCATTTGTTAACCAAATTGCACCAAATTTGAACTAGTGACTCTGAAACCCATTAAGCTCTTCTTCATACTAAAACTTTCATTTAGCCAAAATTCAACCTAAAAAGCTCCTAAAGCAAAAGAACCAAAAACAACTGAACACGACAAAACTGACCAAAAATGAAAGTGAAAACCTGAAATGTTTTTGGGCGATGCAAGATCGCTTGTGGACCCGGATGCTCCTGCATCATTCACCAAGAGCATTTTCATCCTCCAACCAAAAAATGAACACAAGGCTCAATCTTCGAGAAAAGGGTTTGATAAAATCATTAAAATGACAATAGGTGATCTTCTTCTAAGCCCAACTCCTTTTATAATCACCTTTTTCATTTTAAATTCCTTTTCCTATCTCATCCTAGAAGTGTCTAGAAACACTTTTTAATATAACATTATATTAGGCCCTCTTCTCTAGAAACGCTTTTTAATATTATATTTAGGCCCTCTTTTAATAATAATACATAAGTCGCCCTTTTTACAATGTTATAAAATAAAGTTACTAGGACAACTTCAATTATTATTAATTATTTCCTTAGTTAAATTATTTAAAAATGGGGACATGACAGTCTGCCCTTCCCAAAATTGTTTGTCCTCAAGCAATGCAAATTCAACTCTCCAACTCTCCCCAACTGAATATCTCTGTAATACCAAGATTTTGAATCATCCTTGGGAATTTGCAATTCCCGATCCTCAATCCCTTGTGTGATGCAATTGGATCCTTCAATTGTATAACTTTGGCTAAAGTTTGCTTGTGTAATTCCGATGAAGCCTTCTCCCTTCCTTTGTGTGTTGCATCTTTCTAGCCTTCCTTGCTCCCAAATTGCCTTGCTTGTTGATCCACAGCGCCTACAAATTCCTTAGGTGTGCCCAGCTTGGTTGTGTGTTTTGCAATTTTTAACTTCCCTGCAAGCTGCCTTAAGTGGAAAATAAACTCACCACCATGCTTCCATTGCACCACTCTGATATAATTGAGGGTTGAAAAACCTACACCAGATGATGCTTCTGCAACCTAAGTCACCGCATTTGCCGAATTTCAGCCAAGAAGTTCGAAATTCGGCGTATTAATAAACAGATTATCAAATTCGCCCAAATTCGTACAAATTCACTAAAAATTGTATGGTGCTTTTTTTTAATAAAATGTATTGTGATAAAGTTTTTTTTAAGGTTTTGTTTCAGTTAAAATCATCGTCCACCCGTCGTTTTGTCTCCTACGCCTGCTATTATTTTGTTTATATATTCGGAAAGAACCTTAAGTTTCTTATTTTGTTTATATGTTCGCCCTCGATTTTCCTCTCTGTCTCCTCCCGACAATAATTTGCTCGGAATTGTCTCAGCCGTAAAAAAAATTCACGCCCGAAAATTTTCTAAACTCATCGATTGTTCCTATCGGCGTATTCCTTGAACCTTCCATGGGTGCAAGTGTTAGTTATTTAATATATTTTTATTTTTACATTTTTAAAATAAAATTAGTATTTTTTATTTAAAACATAGTGAATGTACTATGCATTATATTTTTAATTTAAAATGAAGTATATTTATTTAAATTTTAAAATGTAGTAAATAAAATTAGTATTTTTTATTTAAATAAAATGTAGTGAATTTACTATGCATTATATTTTTAATTTAAAATGCAATGTATTTATTTAAAATGTAGTGTATTTATAAGTTATATATATATATTCAAATTTATGTAGGCGAATTTAATCACGAATTTTTTTTCCAATTTTTTCCTTGCCGAATTTTTCCCGAATTTCAACCTTGCCGAATTCGAATTCGAATTCGAACCTGGTGACTTAGTCTGCAACTATGAAAGTTTCTGTCAAACTTATCACCTCATAAAGTTCGGACTTTCCTGAAGGTTGTGGCATTGATATGGAATGAAGTGACATAGGAGGAATAATTTCTGCTTCATCTTTTCGTGTATTATGAATTATAGCCACAATCATGTTTGATTCATTGTCTAAAACAAGTTGCAAATTTTCATATTTCTTTGCCTCTACTGCAAATGGAAACATTTCATTTGAAACTTTCAAATAAACATAGGGAAGGCATTGTTACAACATTCATTAAGCAGGGATTTGCTGCCATTTCTGCCATGTATATCTGTCATTATCAGCAAATAGATATATGGCCATTTTGTTGGACTGCTACCAGAACATCATGAACTTCTGTATAACTCTCTAGTGCAGTAATGTCTAGTTTTGCTTTGAAAACTTTATCATTTTCTACCAACTTATCCGGAAATTTCAACAGAAAATGTAGAACATATGTTTGTACCTTTGCTTGGCTCTGGCTACAAGCCTCTTGCTGAAATTTGGCTTCTGCAAGTTGGAGTTCAAGTGTTTCTATTCATTGTACAAATTGTCTTTTGCAAACTGCATACTGTTCTAAAAATTTCTTGAGCATGTCCTTTACATTCTCAAGTTCATGACTTATCTCCTTGATTGCATCTTGAATTCTGTTGGAAAATTCCTACCTTCCTTGCTGCCCTCTTGCTGAAACCTTACCACCTTCTTCTATGAGTGTTTTATTTTGGTGCTGCAAACCTGTGCAAAGAGTCTCTGTTTCTTCTTCCTGTATATTGGGGTGGCTAACATGTTTGGAGCTTGAATCCAAACTAATGATATGCTGAGTTCCTTTATCTGGCTGTGATCCTGGGGGCAAATAACTAAACATCCCACTATACTTATTCAGAAAATTTTGAATATCAAAATGATGCTTACCACAAAATGGGAAGGTATGGATGTCTTTCAGCATTAAGCATCTTGCTGTCCCTGTAACTCATTCTTTATTAAAAGCTCACTTAACTGTGACTGTTTACACAACTTTTCAAGCGTAAATTTCAGCTCCAAGGAGTGACCCATGAACTGCAACCACTGAACCTTGTTAGTATCCACGGCATATTCCCTATATTCCTCCCTGGTTAATTTTGGCTTTCTTTTTATCCAGGTGTCTGGAATGATGAACTTATCAGCAAGGCTGATATTGAATTTATCAGCAACTTTACCCTCCATGTGTCTAGAAATAACACACGGATCCCATACCTTTATACAGAAATAATTTTGAACTTGAGCAAAAAGATCTATGTGCCCTTTATTGCAATTGTATGCTTTGCCTTCTCACCATTCTTAGGGTGCTTTCCATGATGACCAAAATTGTAATGATATAGTATGAAGCAATAAATCTATGCTATTATCATTACTTTCACATTTTGAACTGTAATCACAAGAATAGTCAAAGAGCTAACATTCTTCTGCTGATTTAAATGTTTCTGGGAGATTTGCCGTAACACAACCATTCTTGTGACTCAAAATTTCAGAATTAGGGCCCTATGGTGGCAAGATATGATCTTCATGACTTGGTTGACTCCTTCATCAAGGGTGGGTCCCTCGTGTTAGTGCACAAAACCAATAATGAGGCGGAATGGGAAGCGGTTATTGCTGGACTACAATTGGCTTTATCCAAAGTATGTCGCAATATTGTGGTAGAGGGGAATTCTAAGAATGTCATCAATGGCCTGAAGAACACTTGCAAATTGGAAGCTCAACTCCCTTCTTGAAGAGGCCTTAGGCATCTGCCAAGGCTTTGTCGGTGTTTCTTTTTGTCATTATTTCTGGGAACAGAATAAGGTGGCAGATTTAATGGCTAACCATGGTGTGGATCTATCCCCCTTCTGATCCTTATAAAGTATTAATGCTAGGGACTTGCAAGGTCTTGATATTTTATTAAATATAACCATCCCCCTTGAATCATCCTCCTTTGGCGGCTCCCCTTTAATGATGATTATAAATGCGCATTATTGGAGGATGATGGTGTATGATGGTCTCCGGACTATTCAAGTGTGCATGCTTCTTTCCAGTTCATGGCAGCTCTCTGATAAAAGAATGCTTCATTCCTTGCCGTGGGTGTTCTGGTCTGGTTTCTCGCTGGCAGTGTTCTGGTATTTGGCTTTCTTTGGGTGGTCTTTGGTCATTGTAGGAGGCTTTTCCGTGGCTCATTCACCAACTGGCTTTCCCAGAGACCCTCTGCGGCGGGGCAGGGTCTAAGACCATCATTTTAAGAAGATATTTTGTTGCCCAAATCCTAATCTGTTGAACCTTGTGAAAGACATCCTTGGGAAACAAAGGTTGGAGGATAACAGTACCCTCCACTCCAAGGCAACAATCCTTGCTGAATTTTCGGCTAATCTTGGTAAAATGGTGTCGGCTGCAGAGGTCAGAGATTGTTCGGAAAGGCTACTAGTACACTGGACAATGCTGTGCCTGAAAAGGATGGGCCAGGAGACGGGAATGTCAGCCCAATCAAAAGATGAAAATGAAGAGTCGGGATGGGAGAGATTGGAAGACTATGCAGGTTGAATTACAGGACTGATTTTAGACCTGGACACCCTCACAATATTTTGCCAAGACCCGCGTATTGTATGAAGCACCTCCTGGTCTCTCAGCACAAAGGACTATAGGAGGTTTTGACTGGTTTCACACTGCCTCGCCTGGAAGAAGTGTTGGTGTTGGAAATAAGCCACACCCGGACCAACGATGGACTGGTCCAAGAGGGGCCAGTAGCTCAGTGGTAGAGCACTCCAGCAGCATATGGAAGGTCTTAGGTTCGAGTCCTAGCTGGTCCATGTCTCAACATGGTATCAGAGCCAGGCCCAGGCTAGGAGCCCCAAGCACACAAGAGGTGTGGCTTAAGGGGGGGTGTTGGTGTTGGAAATAAGCCACACCCGGACCAACGATGGACTGGTCCAAGAGGGGCCAGTAGCTCAGTGGTAGAGCACTCCAGTAGCGTATGGAAGGTCCTAGGTTCGAGTCCTAGCTGGTCCATGTCTCAACATGCTATCAGAGCCAGGCCCAGGCTAGGAGCCCCAAGCACACGAGAGGTGTGGCTTAAGGGGGGGTGTTGGTGTTGGAAATAAGCCACACCCGGACCAATGATGGAGTGGTCCAAGAGGGGCCAATAGCTCAGTGGTAGAGCACTCCAGCAGCGTATGGAAGGTCCTAGGTTCGAGTCCTAACTGGTCCATGTCTCAACAAGAAGGCAATCTGATTAGAGCTGTGAAGAGAGCTGAGGTGATTAAGAGGGTTCAGTTTGAGGGGTTCTATTATCTTTATGGTGGCAGTGGTGTTAAGGTACAAATGGTAGCAGTGGCTGGGAGCGGTGCGCCTAGCCAGTCTTTGACTGTTGGACTGATGCACCTTTTGTTTCAGGCGTGGCTCGATGGGTAGTTTCTAACCTCCCTTAACTCTGGTTTTTTGTAATATTTTCTGTTGTTTTGCTATGTATCTTGCTTCGTGCTTTCAGACTGCAACTCCCCTTCGGAGGTTGCTCTCGCAGGCTTTTGTAATTCTGTTCAGTTTTTTCCTTTGATTTTTAGCTATTGGCTGGAGCCTCCTAAAAGATCCCCGGAATTTAATTTAAAAAACAAGAGTCAAATAAACTAAGACAGGGCAAAATGTGGCATACCCACACCACGAAACGGCCATTCGCTTCCACACTCGATGCTGTCCGAGGCTTAGCAGGTCATTCAACTGGTCGTATCATCCACATCCATCAGCTATATATGCATTGTATATGCTTCCCATACTGCTAAATGACTGATGAATTTGAACAAATGAAAACTTACATTGTCATAGTTTGAGGCAATGCGGTTGAATAGCTGCTGTCTGTGTGCAGCAGCTCTTTGATGGGGATCCCTCTCGCAGCGTACCGTGGAGGATTTTGCATATGGCCTTAAAGAATTAGTGAAGGATTTCTGAAGGGTGGGAGAGTTTACTGCGGAATAAGCCAGGCAGGGAAAATGCAAGCAGCGCAAACAGTCCATGTTGAGCTTACGACAGACGCTCAGAGGATAAGATTTATGTATAAAGAGAAACGTGTACATGGATTTCAGAAAATTCAATTTCAAAGAGTTGTTCGGGGGCAAATTGACAAAAATTATGTTTTTGTAAGATTCTGGTCCCATGGAGTTGGCCTAGCTAAAAAAATTTTAAAAAAATTGGAAGGAAAATTAAGAGGTTTTTTAACCAAGGGTTTTATATAATTTTAATGTTTTTAAGATATTTTAAGTGGAAGTAAAGTATTTTAGATAATAATTTGTAAAAGGAAAATATATTTCTTTAAGGTTAATTTTGGTTAATGAAGTAAATCTAATTGAATAAATATAGCCATCTAGGTTAATTAGTCGATAGGCTTTTATATGTGAGCATTATAGTGTTCGAAATTGTCTCACACCCACGCCATAAAAGAAATTTTGAAGTCGTCAGTTGTTCCTATTGGCGTATTCCTTGAACCTCATATGGGTGCAAGTGCTAGTTAATTGATTGTTGTAGAATTGGTATATTGATATAGGTACTTGTTATTTTGGGAAAATAAATGTGAAGAAAAGTGGTACTTAGTTCAATGAAGAATAAATGTCAAATTAATGAGATTCTATGATATGTCTTATATTTAATCTAGAAGCAATGGCTCTCTTTCAATGAAATGCATTGAAGTCTATGTTGGATCTTTGCTATATTAGAGGACAAGTTCTTAAATATAGGAGGAAGTTGTGACCACAAATTTGTACTATGGGTTTGACCTCACCCTACTAATCAATGGCATTTCACTATGCAAATTCACCTAGTCTATGATAGTTTGCTATGCTCTTCCTAAATATCTCAGGACTTGGTGGTATTTACAAATATCTTAATAGTTGATGAGTCATCATAGGGAGGCAAGTTCTCCTAGATCAATACCTAAAAATTAAACAAGATCAAAAATAGAAAGCAAGCACCTTATGCAAATTTCTCACTCCTTTTATTGCACCAAATCAAAATGTGACATAATTAATTACTCCAATGCTCTAAAATGAAGTAATTTTGAACACTTGAATGGATGAGTAAAATGAATGTATTAAATGTCTTTAAATACTAGCAAATAGCATCAAATTGTGGCAAGCATGTGGTTAGTTAGCTCAAGTTAGGAGGGTGAAGGGTTGTTGGCACTTTATGTGAGCCAACAACTTTCCCTAAGAAGTGTATTAAAGAATTTTGTTCAAAGCATATGGGGTATATTGTCAAGCTTCTGACAAAGTAAAATTCTATGATTGCAAAAATTGGGTGAACAAGCCAAATGACAAGAGAGGGCTCTTCTCTCCTACACTTTCACCTCTACTAACCTTAGGAAGGTGGTCCTATGGAGATCCTTTAGAATAAAAAGCATGGATGGACTAGAAAACTTAGAACTTGTAAC
This sequence comes from Cunninghamia lanceolata, assembly GCA_027924645.1. Lineage (NCBI taxonomy): Eukaryota > Viridiplantae > Streptophyta > Pinopsida > Cupressales > Cupressaceae > Cunninghamia > Cunninghamia lanceolata. Next base: position 9,418,876 of record BSBN01000669.1, read on the forward strand.
TTTAAACAACTTTGATCAATTCTTCTAGACGTAGTTTAAAGATTGGCATGCTTGGAATCTTTGAGCAATTTTGATAAATTATTCTAAAATGAATCAACTCTAAACTAGGCCCTTTAAACATAATGATAGACCCTATTTTACTTGTCACTAACACACATTATGTTAATTCAAAAATTGGAACATTATTAGATCTCAAATTTGTGGAAAAAATAACATTTGATGATGTATAGCTAGGGTGTTTAAGATGAAGACAAAATAAAAGTTTCCCTTATACAATTAGTGATGTAGGAGCATCCAATTGAAGACTGATGCAGGGACTTCTGAAGGTCATAACTTTTGACACGGATGTGGGTTTTCTACAAAATTTTACAGGTGGATGCGTTATGAGGTGGCCAATGGTTTCCCAACCAGCCTTAGTCGGTTGGACCTCATCTTGGCACTTTTTCGGGGCTTGAAACTTTCATCTTGGCCCTCAAAATGGCAAATTAGTGTTTTTTTCTGGTTTTTTAAAAGTTACTTTTTTTAATAACTCGAAACTCATGTTTCGAATTTAGGATGTTAGTTGTTTTTTCGTCCTACCTTAGCTTTATGAGTTTTTTGGGAAAAAACTGGATTCTCAAGATATGATTGTAAAATTACCTAAAATGGCAAAATCTGACAATTGTCGAAATCTACCAAAAAAGGTAATTTTTTTATTTTTTCCATTTTCTTGGATATAAGAGAGTTTTCTCTCATTGTAGCGGCAGAGTTGATGAATAGAAGTTTTTTTATGTTCCAGTCTTCAGACATTTGGCTCTCACATGATTAATGGCAAAAATGTATTGAGTGTATGTTGTGTGCTGCATCATCTGGTATCAGAGCAGGAAGATGGCCAGGAGAGGAAGAGGAAGAGGCGGTCTTGCCCAAATGCATAGAGAAATGCAAAATCTACAAAGGCAAATAGCTGAACTTACAACACAGATGGAAAACCAAAGACTGGGTAAAGGAGGAGACGAATCTGATGAAGAAATAGGTCGAGGAGGTGCAAATCAAGATACAGAACATGAAGAAGAAGAATTAGAAGGCATGAGTTTTGAAGAGAGGATGCTTAGGGCCTTAGAAGGGAAAAATGAAGGGATCAAGGTAGATGTTTCAGATTATGCAGGTAGTCTTAAACCAGAGGAGTTGATAGACTGGTTGAATGACATGAGAACATTTTTCAAATGGAAATCCATGACAGAGGAAAAGAAGGTGAAATTTGCATGCACCAAATTAAAGGGTCATGCAATGATTTGGTGGGATCATCTTCAAAAGGAACGAACAAGGAAAGGCAAGGATAAGATCAGGACATGGAATAAAATAGAGAAGAAGCTGAGAGAAAAAATTTTGCCCATAGATTATGCACAAACCCTTTTTCGTAGGTTTCAAAATTTAAAGCAGAACCTCTCTTCTGTGCAAGATTATACAAATGAGTTTTATACGCTGTCTATACGTATAGAGCATCAAGAAACTGATGAACAGATGGCTGCTAGATATGTGAATGGCCTAAAATTCTCTATTCAAGATGAATTGAGCATGCATCGACCCAACAGTATGGAAGAGGCTTACCAATTGGCTCTAAAGGCTGAAGAAAAACAAAACAGACAATACCATCAAAGGAATAGAGGAGGAAGAAGGGGTACATCAACCCCATTTCGAGGAGGTTCAAATTATGGCAGGGGAGAGTCATCCCATGGATTGGAAAAACAAGTAGACAGCCGACAAGACCCTGTGAATCAAGAATGAGGAAGGGGATTTCAATGAGGTAGAGGTTATGGTAACGGTAGAGGATGGGAAAACCAGAGAAGGCCTTTCACTTGTTTCAGATGTGGAGAAGAAGGTCATGGGGCATTTGAATGCTCAAATTTTAACATGCAAGAAAGAAATCAAGGAGGACAACCTAGGGTGAACTTGATTCAAACGGAAGGGACGGAACTAGAGGTTCCACGAGATGTGGGAGAAAGTCTCATGATGAGAAGGGCAATGGTGATCCCAGAGAAGGAGAAAATACAAGCCAAAATCTTTGATGGTTCATGGCTTCGAACTAATATCTTCAGAACCAGATGCACTTCGGGTGGCAAGGTATGTCAAGTTATTGTTGATGGAGGTAGTTGTGAAAATATGGTTTCTAAAGAAATGGTAGAGAAATTGAATTTACACTGTGAAAAACATCCTCATCCGTACCGCATTGCATGGTTTAAAAAGGGGAATGAAGTCACTGTTGATAAAGATGCCTAATTAAGTTTAGCATAGGGAAGATCTATCAAGATGAGATATGGTGTGATGTTGTCCCAATGGATGCATGTCATGTGTTATTGGGAAGGCCATGGCAGTATGATAGAAAAGTTATGCATGATAGAGAGAAAAACACATATACCTTTTGGAAAGATGGCTCTAAGGTGATTTTATTGCCTCTCAAGGATGAAGGAAAAGGTGAGACCATGTTGTCTGAAAGAGATCTTGTTAAAGAAATGAAGGTGACAGGGTGTTGTTACACATTAGTAGTGAAAAAAGGTGAAGAGGAAGACATTTCAGTTCCCCCAGAAGTAGCAGAGCTATTGGAAGAATTTGTTGACGTTTTGCCTGATGAATTGCCTAATGGTCTACCACCAAAGAGAGATATTCAACATCATATTGATTTGATTCCAGGAGCAACTCTACCCAACCAAGCAGCTTATAGGATGAATCCAACACAACATGCAGAGATGAATAAGCAAGTAACAGAACTCATAAGTAAAGGTGTGGTGAGAGAGAGCATGAACCCATGTGTTGTACCTGCATTGCTGACCCAAAAAAAGATGGAACATGGAGGATGTGCATTGACAGCAGAGCAATTAATAAGATTACCATCAAATATCGATTTCCTATACCTCGTATGGAAGACATGATGGATGTCCTTGCAGGGGCCAAATATTTCAGCAAGATCAACCTACAAAGTGGCTACCACCAAATCTGGATCCGAGAAGGGGATGAGTGGAAGACAGCCTTTAAGACTGGAGAAGGATTATATGAGTGGATGGTTATGCCATTCAGGTTATCAAATGCACCTAGCACATTTATGAGATTGATGAATACTATACTACGACCTTACATTGGTAAGTTTGTGGTAGTTTATTTTGATGATATTTTGGTATTTAGTAATAGCAAAGAAGAGCACCTACAACACTTGAGGATCATCTTTGGTGTGTTAAGGAAGGAGAAGCTCTATGCCAATTTGAAGAAGTGTAGGTTCATGCAGGACAGTTTGGTTTTTTTAGGATTTGTCATTTCTAAAGATGGTGTCAGAATGGATCTAGAAAAAGTCAGGGCAATTCTAGAATGGCCTAGCCCAAGCAACATCATAGAGGTAAAAAGTTCTCATGGCTTGGCCACTTTCTATCGAAAGTTCATTCAAAATTTCAGTAGTATTGTAGCCCCTATAACAGATTGCACCAAAGGCAGGGAGTTTATATGGACCAAGGATGCTGAGGAGAGCTTTAAGTACTTGAAGCAAAAGGTAACAGAAGCACCTATACTTGCATTGCCAAATTTTGATAAAGTATTTGAAGTAGAATGTGATGCCTCCCATGTGGGAATAGGTGCTATGCTTAGCCAAGCTGGAAAACCTATAGCTTTCTTTAGTGAAAAGCTAAATGAAGTGAGAAAGAATTATTCTACTTATGATTTGAAATTTTATGCAATTATTCAAGCATTGAGGCATTGGAGACATTATCTAGTTCCCCAGGAGTTTGTATTGTTTACAGATCATATTACACTGAGATACTTGAACACACAGAAAAAGTTGAATAGTAGGCATGCCAAGTGGGTCTCTTTCTTGCAGGGTTACAACTTTGTGCTGAAGCATAAGTCTGGAAAACAAAATCAGGTTGCAGATGCGTTAAGTAGGTGTGTTGCACTTTTGACCACAATGGAAGCTGAGGTGGTTGGTTTTGATGCCATCAAAAATTTGTATGAGTCTGATGATGATTTTTGGGAGATTGTGGAACAATTGAAGGCACCAGTATCTGGTAACTTGGATCAATTTAGGGGTGAATATTTTATGCAAGATGGGTATCTATTTAAAGGAAAACAACCATGCATACCAGCTAGCTCTATGAGGGAAAACATTATCAGAGAATTTCATAGTAGTGGGTTGGCTGGACATTTTGGCAAGGACAAGACAATAGCCTTGATAGAAGATAAATATTACTAGCCAAAGATGAAAAGGGATATAACTAAGTATGTAACAAGGTGTAGAATCTGCCAAGTGGCTAAGGGACATTCATAGAATACAGGATTGTATATGCCCTTACCAGTACCAGCTGCACCATGGACAGATTTGAGCATGGACTTTGTGTTGGGGCTTCCACATACTCAAAGAGGTAATGATTCCATTTTTGTAGTTGTTGATAGGTTCTCCAAGATGGTTCATTTTATTGCCTGTAAGAAAACTAATGATGCAACGAGAGTAGCAAAGTTATTTTTTTCACAAGTTGTTCGACTACATGGTGTTCCAAAGACTATTACCTCTGACAGGGATACCAAATTCCTGTCATTTCTAGAGGACTTTATGGAAGAAGATGGGGACCAAGTTACAGTTTAGTAGTGCCTACCATCCTCAAACAGATGGGCAAACAGAGGTAGTCAATCAGAGTATGGGAAATTTGCTGAGGTGTATTGTTGGAGAAAAGCCAAAACAATGGGATTTGGCATTACCTCAGGCCGAATTTGCCTATAATAGTTCTGTTAACCGATCAACGGGAAAGTCCCCTTTCCAGATTGTGTATGGCAGGAATCCTCAGGGTGTTCTAGCTTTGGTACAGCTACCAATGAAAGATCGGGTCAGTGATGATGGGGAAGCATTTGCAGAACACCTTCAACAGTTGCAGCAAGAAGTGAGACAGAAGTTGCAGGACAGTAATGAGAGGTATAAGAATTCAGTGGATACTCATCGGCGACATCAGACATTCAGTGAAGGTGACTTAGTGATGGTATATTTGAGAAAAGAGCGGTTTCCTACTGGAACATATCACAAGTTGAAGTACAAGAAAATTGGTCCTTGCAGAATTACAAAGAAGATCAATGATAATGCATATGAGGTCAGTTTACCAGATGATCTCGATATTTCTCCCGTGTTTAATATTTCTAATTTATATGCATTCCATGGTGAGGATGATGCTGAAGATAGTCAACCAAAGGTGGCATGGCACAACCACATTCCCCATAAAAAGAAGGAAAAGATTGCACAAGTTCTTGATAAGAACACTATCTACACTCGGCAAGGGCATTACAACAAGTATTTAGTACAGTGGGAAGGGTTGCCACCAATAGATAGCACATGGATTACAGAGTGGGAAGTGCAGAGGTTAGATCCCGTCAAATGGCAACAATTTGAAGACACTCACTTGCAAGAGCTACGTCCTTTTCAACCAGAGGAGAATGATGCAGGGACTTCCGGAGGTCATAACTTTTGACTCGGATGTGGGTTTTCTACGAAATTTTACAGGTGGATGCGTTATGAGGTGGCCAGTGGTTTCCCAACCAACCCTAGTGGTTGGACCTCGTCTTGGCACTTTTTCAGGGCTTGAAACTTTCATCTTGGCCCTCAAAATGGCAAATTAGTGTTTTTTTCTAGTTTTTTAAAAGTTGCTTTTTTTAATAACTCGAAACTCATGTTTCGAATTTAGGATGTTAGTTGTTTTTTCATCCTACCTTAGCTTTATGAGTTTTTTGGGAAAAAACTGGATTCTCAAGATATGATTGTAAAATTACCTAAAATGGCAAAATCTGACAATTGTCGAAATCTGCCAAAAAAGGTAATTTTTTTATTTTTCCGTTTTCTTGGATATAAGAGAGTTTTCTCTCATTGTAGCGGCAGAGTTGATGAATAGAAGTTTTTTTATGTTCCAGTCTTTAGATATTTGGCTCTCACATGATTAATGGCAAAAATGTATTGAGTGTATGTTGTGTGCTGCATCAAAGACTTGGTGGGGCTTGCATTCATATCCCTGATGGAAATACCTTTCTTATTCTTCTTGATGGTCAATTATTGATTTGTGTTACTGGGACTTGTATCATTTAGAATGTGACCCAAATAATTTACGGGTGCGTCACGCTCCAACACGACACATGAACCATCCTCCTTGGTATGGGTGACCTCCTAGTCACTCTTGCTCACGTGGCAAGATCGAATCGAGTGGAGGTAGGATTGGGGATTGTTCTACTCTCTTTCTTGAGGGAGAAAAACATCATGGATGGCGGTTGGGTTTTGTGTTATGTGCATGTTTTGACAATTATTCCTATGGAGACATTCAATTATTGTTGTTATGATAATTGTATGACTCGAAGGGTCACGAGTCATGAGTCTTCTAAGCCTAGCACAAAGGTTGTTTTGTTCATTGATAAGTTGGAGACGTTCTTGTCTCCTTTCTTCATCTCATAAGACCTATAGTTGTTGGATTTATTACATCTTTAGTTTAGTATATAGGTTAGTTTAGATAATAAATAAATTAGTTAATTTATAAATAATGTTAATAGTTTATATATAAATGTCATTTTATAAATAAATGTTTGTTAGGTTAGTTGGTTTGGGAGTTACTTCCCATAGAAAAAGTGAGTTATATTTACGGGAAATTCAAAGGCCTTATAATCCATTACATTGTAATGAAAAATCATTAGATTAAATATATGAAATCATGAATTTCTTATATCTACATTTTATCGTGTTGTTTGTCATGTAAATCTACAACTTCATTTTTGTGCTCAACCATTTTAATATGGTATCAGAGCAAAATAAGAAGCATGTGCCTATGTGAGTAAAAATTAGGAGGTCGAAAAATATATATGAAGGCATGAGAAGGCGTTTGAAGGAAAGCATTCTGGTTAGTTGTTTGCAGGAAAATAGAAGGCATATGAAGAAGGTTGTGTCCAATACAGAATGGCAAATTGATCGTTGTATTCATTTTTTCCCCTGGATATGTGTAGAAGAGGCGTTTAAACCATTTAATAAAGGCGTGTAGGTGTGATGAAAATATTGAAAACAAATGAAGATAATTGTTGGTGTTGAAATCTGAAGATAAAAGGAGGCGTCATAAATTATGTGTATGTTGCATTTTATAGAAGGGCGTTGAATTGTGTATATATTATGTCTAGAGTCATCCCAAATTCCATTTCCAGGTGTGTAGAAGAAGATAGGTATTTTGGAGGTAGAAGAAGATTGACCATATGAAAGAATGAGACAATGGAGTACTGTTATTGTTGTGCATAGAAATCAATTGTTGATGGTGCGGGTATAGAGAGGAGAGGTCGTGGCTTGCTATTGATGCTGTGAAAATTTTGGTATATATTTTTAAACTTGAAAATCATGTTTTTTAATCTTTCATGTTAAAAGGAGATAAACTAGCAATTGGACCAATAGGTTCAATGGGCATGCCGATAGTTTTGAGAAGAAATTGTAGAATTTGTTTGATTTTTTAAAAATATATAAATATACTATGGGTATATATATTTTCATACCCATAGCATTAACCGCCCTTAGCATTAACAATGTCTACAACATTTTTCCATTCTTTATCAATTGCCCTATCTCCTTCTCTGCAACACTCCTCTCTGTCTATATGTTTCCAAAATATGCATTAACTTATGTGCTTCAAAGCTTCCTTTATAAGTCCAACGGGGTGGAAGTCGGGTGGTGTAGAGAATAAATCTTCAGAGAAGTAAAGACGATATGGGTGGGAATTTAAGCTCAGATAATTTTGCTTAACCCGTCCATTGACCGACACTTCAACCCTCCCCTTGTGAATAGCTTAGAAGCCATGGAGACAACTGTCTTCATTAGCGCTCATCCAAGTGCACATTGTTCATAACCTTCTCTACTGTAACAAATCTATCCTTTTTTCTAAATTTTTTTTATTTCAGATAATTTGGTGGCACGATTTTGTTGTGGCTCCTACCCATGCAAAAAGTTGTTATTACATCCAAGATTACAAAGTCATCATATAATCAGATAAACACAACGAAAAAAAACTATGAGAACATGCTAGTACATGGACCGGACTAGACTAATACCACCACAAGAAGGCCTGGATTGAAAATACATACTCCAACCACATTTACCAAAGGACAAACAGAAACACACAACAAGTATCAAGCAAACCACAGGATTAAACTACTCCTCGCTTCTCTATGCTACTTGGCTCCTCTGTGACCAATTCCACCACCTCCTCCACTATACCCTTAGCTCCTTTTGGCACACCTTGCTCATTCCAGTAGTTACTAGGACCCACCAGAGAGGGGAAATGGACACCCTTACAAAGCTCATGACATTGCCTAGAGCAATGTATTTGTAAAACACTAGGATGGTATAATCACTTGCAACCTCTAACCACTCGTGGTTGTGGGATACATGAATCCCTGCCAACACTTTACCTGCATCACAATAGTAAACCCTTAGAAGATCAGTTGCTCGTTTCATTGCGTCATACTCATTTTTGTTATCTTGCTACCTCATGTAAAACAAAGAGGATTCACCTTCCACTGTCTTGACCTAAAAAACGAAGATGCTTCATCTTCCACTGCCTTGACCTCAATTTTATTATTATCAAACGAAGATGATTCATCTTCCATTGCCTTGACTTGAATTTTATTATTATCTCCTTGTACTCTTCTCATAATTTGATTTGATCGTCTCTCAAATTGAAGACATGTAGGGTGCAGATCATTCCAGAGTGTAGATTCGATCGAATGAATAGATTCAATTAAGGGAGTTTGGAGTAATTGGTTAGAATAAGACAAAAATATGGGGCTTGATCTACCCCATTAGTCTCTTCCTCGAATGCAAGCCATCAATTTTGGAAAGGAGTAAGTACTATAAATTGTTGGTTGCATTTCTAAAATGTTTCAGCATGGAGGATGAGATGGTGTACATGACAATGTAAATGCACTCCAAGCTCTTTGGATTGAATTTGCACCTTTCTACTAGAGCTTTTGCCTCAAAAAAATAAAGTGATTACATGTGGGTTTTATCAGGCAAATGACTTTTTGGCTACATAATTATCTACTAAAAAGTTGCGTATAAAATCAACAATCAACTATGATACCAAATTCAATATTTCACACGTATAATTTAGTTGTAATAAATTTCAGATGGGATAGGAATTCAACTATGATACATGATTTTTAACTCTAATTATTTCACTGATTTCTATCTTATAAATAATACATTTAATAAATTGCATATAATTAAAGATTTCACTATAGAAAAATTATCTCACAAAAAATTATTGTAATTAAAAAAATTCACTACACCAAGATTTTTGCTACTTCTCAACAAAATGCCAACAAACCAAAGTATGGTCTAACAACATAAAGTTCTCTCAATTTCTTTCTCATAAGTTTTTCTAAAAAACTATAAACCAACAACAAAATCTTACAAAATTATAGTATCTATGATTCCAATAATCATCACGAAATAAAATAAAATAAAATTAACTTCACTAATGTCTTTGATTCCTACTTAGCTGGTAAGAATCCAAAACATTGTTTATGTAAAGACTTTGCAACTCAAATAAGACATTATTTCTCTTGTTATGTTTGCACTTGCCTCTCTCTTAAGAACGTAAAAAATATGTATTCATGTCATACAATATATTCTAGTAGCTGGATGCAAAAGCTTTTGAGTTCTAACTTTTATTTGCTTGCTCAAGGTAAAATAATGTAAGTAATTAAGATAAAGCCAAATAAAAATATAGCACAAAGACCAAATTTGGAAAAAGATGGATTTGGGAATTGCTGATTGTTGAAGTAAAAAGAAAAAATCTATAAATAAGGACACCTTGTTGAGTGTCATTGTCATAAAGTTGGAAAGCTCTTTGTCAATAGATGTTTTTTACAATGGGAAAGCAAATCATGCACGGTATCCTCCACAGTACCTTGTTGTTGCATTAGAAACAAATAATTCACCAAGTTTGTCACCAGGAGAAAAATACCAAATATAATTAAAAATGTCAAAACTCATTTAAATGTGTATAAACATAGATTTCTCAAAAATCCAAAGTGAGAGATACAACAAACCTGTTGAGGCCTCATTTTTTTTAATGTCTGATCATCAAGAGATTCTTTCCAATGCAAATGAATTTACTATTGAACAAGCATGCTAGGTGACCCACATATCCTACGTAGGGCCACAAGAATAAATAAGGAAGTTAAAGTAAAAGAGGGGTATTTATCATTCTGGAATGTAACTCATGACAATAATCTGTAGCACAAGGTGGAGGAGGTAACAAATCACTTGCATTCACTCTTTTTTGGCCTTTTCTTCAAGTGGGATCCAGATGACAGGGGATGAGTAGCCTGGTGTAGGTCATGTCCGTGCAAGAATGAAGTAGACAAGAGAATGCCCTTGGCCTGGACATCGATTGTTGCCTCCATCAATGGTAATGGGCACCACCATTACCAAGCTAGTTTCTATAAACAGATGTGTAAAATCCACAAACCTGCTTCGATTTCCTAAAATTATAGCATCACTCACAACCGCGTCAATTTTTTGCAAACTGAAAGTCCTTGTTTAGCATTTGAAATACAGGTAGAATAAAAGATTGTTACAAATTAAAATTGCAGCATGAGAGTAAGGAGGAGACATTGAGGTAGCCTTGATAGACAAGATCGTCCATTCTATGGACCGCGTCATAAGGAATGAGATCGTATGGCAGTGCATAGTCAAGCCACCTGAGAACCGCGTCAAATACATCCTTACAGAAGCCCGTCACAATGCTTTCGTTACGGCTTTTATCATATGTGACCTTCTTGAAGCTGATATTACTAGAACTTCTTCAGGTTGAAGTTTATCCACCTATTATTGGACTGAGTTGATGGATCCATCTTCAACATGGTCTACAAATGGAATGAAATGGCTATGGGAGCTAGCACTTGCCCATCAGAACCACCAAACATTGTTATCAATTTCAGAGGAACGATTATAAAAGTGGAGGTCTGGCAGCTCAGCAAAAAACTCAACAAAAATTCCAAACTGTCTTCCAAATGTATCATAACCACACCTAAAACTAACACATTCAAACCAAAGATACCACGGCTACTACATCCTTTGCAAAATATGTGTACCGGCCTGCTCTGTCCCTGAAAAAACACCGACTCTCAATTATAAAATCTGATAAACATTTCGATTTGGCATAGACCACAAATAACAATCCAATTTGATATACATCACAAATCACAATCTAATTTTATCTTAAACTATAGACGTGTAAGTTGCAGATTCAACCGAGACTTTGCATGGACACGAACACCTTTTTCCAATCTTTTATGGCAATGGTTCTTTTTCCAATCTTTTATGGCAATGGTTTTAATTTGTCTTTTATCATTTATTACTTGTTCAACAAATCAATGGTTAATATTGATTCTATAGTAGTCCTTTTCATCTAGACCATTTATCTATACATTTCATGTAGTGCTGCTCACTAAGGGAACGCCTATCGGGTAAAGATTTTTTTAAACAAAAAAAAGAGGTGAAAGCATTTTAAAATATTTGTAAATGAAGACAGAAACATATTCAGAATGGAATAAGAGACTTATTTATACATGAAGATTAAGAAAGATGTGGGAGTTGCTCTACTAGAATTTCTCTCTATCTTGAAAAATTATTCAAAGCAATATTGAAACAAAGATTTTAATTTAATAATGGATGGGTGAGTTGGTCAGAAAAATTTTATGAAGGCTTTTGGATTTGGTCACATATAAAGTCGTTGATAATTTATGTCAAGAGTGTGTTTAGAGCAATTGGAGATAAGGAAAGATAAGATTTTGATATGAATTTGAAGGTTACTAGTTCAAAGCCCACCAAATATTTTCTAATTATTTTGGCACATTAATTTTGGAGTGACAAGGTTTTTTGTTTACACTATATTGTAAAAGGTGTAGTTTTGGTGGAATCTGACACATGATGTCTTCCTATGGATTCTATTTTGCATTACATGAAATTCTCAAAGAAACCAGACCTTTAAATTTTGACTACCTGGTGGCACACGATGTTCTTGATTATATTTTATTTGATACTAAATGTCACACACGACATGAAAAGTGAAAGCTTAAAAAGGGTTATGAAGCAGATATCGAAGATAATGGAGAAGGTAAAAAGTGAAGAACTCATCAAGCTTAAAGACTATGTCCAACCTTTCAATTGGAGGATGGAGGCACTAGAGGTAGGAGGAGTTTTTGTCATATCAAGCTTCTCACTCGGACATGTTACATTGCATGAGAAGCACCATCAATATGTGTCCCTTTATGGAGCAAGTGGGGCTTGATAATTCTTAACAGTACTTATGGATAGTTTAATCTCTGAAATAGTGTGGGATTGGTGTATCTACATTGGTTTAGTTCCTCTTGTACACCAGAGGAGGGATATTGACACTTTTAGAGAAAAATGGACTCTTAGAGGAGAGTTGTTCTCTCATATGCAGCACTAGAGGAGGGATTTTGACACACTCAAAGGAGATGTGGACTCTCAGAGGAGCATTGTTCTCTCTTTATACATGGAGGATAGGAATATTTATGTTCTCTCATGTGGTACAGAGGATTTACAGGTTTGACAGTGAGGAGATCTACTGATAGATTCAATTCAATGTTTCCTGGGTGGGTGAGGAAAATTGGTGGATGTGCTTCATCAAAGTTTCCAGAAGGGTTGTTGTGTTCAGTCCTTACAGTGTTTATCCCTTTGTTCAAATTGATGTAATAAGGGGGGAATGTTGGATTTATTACATCCTTAGTTTAGTATATAGGTTAGTTTATATAATAAATAAATTAGCATGCAAATGCTAATTTATAAATAATGTTAATAGTTTATATATAAATGTTTGTTAGGTTAGTTGGTTTGGGATTTACTTTACCATAGAAAAAAGTTAGTTGTATTTACGAGAAAATCAAAGGCTTTATAAGCCATTGCATTGTAATGAAATATCACCAGATTGAATATATTAAATCACAAATCTATTATATCTACATTTTATTGTGTTGTTTGTCATGTAAATCCACAACTTCATTTTTGTGCTCAACCATTTTAATAATTGTATCAAGGGTTGCTGGTCTCTAATGCCATGTCGATGTTCTTGTTCTTCCCTTGTTTATTCTATGTTTTGTTCGTGAATTGGATGGGGAAAGTTCTCCTTAATTTGATCAATGATGCACTGTATCCAATCTTCCCTAATGAATGGGAACATTGAATGATTGACAATAGGGGGAAGTGTTGTGCTTCACGTTGAATGTGTTCAGAATGTTTGAGTTGATGATTACCTCATGATGGAGCGGAGGGTTTCTCCTTATTTATTCATGTTTGATTTGAATTGATGTTTACCTTGTGATGACATTTTGTTCTTGTTTGTCTCTAGGTTTTCCTAATGTTTTTGTAATTTTCTTATGAATGCAATCTAATTGTATGCAAAATAATTTTGGTTCCTTTTCTCCAAGTTAAAATGTTGTCTAATTACCTTTGAATTGAAATATGTATGCAAACTATATGTGTTTTTCAATATGCAAGCTAATCCTATGTTTTTGTAGTTTTCATGGAACAATTTCGAGTCTAATCTAACAAATTGAAATTGCAAATGGAAATAAATGTAATCTAATGAATGAATACAATGATAATCTAATTGAATCGAAAGCAATACTAATCTATGAAAGCAAAGAAACAACCTATCAAGGAAAGAGAAAAGTAATTATTACTTTTCCAAGAGCTAGAATGTGAGCTAATTACTATGTATAAACATAAAGAACCTAGTATGAAGAAGATGTCAACACCTGGATTGAGCCCTCAGAAGTCCTTATGGAAACCCTCTCTTTCTTTGCAATAGTAAGGTCCTCCTCTTAGCGACAGAAATGAAGATGGGAGCAAATGGAATAATATGGAAGCTTTGAAGCTTTGAAAACAAGTGGGCATTAGAATGCCTAATTAGCACTATGGCTTGGAGCTATGTAAGTTTTGAAAACAATTGGGCATTAGAATACCTATGAAGCACTATGGCTTGGAGCTATGGAATCTAAATGCAAAAATGAAAAGGCTTGTGGGGTCTTGTACAAGCATAAAAATGCTATGGAGACAATTAGCAAAGCAAAATCAAGAGCAACAATATTGAATTTGTCTCCTAAGAGAAAGCTTTGAAGCTTTGCAAAAACATAAACTAAAGAAAGAAACTAAGAAGCTCAAAGGCTTGTGAAGATGAGAAGAGTATTCCCACAATTGAGAAATAATGAAGAGCTGAGGGGATATTTATAGGTAGAAAATCAACACCAAATGTGGTGGTGATTGGGGAGTTAACATAAATATATTGGGGAGTGATATGACTTTGATTGAGAATGAACACTAGTTGCAAAGGAGATCATGGGAGAAGATATGAAGTTAACACTTGACTGATTGTGAGATAAATAATATTGGTTTGGAGATGAGATTGGGATGATTGGGAGTGTTGAATCAGTTAGGAGGAGTTGGTAATCAATTAGAGAAGAAGACTCATGCAATTAGGGCTCAATTTAGAGCAAATTTGGGCCAGAACTAGAAGAAAACATGCATGTTAAAAGATGACAAGGTCATCCCTTTTAGGAAGTGGATCGCCCCTTTCACCGGGGCACATCACCCCTGGAGATCTTACTTAAGTTGTTGGGTCATCGAGGGAGATCCTAAAGTCATAGGGGACGACCCATAGAGGAGGTTTTGCACAAGTGGTTTATAGGGTGGAAAATGATCTTGGAGGTGTAAGAATGGTTTTGGAATCCCAAAACTATCCATAGGGTATTCTCAGGGTGGGTCACCCCTAGAGATTATGCTTTAGCTATAAGGTCACCCAGGGAGATCCTATAGTGATAGGGGTGACCCAGAAAGGAAAGATGTGACATGAAAATTGAAGCTAAGGATGGATTGAGGATGTTAATTAGATGATTATAAAGGAATGAAATGATGCAAATACCCTCAGGGAACATGAATTTCCCCTCTTGTGAAGTGGGTTTATGAGGTTATTAGGGATAGAAAGTGATAGGAAAGATTTGTTAAACTTTGGTCAAAAGGCAAGCTAGAAGTTGTGCAAGACTGTAGAAGGTTAGTCTAGAGGTTAGAAAAGTACAAACAAGATGAAAAACAAACAAAGACATGTCACCAAGAGGAATGTTTCTTAGAGGTATGTATATATTCATGCTTACATGTATGTGATTAGGACTATAGATCATCCTTGGGCCCTCATGTAGGCCTATACATATTTTTCATACTTATAAGACCCATGCAAGAAAGTATTTCAAAAATAAAATTGAAAACTCAGATAAGGCAAGGTATCTCATGGTTTTTATTCTTAGTTCATTCTATGGGACCAAAGGAATTTTCTCATATTGATTGGACACTTAAATTTGATCTTTTCTAGTTGTTACCTTTTCTGTTCAAAAGAAAGGCAATCGTTTCATATAAGGACCCATGACCCATGTAGACTTTTTTTGGTCATAGTAATCCTCCTTGTCAACTCCAACAAAGGTGGAAGTTACATTATATATTTTAAGTGAGTGGCGGGGATGAGGATTTTATTAGAGGTCAATGTAGAAATGGAAGAGGTCATGGAATCTAAGAGGCTCATTATATAAAGAGCATATCATGACTAGAGGGAGTAGAGATTTTGTGGGAAAAAGAAGGAACTATACAAGTGTTGTTGGGTGGAGATGCTACATAACTTTTTGAGTAGCTACAACTATATCACTTTGAAAAATGTGTTCACTTAGACCTGAGAGTTGGTGGTTGCACACAACCAAATTCAGTTAGTCTCTAGTTAATTAATTCAGAAGCTATTTTCTGTTAGTCAATTAAGTTCTAAATATTTTGTAATTTTTTATTCTTGTGACAGTCAAGTGTACTGTGACTGCATACCTGTACTAAGTTATTTAGACATCTAAATAATTAAATGATGGTGATTATACATAATAATTTTCTTAGTTAACCATAGTTTTGTATTGTTATTTTCAAAGCTGGTTGTTGTGTATGAGGTTGCAAGTCTCAAGTTGACTTTCATTAGGCATTGAGATTGTGATTGCGTCATTTGGTATCAGAGCAAGGAGAAGATCTCGGGTTACTATGAATTCCAACTTGAAGAACCCTAAAGAGTTTGTTTTGGGCAGTGGAAATCCTACAAAATTATAGAGGGTTAAGAGGAGAAGATAGCTCGTAGTTATGTTGGGTTAGAAAAGACACTGAGAGCAATAGCAAAAAGGTTGGAAGCCATGGAAACAACACAAAAAAGAGGTATAACAATGGATAATGTAAGTGAAGATGAAGAGGTAGCTGAAGAACTAATTGAACAAGGAGGAGAATATATGAATGAGCACTTCACAAGGGCTATGTCTCTTATTGGAAATTAGTTGTGGATGAAGACTACATACTATAAAGGGAGTCTAAATGTAGAAGAACTAATCAATTGGATCTTCAAGATGGAAAAATACTTTGAGTTTGAATTTGTAGAAGATCCACAATGGGTGAAGTTAGCAAGTACCAAGTTGAAGGGTCCTATATCCCTTTGGTGGGATCATGTGCAAATGGATCAACAAAGAAAATAGAAGGAGAAGATTTGGGCATGGGATTGGATGGTAGCAAAGTAGAAATTAGAGTTTCTATTTGTTGATTGTCATCTCAATTTGTTGAAGTAGATGCAAAATCTAAGGCAAAGAGAACTAAGTGTCTAAGCATATACTGAAGAATTTTACCAGCTTAGTATACGAGCCAGTCATGTTGAGGATAATGAGGAAAAAGTTGCAAGATATATTAATGGACTTCATTTTTCTATCTAAGATGAGTTTAGTATGATCTAAGAGATCAATAGAAGAATCCTACCAATGTGCCTTTAGAGATGTAGAGAAATTGGCTAAGAAATGATAGAACAACTCAAGAGGAAGAGGAATTTTTTATGAAGATAAAACACCATAGAATAGTGAAGGAGAGTCTAGTACTTCTCATAATGAAAATTACAATCAAGATACTAGAGGAAGAGAAAACAAATTCAAAGGATGAGTTGTCTTTGAAGGAGAAAGAGATAGAAGTTTCACTTGTTATCAATACGGTGAAGAAGGCCATAGGTCCTATGAGTGTCCACAAGAACCACAAGATTGTGGAAGGAATCATGTTGTTGAAGCCAATGAAGAGTATGGAGCACTATCTTGACATGCGGTAGAGCCTAAACAAGGAGAAGCTCTCATGATGAAGAGAGCATTGTGGAAAATAGAAAAGGAATAATATAAACCAACCCAACGAAAGAATTTGTTTCAAACTATATAAAAGTCTAAAGGTAAGTGTTCTAAAGTTGTGGTTGACAATGGGAGCACAAACAAATTAGTATCCATTGAAATGGTGGAGAAACTAAAACTAAAAAGAATCAAACATTTGAAACCATACAAGGTATTGCAACTGTAAAAAGAATACCAAATTCTGGTAAATGAGCAATGTTTAGTTGATTTTCATATTAGATCATATCAAGATGAAATTTTGTGTGACATCATGCCTATGGATGCTTGCCATGTTTTTCTTGCAAGACCTTGGATATATGATAGCAAGGTTGTTCATGATGGCAAGAATAACACCTACACCATCATCAAGGGTAAAATGGAGTACACATTGAATCCATTGAAGGATAGAGGAGAAGTGGATAGTAGTCCAATGGTATGCTTAGCTTTTGAAAAATAAATTTTAAATGAAATAGAAGAAGATAGAACGTGTTTTTCAATTGTTCCTGAAGCTACAAAACTAAAAACAACAAGCATAGAAGAAGGGGTTCCATTAGAAGAGCAAAATTTGATTGAGGATAATGCTAAAAATAACATTATGGTGGTAATAGAAGTACAAGTTACAAAAAATATTAATGTTGTTGTAGAAGTTGTAGTTAATATAGAAGCTAAAATGGTGGCTAGTGAAAGTCATGTATTTGATCATGGAGACAATGAAGAGAATCCCTTGTTTGAAGAGGAGATGAAGAACACTGAGGAACCTTTCAGTTTAATTGATTAATTACATGAATATATTGTTGTAGAAGAGAATGAAGAAGAAGAAGTGAGTGAAGAAAAGTGCTAAAAAAAATTATTTCCATAAAAGTATTAACACTAATTTATGTAGAAATGAAGTGGTGAGAAAATAAGAAGTTAAAGAAGAGAAGATAGAGAATTTTGCAAATGAAAAAAGTGGGTGATATGAATTTTTTTGATTTCCATAAAGTTTGTTGTAATGATTTATGTGAAGATATGGTGATTAAATTTTCTAATTTTCATAATGTTGTTATGTTGATAAAGTGGTGTTTGCAGAAGTAGATGAGGAAGTGACTATCTTTCGTAAAAATGGTTGTGATGAATTATGTACAACTAAAGATGGTTTTTAGTAGAGGTACTGTGTTGGGTTGAATCCCATAGAAAGAGGAAGAAGACAGTGTAGAAGAAGCGTTAAGAGGATGAGGTCAATTTATGGTGGACCAAAATCCACAAGAGGTGCAAAGGATGTTGAATGAAATTGGCCGAAGGAAGTACGATTTGTTTAGTTAAGTGCTAGAAGAAGTGAATCAAAAAATCTTCTAAAGTAGTTGATTCAATAATGTAACTTGTTGTAGAATATGCATTTTCTAGAAGGGTGGTTCTACCACTCATCTCAATTTGTAAATTTACAAACTTCTTACTCAACATGTTTGATGCCAGAGCATCTAGTTGAAGTTTTGGTGGGTCCCACATTCATATCCATACTTGAAATACCTTTCTTGCTCTTCTTGATGGTTAGTTACTCCTTTGTGTTGTTAGGACCTGTAAACACTAAAAACACACATGAGCTTCCATGAGGACCCTATGATGATTTATAATCCTAATCATGTACACAAAAGCGTGAATATAATACCCTTTCAATAGTTCTTCTCTTCGTGACACATCGACATCAATTTCTCCCTCCATCAATTCTTCTCATTCCTAACTTTTCCTTAGTTTCTCCCTTGTTGGCCATCCTTCTTCTACATTGTTGACCTTGCATCTATAGCCATGTTTCATCTTAGTGAGCTAATTTCATCTTTTCCATGTTCATTTCATCACACTCCACCCCTAAGAGGCCTTAGAATGACCTCCCAAACCAAACCTATCTTTTAGAATCGACTCAACTTTTATCAATTTTGGGTCTCCACATGTTAGTTTCAGATCTCCATTGGTAACCCTACTTATGCAAGTGGAGATCCTATTTAACTCATCTGTTTGGCTTAGCTCCAGTGACATGGTCTTCTTTTCACTCTAAGACCCCTCTACAACTTTCAGTTTCCACCTAAACCCCCTCCCCTGTGGGTCGATAGTGGGTCACCACTGGTGACCTCCTAGGTTGCCCTTGGTGACCTGGCCTAGTGAAATTGCGGACCCTGTCATGTTTTTGTATGCAGATTTTCTTCCAGTTTGAGCACCAAAAATCTTTGTTTTTGCTCCAATTTGCATGAGATTTTGACCTAAACATAGAGTGAACTATTCTTATCTCATCTACCACCACTAATAATGCATAATTAGCTTATATGATCTATACTTGTCACCTCTCTAACTCATGCTAACTCCATTTGTGCAGCCTATGATAAGCTATAATAAGCCTATCACTCCTCTTTTAGCCCAGTCTTCTCTTCAATCTATTTGGTTAACTCTACAATCAAGGGACTTAACTCCTCAATCATCCCCACTCTTCATGTGCTCTCTCAAACTATGAATAACCCCCCCTCAAGCAATAAGGGAGGCATTTCATTGTTGCAACCAATTCTCAAGCTTTGCTTTGCTCTCCATTTAACATTCTTATGCTCATGCGGAACGTAGGTGCATTTTGTTTTATTGTTTTGTTGCCCAAGCCTTCAAAGGCTTCATACAATGTTGTTACACTAACAAAATTCCCAAGCTCAACTACTTCAAAGCTTTCAAAAGCTCTCCCCAATTCATAGCTTACTCAAGATCATTTGCTCTCTTCGCAATTGCTGCCAAGAGGAGGACCCCGCTGCTGCAAGAGGACGAAGAGGTTGCCAAATCAAGGATTGTTGAGGGTAGTGTGGAGACTCATGTATCTTTTACAAATCCAGGTTCTTTAGGCTTTCTAGATAACTAGCTCACAATTTGCTCTTGGGAATGGTAATTTTATGTTGCAATTTCCCTGATAGGATCATTTTGAATTGATTAGATTAGTTTGCTTGAACAGTATAAATTGCAATCTTAGATTAGATTTCTTGTTTCACACTTTCAATTAGTAGATTAGTACAAAAATCTCTTCAAAAATACCAAAAACATAGTATAATTGCATTAGGTAAATTTCATACTAGTTTGCATTCATCTTTCAACTTCCTAGATAATTAATTCATTATAAATTTCAATTCCAAGAAAATAACTAAAAAATTTGTTTGCATATACACTAGTTGCATACATACATAAAACCCAAAAATACAAAACATTAGAAACCTAGAAAAGGCAAACCCTCGATTCGATCATGAGGTAGAATTCAACAAAACAAGCATTCATAAAACCCCTCGATTTCATCACTAGGTCAACAAAAGTCAAGAGAAATTAAACGAAGCCTTAGATAACACCACTAAGTCCAAAGTCAACTCTTGGTCAACTCAAATCTACTCTCTCTATCCAAGCATTTGAATGTGCCCTAGAATTAGAGGTGAGTGGGTGAGGGCAATCCTTGAGGAGATCGAGGAATTACATCCTAGGCCACAACTAGTGCAACAAACACAATAAGAACAAGATCACATGCTTAGGTTGATTTAACATAAAGAACAAATACAACAATGTGTTCAAGCCATAGAAGAAAGGTTACAACAAACTAGGCTTATCAATGATTACAATAGACATCCATCTAGATGTTGGAACACCAGAAACCCAGATAGGAGTTGGATAATTAGTGACCCTTTAGATCATATTATTATCTCCACCACAACGGTCATTTAACAATGCATAGAAAACAACGACAGGCCCCAAGACCAACCAACCACTCTTCACAATGTTTTGCTCCCGAGAGAACAAAATCACTCCCAACTCTCATCTCCACTCGATTGGCTCTTGCCACAAGAGTGAGAGTGACTTGGAGATCACCCAAGGCAAGTAGAGGGTCCATGTGCTTGCGTTGAGGCTGACTCATCCCTGCCCATGTGTCGAGTCACATTTCGAAGAGTACATGACCCACACAAGAAAGGATTTCAAAAATAAAATTGAAAACTTAGATAAGGCAAGCTATCCCATAGTTTCAATTCTTAATTGATTCTATGGAACCCAAGGAATCACCCATATTAGCTGGGTGCTTAAATTAGACTTTTTTAGTTGTTACATTTTCCATTCAAAAAAGGTAGTCATTTCATAAGGACCCACATAGGCCTTTTTTGGGTCGTAGTAATCCTCCTTGGTGACTCTAGCAAAGGCAACAATTATATTATCCATTTTAAGTGAGTTTCGGTGATAAGAACATTATTAGAGGTCAGTGTGGAAATGGAAGAGGTCACAGAATCTAAGAGGCTCATTATATAAAGAGCATATCATGACTAGAGTGAGCAAAACAATTATGGGAAAAAGAAGGAACCACACAGGTTTTACTAGGTGGAGACACCACATAATTTTTGGAGTAGTTGTAAATATATCACTTTGTGTTAGAAATGAAAGCAACGCTACTTTAATGGAAATCTGATTCAAATAAATTTCAACAATCTTTAAGTGTGCTTTAACACTGGAGATTGTAACAAAACATAAAACCCACTACAAAAAAGATGTCAAACACGAAGAACTCAACACAATGACATAACGTTTGCATGGAGAAAACCCTTGAGGGTAAAAAAATCCACCAGGAAAGAGGCACAAGTTTGTATTAATCTCAACAAGATTGTACAATACATCAACTACACAACTCTCTCCACAAGTCTTCAATCCGACAACATTCCGGCAACACCTGAGTACCTAAAATCTGTATTGCAGCAACAAATACATGGAAAATACTTATAGAAATGTTTTCCACTCCATTCTAGGCGTTCACCTTCTCTCTCCTAAGATTCTCCAACCTGTGAACATTAATTACCATCTTACAAGAATCTTACACTTGTCCAAAAATAGCCATGCAAAGGTTGGGTGCCCAAGACTAAATCTGGCCTCTTACAACATCTTATGACACGTCATAACTGTCATAGATTCCACAAAAGATTATATTTCTAAGATAGGAACCTTGGGTTAAATATAGCAAATATACAACTAACATATCCGTCATATGCGTCATAGAATCTCAGAATCTTATGAAAACTTGTAGCTGTCATAGATTCACTTACCAAACATTATGATAGTTATCATACATACCAAAAATAGTAGATTCCTCAAGGGAGCACACCTACCCTCATTTACTTTGAGGTTTTACATTTGCCAACATTAAAAGTCACTCCGTAATTACCTCTAGTTACTCTGAAATTACCCCTGCTAGTGAAACTAGTACATCTCCTCATGGATAATTACAAATTACATATAATAAATGGAATAAATACAATATTGGGATTTACAAGGTTAATGGCACCTTATCCCAACACTTCGAAGATTTTTTTTTCTTAGACCTAAGCGTTGGTGGTTGCTAAAGCCAAATTCAGTTAGTCACTGGTTAATTAAGCCAGAAGCTCTTTTTCTGTTAGTCAATTATGTTTCTAAATATTTTGTATTTTTTTATTCTTGTGAGAAACAAGTGTATTGTGATTGCATACATGTACCAGGTTATTTAAACATCTGGATAATTAAATTATGGTGATTATACATAATAATTTTCTAAGTTAGCTATACTTTCGTGTTATTGTCTTCAAAGTTGGTTGTTATTTATGAGGTTACAAGTTTCAATTTGCTTTTCATTGGGAGTTCTAAGGCTATGAATGCATCAATTAGGCTAATTGTGAAGGAAAAATTAAGATGAATTACATTCCATGAGATTCATCATTTAAAATGTTAATTGTTTGTTTGTGTGTGATTAGAAAAAATTATAGATCGATGTCCTAAATCCTATGCAGCAAAGTCATATATGATCTACTCAAATAAATAACACATGCTACCAGTATTCTTAGAAAGACTTAATATCCTATGGATTTGTCTTATAAAGTTTAAGCCCTCAAATGAAACTTCATTTACTAGAATGCAAATCATTTTTTATTATCCATCATATTTATCAATTGCCCTACATATTGTGTTAAAAAATTCCATACAACCCTTGATTGTATTACTAATTAGATCACGATACAGACTTAACAAATATGAACCTAAAACTGGCAAAACTGCTTGAAGCAATCAATAAAATAATGGAGAAAATTTACAAAGTAGAAATGAAAGTCTGTCTTATATTGATTTATTGATAAAGTATACATGTGTAATTATAGTGATTCACTCAATAATGGCTCAAATTATTGCTTGTGTGGAGTGTATATTGAATTCCCTTTTGCACAAAAAATAGATTTACAAATTTTTCTAATCTCTTCTTACAATGCATATAACATCTATATAGCTAAACGACAAGGCTCATCTCACCTGGATGATTGACAGTTGTCACTTAGATATAATTTATTTTACAATGTGGTTAGCACTTTCTAAAGTGTTGTTTAGGTCTAGTTTCTTAAAAGGTTGTGGACCTAACGATATTGGAGATGCTTTGGAAAAGGTCAGAACACTAATGAAGATAACAAGTCTTTTGATGTGGAATGCAACACAAATTAATGAAGTAAACTGCTACTGCATGGTCCCAAAGGGAGAAATATCTCCCCAAGATGACAACAATTCCCTTCAATCATGAGATTGATTGCTCTATTAAGAAATCCTCCTCACATAGTTGCCCCTACTTTCCCTTGTGAGTAGCATCAACATCTATCAAAAATAAATCATCCTTGAAAGATTCAATCTTATCACAAGGCCAAGGCTCTTCCAGTTACCACACCTTTTAGTTTCATTAATCTAGAAGCATCTACCATTAAAATACCAATAAATCTTGAATTAAAACTTTGCACATGTGCACAACTCTCTTGTGGATCATAATTTAATACATGACAACTACAAATTTCACAATACTCTTGATGCATTCTTACTTTCCTTTCCCACCTAGATGATAAGATCACCTTTGAAAGTGAAAGGAAGTAGAGGTACAGAATACACTTCCTACACTAATTTAAGAGAGGAGGTATGTGCAAAAAATTAAAGTAATCATACAGTTACAAGGAAATAAACACAAGCAATATACCATAACACAATGATTTACATGGGAAAGCCCTTTAGGAAGATAAACCCCACACTCCAAAACTACTCAATGTATTATTCATTAATCAATGGTTACAATACACTTGCAAGGTCTAAGCCTTTACAAGAGTATTTGCAACAAGAGATTTGAAGTAATTTTGGCAGCATAATAATACCTACAAAACTCATTATGAAACGTCCATCTCAAGCACACAATAAATAGGAGAAGCAGTACATGAAACCATTAAATAGTAATTAAGAAACTGTGAGCTAAAACCAACTAAAATATGGCAACCAAATCACTAGTTAAAAATCTAACACTCAAATCCCAAGATGAGTCTATAGGCTAAAAATAGTATATTCCTTCCAACTACTATAAGCTTGTCATAATCCACTCACCAACTTGGAGGTTCCATTTTGGCTCCATCAGGTCTATTTAAATATGTCTTAGGACATGTCATAACATGTGTCATAATTTGGTTAACAAATATAACTCCATCTTATAGTTCTCTAATGCGACATAGATGCTCTTATATTTTGTGTGGAAGGCCCAACTTTCAAAGGCCATAACTTTTGATTCAGGAAGTTGATTGAACCCATTTTATTTTTATTGTAGATCTTGAAGAGGTCCATGTCAGTATAACATGCTTGCTCTAATTAGAGCCTATTTTAACATTTTTTGAGCCTAAAATTAACCTCTAAATCCCTAAAAATTCTATTTTAGCGTTATATAGCTTGAAAACTACATTTTTTTGTTCTTAACATTAGGATTCAAGGTTGAGACGTCTTTCCTAACATTCTCTCACTTTTTGAACACCTTGCAAGAACAAAGGGAATACCAACACTGTCAACTATTTGCTAGGGGCCAAGAGGCTCATAAACTTACTACACTGCTTGACCTCTATGCTGACGGGCTTTGTCAATGCATCTGCAACATTATACAAAGTGCCAACTTTCTCCAGCATCACCCTCCTATCCTCTACCATGTCATAGACAAAATGGTACTATCATCCTCAAATGAAGGGTCATGTTCTTTGCTAGACATATGGAACTTTGACTGTCACAGAAATCTAACAACTCCCTAACTCAGCCCCACATTTGAACACAATATCTTAAGCTACGTGGCCTCCTTGCAAGCATGAGTAGCTACCATGCACTGGACCTTTGTACTAGACAAAACAACCATAACCTACCACTCACTCATCCAACTAATAGCACCATCAAATAAACCAAACAATACCCACTAGTGGACCTTCTACTATCGACATCTCCTACCTAATCTAAATCTACGAATCCACAAATATCCACAAAGTTTTGGTCACTTATAAAATCACCATGATAGAAAATAGAGTTCTTAGAGGCACTCCACAAATATCTAAGGACCCTCTTAACTGCATCCCATTAAAACCATCCAAGATTAGCCTTAAAGTGGCACAAGACTCCCGCTACTTGAGCAATGTCTAGTCTAGTATACACCATATAACACATCAATCTTCTAACCAGATTAGCATAAGGAACATGAGTGGTATCCTCCATCTCTATGGGTGTCGTAGGACACTACTCCATTGAAATATTAGTTCCCATGGAAATAGTGACACTCAAAGGTCTACAATCTACCATGTTGAAACATTGCAGTACAAAGTTCACATACTTACTCTAGCCCAACCAAAGCTTTATATTAACTCTATCTCTTTTGATCTCCATACCCAAGATATACTCAATAGTCCCCAAGTCCTTCATGTCGAAAGTACTAATAACTGAGACTTCAAATCACAAATCACATGCTTATTATTACCAAAGAACAACAAATCATCTACATACAATGTGATAATAAGGAATCAATCACATTCCATTTCATAATAAACATTGTGATTTGATTTGGATCTCAAAACTCATAAACCAACACAAATGAATCAAATGTTTGGTACCACATTCTAGGAGATTGTTTAAGACCATACACAATTTTTTAAAATTTTATAAATCAAAAACTCTTTGCCTTTAACAACATAGTGCTCTGGCTATGTCATGTAGATCTCTTCCTCCAATTTACCATGTAAAATGTTTTCTTCACATTCATTTGTCATGTCCATATGTTAAATCCATTTGGAATATTCTTTTGCAATCAATCTTGCCTTATACTTTTCAACATTGCCATTCGAAGCGATCTTCTTCTTGAACACCCATTTACATCCTACAAGTTTTCTTCCTTTTGGCAACATTCCAAGTCCCATGTGTCATTCTTCTTTAATGCAACCATCTCCTCATCCATAACCACTCTCCAAGACTTAGAATTACCCATATCCATCACCTCCTTCATAGTTATAGGCTCATCAACATTAATAATCAAAGTAAAAACACATCTCCAATCAAGAGGAGTATACCTATCTAGTTGTTGTCTTTATTGAGTGGACCTCCTCAAGGGTTGAGGTGGAGGTTCTACCTCCTCTTCCAAACTACTGGAACTAAATGAGATCTCCTCTTCTTTAGGTCCTTCACAAGATTCTATTTCAATCTTCTTGGTGGACTTGGGGTTAGTTGAACTACATCTTTCTTCACATCTTCTAGTTGCAACACTATGGAAGAAGGCTTAATATCTCTAAATATAACACTTCTATTATACATAACTTTTTTAGACACGGGGTCATAAAGCTTGTACCATTTTAGATTGACATCATGGTTGATGAAGATACATTTCACTACCTCTTTCTCCAACTTTGACCGCTCCTCCCTAGGCACATGTGCATATGTCTGGCAACTAAAAACTCATAGATGTTGTAATGAAGGTTTTTTGCCTAGCCATGACTCTATAGGAGTCTTATCAACAAGAGTTGATGTAGAAGACATGTTAATCTAGTAACAAGTCATAGCAACCACCTATACCTAAAATTTAGGTTCCAAGCCAGCTCCACCAAGCATACTCTTAACCCTCTCCATTAACATCCTATTTATTATTTCTACAACTCCATTAGATTGAAGGGTATATGGAGTTGTCCTATTTCTCTCAATCATGTGCTCTTTACAGAATTTGTCAAAATCTATGGCACAAAACTCACCACCATTATTAGTCCTCAAAAACTTAATCTTCCTACTAGTTTAATTTTTCAAAATAGCTTTAAACTCCTTAAATTGACTAAAGACTTTAGTTTTACTTTTGAGGAAATACACCCATGTCCTAGAATAATTATCTATAAAAGATACATAATGTACAGAGACTTAGAAATCAAAGGAATATTGACATGACTGAATACATCTAAATGAATAATGTCCAACACCCCTACAGATTTGTGAGAATAGGAATACAATTGAATGTAGTTTTATTTACCACATATATAGTGTTCGTAGAAATTAAATTCAAGAGTACAATTAATCAACCCCTCAACAATTTTTTTCTTCAGGATTCTTAGACCCTTCTTGCCTATATGGCCCATTCTTTGGTGCCATAACATTGCTTTATCTATAGGTAACTTGCTCTTAGAAGTAAGAGCTCACTTAGGTACCCAGAAAGCATGGCCATTGGAAGTAGACACAATACTCCTCTTTATTGTTGGTTATGATGTTGAAGGTGTAGGTTATGCAAATCTCTTCACTACAGGAATAAAATAAATATTGCACTAGATAATGCATTCATCTAGGTAAAATGGAGTACCCACATGAACACCCTTAGTGAGCACCATAGGTCCTCATACCATTTTATACCCTCCACTAGAGAAAATAACTTGGACACCTACATCATTGAATTTACTAACTGATAATAGGTTTCATGGAAAACTAGGGATGTGTAGCACACCATTGATCCACTTCACTCATCCAAACTTTACCATGACCAACTATGCTCAAATGAGAATCATCACTGAGGTACACCTTTCAACCATCATATTCTTGATACTTTAAAAACTACTCCTAATGGGAGGTCATATGGAAGGAAGCTCTAGAGTCTATCAACCATGCACCTTCTAATGCATGAGTTTCCAAGGCTACACAAAAGGCATCTACATCATCTTAAGAACATTTTTCAAACTCATCATCTCAATATTTTTTATTTTTATTCTTCTCTTATTTGCAATCTCTATAGTAATGCCTAGGCTTGCCACAGTTCCAACATTTAGCCTTGTACTTTCCAAGAGATTTGGATCTCCCATAGGATTTAGATCTAGACTTTTCTTTCTTGTCCTTTTTATTACCTTTCTCCTTCCATCTTCCATGAACACTCAGGGCCTCTTTAATAGGTGCAATTTTTTTTGTTGCATCTCCTATGAGAGTAACATAGCCACTACCTCATCTATTTTGAGTTTCAAGGAAGTGCTCCTAATTACTATCACCAAGTGATCCCATGAGGCTTGCAAAAAACACATAAGTGCCATTCTATGATCCTCCTCTATTTTCACTCCAACATAGTGCAACTGGGTCACAATCATATTGAACATGTTTAAATTCTTGGCCATATAACCACCTTCATCTATTCACAAGGTGTACAACTTCTTTCTTAGGAAAACTTTGTTGACTTGGGATTTATCTCGGTACAAGTCTCCCAACTTATTCCAAAGAGCTTATGTAGTGGCTTCTTCATGTACATTAAAAAAAATAGAATCTTCCAAGCATAGACTAATGAGTTGCTTCACCATTTTGTTTAATAGATCCCAATCAACTTGTGACACTGCAATGGGTTTTAATATGTATACAATAGCCCATAGATCTTTGTCTATAAGAATATCCTCCATTTTTAGATTCCACAACTCAAAGTTATTGTTTATAAATCTATCCATCTCTATTCTCAATGTCCTTGTCATTTCCCTACAACAAGATCTCCTACACAACCTCCCACTCAATCCAAGATTAGTACAAAAATCTTGTCCCTAACACATAGGACCTAATGTGATTGAACTCTAATACCAAATGAAAGGAAGCAGAGTTGTGGAATATGCTTCCTATACTAATCTAAGAGAGGTGGTATGTGCAAAAAAAAATGATCATACAATTACAACAAAATAAACATAAAATAAATATACCATAACACAATGATTTACGTGGAGAAAACCCTTTTAGTAGAAAAAAACATTATACTCCAAAGCAAATCAATGTGTTGTTTAATAGTCAATAGTTATAACACACTTGTAAAGTCTAAGCCTTCACAGGTGTATCACCAATATAAGTGATTTGGAGCAATTCTTGCAACATAACAATACAATGATTATGCAACATAACATGTATTACAATGATTTTTACCAAAAGTTACCACATATTTTTATGCAAGCATGATGTAAAAGAACTTATTTGTTTAATTATGTTTTGATATGGACACAATTATCGAGGATGATGATTTCTAAGGGGGGATATATGTCACACCCCATCCTAAAAGCAAACATATTTATCATCTTATTTCAAGTAGACAGATAGTTAGTTAGTGAAATTAATGATGATTAAAGTAATGTTGTGCTATATTAGAAATGCATATATTTTATATTATTTTATGTATAATGGATATTGTATGTGGAAATACTATTATGCATGTGGTTTAATGAGGTAATGGACTAACTACTCTTGTGCAACTGAGGTGGATGTAGGGACATTGTTTTTCCCCCCCAAAAGAGGAGGGAGAGCATCACCAGGGAGAGGGTGATAGATCACAAGAAAACAATGATCAAAGTGCTATCTGAGAACCCCACACACACACACACTTAGTAGTTGTTATGTGTCAATATAGCTTTTAATTTTTATATTCTTCTTCTTTAGTTGAATTATTATCAACCTAGTTATGAGTCCAGTTATGCAATTCAACTTGATGGAGAACCATCGTCGATATCTTACCATCGAATGCATGTTAAGCATTTAAAATGCATTATTGATGTTAGTGTTCAGGAGAACCATGGTTAAACTCTAGTTTGAATCTTAAAACATAGTCAAAATACATTTGACATGCTATAATATTATATGGTTTATTAATAGCTATGGATAAATGTTCCTAAGTAGTTTGAGATTGAATGTTATAAGTTTTGATAGGATTCTTTCTTCCATCATGCCCCCTCCTAGATTCTAGGAGGACTGGAGAGGAGCGGCAACTCCATTATGCCAACCTTAAGGCATGCAAGGAGGGAGAGGCCGCGAGCAATTCTATAACTAAAACACTTCATTCTTTAAACTATACATGCTGCGAATGGTGAAGGGGAGAGAGCAGGGAACAATGTGCAGGTTGTGTAGAGCAAAACAAGCTTAAATATAATGTGCAAGATTTGGGAGTAGCAGAAGTTAACATCTTCTAGAAGGATGGTGTTCAAAACCTTTGAATAAAACACGTAATAATCAAGGCATGAACATATAGTCATTTATTTTTGTAGAGAGAGTGTAGTGCCATGCTATAATACAATTATTGTTATTACTGTAGCATCTTTTTATATGGCGAATCTTTCTCAAACCTATAGCATCCTGCTATACCATGAATCTTTGACATAGTTTTTCAAGAGTATCATACACTGTTATTTTAACTCTAGAAAACTATTTACTTTGGGCATCTTTGTTAAGGATGTTTCAAACTCTCAAGCCATTGCATCTTACTCTAGATTAAATTAAGAAATATTTCATTTTGGTGCATAAGCTTTAAGCTACAAGAAGACTACCTAAGCTTCAGTAAGACTACCGTGGGGCTACATTAGTACCATCTTAGCTATAGAGAGCTTGCCTTATATCTCATCAAATCTATTTGAGTAAACTTGCTTGTGCCTGTGTAAACGACTAATTGCTTGGCACTTAACTGCGTTATGGTGTATGATTTCCAATGCCACTAAATGGTCGATAAAAACTTGACTTTTATTGTAACTCTTTATTTAAACTTGTTTTTATAGCCACTAAGGCTGAGAGCCTTGAGAATTCAGGCTCTGTTCGTGGCCGATATACCTTTATATAATTTGTATGAGGCTAATGACTCTATATGTCTACTCATGCCTATAGAGGTCGATAGGAATGTAATCCTTCTTGTTGAGTTTGTAGAAGAATTATATATTTTTATGTGAAGATATATTGCACAAGGCCAACATACTTCTATTTTGGTATCTATTGCATGAGGCCAATAATGGCAGATATATGCACTAAGTCACCTTTAAAGGTCAAAAGCTGGTACCAAAGCTGATAGAAATTCACTTAAAATTATAATTACTTTGTGTTCTTGTTAGTGCCTATAGAAGGCAACATGCTTTTAATTATGTATTCTTTATACATGGCAAACAACTCTGTATAACTATACATGCCGAAAGAAGGATAATATACTCTTAATGCCTGTATAGGCCAACCACCATTGAAGTGGTATATAGTAAAATAATTAATGGTAGCCTGTATAGGCCGAAAGTTAAGTATATCCTTAATTGAGCCTGGTTTAAAGGTCGAGCCACCTACTACAACATAAGTCTCATCTAGTGGTCTATGCCTATGCTTGCAAAGGATGACTATCTTGTCACTATATGCAATATTGTTTAGAATGCAATAATGCATTTGTTTAAGGCCATAAGGCAAGCAAATGATAAGAGTGCATATTAGAAAACTATGGAGCAAAGTGCTTGACCTATGATAAAGACCGATACCATAACCTATGATTATGGTGGTCAGATTATGAATAGCTAATAACTTAGCATATAATACATTTGTTTGGCTATGAATAGATGAAAGTAAACCTATGCAACCTTCTCTTGGTAGTCATATAAGATGTGGATTTGAATCTGGATTTTTTGTATTATCTTGTCTTGGCTAAAGTTAGCCAATAGTATGTTATTGACCGGGGAATTGCAAGAATGCAAAGAGGGGCTTAATGCATGATTTAAGTCATTTAGACTTTTGTCTTGTAACTATCTAGTTGACCCATAGAAAAAGGTTTTCTAATAATGCCAATAGATAGGTATAGGGTAATATCCATAAGTAACTTGTTAAATTGAGGGTGAAATCCTTCTAAGAGTTGTATGCTCAAACATCTCTGTTTAGGTTCGAGAGAACAGAGTTAGTTCTCAAATTTGATAAAATGGCTATATAATTTAGATGACTATGTTTGAGTTAGAAAGATGGGTTTGTTGACCATTGAGTAGTTGACAGTTGTCATAGACCCAAGGTTGAGAGAACGCAAAGAGGGTATCAATGCATGGTTGAAGACTAACCAATCTTATCTTTTAATTGCCTAGTATACCTTATCAACAACTCAACATAGAAATAATGTCAGTCTCCAAGTCAAGAAAGAAGTGTGTGAACAATTGACTCTTTTATTATAAAAAACTTTGGCCAAAGTAATGCAAAAGTCACTGCTTGCATTGTCAATTCACTGTGCTCCAGATAGCTTGATCAATCAGAGGGGTTGTACATAGCTAGAGATAGACTAGAAGTTGTAAACATGATTGTTTCATTCTAGGACACTACACTAGTTCTCATATGGCACATGGAATTAGTCGATTCTCATTATCTATACCCTCATGAAGGGAAGGGCCACTTCCATTAGGAAGGTGAGCGGGGGACCGCCGGTCTGTGGTTGAAGAGAAAGCACCAAAGTGATGCTCTCCCTCTTGCAGTTGACTGCTGAAGACTTGTGAACAGAAGACATCATTTCATTGTACATGTATTTATGTAAAAATTTGTAAGTTGTAGGTAAAGCGACCATCATATGATGTATTATATCATGTCTTTTGTAAATGAAAATGTACTTGCTTTACTTTGTATGATAAAATAAAAAGAGAATTATGAGGTTGTGGCATTTATTGCTTGTATTTTTAAATGTTTTATTTAGCATTTCAATTTGAGATGTTATAGTTGCACAATTAGAAACTGTTATTTGGTGCAAGGTATGAAAATAAACACATGTAGAAATGAGCCTACCACATTGATGATGTGGGCGAATAAGAGTTTTCCATCAAACATTAATGAAAGATAAACTATCTAACAAGTGACAACATTAACAATAGGCACAAGGAATGCAAAATCTAATGATGAGCACATAGCACCAAACCTAATAATAGAAATTAGAAATTTAGCTATTGGAAAGGAATTAGTCATTATCAAATGACTGAGCACAGTGTAACAAAGGGTTCATAAAAAGTGAACAACAAATGGTGAGAATAATGAGAAGACTAGGCAATTAATCACATGGTAATAATAAGCACATGGATTAAGATGTGACTCTACTGACTATTATAAATCAACATTAAAATAGAAAAAGGAATGTGATGGCCTTGCAAGCATGCATAAAAGGTTTATACTGGGTTTAGAAAAATGAGCACCATTCTTTATAGGCAAACAATATGTTCTAGCATGGAATGATAGATAGATTTTGAACATTATCGATAGGAGGCCAATCAATGGATTTTTCTTAGAGATGTGTTCTTCTTGTAGGTACAATGATAACTAGAAAACTTTTCAAGAATATAGGCCACACATAGATGATAAACCACAATTAAGAGTACAAAATAAATAGGATGAATGAACATACACTTCACCATGAATACAATCATAGTCATGGATGCATTAGGAGAAAGATATAGATTTAAACTTATAACGAGTTGCTTCCTTAATTAAGAAAAATACTACTTCAAACATGAACAAGCAATTCCAAAAAGTTGCCATCTAGACTTCTCAACTAAAATGTATCATTTACATAGTGATTCTCAACAACATATGGCCCTATCCAAAGTGCTTCAAATTTTCCATGTTAGCCCCTATCTTTAACTCTAGCATTCCAAATTAGGACCATGTCTCATAATTGAAACTTCTAGGCCTAGCCTTTTTGTCAAACAAATATTTTACCTTTTCTTGAATCTTGACATAATTCATATGAACTTTTCTTCTTGTTTCATCTAGCTGGGTCAATTGTTTAATCCTTTGACGTATGGTACTTGCTTATATGTCACCATACTATTGACATATAGGCAACTATAGATTCAATGGCAATAAAAAGTTTAATCCATATACCAACTCAAATAGTGTTTTCTCGTTTACTTCTTAGAAGTTACCTTGTCAACCCATATAGCCCATTTCAACTTGTCATCCCAACATTTTTTATTCCATTCTAGCATTCTCTTGATAATTTTCATCAAGTTTGTGTTACTTGATTCTGCTTGACCATTGCCTTGTAGATGAAAAGGTGAGGATTAAGTTAAAGTAGCTCCATACCTATTAGATAGCTCAACAAACTCTCCATCCTTGAATTACATGGCATTGTTTATGATTATCCTCTATGATACTTCAAACCTAGTGATAATTTTACTCTTGACAAATCTATAATAATCATTATTGTTGTATTCTTAGTTGGGGTTGTTTCCACCCATTTTATGAAATCATCAGTAGCAACCAAAATCCATATATAGACATTGCTTGATTTATCTATTATTCACCCATGAAATCAGTTCTCCATTGCTAGAAATGAGATTATATATTTATATTCTTAGACGTAAAGCTACGAGTGCTATCAATTTGCCAAAAATTCTTTGGCATGAGTTACGTTTTCTAACTATCTTTATCACATCAAAAAAAAAAAGACCACTAATAACCAACCCTCAAGATTTTATGGGTTGTTGTTCTTGTCATAAAGTGTCCTTTGTAGTCTCCTCGGTGGAATTTATCACCACCCTTTTGGCTTCTTGTTCATTTAGACACCTAAGTAGTATACCATCGAGGTTTCTCCACATGAGTTTATTTTTTATAAGCAAGTATTTTTAAGTCTATAGCTTTAATGTTCTTTCTTGATTTATATTTAGGTCAAGTGGATAATTCATATGAACCAAATAGTATATCATATCTTTATACCATGGTTTATTTTCAAGGTTACAATCTTCAACAACCATTACAACATTTATCTCATTTAGATCAATAGCTTCTAAATTTGATTCATCCATGAGCTTAGACAATCCCTACCCTCTCAATAGTTTTGTGATCTAGATGCTCATGTCAAATTCTTGGATCTTATTTATCCATCGACATCTCCTTAATATCACCTCTTGTTGAGTAAAAATATCCTTGAGTTCCAAGTGAGGGACATAAACAATGAACTTTCCACCCACCAAGTAGGGTCTAAAGTTTATTATAGCTTTAACTAATGCATAAGCTTATTTTTCCATTATATCATATTTAACTATACATTTTGTAATTACTTATTGAAAAACATAAGTTGTTCAAAACCTTTATTATTTTTTTGGAACAACATAGTAGCAATAGTATGAAATGAGGTAAAAGTGAATAGTGGGAATGGCCTAGAGAAATTAAAGCAAGTTAAAATTGGAGCCTACTTGATAGCTTCTTTAATAATTTTAAATGATTATTTTGGATCTTCATCCTAATTTATGCTTTGTCTCTTTTTAGCATCTTGGATATTGCCTTTGTTTTCTCTATAAAACCACCTGACAAAATTGATTCGACCAAAGAAATATTGAATGGCCTTTATTGCCTTGGACAAAGGAATCCTATCTATTGTAGTAAACTTTTCAAGATCAATTCTAACCCTATCCTTTGACACAATATTCCCAAGAAGTTTACACTCTTGTACTCCAAACAAATTTCTTAGGATTCAGGGATATTCCATATTCCAAACATCTCCTAAATATTTTTCTAAATTCACAACATTTGGTAGCCTCTTTAGAAATGCAGTGAGATTATCCCGATAAACTACCATTATTTCATTTATTAGCCCAGTAAATGCCACATCCATTGCTCTTTAAAAGGTTACACCTATGCTAGTTAACCCAAACAACATTCTTACATACACATATATGCCCCAAGGCATTGTGAATGCAATCTTATACTATTTTGATTTCTTAATCTTTACTTGGCTATATAACTTGAGAAACCATCCATCATATATAGAAGTTCACAACTAGTTACCTTTTGCAACGAGGATTCAATATTTGACCATGGATAATTATTGTTTAAAGCAGATATGTTCATATTTCTGACATCCACAACAACCTTATATCCTTGTTCTTCTTTCTAACTGACACTAGATTGAACACCCATGAAAAATGTTTAATTAGTCCCCCCATCTCTAAGTTTAGCCAACTCCTATTGCATCTTAGGGGCCAAGTGATGAGGCGTTGTCAAACATTGTACTTTAATACATTGTTATGTTGTCAATATAGGTGGTGTCAAATGGCTATATGCAATAGCCAATCAAATATCTCATTCCAGTGATGGTTTTTAAGCTATAGAATAAAAGAAATGCTTATGTGGAAACAAAATCTAAACTATGAAAGCATTCAAAATCTAATTTAAAAAAAAAAAACATTTGAAATCCAAACTATGGAAACATTCAAAAATGATTACAACATTGAAACAAAGTATTCAACTACTTGACTATTTTTGAGAAAGCAAATCTATACTACTAACTTCCCAAGACAATTGTGATAAATTGTGAACTTCTACAGTATAACTGCTTACTAAGTTTTATAGAACATAGCTCTTCAACACACTACAAATATACTGAATAAGAAACATAAAATTGAATAACACAAATAATACTGGGAACAACATAGAATAAATTATTCTATAAGTGAAAACTAAAGGAATTTATTTCATTTGCTATAATAGTTATTTCAACAAAAATAGAAACATAGTAACTCACAATAATATCACTTCAACAAAAACATGATATTCATAATAACATCATAAATTATAAATACTTATCTATGAAACATTGTTCTTCTTCCCCAAGTGAGTGGCCATCTCTCTAGAGATTGGAACTTTAAGAACTCACAATATCATCACACCCACAGATTGCCAGATTTTCTGAAAGTAAAAATAGAGCTATATATACTTGCATTGATTCAAAATCATCTATATCTATAATGAACAACACAACACTATATATTATGTTTCCTAGCTACTGGGTTCTTGATGCAGAGCACGGGAAGGTCTTAACACAATTTGACTATTCCAATGCACCCTTCAAACAAGACCTCAATACAAATAATGCAATCAACAACTTTGTACATTCTTGACATTTAACCCCTAAAGCCTAGTAGCCTTTCAAAATGACATTTTTGACCATAACTTTCATTTCAAACCTAATATTCAAAATCTAAGACCTGTTTGAGATACCCTTTTGGCTCTTATTACACATATCTGAAAATGGGTTGTGGTTGCTTTGTACGGACTAGGGCAATTTTTGACTGTCCCTCTCCTAATTAGGCCTAATTCCAGCAATGCAACTAGCAATACATATAATCTAGGATGAATTAACACCTAATGATGGTACCATTGGCATGTACAAACCTCCTCTAACATATTCTAATGATCTCCCAATCAAACAAGAACATGCAATGTTTACATTTGTCAAAACATTAGGCAAAACAAGGGTTTTGAAAACTATCCCACTGCAAATCTGAAAACACAACAAAGAAAAACTTTTCCACACATGCAAACCAAGACCCATCCTCTTGCAGACATGTGTGTGGTATTAGGATAGAGGTTTCCACCAGGTTTCATGGGTTTTGAACCGTGGAAACCTTGTCCATCAATTATTCTTGCTCACTAGAAACCCTAGGTAGGGTTTATGACATATTTTTAAAAAAATGCTATAAAATGTACAAAACTAAATGAAAATTTGTCAAACCAGTTGCATTCAAAAGGTAAGATTGCCCTCCAACTTTTCCAACTAGTTTCAGGGCCATACACATAGTACAATCCATACAAACATGCAAAATATAGTCTATTTGTTCAGAAAATGCAGTTAAAAAGCATGTAAAACTGAGTTTTTCTATTCAAAATGTCTCAACAACCCCTCTAAGCATGGGAACCACTCCCTTACATAGATTTTCCAACCAAAACAACTATCCAACTGATCACTAACTCATCCTCATCAAAGTTACACCCTAATGCACTTTTTACAAGAATGTGCAAGGTTTTGTTTACAATATTTGATCAAAACATCAAAATTGAACATCAAAGACTCCTAATGACCCCAGATGGTCCAATAAGACCTTATTAACATAAATCAAGACAAAACAAAACAAAACCCAATTTGTCAGCTTTGTTGAAGGCACAAGACAATTGGGAGGGGGGGTGAATCAGTTGTATCAAAAACTTTAACTTTTCTCAAACAATATCACATTCACATTCACTTACTTTAACCTCTTAATCTATTATACAGATTAAACATGAAGTGCAGAAACAAAACATAAACACATCAATACCATACACACATGAACACCAGATTTTTACGTGGAAAACCCTAAAAGGGAAAAACCACGATGAGTGTTAGCTCACAATATAATGTAGTAACAATACTGAATAACAAAAGAGGCTCACTACCCAAGGACTCATTGTCCAAAGAAATGCTCACTACAAATAGGGCTCATTGCCATTAGGGTGGCTCAATACCAAGGGTTGGCTCACTGCCAGGAGGGGTGGCTCACTGCCATGAACTGATATAATATCATCTACAACATGCCTGAGTTTAATTCCATTAAAGCACAATACAAATCACCTTCGATGCCCTTACAACACACACACACACACACACACACTCATCTTTGCATCCCCACATCAACACATAGATTCATTACATTTATTTATACCAATCATCAACCTTGGAATATACATCAAGGTCGGCATTATAATCTACAACCATTGGAACAGTCTCCAAGGTCGGCAAACATACATAATTCAAATTAGGTCTAGACCTAAACAAACTTGTGGAGAAAATGAATGAAAGAATAAATCTTCATGGTTTAGCTCAAACCCAAATATATCTTCACATGCTTCAACACGCTTCTACAATCCACGAAACACATCCGCAAAGAGTGTTAGCATCTAAGTCGGCCAAACTAGTGCAAACACCAAGAATACTTCGACACACACTTCCAAGAACTTCATCATAGTTTGTGGATCAAGCACATGCCTTCACTGTAATTTGGAGACATCTACAAACAACATAAAATCACCCAGGAGTTGACAAATACAGCCTCAACAATTCTCACTTGAAGACAACAACTATCACTTGAAGAAAGATCACAGATTGCTCACAACAAACACTGTCAAACTCTGCTAATCAATAACTTTCTTTTCAGAGCATCAAATCACAAATCCTTTGGAATGAAGATAGCTAAGGACCTTATAAACATATGTCCAAAACCACAAGACCAAAAACCAAACTGCGGAGAAATGAGGAGCAAAATACTTTCTCCCTGTCGCATTGCAAATGCTGCCAGGCACAATCTTCAAACTGGTGAATAGAACTTTTACTGTACAACGATCTAAACCACCAAATTTTGGATTTATCATCTTCAAAACTTCTCTAAAACATATCCAAATCTTACACTCTAGTCTTCAACACATAAGAAATGCGGAGCAAAAGTTCAGACAGTATCCTGTAAGCCAGAATACATCTTCACAACTCTATATTTAGTATGAACCAAATTTTCTCAAAAGCACTTGGAAACTCAATCTCAGGAACATATTATTATCATCTTTAGCACTTATACTATGTAGTACAAATCAAATAACTCATCACAATCAAGTAATAGAACAAGAGCATAGTTGACACTAATGACAACACAAACATGTTGACATCAATGACAACATCGGTTAGCACATACTTGCAACAATCTCCCCCTTTGTCATTGATGGCAACATATGATGTGAAAAACTAAGCAACATGTTCTACTATCAAGACACAACTCTACATCAGAACTCCCCCTTTCTCTTTACACATTTGCTTTATTTTTCTCTAAGTTTTTCACATGAACTCTCTCCCCCATTGACATAAATGGCAAAGGGCAACATATCTCTTTCTAATGCACATACTTGCACTTGTTCTTAACTGCCTTGAATGCTTCCTTCAGTCTGCAACATTTTTCAATATCACTACCTTCTCCCCCTAAGAGGTAGACTCCATCATCAGTCCAGAAAAGAATAACTCATACTAGACTGATGCACTTCCTTATGCATCTAGTTCAACAAAAGAGGGGTAATAACCCCTAACTTTTCCCAAAGATATTCAAATGTGTCCTTAGGAAGAGCTTTGGTGAATATGTCAACAACATAATCTTTTGTAGGCACATAATCAAGCTTCACTTCTTTCTCTGCAACATTCTCTCTCAGAAAGTGATACCTAATAGAAATATGCTTTGCCCTTGAATGCATCACCGGGTTCTTTGAAATGTTGATGGCACTAGTATTATCACAGAAGATAGGAATTGGATCCTCATACTCAAATCGGATGTCCTTTAAAGTTTGTCTCATCCATAACACTTGTGTGCAACATGATGTGGCTGCAATGTACTCTGCCTCTTCAGTAGATAAGGACATTGAATCATGCTTTTTGCTTTGCAATAACATAGCTTTGTCTCTAAGAAAGAACACACCACCACTTGTACTTTTCCTATCATCTACACATCCGGCCCAATCTAAATCTATGTATGCACTTAGGTTGAAGTCATTGTTCTTGGGATACCACAAACCATAATCAAAAGTGCCTTTCAAGTACCTGAATATCCTCTTTACTGCCATAACATGTGACTCTTTATGATCTGCTTGAAATCTAGCCATAAGACAAACTACATGCATGATATCAGGTTTGGTAGCAGTTAGGTATACCAATCCTCCAATCATAGATCTATACTTTCTCTGATCAGCCTTAAGGGGATTCATCATCTTTGCCAAGCTTGTAACCAGTTGTCATGGAAGTACAAACTGGCTTAGATTCTTCCATTCCAAACTTCTTCAAAAACTCCTTGAGGTATTTTGATTGTGAAATGAAAATGCCCTTATCTGTCTGATTAATTTGTAGTCTAAGAAAGAAGTTCATCTCACAACACATTGACATCTCATATTCCTTTTGTGTCTCATCTGTAAAGTTCTTACACATACTTTCATTTCCACCAAAGATTATATCATCTACATAGACTTCAATAATCAGGATTTGATCTTTGCTTACCTTGATATACAAGTTAATGTCTGTAGACCCTTTACTGAATCCTTGTTGCAACAAATACTTATCCAACCTTACATACCAAGCTCTAGGAGCTTGCTTGAGTCCATACAATGCCTTCTTCAATCTGCATACCATGTTTGGTTTGTCTGATAACTAAAATCCATCTGGTTTCTCTATATATACTTCCTCTTCCAACTTGCCATTTAGTAAGGCTGACTTCACATCCATCTGGTACACTTTGAAATCTTTGTGCGCTGCATAGGCCAAAAACAATCTAATGGCTTCTAGTCTTGCCACCGGAGAAAAAGTTTCTTCATAATCTATTCCTTCCACTTGTGAGTAGCCTTTGCATACAAATCTAGCTTTGTTTCTTACCACTTCTCTAGTCTTATTTGACTTATTCCTGAAAACCCACTTTGATCCAATCACATTCTTATCTGTAGGCCTAGGGACAAGTTCCCAAGTCTTGTTCTTCTCAATTTGCATCAATTCTTCTTCCATTACCTTGGCCCAATGTTCATCTTTACATGCTTCAGAAACTGTCTTAGGTTCAACCTTTGAAATTAAGCAGAGATTTTCCTATTCTTCTGCAGCTCCTTTTCTTGTCAATACTCCTTTCCTCTTATCACCAATGATTTGGTCTTCACAGTGATTTTTTTGCACATACCTGGGGGTTTTAGGAACTCTTTTCGGAGCTTCTTGTTCTTCAACTTGAGCTTCTTCTTTTGGAACAACTTGCACTTCAATTTGAATTTCATTGTCTTTTTCTCCAACTTTCTCTAAATCAGCAAATCCATTTGACTTGTATCCATTCTGCTCTGAGACTTTTTGGACATCTTCATCTACCTTCACATTTGCACTTTCCATAATCTTCCTCAATCTTTTGTTATAACACTGATAAGATTTGCTTTAAGTAGAGTACCCAAGGAATATGCCTTCATCACATCTAGCATCAAACTTTCCCAATTCATCTCTTTTGATATAATATTTGCTTCCAAAAACTTTGAAATACCTGATATTAGGAGTTCTTCCACACCACAGCTCATAAGGTGTCTTTGTTCCATTTGCTTTGACTTTTACTCTATTTTGAATGTAGACAACAATATGAATAGCTTCTTTCCAATAAACTTCTGGAAGGTCAGCTTCTTTGATCATTGTTCTAGCAGCTTCCTGTACTATTCTATTCTTTCTTTCAACTACTCCATTTTGTTGAGTTATGGGGGCAGACAATTGTCTCTTTATCCCATATTCTTCAAAAAAAGGATTGAATTCATTTGAAGTAAACTCACGACCTCTGTTAGATCTCAAACACTTGATTCTCAAATCCATCTCATTTTCAACCATTGCTTTAAATGCCTTGAACTTGTCTAGGGCTTTTGATTTTTCTTTAAGGAAAGTAACCCAAGTTATTCTTGAATGATCATCAATAAGAAGCATGAAATATATGTCACCCTGTAGACTTCTTGTTCTTGTAGAACCATATAAGTCTGCAGGCACCCGCTCCAATAGATTTGAAGAGGATTGTTCCTTACTCTTGAAACTTATCTTTGTTTGCTTTCCAAACTAACATTCTTTGTAGATGGCATTAGCAGGATTCACAATCTTAGGTAGGTATCTCATAGCTTGAGCTGAGCTTATTTTCACAAGATTATCAAAGTTAATATGACACATTCTCCTATGCCATATCCAACATTCATTTGTCTAAGCCAACAAACAACAATTGTTAGTACCTTTCAAATGATAGACATTACCATGAGTCTTCTTACCAGCAACAATTAATGTTTCAGAGCTTTTCCTTATCTCACATCCATTGTCTTGAATATTAGATTATATTCTTTGTCACACATATGTCCAACACTTAGAAGATTGTGCTTTAGGCCTTTGACATAAAGAACATCATATGTATAATGCTTACCATCAAAAGTAATTGACCCTTTTCCACAGATCTTACCACCTGCATCATCACCAAATGTAACTAGTCCACCATCATACCTTTCCAATTTGAAAAGCTTACTCCTATCTCCAGTCATGTGATTTGAACATACATTGTCAATGACCCATTCATCCTTTTCTTCTTTAGCATGAAATGCAGATGTCTCCTTTTCTTCTTCCAGACTTCCTTCCTTCATACAACTTGCAAGATTAGCATAAACAAGTTCTTCTCGTAGGGCAATAAACAAACATTCACTACTATTACCATCTTCAGAATAAGGTTCATCATTAGTTACACCATCATCATCTCCAACATAGTAACTCTTTCTTACCATATTACCTTTAATTTC
Source organism: Cunninghamia lanceolata (assembly GCA_027924645.1). Lineage (NCBI taxonomy): Eukaryota > Viridiplantae > Streptophyta > Pinopsida > Cupressales > Cupressaceae > Cunninghamia > Cunninghamia lanceolata. The sequence continues at coordinate 9,462,283 of BSBN01000669.1, forward strand.
ATGATTTTTGATCTTCAAAGTTCTGCCAGGACATCTTGAAGCATAGTGACCAATTTTACCATAATGGAAACATTTGAAAGGTAACTTACCTTTGAAATTTCCACTGCCTCTTTTCATTTTGCTTGCAAATTTTGCCTCAATCTCATCAAGGTCTTCTTCATCTGATTCCACAACATATTTATCTGATCTAGCAGTCTTTTCTTGCTTGGCCTTAAAAGCAGTCTCAATTTTCATATGGCCATTAGTAGTACCAAATTCTCTCATATCAAAAGCAGTCAGTTTACCAAGAAATTGATCTTTTGAAAGCTTATTCATATCAAACAATTCTTTAATGGCAGATACCTTGTGACTATAAGATTTGGGAAGAGTTATGTGTACCTTATCTACAACATCCATATCATCTATCTTACCACCAAGACCCTTGATGCTGCTAACAACCTCATCAATCTTTTGTATGTAACTTGTTATGTTCTCATCTTCAGACATCTGCATAGTTTCATATCTGTTCTTCAAGTTTTGCAACTTGGTCTTCTTGACAGATGCATCACCTTCATAGATACTTTTCAACTTTTCCTAGATCTCATGAGCAATTTCCAGATCCACAAATTTCACCATTTCAATGTTAGATAAAGCATTTAGTAGAGCATTTTTAGCTTTTCCATTAATCTCATAGGACCTAATCTCACTTGTAGTCCTCGGACCACCATTAGGTATTTTGTATTCATCTTCAACTATTCTCCAAACATTAAAACTAATGGAGACAAGATAACTTTGCATTCATACCTTCCAAAAGGCATAGTCAGATCCATCAAATCGAGGAATGTCTTTGTGCACCATCCCAAATCTACCTTAAGCTGTTAGGCTTTCTTCCAAGGAACCCTACTCTGATACCAATTGTTGAAGGCACAAGACAACTAAGAGGAGGGGGGTGAATCAATTGTATCAAAAACTTTAACTTTTATCAAACAATATCACATTCACATTCACTTACTTTAACCTCTTAATCTATTATGAAGATTAAAGATGAAGTGCAAAAACAAAACTTAAACATATCAACACCATACACACATGAACACTGGATTTTTACATGGAAAACCCTAAAATAGAAAAACCATGGTGAGTGTTATCTCACAATATAATGTAGTAACAATACCGAATAACAAAAGAGGCTCACTGCCCAAGGACTCACTATCCAAAGAAATGCTCACTACAAATAGGGCTCACTGCCATTAGGGTGGCTCATGGTCGAAGGGTTGGCTCACTGCCAGGAGGGGTGGCTCACTACCATGAACTAATATAATAGCATCTACAACATGCCTGAGTTCAATTCCATTGAAGCACAATATAAATCACCTTCACTACCCTTACAACAGACACACTCTCATCTTTGCATCTTCACATCCCCACATCAACACATGGATTCATTACATCTATTTATACCAATCATAAACTTTGGAATATACATCAAGGTCAGCATTACAATCTACAACCATTGGAATAGTCTCCAAGGTCAGTAAACATACATAATTCAAATTAGGTCTAGACCTAAACAAATTTGTGAAGCAAATGAATGAAATAAGAACTCTTCATGGTGTAGCTCAGACACAAATACATCTTCACATGCTTCAACATGCTCCTACAATCCATGAAACACATCCGCAAAGAGTGTAAGCATCCAAGTCAACCAAACTAGTGCAAACACCAAGAATACTTAGACACACACTTCCAATAACTTCATCATACCTTGTGGATCAAGCACACACCTTCAATGCAATTTGGAGACATCTATGAACAACATAAAATCACCTAGGAGACAACAAATCTAGCTGCAACAGTTCTCACTTGAAGACAATAACCATCACTTGAAGACAGATCACAGACTGCTCACAACAAACACTATCAAACTCTACTAATCAATGATTTGCTTTCCAGAGCACCAAATCACAAATCCTTTTGGAATGAAGATAGATAAGGACTTATAAACATATGTCCAAAACTGCAAGACCAAAAACCAAACTGTAGAGAAATGCGGAGCAAAATACTTTCTCCCTGTCCCACTGCAAATGCTGCCAGGCACAATCTTCAAACTAGTGAATAGAACTTTTACTGTACAACAATCTGAACCACCAAATTTTGTATTTAGCATCTTCAAACACTTCTCTAAATCATATCCAAATATCACACTCCGGTATTCAACATAGAAGAAATGCAGACAAACGTTTAGACAATATCCTGTAATCCATAATACATCTTCACAACTCTGTCTTCAGTATGAACCAATTTTTCTCAAAAGCACTTGGAAACTCAATATTAGGAACATATTCTTATGATCTTTAGCACTTATACAATGCAATATAAAGCAACTAACTCATCACAATCAAGTTAAAAAAAAAGAGCATAGTTGACACTAATGACAACACAAACATGTTGACATCAATGACAACACTGGTTAGCACATACTTGCAACAAGCTTCTATTACCCTTTTTCATCAAAAATGAATTGTTTTTGCCATAATATGTTAGAATTCGAATATATTTTAACACAAATAAAAAAACATAAATATATACACCATTCTTAGTTAGGATAATCAATAATTTATCATATAATCAGACTACTAATAGCATGACATGGTTTTTAAGCAATAAGGAAGGTGCTTTATTCAAAATATGATGAGGTCAATCTTCACCTCATCACTCCCCCATACCTAAGGTTATGCATGTCCTCTTGCTTGGTGTTGTATAGGTATCCTTGTTTATTGTTATCTTTCCGCTTCTCTTCTTTTGCAATATTCTTCAAATTTTTGGGCATTATCATTTACTAGATGTGCAAAAGCATCCAATTCTCTAGGATCAATTGTTAGGATTAAGGTGCCATCAGCCTTGTAAATGCTATATAATTAATTACTCTTAATATTGTTGGTAAATCATTCATAAGGGATGAAGTATTCACCAAGTAGCGATCTTGTTTCAACTGCATGTTTGATCCCAGTACTTGACGAATGTAGGTTATCTAGGGGGTGCAGAGGGTCCAAGGGCCACGTGTCCCAAAGCCATGTTTTATATATAAATTACCATTGTAAATCTGGATCGTTCATCATTAGGTCATAGATCTGACGGTAGAGGTTATGTTAGGGTTTTTTGCCCTAGAAACAACACTCTTTTAATGAAGGCATTGTATTACAACTATGAATGTGTATTATAGGCGCTGTTGGATTGAAGACTGAAGAGGAGATTGATAGTGTTGTATTGTAAATTCTATGGAAGTTAATACAGACTGGTGGATCTCTTCTTGTGTGGAGTTTTTTCCTGAAAGGGTTTCTCCACATAAACAATGTGTTATGTGTTTGATCTTTTATTTTGTTATTTCTTTGTGTTGATTTCATACTATCTCCATTTTGGTTCTGCACTAGATTAATAGTTACAGTTGTAATCAAATTTCCATTCTATAGTTTTTGATTAAGATAAGCTGCTAGCACAGGAGCAGAACCTGATAACAAAGCCAAACGGTAGCAGAGCAGGCCCAGGGCCACCAATAGCTAACAAACAACTGACTAATAGTTCAACCAAAAACTTAAACAAAACATATAACCAGTCTTAAAAAGTTTTTTGTAAACAACATAAAGCAAAAAACCCCTAACTAAGAAGAGATTTCCAGTCCTCAGATATAACATTGGTTAAATTTTCCTAATCCTCTAGGAGAGAATCCATAGTCTTCTTGCAATCTACTTGCATGACAGAAAAGACTTCAGCAACCTTGAGAGAAGTCTTCAACACTATTTTTACCAGATTCTTAACCTTGATCTCCAGCACAGACAGGCGAGCCTTCATAACAGTGAGCTTAGCTTCCAGTTTCTTATTGTCCACGTTCCTTATAGCACTCATCACTTGCATCTCAAGGGTTTCCTGCACCTCCGTTTCTTCCTCATTAGTGTCATAGTATGAGTTATTCATAGAGGCAAAGTGGCTCGCGCCCTCCTTTTCTTTCGCAAGAGTTGTTTTGTTACCCTTCATATCAACATCTTATCTAGTGCCCTCCCGATCAGGCCTAGTGGAATAATCCACTAACTTTAAGCCCTAAGACGAACCTCCCCCCAAATGAGAAGATCTCCTTAAGGGCGGCCTTCTGGCAGTGCCATCTTTACCCACAACAAATTCTTTAACAAACACAACCTCCGTTTTCCCAAGGTTCCCCTATTTTTTACTAGCTTCTTCAACACCTTTGGTATCACCTCCCTCACTAAGTCTCCTTTTAGTAGATTTGTTCCGAGCAATGCCTCCACCTTTAGGTTTTTTGTTCACATGTATAGGGATTCTACTCTTTAGGTTACACAGGCCCTCAACAACAACAACTTGGGACTTATCCTAAGGGGTCACAAGGGTTTGGTTTAGGGAGCGGCCACCAGAAGAAACTTTCGTGAAAGAGGTGGTCTTTGACACAGGTGGGCTTGATAGAGGACCCGAGGGACTGCTCATAGGCTGGTTAGAGGGGGAGGCGGGCCGGGAGACCTTTGGAGTGACAGGCTTCTCAAGTCTCCCACTTAGGGGAATTTTGTCTTCAGAATCATTGGAACTCTCCTCAATAGGATGGGCAATAGGAGGTTTAGAAGGACTCAGAGCCAAGTGATAATGATACAGTCAGAAAATAAGGCCTTGGTGCAAGGGCACCGAGATCACCCTAGGGTCTTCCTCACAGACTTTTTTGGTATGCATGATAAAGGCCTCAAGGCTGGAAAGTAGGAAAGAGGGGAAATTCACTAGAGCCTTATGGCGAAAATGATTTAAAAAGGCAAAGTGATAGTGATAAAACACTCTGTATCTACCCTCAAGTGTAAAATACTTCATTATCATAAAGCATACCCGGTTCCAAGGCGTGACTAGACTCTCCCGCTCAAATCCTCCTTGCAGCCTAATTTGTTTTTCACCTCTTTGTAGAAAAGTTTCATACCCTCCAAATCCTGGACACGGGTCTGCTTCTTGAGTCTGTTCCCCAAACATGGAAAACCAGATGCAACAGTAATAGATTCCTCAGAGACAACAAATTGGATCCCTCTAATCTTTACCATATGCCTCCCGTCCCACGGCTCAACAAACTGGATCGAGATATTTTCGTCATATCTGTTCAAGGATTTCATGAAGGCCGTAATTCCTCCCTCATATGCAATGCTCCATACTTGCAAGTCTTCCTAGAATTCATTGCAATTCAAAGGTTCCATCCTCACCTTATCTCCCCCCATAATCCTAAACCTCCAGGGCATACAGTTAGAAACCTAGAAGCACACAAAAACAAATCCCTCATTTTGAAAGCTGTTGTAGAGAGTAGGGAACAAACACAAGAAATCTCCAGAAGTATATAATAAAAGAAACTTGATTTTCTTTATCATTCTTTGCACACCCCTCCAGAACCTGAAGGCATTCGGTTCATAAATGCCGTTAGTTCCCGCCTTGTGCGAATCCCTCAAGTCCAACCCATTAAGCAGAGGTTGACAAGACCATTTGCAAAGATTTCTATGCTAAACATGATTTGAACTGATTATCAGAATGTGCTCAAAAAACTCAGTACACCACGTCATCTCAGGGTAGTGAGTAGGATTCCTTTTGATGTCCTCTATGCCACGTCCTTCCATTCTATAGTTGTTCACCTTCATTTCTAACATTTGGTATCAGAGCTTGTCCAATTCTATGTCTTGGGTGGAAATGTGAGGGTTTGTTTTAGTTATAATGGAGGTTGAACTTATTTTATAGATTTGTGTAGAAGCCATGGCAGCATCCTCATCTCAATTGGACATGAAAAAATTTAGTGGAACGGGTTATGATTTGTGGAAGCTGAAAATGCAAGATCTCCTTGAAGAAAGAGATCAATGGTTGGCTACGAAAAAAGAGAAGAAACCTAATACTATCATTCAAGATGAGTGGGACAAGATGGACAAAAAGGAACAAGGTACAATCTAGTTATGCCTTGCAGACTCTATCATGTTGAATGTCTCCACTGAGAAGATTGCACATGCTTTATGGAAGCAATTAGGTGAAATCTATCAAGCCAAGAGTCAAGTAAATAAATTGTATCTCAAAAGAAAGTTATTTTCCCTTAAAATGAAGGAGGGTGATTTGATAAATGAGCACTTGAATACATTTAATTTGATTTTGAGTTAGTTAGCTTTTGTGGATGTTAAGATAGATGAGGAAGATAAGTGTATTGTGCTTCTTTGTTCTTTGCCTAAGTCTTGGGAGAATTTATTTCTTGCTATCACTGCTAACCTTGAAGATCTAAAGATGGATGCCCTTGTTGCAACTCTGTTGTCACAGAAAATGAGGAAGAAGGCTATGGATAGCTCAATGGATGCTCTTAATGTCAGTGGGAGGTCTAAGGAAAGAAGAATAAAAGGAGATTAGAAGGGGCTTAAGGAATCAAAAGGCCGGTCTAAAACTCCTGGGAAGAAGAATAGAGTTAAGTGTTGGAACTATAGTAAGAGGGGGAGTGTGAAGAAAAAATGTAGTTCTAAACCCAAAGAAACAACGGGATTCCTCTACCAAAAAGTCCTCGAATGCAGGTGATGAAGTTTTACTTTTTGCATGTAATGTTATGTCTAATGAACAGTGGTTGATTGACTCAGGTTGCTCATATAATATGACTCCTCATGAGGAATGGTTCTCCACATATGAGAAATATGATGGAGGTAATGTTTACCTTGGGGACAACTCTACATATTTGATTGTTGGTCGGGGAAAGGTACAATTATGTTTTAGTGATGGGAGGTTTAAAACCCTCCATAGTGTTTTACATATTCTTGGATTGGATAGAAATCTTATCTTTGCTTCAAAGTTGAATGATTTAGGAATGCATGTAACATTTAATAAGCATGGTTACAGATTGGTGAGAGGAAGCTTGGTGGTATCTAGGGTAACAAGGATGGGAACTTTGTTTAGGCTTGAGGCCACGACAGTTTGTAGATCCACTAAAGTAACTAAAACTGTTAAAAATGCATATATGTTGTGGCACCACAAATTGGGCCACACAAGTGAAAATGTTTTAAAAATAAATATTCATATAAAAAATTATTGGATGGTTTCTCCTATTTAAACAAGCACTTTGATTTCTGTGAGCATTATGTGTTTGGAAAATAGAACATAATTTTTTTCCTTTAGGAAGCAATAGAGCAAAAGAGAAATTAGAAATTATTCATTTAGATGTGTTTGGACCTGTGGACAATGATTCTATTGGAAAATCTTGTTATTTCATTACCTTCATTGATGATGTATCCAGATTCACATGGATTTATTTTATGAAGCATAAATTTGAAGTTTTCACTAAGTTTAAGGAGTTTAAAGTCTTAGCAGAGAACCAATTAGGACTTAAGATAAAAATATTAAGATCTGAGAAAGGAGGGGAATATTGCTCTAAGGAATTTGATGAGTTATGTAAACATGCAAATATCACAAGACAAAAGACAACTCCATATACACCACAACAAAATGGTGTTGCAAAAAGGATGAACTAAACAATAATGGAAAGAACTAGAAGTATGTTAAGTGATGCATAGTTGGATAAATGCTTTTGGGCAGAAGCTGTGAGTATCGCTTGTTACTCATTAAATAGATCTCCTTGTAAGGCTCTTGATTCAACACTTTATGAAGTGTGGACATGTAAGAAACCTTATGTTTCACATTTAAGGATTTTTGGCTAAGGATTTTGTTCATGTGCCTAAGAAAAAGCGATCTAAGTTAGATCCAAAAGCACAGAAGTACATCTTCATTGAATATGGTGAGAATGTAAAAAGGTTATAAGCTTTAGGATCCTCTAACCAGAAAAGTTATCTTTTATATATATGTGATTTTCAGGGAACTTAGAGCTATTTCTGATCCTGTACATCTAGAAGAAAAAGAAAGGAAGATAATAGTGCATTTTTATTTACAACAAGAAAATGCACTTCAGGAAGAACAAAATGATGGATTAGGAGATGTAGAAGAAGAAGAAGATTCAAGTGAAAGTTCAGATGAGTAAGACTCTATTGTTACAAAAGAAGTTGAGCATATAGAAGAACATGAGAAAGAATCTCTTACTCCACCCTTGAGAAGATCCACAAGACAATATAACCTAGTTGATAGGTATAACCTACTAGATTTCCATTGTGTATTTGCTTTATTGAGTACTAACGATGAACCTAGATCCTATAGGGAAGCTATTCATGCAGATGATAGTGAGTCTTGGTAGATAGCCATGTAGGAGGAGATTATGGCTTTAGATTCGTATGACACCTAAGATCTTGTACGTTTTTCCAAAGGAATAAATGCTATACGATGTGAGTGGGTCTTCAAGAAAAAGTTTGGAGTAGACGGTTCATTACAAAAGTACAAGGCTAGACTGGTAGCCAAGGGATACTTCCAAAGAAAGGGAGTCGATTTCGGTGAAATTTTCTCTCCTGTTACTAAATTATATTCTATTAGATTTCGTTAATCCATTGTTGTAACTTATGATTTTAAAATTGAGCAAATAGATGTCAAGACTACATTTTTGCACAGTGTTGGTAGGTGGCGACTAATCAGGAAAGTACTGTACACTAGCCATGTATCCTCGCCGGGGTTCGGGGCCGGGTCGGGCCCCGAGCGGGGGTTCGAGGGCGGTAGCCCCCGAGATTTTTTTTTTGGGGCCGACATAAAAAATCCTATTTTTATGACCGACATAAGAAAACCCTAATTTTTGTAACCGACAAAAGGGCTTGATAAAAGTGGCTAAGGGTTAGGGTTTTGATATATCGTATTGTAGCATTTGCAGCGGTATTGAGATGTAGGGATTGCTGATTGTAATCAGTTTGATTTACTGGATAATAATATTGGACTCTCTGTTTGGTGGATGTAGCCCGAGATTGGGTGAACCATGTTAAAACTTGTCTCTCGCTATTATTATTTCTGTGTATTACCATTCCTCTGTTTAATCTTTATTTACATTTAATTGATATCTTCTGCCGTCTAACCCTAACAAGTGGTATCAGAGCGGGTTGTGTTCGATTATTGTCTACAGGAAAGTCTCACGGTTGAGTGGGAGTAATGGCGGACGAGGGTAGATTGAAGGTCGATAAATTCAATGGGCAGAACTATCAGTTATGGAAAATGCAGATGGAGGATTACCTCTATCAAAAGGATTTATGGATGCCGTTAGAAGGAGTAGCCAAGAAACCAGCAATAATGTCTGATGAGGATTGGAATCTTCTTGACAGAAAGGCACTGGGAACCATTCGGTTGTGCCTGGCACCATCGGTGGCATTCAATATAACAGAAGCGAAGACAACAGATGGTCTAATGAAAGCTTTGGCGAAATTGTATGAAAAACCCTCGGCCTCAAATAAGGTATTTCTCATGAAGCGTTTGTTTAATTTGAAAATGGTTGAAGGTGGATCTGTGATAGATCATTTAAATGAATTTAATATGATTGTCAGTCAATTAACTTCTGTAAATGTAAAATTTGATGAAGAAGTTAGAGCTCTCTTGATATTATGTTCATTACCTGAAAGTTGGGATAGTTTGGTAATGGCGGTTAGTAACTCTGTTTCTGGTTCAAATACCCTAAAATTTGATGATGTTGTTGGTGTTATTCTGAGTGAGGAAATTCGTAAGAAAAGCTCAGGTGGATCCAAATCAGGCAGTGTTTTGAATGCAGAAAGCAGGGGCAGATTAAAGGAGAGAGGAAAAAGTTCTGGAGGTCATGGGAAGTCACGAGGAAAATCAAAGGACAAGAGATCCCAAACCAGAGGACAGAAGGATTGCTAGTACTGTGGAAAACCAGGTCATCTGAAGAAAGATTGCTGGTCTCGGAAGAACAAAGAAGGAGACAAACAAGAAGGCAATAAGGAAGCAAATGTGGTAAGCAATAAATCTGAAGATAATGCCTTGATTCTTTCCCTAGATAATGCTGATGATTCATGGGTCTTAGATTCAGGGGCCTCATTTCATGCTACGCCCCATAGAAGTTATTTTCTTGATTATGTCCAAGGGGATTTTGGGCTGGTTTATTTGGGAGATAATGAACCCTGTCAGATTGTTGGAAAGGGAAGAATCAAGATTAAGTTGCAGAATGGGAATCATTGGCTACTACAAGAGGTAAAGCATGTTCCAAAGCTCAGTAGGAATTTAATTTCAGCAGGGCAGCTAACTGAACAAGGTTGCACTGTTACCTTTACTGATAAAAATTGGAAGGTTTCAAAAGGTGCCTTAGTAGTAGCAAAAGGTGTGAAAGTAGGCACCTTATATCTTTATACAGGTCATACTGTTCCTTCTACTTTAGCTGTTACAGAGGAAAAACAAACAGGTTCAGGAACAGTTGTTGCAGGTTCGCAGGAAGAGACTGGAAAAGTTGCTGCAGGTTCTGAAACAACACTGTGGCATAACAGACTTGGGCATATGAGTGAGAAAGGTATGAAGGTACTTCATTCTAAGAAAGATTTACCAAGTCTGAAATGTATTAATATAGATTTCTATGAAAGTTGTGTGTATGGAAAATAAAAGAGAGTCAGTTTTCTCAAAGATGGGAAGCAAAAGAAAAATGAAAAGTTGGAGCTTGTGCATACAGATGTATGGGGACCAACTCAGGTATCTTCTCTCGGTGGCTCTCGGTATTATGTTACATTCATAGATGATGCAACTAGGAAGGTCTGGATTTATTTCCTTAGACAGAAATCTGATGTATTTGAAACATTTAAGAAATGGAGAAGTTTGGTTGAGAATGAGATAGGTAAAAGATTAAAATGTCTCAGATCTGATAATGGCGGTGAGTATTGCAGCAAAGAATTTGAGGATTATTGTTCCTTTAATGGAATTCGTAGGCAGAAAACGGTTCCAAGGACTCCACAGGAAAATGGAGTGGCTAAACTCATGAATAGGACAATAATGGAGCGTGCAAGGACCATGAGATTGCATGTTGGGCTGCCTTTAAACATGTGGGTAGAGGCTGTCAACACCACTGTATATTTAATTAACAGAGGTCCTTCAGTTCCTTTGGGCTGTGGTATTCTAGAGAAAGCATGGACAGGTAAGAAGGTGAGTTATTCTTTTCTCAAAACCTTCGGATGTGAAGCATTTGCACATGTAGATTCTAAAAATAGAATCAAGTTGGATGCAAAATCAAAAAAGTGTACCTTTGTTGGATATGGCATTGATAAATTTGGTTATAGGATTTGGGATTTTGAAAATCAAAAAATTGTGAGAAGTAGGGATGTCATATTCAATGAGAAGATGTTGTACAAAGATCAGTTGCAGTAGCATCAAAAGAAAGCAAAAGATTATGTGGTGCTGGATGATACTCCAAATAGTGATGTTCCAGTGGTTTCTCATGCTCCGCAACAGCAACCAGAAATACCACAAACTCCAGTGAATGTTAGTCAACAAGGCTAAGTAGACCTCCTGAAAGGTTTTCCCCCTCTTTGTATTCTATTTTGTTAACAGATGCTGGTGAACCAGAAGGGTATGATGAAGCTATGCAGGTGAATACACAGGTTCAGTGGGAGCTTGTCATGAAAGAAGAAATGGACTCCTTGCTGAAAAATTAGACTTGGGAATTATGTAAGTTACCTGCAGGTAAAAAGGCTTTACCAAACAAATGGGTTTATAGGCTGAAAGAGGAAGATGGAGGTAAGAAAAGATTTAAGGCCGGGTTAGTTGTAAAAGGATTTGCACAGAAACAGGGCATTGATTTTGATGAGATCTTTTCTCCGGTTGTCAAGATGACTTCTATTCGTACTGTTTTAAGTATTGTGGCTGCTTAAGATTTGCATTTGGAACAGCTAGATGTGAAAACTATCTTTCTCCATGGTGATTTGGAGGAGGAGATATACATGGCGCATCCACAGGGATTTGAGGTCAAAGGTAAGGAGAAACAAGTGTGCAGATTGAAGAAGAGTTTGTATGGCCTGAAACAAGCACCTCGGCAATGGTATTTGAAATTTGATAGTTTTATGGCTGAGCAAGGCTACAGCAGGTGTAATTCTGACCATTGTGTTTATTTTAAAAGGTTGGATAATGATAGCTACATTATTTTATGTTTATATGTTGATGACATGCTTGTAGCTGGGTCTAACATGGATCACATCAGAGAGTTAAAACATCAGTTATCACAGTCATTTGATATGAAGGATTTGGGGGCAGCAAAACAAATCCTTGGTATGAAAATTTGTAGAGATAGGAAGAACAGAAAATTGACTCTATCTTAGGCTGCTTATGTTGAAAAGGTGTTGCAGAGATTCCATATGGAGAATGCAAAAGCTGTCAGCACACCTTTGCCTAGTCATTTGAAATTGACTAAGGAGATGTGTCCAAAGACACAAGAGGAGGAAGAAAAAATGTCTAAGGTACCATATGCTTCAGCTGTAGGAAGTTTAATGTATGCCATGGTATGCACGAGACCAAATATTGCACATACTGTCAGAGTCGTTAGCAGGTATATGAGTCATCCTGGATTTGAGCATTGGAATGCGGTAAAATAGATTCTCAGATATTTGAGAGGTACATCTAATAAACACTTATGTTTTGGGGGCTCTAATACTGATTTAGCAGATTATGTAGACTCAGATTTGGCAGGGGATATTGATACCAGGTGGAGTACTATAGGTTATGTCTTTATTGTAGGTGGAACATCGGTGAGTTGGATTTCCAGGTTGCAAAAGGTGGTTGCTTTATCCACCACAGAGGCAGAATATGTAGCTGCAACAGAGGCAAGTAAGGAGATGATATGGCTACAATCTTTCATGGAAGAATTAGGTAAACAACAGGCTAATAGTTCTTTGTATACAGACAGTCAGAGTGCCATACATCTTGCAAAGAATTCTACCTTGCATTCAAAGACCAAACACATACAGTTGAGGTATCACTTTATTCGGTCAGTGTTGGATAATGGACAGTTAAGGCTGGAAAAGATACATATAGATGACAATCCAGCGGATATGCTTACAAAGGTAGTGACAAGGGAGAAGTTGAGCTCCTCTTCAGCTTCGATTGGTCTTCTAGACTGAAAACAATAAAAATAGAATAGTAGAGTCCAGGGTGCTTATTTCCAGTGGGAGCTGCATGTGCAGCGGTGTCGTCCAAGCTCAGTCTCCAAGTGGGAGATTGTTTGGTGTGGAGCCTGATCAATCCCCAAGTGGGAGATTGTTGGTAGGTGGCAACTGATCAAGAAAGTACTGTACACTAGCCATGTATCCTCATTGGGGTTCGGGGGCGGTAGCCCCATAAATTTTTTTTTTTTTGGGCCGACATAAAAAATCTGATTTTTATGACCGACATAAGAAAACCCTAATTTTTGTAACTGACAAAAGGGCTTGATAAAAGCGGCTAAGGGTTAGGGTTTTGATATATTGTATTGTAGCATTTGCAACGGTATTGAGTTGCAGGGATTGCTGATTGTAATCGGTTTGATTTACTGGATAATAATATTGGACTCTCTGTTTGGTGGATGTAGCTCGAGATTGGGTGAACCACGTTAAAACTTGTCTCTCGCTATTATTATTTCTGTGTATTTCCATTCCTCTATTTAATCTTTATTTGCATTTAATTGATATCTTCTGTCGTCTAACCCTAACACACAGAGATTTGGAAGAAGTTTATATGCAACAACCTACAAATTTTGAGGTAAAAGGGAAAGAACACTAGGCATGGAAGTTAAAAAGATTTCTTTATGGTTTAAAACAATCCCCCAGAATGTGGTACTAGAAGATTGATTCATTTTATTTGAAATTGGGCTTTGTTAGAAGTGAAGAGGATCATTATGTCTACATTTGATGTATTGATGATCATATTCTAATTATTGCCTTGTATGTGGATGATATGTTATTTTCAGTAACACCAAGGGTATGATCAGTGAGTTGAAAGCTCAAATTTTAGGTGCATTTGACATGAAGGATGTACGGGCAACTAGGTATATTCTAAGAATAGAGATCAATAAGGATCGAGGTAATAAAAAGCTTTGGTTATCACAAAGTATGTGAATACTATTTTGCACAGATTTGGCATGCATGATTGAAATCCAGATAGAATTCCTATACTGGTTGGTACTAAGCTTTCATTAGATATGTGTCCTAAGAATGAAGATGATTTAGAGGATATGTCTTATGTGCCATATGCTAGTGTTGTAGGAAGTGATGTATGCAATGGTTTTCACTACATTAGATATTGCCCAAGCAGTGGGAGTTTTGAGCAAGTTTATCTCTAACCCTGGTAGACACCATTGGAATTTTGCAAAGAGGGTATTAAGCTATGTGTGTGGTACTTCTAATTACTATTTGGTTTATTCTAATACTAACAATGTGGATAATACATTGGACATACAGGGTTTTGTTGATGCAAATTGGGTAGATGACTTGGATGGTCAAAGGTCCATTAGTGGCTATATGTTTACTTTGTTTGGGGAAGCTATGAGTTGGATGAGTAAAAGGCATACCACCATTGCTTTATCCACCACCGAAGTAGAGTATATAGCTACTACTCATGTCTCTAAGGAGGTAGTTTGGTTATAAAGATTGTGTACATGCATTAGTTTTGATTGTTGGATTATTCAGATTGGTTGTGATACTAGAGTATAATATGTTTGGCCAAGAACCCTATGTATCATGTACAGACTAAGTATGTGGATGTTCAATACCATTTTGTTCACGAAATGATTGCTAATAGACAGATTGAGATGAAGAAGGTTGACACTCAAGAGAATGTTGCAGATTCACTTACTAAACCTGTGAGCATAAAAAAGTTTACATGGTGCAGGAAGGCCATGGGCCTTCTTCCTAGTGCTTAGTTGTTTTATGTTTTCCTATGGATGTATTTACAATGTATGATGTCAAGTGGGAGAATGTTAGGATCAAGGTGTCCTCAACCTTGTAAACCCTATGTAATTAATTACTCTTAATATTGTTCATAAATCATTCATAAGGGATGAAGTATTCACCAAGTAGTGATCTTGTTTCAGCTGCATGTTTGATCCCAGTACTCGACGAATGTAGGTTATCCCAGGGGGTGCATAGGGGGGTACCCCCCTTCGGGGTCTAGGGGCAACACCCCCAGAAGCCACATTTTTAATATAAGTTATCATTGTAAAATTGGATCGTTCATCATTAGGTCACGAATATGATGGTAGAGGTTATGTTAGGGTTTTTTTCCCTAGAAGGCAACACTCTTTTAATGAAGGCATTGTATTACAATTGTGAATGAGTATTACAGGCATTGTTGGATTGAAGACTAAAGAGGAGATTAATAGTGTTGTATTATAACTTCTACTAAAGTTAATACAAACTAGTGCAACTCTTCTTGTGTGGAGTTTTTTCTTGAAATGCTTTCTCCACGTAAACATTGTGTTATGTGTTTGATATTCTATTCTATTATTTCTTTGTGTTAATTTCATACTATCTCCATTTTGGTTCTGCATTAGATTAATAGTTACAATTGTAATCAAATTTCCATTCTATAGTTGTTCACCTTCATTTATAACACCAATAATAAATCCTTTGCCAGCTTCTACCTTATTATGCCACCTTTGAAATTCCCAATCAAATTGTTCACTATTTACATGTATTAGGGTTACCTGTTGAAGAAGTAATGGAGGTTTGAACCTCATGCCAATCTATTCCCCTCTCATTTGATGTATCATTTTTGCTATTACCTTAGCTCATCGAAAGGACCACATAAGATTACCTAGAGAAATAATTTCACATCTTTTGATATGTACATGTAGAGAATTGTACCTTTCTTCATAGGATACAAAGACAACTTTGGGAAATTTAGGGAGGACATTTTGTAGGATTGGTAACATTGATTTAAATTGTTGATGTATTTTTTTGTCATTGTAGGATATTGGACTATTCACTTAATTTCACCCCTGAATGCATTTGGTTTATGATGTTGATGTCTCATCAAGAATCTAACAAATTTCTTTGTTTGATAATATTCTCTTATTCTTTCTTTCCAAGCCACTTGATTATGCATGGTAGAGATGAAAGATCTCAACTACACTTCCCCAACAAAAGGATTGATATAGAAATATGCATGACTTTCAACCAACATATTTTGTGTAAAGAATTCACATAATAAGTTTTGTTGTTAGGGAGAAGCAATCTTATATGCTTCTAGGAATTCTTTGTCATCAGGGTCATGTGGTAGATTACAGGCAATGCTTAACAATTTCCACCTTAATACATGTTCATTTAAAGACATACTATACATACGTGAGAGTTTACTACACATAAGAAGAATTTCTCCTAGCTTGCAGGCTTCCATCTTCGCTTCATATATTGATCATATTTGTTTTGCAAAATTACCAATTCTGCTTTCAATCTATCAATTTTGAAGCCTGCATGTTTGAGAAAATGGAAACAAGCTATCCAAGTTTGGAGAACTTCGAGAATATGAACTTGAAACCATTCCAAGGAAACTAGTTCAGTTTGAATTTCCTTATCCTCCATTGGTCATTTTGCATGGAGTTCCTGTAGTTCTTCCTCTATTTCAACAATTTGACTTATGGTAGCTGCCAGTGCTGCCTAATCTTCTTGGCTCTTCTTCAGAAATGTTGCAAGTGCATTTGCTAGATTATTTGTGAGATTTTCAATTTGCTTATCTTTTTCTACAAAATTTCTTGGAGGCCTTCATCTTTAGTCATCCCTATTGATACTTCCAATAGTTTATTTACTTATTCCAGTAAATATAAAATTTCATCTTTTTCTGCCAATAATGTTTTTTTATTTTTTTACTCTTGCCACTGTTGGAAAATTGTTTACTCTACCTTTGATAATTCAATTGCCTACTAAATTTGTTACATTTCCTCTTGATTTCTGCCTCCATCATCCTCTAGAGTCATCATATGAGCCTTCCCTTTGGTTGGTCTTCGTTGGAGAGGAATATCACATTTGTCTACACTCCTAGATATTTCTTCCTCCAAAATTGTGTTACTTTCCTTCTCAGGAGGTTCAATGACATGAGACCCATGCAATTCTTGAGGAACTCTAGTAGAAGTATCTTTTGAAGGAAGATTTTCATACTCTGAAGGTAATTCCTTGCTAGATTCTTCTAGACAATGGGATGTCAAATCTTGCATTTCCATTGTGATCTCCCAGAGGAGATGTTGGCACCTGTGATGATTCTTGAGTTGGAACTTCCAGAGTTATAGAAACTTTCATTTGAACATCTATTGATGGAGATGGGTTTTGTTTCTATAAATCTTCTTGTTGTTCTTGCATATGGGTATGAGTAGTGCCAAAAGTAGACGTAGTAGCTTGCCATTTTCTCCTCTGAAGAGGGGGGGCCTTTGTATTATTCATTTGGTTCTTTCCTTCCTTGCAACTGGCAGCTCTATTTTCCCTTATTCATTCAAAGCAATTGCCACTATTCTCTAATGTGGAACAAGACTTTTGTCTAGAAATGAAGTTCCTAGAGTCTTTGTTGTCGGCTCAGGTGGTAACATTTCAATTGATGGTTGGG
The DNA here is from genome assembly GCA_027924645.1 of Cunninghamia lanceolata. NCBI lineage: Eukaryota > Viridiplantae > Streptophyta > Pinopsida > Cupressales > Cupressaceae > Cunninghamia > Cunninghamia lanceolata. Next base: position 9,479,725 of record BSBN01000669.1, read on the forward strand.
CTAGATCCTCCAGATCTTTTCGCACCTTTGGGAAGGTTTAAATTGTTGGTAATTTGGATAAGATTGATATTTGATGGTGTTGTCATTGATGGCAACAAGAAAAGGAACAAGGTTGGAACAAAGATTTTGGTCTGGCAAAGTAAGACCTAAGGAATTTGGCTAAGTGTTGGAAGAATTCAGAGACAATGACAGAATGACAACATTTTGATTGGCATTCATCCGTAGTTGAAGATCTGGTCTTGCAGTTCTGGTAAGATGTCTATAGTACTTAGATGATCTTAAATATAAAGTTTCAGGTTTTGATAATCTCCAGAAGTGTATCTTCAAGTTGTATAAGTATGGCATAACAAAATATAGTACTAAACAGAGCATAACACACATTTATTTTGGTCCGCATTCCTCTGGTGTTGGATATTTTGTTATGCAATTTTAAGGTGTTGTAAACACTTATCTAAAGGTCTAAACTTCAAGTTGCAGAGCATGAAGTCTACTAGAAAGATATTTGTGGGTATCTAAGTATTGCTACTTGGCTTGACAATGTTTGACTAAGATTTAAGGGATGTGTTTTGATGGTCTGCATTTTGCTGCAAGTTAATATTATGCTCTACAGTTCTAAAGGTATGCTTGGGGATGTCTAAAGAGTCTTTGATATGAATTTGAGAAAGTGTTGTGGTCCATAGAAAAAGTTATGATCTGATAGTTAGACTGAACCTGTTGGTGCCTGAATTGACTGTCAGTTGATTTAGCAACTTTTATGCAGGCACCATCCCATAAAATCCAAAAAATTTTCCAGTTTTGGGGCCCCTCAGTGTTCTTCAACATCTGCATTCATTTTTTTTGAGGAGGTGGTCTTCTTGTTTTCTCCATCGGCATGAGTTTGCATGTACCTTGGCGATCATTTCAGTAGCATGGTGTGTTCTTTGTATATCGCCAAGAGTTTGCCTATCGGCAAAGGATATTATGGTTCCACCGACGGCGTTGGTCATGCCGATGGGGGGTGAGTCAAGTGTTCGTCGGCGAGACAGTTGTCTATCGGCGAAGGTTTTTTGGGAGTTGCCGATGTGAGGAGTTTGGCCGATGCGATGTCGTCAGCGTAGGTCTTGCCGATGGAGGGATGCGAAGGTGAGCATCAGGAAGACTTTGGCTATCGGACGAGCATGGAGAGTTGGGCCGATAGGGGTACTCTGGCCGATGGTATGGTTATCGGCGTAACAAGTGATGTCGGCGAAGGAGTTTTTGATTGAGCCGATGGCGTGGGTCTGGCCGATAAGGTAGTGCGGAGGCTTCGTCGGTGAGACGGGTGATATCGGTGGAAGTGCTTTTAGGTTGGCCGATGGTGTTGGTCACACCGACGAAGGGGTGTTCTGAAGGTTATCAGGATGATCGGCGTCATCGGCATAGGTATGAGATGCTGCTCCGACGGTGTAAGTCACACCGACGGAGGTGGGAGGACAGGGTGCTGTCGGTGTGACTTTGTTCATCGGCAGAGGTATTTCGTGTTGCTTCGACGGTGTTAGTCTGGGCGATGATGAAGGTGGCGTCGGTGAGACAACTGGAGTCGGCGAGGGATCTTTTGGATGGGCCGATGGTCTTTCTCTGGCCGATGAAGGGAATGTGGAGTTTGCGATCGGCCAGACTACTATTGTCGGTGGGAGATTTTTGAGGTAAGCCGATGGCTTAGGTCTGAGTGATGGGTTTTTGACGAAGGCATGTGTGTCGAGCGCAGCAAAAGCGCTCGACACTTGATGTGTATGCGATCAGGCTTATAAGGTAGTGAAAGGCTCTCCACGCCATGCATGTGGGATTTTTTCCCCTTGCATTATTTTTGAACCTGCAAAGAGGCGTTTTGGCGGGAATTCCTTTTTGACGTGCTGCGACAGTCTCCAAGTGAAATGCGGGTGGTTGAGCCATCAATGACGGTCGTGCAGGGGTATGGGCGAGGAATACAAATGGTCAGGTTGCCTGATTGAGAAGGAAGACTCCCAGATGGCGGCGCAGGGCTCGAGGGTTCCTTCTGTCTCTGCAGCAATAAATTTTGAGCGCCATTCCTTTGAAGGATCTGTATCTGGTGAATTTTGTAACAATCTTGTAATTAATTGCTGTGGTACACTCTCTGGCTGTTATAAGCAGACTGTGTTACCATTGTTTGAGGTTGTTGAAAACTGGACATTTTGGCTCTGTAATAAGATACAACTGGTTTTGGTTGCTCTGTGCAGCTAAACTTGTGAGTTTATGTATCTCCTGTTGTACGATTTGGCATGAATCCACTGATTTCATGGTTAATCTTATATGAATAATGCTGTGTTTGCATGTGTTATGCTGATTCTGTCTCCAGTTTTGCATGTATCTTTCTTAATGCAGTAGGGATGCCATAAGTATAGACAGCTTAACACTCTGTATTGGGAGATATCTGTAAGGCAGATATCATGTGTATCCCCCTGAAATCCAGTTTTAGCTATTCATGCTGATCATTCACAGGTGTATGTCTACCGACTCCAAGCCCTGGATAGGCACCAATCTAGCTCTGTGTTGAGGTTATACACCAGGTCCAGGTTTGCATCCAAACATCATTTCAAACCATCTCTTCCTTCCATCTGTTAGCTGTAGGATTAGGATTAGGACCCCTGCATGCTCTCATACCCAACCAGACATTATGTCCAAGAATGTTGCCAACCTTGTGATTTGTTACACAAATCTTGGTCCATACATGAGAGTATTCTGCCTGTTGCTGTCAAGTTAAATCTTTCTGTCATTGAGCTAGTCAAGGTCATATTTTTATCAAATAGGGAAACCCCCCTTGGTGCGGCAAAACCAGAAGTGAAGGGGAGGAGCTCACGCAACCTCCTGTATTCAGTTGGCTGAATCTGCCTGTGCATTAGAACTGGCAAATCCTAATGCTGATTCAGAAGAAAAACCAACAAAGTGGCGACTCTGCTGGGGACTGGGATGTGATTGATCAAAAGTAATATCTAGTCATCCTTGGTGATACATTTGTGACCCATCTGAGTCACCAACAGAAAATGGCGACTCTGCTGGGGATGTTGATGTAAAGTGATATCCTGCAGTCTCTGGTGAAGTTTTGCTCTGCTGGTGGAATGAACTTAGAAACATATTTGATGAGCTTTCAGTTGCTGTAAATTTTGTCCTCTTTGGAGAGGTGGCGACTCTGCAAAAAATTCAAGTGCACATGAAAAGTTGATGTGTGTGTTGTGACAGAAAATGTGCTGTTTAGACTTTAGCATCTGTATAAGAAAGGTACCTTGTTCCTTCCCCTTTATATTTGCTATTTTGCTGCATAGGTTAGATGCCAGGGGAGGTTACAGGTCTTAGGAATGCAAGGGATGTCTGAAAATAGAAATTTCATGAATCCAAGTATGAATTATCCCATACTCAGCGGTGAAATGTTGGATAAAAGAATAGAAGAGATAAGAAATAGGTTGATATTCTTAGAGGCTGAGCAGGCCTAGTTAAAAAGCAGTAACCCTATTGTGTCTGCCAGTCAGAAGGCTAAACCTCTTCTCAGCCCTTTTGATCCTTTGTATGACCAACTGGATTTGTCATGGGTGGATTATAAAGTAGAAACTATGCCTGCTAGGATATACTGTCAGATGCCTAGATTTAGTGGTCACAATGTATGTGATGGGAATGCACATATCCAAAATTTTCACAGTTTTATGGGAAAACATTCATTCAGAGATGAGGATATGTGGATGAGGTTTTTTGTTAGGTCCTTTGATGCAAAAGCAAAAGACTGGTATTTGAGCCTTCCAAAGAGATTTTTTGCCTGTTGGGATGAGCTTGCTGACTGTTTCAAAGAAGAATTTGCAAGAGAACCTGCTGATCTTGTTGCAGAATTGATGAACATCAGAAAACAAGATGAAGAGCCATGTGTTGATTTCAGTCATAGGTTTGCAGTAGCCCTTTCACAGATCCCAGAAGTCTTCAGACCTGATATTTCAGCCTGTGTTGGCATATTCTTTGAGGCTTTTGAGGAGGGCTCTAGTGCATTACTGAGGGATTTCAAGGTGACAAGTATGCAGATGGCATACAAGTTCGTAGAAAAAATCAGAAATGTGCACCTGCCGAAATCCCTGTCCCCAGGCCTTGGTGTGAATAATGGTTGTGAAGCTGCAAATGACCAAATGATTATGGCATCATGTGCAGATAAAAATGAAAATGAAAGCATAGAGGTTGAGATTGCTGTATTTGAACATAATGCTAACAATACTGCTCAACTGGATTGTTCACCAGTTGAGGATGCCAGTGAAAGGACTAGTGAGGATTCCCATTGCAATGATGAGGCATATGACCATGAAAACAATAACGAGGTTGTGGACAGTAATGAGCAACTTTTGGAATGGACCTGTGGAGACAATTGTGAGTATTGTACTCAAGACAGAGAAGATATAAGCAAACAGAGAAGCAGTCCTATGTGTGACCCATTGCCTTCCTTTCAAACACATGGAGATCATGAAGAGCAGTCAGGGATTGAAACAAATGCTAGTGCAGAGCATGATTATTTTTCATTTGATGGTTGTTTTGCTTATGACACACAGACTGATACTCCTCCACAGAGTGAATCCATTGGTGATGAAGATGTGTGCTCTGCTGCCCATGAACAAATGGCATATTATGATCAAGCTTATGCACCTAGATCACCCATCTTTGACACATATGGTGATGAGGATCTATTTGAGTATGGTGAAGATCTAGACACTATTTTTGGCTTGGATTCTATTTCTCATCTTGATGAAAGAGGAAACAACATGCATCAGGTAAGTGACTGTGAAAATGTGCCTGATTTGAAAGAGATGCCAGAGCCTGATCTTTTCCAGCTTGGTGCTACTATTGGTTGTGTACATGATGTGCACAATTGTGAATTTGAAAGCTTTTCTTTTGAGAGGCCAGCATATGAAATGAGCTCTGATCTTCCTAGCTGCATGGTGGACTTTGAGTGTTTTCAGTTTTCAGTCCAGCTAGGAGATCATTTTGCAATGCATAATGCTGATACAAATGATAACATGTGTTATATTCCATTTGAGTATGCATTGCCTGATACATTCTGCATCCATTTGTTGCCTGATGCTGAGGGTTGTTTGCATAAGGTTGACAGTGACAAAATAAATCAAAAGGTTGAATGTGCAGATGACCAGGTTTGTTTATGGTCAGATTATGGTAGCATTCTCAGGCTTGACCCAGTGCATGCAGATGAAAACAAGATATTTGACAAAGGGAGATACATGTTTTTCCTTTTCTTGGTGGCGTTAGGCCATCAAGTGTATTTGGTGATGCAGGTTAGTGCAGTATTTGACTCTGTGCCCAATGGATAAGGGACTGGTCTGCATCCCAGAGTTCTGTGGTTCTTGCCATGCCTACAAGAGGCATGCATCCTCAGACAGAGCCAATGTTGGTGCCTGAATTGACTGTCAGTTGATTTAGCAATTTTTATGGAGGCACCATCCCATAAAATCCAAAAAAATTTCCAGTTTTGGGGCTCCTCAGTGTTCTTCAACATCTGCATTCATTTTTTTTGAGGAGGTGGTCTTCTTGTTTTCTCCATCGGCATGAGTTTGCATGTACCTTGGCGATCATTTCAGTAGCATGGTGTGTTCTTTGTATATCGCCAAGAGTTTGCCTATCGGCAAAGGATATTATGGTTCCACCGACGGCGTTGGTCATGCCGATGGGGGGTGAGTCAAGTGTTCGTCGGCGAGACGGTTGTCTATCGGCGAAGGTTTTTTGGGAGTTGCCGATGTGAGGAGTTTGGCCGATGCGATGTCGTCGGCGTAGGTCTCGCCGATGGAGGGATGCGAAGGTGAGCATCGGGAAGACTTTGGCTATCGGATGAGCGTGGAGAGCTGGGCCGACAGGGGTACTCTGGCCGATGGTATGGTTATCGGCGTAACAAGTGATGTCGGCGAAGGAGTTTTTGATTGAGCCGATGGCGTGGGTCTGGCCGATAAGGTAGTGCGGAGGCTTCGTCGGTGAGACGGGTGATATCGGCGAAAGTGCTTTTAGGTTGGCCGATGGTGTTGGTCACACCGACGAAGGGGTGTTCTGAAGGTTATCAGGATGATCGGCGTCATCGGCATAGGTATGAGATGCTGCTCCGATGGTGTAAGTCACACTGACGGAGGTGGGAGGACAGGGTGCTGTCGGTGTGACTTTGTTCATCGGCAGAGGTATTTCGTGTTGCTCTGACGGTGTTAGTCTGGGCGATGATGAAGGTGGCATCGGCGAGACAACTGGAGTCGGCGAGGGATCTTTTGGATGGGCCGATGGTCTTTCTCTGGCCGATGAAGGGAATGTGGAGTTTGCGATCGGCCAGACTACTATTGTCGGTGGGAGATTTTTGAGGTAAGCCGATGGCTTAGGTCTGAGCGATGGGTTTTTGACGAAGGCATGTGTGTCGAGCGCGGCAAAAGTGCTCGACACTTGATGTGTATGCGATCAGGCTTATAAGGTAGTGAAAGGCTCTCCACGCCATGCATGTGGGATTTTTTCCCCTTGCATTATTTTTGAACCTGCAAAGAGGCGTTTTGGCGGGAATTCCTTTTTGACGCGCTGCGACAGTCTCCAAGTGAAATTCGGGTGGTTGAGCCATCAATGACGGTCGTGCAGGGGTATGGGCGAGGAATACAAATGGTCAGGTTGCCTGATTGAGAAGGAAGACTCCCAGATGGCGGCGTAGGGCTCGAGGGTTCCTTCTGTCTCTGCAGCAATAAATTTTGAGCGCCATTCCTTTGAAGGATCTGTATCTAGTGAATTTTGTAATAGTCTTGTAATTAATTGCTGTGGTACACTCTCTGGCTGTTATAAGCAGACTATGTTACCATTGTTTGAGGTTGTTGAAAACTGGACATTTTGGCTCTGTAATAAGATACAACTAGTTTTGGTTGCTCTGTGCAGCTAAACTTGTGAGTTTATGTATCTCCTGTTGTACGATTTGGCATGAATCCACTGATTTCATGGTTAATCTTATATGAATAATGCTATGTTTGCATGTGTTATGCTGATTCTGTCTCCAGTTTTGCATGTATCTTTCTTACTGCAGTAGGGATGCCATAAGTATAGACAGCTTAACACTCTGTATTGGGAGATATCTGTAAGGCAGATATCATGTGTATCCCCCTGAAATCCAGTTTTAGCTATTCATGCTGATCATTCACAGGTGTATGTCTACCGACTCCAAGCCCTGGATAGGCACCAATCTAGCTCTGTGTTGAGGTTATACACCAGGTCCAGGTTTGCATCCAAACATCATTTCAAACCATCTCTTCCTTCCATCTGTTAGCTGCAGGATTAGGATTAGGACCCCTGCATGCTCTCATACCCAACCAGACATTATGTCCAAGAATGTTGCCAACCTTGTGATTTGTTACACAAATCTTGGTCCATACATGAGAGTATTCTGCCTGTTGCTGTCAAGTTAAATCTTTCTGTCATTGAGCTAGTCAAGGTCATATTTTTATCAAATAGGGAAACCCCCCTTGGTGCGGCAGAACCAGAAGTGAAGGGGAGGAGCTCACGCAACCTCCTGTATTCAGTTGGCTGAATCTGCCTGTGCATTAGAACTGGCAAATCCTAATGCTGATTCAGAAGAAAAACCAACAGAACCAATGACAGTCTGTGTTTGAGGCCGACTTGATAGTTTGCTTTGTATGCAGCAAGTTCTATTGATTGGAACTTTATCCTAAGTGGTTCTACAGTTGGAGCCGACATATGAGAATGTGTTTCAAATGTAAATTCGGTCCACAAAGTATTTTGGTGAATGAATTTGGCTGACAAGCTACATGTTGATTAACTACACACTTTATCTTAGTAGGCCAACCTAATGTGAAGATTCTAAGTGTTGCGGATATATATGAGATCCAATTCAATGATGGAGTACTGAATATGAAGGTGTGTGTGTGACATGCGATAGATTGTGATTTTGTAAAGGCGACAAGTGCAGAAGAAGAGAGATCTTATTCTCATGTAAGAACAGAGTAGTGTAGTAGAGCAGTCCAAGACGAAGTATTTTGAGACAATTTTCTGAGCATCATTGGAGTTGTAATCATGCATTTACAGATGCAATTTTAGAAGTTCACTTTGGCAATGAGCCATCCTTCTATCTTTTTCTTTCTTTAGGCAGTGAGCCTGTATGCAGTGAGCATCCTTGGACAGTGAGTCCTTTTGGGTAGTGAGCCCTGGTCAGTAGGACCTAAGGCAGTGAGCCTCTTTGTAATTTGGTATTTTTACTACATAATATATTGTGAGCTATGTCATGCCCACATTTCACATGCGTTCACAACACGCTAAACCGCGTGTCATGTCCACATGCATCATGTGGTCATGATACGAAATATCAAAAAATTTTCCCTAACTACTCCGAAAGCCTCCCTCGCACGCGTAAGCGTGCTCGGTGCGTCTGTTTAAGTTGTCTAAGAGATTGTTGATACGGAATATTCCACTCACATGTGCATGATGATTTTGTTCACTATGTTTGAGTAGGTTCAGTTTGCATGGTTTAGGGCTCCTAAGAAGATGGTTGGCCATTAGGTTCACATTTGGTTTATTTCTCCGCGTTAAAATTTACTTATTAATTAGTTTGTCTCTAATTGGTGATTTAGTTTATTTCAATATAATGTCTCCTCCTCTTAATATATCATTTGGTATTAATTTTTACGTTGAGATCACGGTTTCCTTTCTACAGATCGTCTTGTTTAAAATTAAGTATAATAAGGACAAAATACATAGTCTCGTTAATTCTTTAATAAATATAGATATATATATATAGATATATCTATATTAATTTATTATTATTATTTTTTATGTATATATTTTATTTCAAACTTCCCCTTCAAAAATGAATTAAACGTTTAAACACAAAAATATTTTTCTTAAAAAAAAACATTACATTTATATATAGGATTATTCATATAAACCTCACTAAGAAATAAATTTTCTTTTTTTTGAATTGAAAACCCCACAATATTATAACAACCATCATACAAAATGTGTATATATATATATATATATATATATATATATACACACTTGTAAATGCACTCATATATATATCTATATATATTTATACATTTTCTATATTTTCTTTTATCTAAATACACTAAAGCCCATTCTGGTGGAAATCCCACTTATAATATTAAAGAGTATTTGCATAAATCCAACTCATTATATATATATATATATATATATATATATATATATATATATATATATATATATATAATCATAAAATTTCCATATGGTGCAAGCTTATTTGTTTACAAACTATATATATATATATATATATATATATATATATATATATATATATATATAAATATATATATAATTGTTCTTTTTTTATGCTAGTGAAGAAACCCACTATCTTTTCTTTTTTTAAAATAGTATTTATTTTTGTTAACTCCATCTCATAATGGAGAGGGTTAAATAACCCTAAACCTTTTGTTGTTTTGGATGTGTTTTGTTTGCAGGCTTATTGGAGCGGTGACGACATCCATGGCAGAGGGCAGAGTTTGGCATGGCAGAGAGGGAGGGCCGAAGGCATCGGCGCTGGGCAGTTTGCACAGGGGCGAAGAGGGTGGAGAGACGGGTGGTAGCCGTGGATGAGCAGCGGTTGAAGGCTTTCGCGGAGGCAAGGGTGCGAGGGTCATGACCTGCGCGCAGGCCGCGGCCAGGACTTGTGGGAACGGCGGGAGTTTGTGGTCGTGGGAGTGTGGGGAGGGGCGGAGCCCCACCCACGCCCCACTTCGTGGGTGTGGGTGGGGCTCTGCCCCTCCCCACACCACTTCTAACTATGCTTCGGTGGGGGTTTATTCCCCCCACCACTTCCCACTTTGTAAATTGGCAACTGTGTGAAATATGTACACAGCAAACTCAATATTATTAACTCTTTCGAAAATTACATTTTATTAATATATATATATATATTTTTTTTTTCACGAATGCATTTAAATTTAAAGTTATTAATTTATTTATATATATATATATATATATAATTAAATAAATCAGTTCACAATTTCACTTAATAATACAAATATAAATACAGATTTCACAACTAAATTTATATATATGTTTATACAACAAAGTTACAAAGTTCATGGTAAAATTTATTGTACTATCTCCCTAGTTTTGATTTACAATATAACAACTACTCAAATGAAAAGAACATTTAATCATATAAAAACTACATATGCCATTTGTAAATTCTATCTAGTAAATTTTCCTTTCAATTACATTTAAAAATCAGAAGTAAATACATGTAACTATTGAACCTTTTTATTTCAAGAACACACATAGTCCAGTAGAAATTCAATTTAGATTATTTTCCAATGCAACTTAACTTCTAGTTTTAATTTTGTCTTCAAGGCAAATGCAACATTCATAAAACTGTAAAAGTAACTTTTTCGCTAGGTAATACAAAGGGCATATTTATCAATTGATTCAAATCAACAAACAAATCTCACAACTTTAAACTTGATAACAAAGAACAATCAACTATAAGAATCCCACCACTCACATACACTCAAAGGGAATAATTTACTCTCTTCTCCCAGCTTACACAAGTGATGTAATGTAAAAACCAATTAAATTCACAACTTATACAAAATAAGGGAGGATTTATTCTCCACTCCCAATGTAACAACTTTTACAACAATTTCAAGAGAGAAGTTCTCTCTAAAAACTCTTACATAATGAACTATGATGATCAAGCTCTCATTACAAATAATAGGATAGAACATTTTCTTTAATAAGGGAAAACTTCTCCAATTTTTTTTACATGCTCCAACAGTAACCTGCAAGACAACAAGGGAGACAACAACGACCATCTAGCTCTCCTCCCTACCTTTGACCCGCAAGAGGGTCACCCCCAAGCTAGGGAGACCATCCTCATATCCAGGGTAAAATAGACTGTACACATCACAACATTGAACAACAACAACAACAAAGTAAATAATACACACTCCCTCAAGGTTGACTCACAATACAAAGACTCAGCTTAGGTGAGTTCAGGGAGGGTAGGGAAGTAGACATCTCTACCTCTAGGTGTCATCCTTTACACAATTTATCACAATTTATCAGAAGGCCTCCAGCCAACAATTTATTCTTCCACAAGGCCTCTAGCCTTCCAATTACTCCAATTACCAGGGATATCCCGAAAGGCTCTCAAAGCCTTTAAGCCCTCAAGGCTAAAACAATACCAACTTGCCCTCAAGGCATATCATATAACAAGAAACCAGATGACACCCAAGGAGGGTCACACCTCCCCTTCCCTATACAAGATGAGAATTTCCTTCCAACTAGAAAGAGCTCTTTCTACACCCAAAAACAAAACCCCAAAACTAATAGAAAAACTCATAGAAGACAAATGCAAACTCATTCATCAAGCAATAAACAAACATACATTTCAAACAACACTCACACAAGAGAGTAGTCTAGTTCACCAACCTTTCAAAGCCCAATTATGGATGAAATTTGATGAAGAGCTCCTCTCTAACCTCCTTCTCCAAAATCTCCTTCTTTTCCACAATCATCCAACCCCCTTCCTCTCCTCATCCTCTCACTTTTAAAACTAATTCCTTCCATTTTCCTAATTTTCCAAGTGGCATTAAACAACTCAACCCCCAACTCATCCATTATCTTAGTGGTCTTTTAAACAATTTACCCCCACTCAAAAGATCCCCCATTATAGCCCACATGTAGAAATAAAATACAATAAGTAAACTAAAATAAGAGAGAGTGGGTGACACAACACCCTCATTAAGGGGAACCCCACCAAAAAGGAGGCATATGGAGACAAGCACTCCATTATTAGGGGATCATGGAGTTACTCCATGACTTGGAAGTGGACCTGAATGTGGATTCCACTCATCCCATTGTCCCCATGCTTTCAAATTCGTCACTTTATTTCACCCTGAGGTTGAAGTGACCATATGGAGGTTAACCCAAGGTTACCCTAGTCAAAAAGGTCCCTAGACCCATGGGGTATAACCTAGGGTTGTTTTAAACCTAGTTAGGACTCTCAGAGTCAAGTAAAAACACAAGAAGAGGGTAAAAAAGAAATAAAGTTAAAACAAGATTCAAAACATCATCTCTTACAACACATATCACAATAAAATTAATTCAGAAGATAGAACTATTTCCCTTAACCTCATGCATCATTACAACAATACAACATTACAACAATTCACAAAACACGAGGTTGATCTTAGTTCCTCGTGGAACTAGATCGGCTCACAAGGGATACAACATAGGTATGTGATGATCTCCTGTATATGTGGTTTCATTAGTAATACCTGCACACTCAAACTCGAAGTCAATAACTCATAGAGATATCATAGCCGAAGCAATTAAAATACATGCATAACTAAACATTCTACCATAGAACATACTGAAATCACATTCTAACATTAACCATTCATTATTTACTTAAATACAACATCTAACTATCATCGCACAATTGTTTTCTTAAAATCACTTAGGTTTAATAATCAAGAATTCGGGATCAACAGTCCCCCAATCATAAAAGTCATAGCAATAGCACTGCAAATAGTCACTCGAACAGTAGTGTAAAAAGTAGGCCTCACAAGCTAACACTCACTGTGGTTTTTCCCTTTTTAGGTTTTCAACATAAAAATCCTGGTGTTCATGTGTCATGCCTTGTGGTTGTTCATGCTATGTTTAATTTTCTTTAATGTTGTTGAATGGACAAATGAATTAATGTTTTAATGAGTGTTTGGTTTAAGAGAATACTGATTCACCCCCCTCTCAGTATTCTGGGTGTTGAAAAATTGGTGTCAGAGCCTGGTTCCTTGGAAGAAATTTAACAACTTAAGGAAGATCTTGGAGATTGAACACATGGAAGGTAAAAGGTACTCTACTCCTCTTGAAGAAATTGATTCAACTAAAACTATAGAAGAAGAATGCATGGTTGTCAGTGAAGAAGAACTCAAGGCTACCCTTGAAGATCTTGAAAAGACTGAAATAGAAAACAGGGATCTAAAAGAAAATGTGAAGGAAGCAGATGAGTGCATCAAAAAATTGAGGGAGAAATTCAAGAGGTTCAAAGAAAAGCATAAGGAGGTTAGTGAACAATTGAGATCAACAAATGAAACCTTGAATGATTTGAAAGTTGAAGTTGTAGAAAGAGCAAAAGTTGAAGAAAGCCTAAATGAAATAATAAAAAATAAATCTGAAGAATGTACAAAGATTGAACAAGAAGGTGTGGATTTGAAAGCTGGTATGAAATAGGCATGGATTCAAGAAGATAAATTTAGAGTGAGTGTTGCTAAACTTGATAGAATAATTGCAAGTTAGAAGAGTCCTGATGACAAAGAAGGCTTGAGATTTGAGAAAGGTGAAAGTTCTAAAACAGGTCAAGAAAAGAATGTTGAGATCAAGAAGGACAAAGGCAAATAGATCTAGAATCAAAGGAATAGACCTAGAAGACCACCGATCAGACAACCAAATGCTCAAAGTGACCCCTCTTTCAATGGTTATTGTAATGCATGCAATAAGTTTGGTCATAAGGCTACTTAGTGTAGGAGTAAAATAAATCAAAATATTCCATCATTTTCTGATAAGTGCTTTACTTCCAATAAAGTAGGTCATAATGCTAATGAATGCGGAAGTCAGATAAGGAATGGTTACAACAATGGAAGGAATACTCAAACTTTTAGAGGTAACTGCATTATATGCAAGAGATTCAGTCATAGAGCTATTAAATGCAGAAGTCAGATAAGAAACAACTATAATAATGGAAGGAATGCTCAATCTTTCAATGGCAATTGCTTTGCATGCAATAGATTTGGACACAAGGCTAACCAATGTAGATCAAGGATAAATGGAAGGAACAATGGTCAGAGAAATGTTAAAGGCTTCAATTGCAATAGGCCTGGACATATTGCAAGGTTCTACAAAAGCAAGAATATGAAGAAGGATAATCAAGCAGAAATGAAGAAACTGGTACAAAAGGTTGATCTTGCAGAGGCCAAGAAGGAGATGATCAAGATTTGGGTTAAGAAGTAAGTACATGAAGTCAAGAATGAGTTCTCACTAGACATTAGTGCAGACACTTCCTCCCGGAAGTGAATTGGGAGCTTTGGCTTAGGGGGATCTTTAATGAAATATTCTATTCCCCTAGCCAGAAAAGTGGTGCTGACAACCAACACGAGGACATGAGTTAAAAAACAATATATCGAAACTTTTGAAAAAGATTCTGACAGAAAAGAACCTAATGCGGTGGATTGCGGAGTAAATTAGATCTACTATGAAAGATGGAGAAAGTGTCTAACAACGTTTTAAAACTAGCATTTATGGCGAATAGGTTTTGATGAAAAGGGGTTTATAGGCAATCTTATTCAAAGGAAATTCACATTGCATTCGAACACTCAAGTAACTGGAAGGAGATCTGAGTAGAGAAGTTGAAGAGAATTCAAGTGTTTGGTGTAAAGAAACCCTAACTGAAAGCAAAAGGTATTTACACTTTCTCATTCTTGTAAAATCTTTGTTAAGCTATGAAAGATGTCAACCCCACAAGTTGTTGAGATTACGGAGAGGCCCCGACCTAAGTTCAAGAAGAACCCTTTCAAATCCTTAGAAACAGATCCAGATGGTGCATTCTCTAACATCCCATATGACATTATGCATACAGAAGACATTAGGGCATATATTCATGCAAATATGGAAGAATATGATCATATGAAATTAGGGCAACTCTATTTGGAAAAATTGACAAATAATAAGTTTGAATTGATGGATGAATACAATGCTTTGCATGAAAAGAAGTTAGATGTATGGATCGATTTCCCCATTTTCTCTGAAGATGCTTGGGTCAGGTATGCCCTAAGCAGGATCCATGACGAATTCTTTTGGCTGAATATGCCGCATATGATAACCAAGGATGCTATTAAGGCAGTGACAAGTATGTGTTCTTCTAGAACAGTTCCAGCTTTGAAGTCTGTAAAGAATAACACGGTGATGGAGTTATAGGTGCCAAATTTGACAAAAGGGCACTAACCGTTAATGATATTGAAGACCCAATAGTAAGGTTTACATCAATGCTGATCGGATACAAGGTTTACTTCTCCAATAGGGAGAACTCTATCTTTGCAATGACCATCTACACAACCTATGAGATGGTAAAGAAGAATGTTGATTATGACTTGTGCGATTTGCTTCGGCAACAATTGATGGAGAATCTAAAGAGGACAAAAGATACAAAATACCCTTTCAAGTATGGCACTTTGATCATTTTCCTACTATTCTATTTTCTGAAGGAACTACCAGGTATGAATAATGTTGTTTGGTTTAGTCACTCACCAGTAGCAACACAAATTAGAAATCATCTGCAGAGTTTAGGAAATGCTGATGCACAAAATGCAACTTTATGGGGATATTTTAAGAATTTTTAGAAGAAAATGCAAGATAGGGTTGTAATTCCTAAGAAAGTAATTGAGAAGTATAAAGATGACATTGTGTTTATGGTAACAAAAGATCAATGCCTGATGGAGGCAGTGGAACCAAGAATAGTATGGGTCCCAGCAATGGGATATGAAGTTATAGATGACATCTTGATTGGGTTGGCAGATCTGATTTTAAGCAAACCTAAAGACTCCAAAGAGGAAAGATTTGGAACTTTTGAAGAAAAATCTCTGAAAGTGCATCTGGAACAAACTCAATCAGAATCACAAAGAAAAGCTATAAATATGGTAGAAGATCATGCTATGTGCAAGGGATTTACAAAGGAACAAATAGACCAAGCGAGAGCCAAAGCTCAAGCAGCAAAGGCTATAGAAGATAAAACTACACAAGAAAAGGCTCCGACAAGACTAGAAGCCAAGTCTGAAGCCTCCAAGGCTGCAAGTGCTCTAGAAGGTCAATCATCAAAGACTCCAGAGAAGAAAGAAGAGAAATTTGAACCAGAAAAGCCTACTTCCAACTTAAGAAAAAGAACAAGAGCCTCCTCCTCTACTACAGACACATCTAAGAGCTCTGGACTACTCCATATAGCTAAGGTTGTGAAAGAAAAGATAGAGCCTACAGAGAGAAGGTAGAAAAGAAAGAAAGCAAAGGCCACCAAAAGAGTGTATGTGAACCTTGGTGGAGGAGAAGAAGAAGAAGAGAGAGAGACTGATGAAGAAATCAAGGCCAAGAAAGCAAAAACAAATGAGACCACAACAAGCAAAAAGGAGAAGCTCTCCGGAAAGGTTAAGGACAAGAAGAAGAAAGGGGAGAAGTATGAGACCAGAGAAGATGAAGCGACAATATCCTTGGAAGTCACAGTTAATACATAGCTCAACATGGGAATTTGAAGCCTATTGCTAGTATATATGCTGAAAGTTCAGATGCAGACAAGGTGATACTTGAAACAACAATAGTAAGATTTTTGGTTATGTTTAGTAAAGCATTGATTGAAGTTATAGATGATTTACCAGATAGTTTAGTCAGCATCATGACAACGAGAAAAGAAGGGGCAATGGCCAAAGATGTTGAGATAAAGGATTATGTTTTGTTGAAACTTTGCCCAAATATCACAAGTGAAGAAAAAGTTAAAGTCACTAAGAAGCTTAGTGATGAATTCAGAACCAAGAAGAGAGTCAATGCTCTAAAGTCTAGAGACATTGAGAAATTGGTTAAAGAAACTAAGGAGATAACATTACGTGTGCTACATGAACTACAAATCTCAACTGTTGTAGACACTAATGAAGAGGAACAAAATGTTGATGTTGACAAGCTTAATACAATTATGTATAAGAATATAGAACAAAGTATGGATCAAGGTGAACACCTCCTCCGGTAAGCTCTACACAAGATGAAGAGATGAAAGAGTCTACAAAACAAAAGAACTCTGAAGAAGCAAAAGTAGTATTTAAAGAAAATGTCTCTGAAGATCAAGGTGAGCAAAGAGAAGAAGCAAGTGAACAAATAGTTGACAACCCTGCTTTGGAAATAGAAGGGAATGAACAAGAACTCATTCAAGAAGACCCTCCAGAAAGGCATGTTGCTAAGATATCTCATGAAGAAGAAGACAAAAGAGACACTGTTGAGAATGAGTCAGTTGACTCCTTGAGAGAGTTTTTGGAGAAGCAAAAGGAAGCTCAGATTTTAACTGCACTTGAGCTATTGCAAGGACCAATTAACCTTGCCACAATGTCCCCATTACAGAAGCTGAGACTTGGGACAATTTTTTAGACCACAACATAAGAAGAGATATTAAAATCCCATATGAAGGATAGTGAGCTGATTGGAGAAGCATCAACAATTTTTGAAAAGATTATGCCTGGAATAAAGAGAGATACATCATTAGCTCCTACTGGTCAGTTCAAGAAACTTAGTGAATCAGTCAATCTCATTTTGAGTCCCTTGAACAAGCTGCAAAAAAGAAAGTAAGGGTAGAGATTGATAGCAAGAGATTAGTTGAGCTGAATGATAGATATTCTCAAAGACAAAGTTCTGTTAGATAAGAGTGTTGAGTATTTAGAAATGACCATCAAAGAAGCTAGCAATCTGTATCATTTTTGTCTAACATGCCCTGAGAAAACTAAGGATCTAAAGGACAAGATAGATGGTTGGGAATCCCAAATCACTAAATTATTCAAATCTTATGATCTGGTGAAAGATGCTATTGGGAATCAAAGGGCTACAATTGAGACCATCCATTCTAACATAAATAAGTTGCAAACCTAAAAGGAGGTTATCAAACATAGAATGAGTCATCTCTAGGAGATAGAGAGCTTCAAGATTGCATCCATGACCAGGTTAGTAGCAGCAACAGATGAGACAAGGTAAATCACTGAGACCCCTACTACCATGAAGAAGGCAGAAGAGTTAGTGTCCCAGGTTAATGGGCATATATTAGTTTGGAGCGATGCTAAGGTTAGATGAGATGAAGATTTGGTGTAACTGAAGAAGATCTACAAAGATATTCTCCCTAAAAAATAGTAAGCAATTTGATTTCATCTTTATATATGCGGACATAACAAATAGTTTTGAAAATTCAGTCACTTGTACATATTTCTATATCATACACCTTTGCCATTGATGTCAATGGGGGAGAATGAAGCATGTGAAAAACACAGAAGGAAAATAACTTAAAAACAAGGAGAGAAGCATGAAGTTAGGGGGAGCAATGTGAAAAGAGTAAGGGGGAGCAACATAAAATTTTTTCACATCAACTGTTGCCATCAATGCCAAAGGGGGAGAATTTTGGCAATTTAGCTAAGCTTGATGTTTGATGGTGTTGTCATTGATGGAAACAAGAAAATGAACAAGGTTGGAACAAAGATTTTGGTTCGGCAAAGTAAGACCTAAGGAATTTGGCTAAGTGTTGGAAGAATTCAGAGACAACGATAAAAAGACAACATTTTGATTGGCATTGGTCCGTAGTTGAAGATCTGGTCTTGCGATTCTAGCAAGATGTCTATAGTCCTTAGATTTTCTTAAATACAAAGTTTTAGCTTTTGATCATCTCCAGAAGTGTATCTTCAAGTTGTCTAAGTCCAGCATAATAGAATACAGTACTAAACAAAGCAGAACACACATTTGTTTTGGTCTGCATTCCTCTGGTGTTGGATATTTTGTTATGCAGTTTTGAGGGGTTGTAAACACTTATCTAAAGGTCTAAAATTGAAAGTTGCAGAGCGTGCAATTTACCGGAAAGATATTTGTGAGTATCTAAGTATCGTTACTTGGCTTGACAATGTTTGACTAAGACAATGGATGTGTTCTGATGGTCAGCATTTTTCTGCAAGATAATATTATGCTCTATGGTTCTAAAGGTAATGTTGGGGATGTCTAAAGAGTCTTTGATATGAATTTGAGAAAGTGTTGTGGTCTGCAAAAAAAAGTTATGATGTGATAGTTAGACTAAACCGGTGACAGTCTGTGTTTGAGGCCGGCTTGATAGTTTGATTTGTATGCGGCAAGTTCTATTGATTGGAACTTTATCCTAAGTGGTTCTACAGTTGGAGCTGACATACAAGAATGTGTTTCATATGTAAATTGGGTCTGCAAAGTATTTTGGTGAATGAATTTGGCCGACAAGCTACATGTTGATTAACTACACGCTTTATCTTAGTAGGCCAACCTAATGTGAAGATTCTAAGTGTTGTGGACACACACACACACACACACACACACACACATATATATATATGAGATCCAATTTGATGATGAAGTAGCAGATATGAATGTGTGTGTGACATGCGAAAGATTGTGATTTTGTGAAGGTGACAAGTGCAGAAGAAGAGAGATCTTGTTCTCATATAAGAACAGAGTAGTGTAGTAGAGTAGTTCAAGATGAAGTGTTTTGAGATAGTTTTCTAAGCATCATTGGAGCTGTAATCATGCATTTGCATATGCAATTTTAGCAGTTCACTTTGGTAATAAGCCATCCTTCTATCTCTTTCTTTCTTTAGGTAGTGAGCCTGTATACAATGAGCATCCTTAGACATTAAGCCTCTTTGTAACTTGGTATTGCTACTACATAATATATTGTGAGCTAACACTCATCGTGGTTTTTCCCTTTTTGGGTTTTCCACGTAAAAATCCTAGTGTTCATGTGTCATGCCTTTTGGTTGTTCATGCTATGTTTAATTTGCTTTAATGTTTTTGAATGGGCAAATGAATTAATTATTTAATGAGTGTATGGTTTAAGAGAATACCGATTCACCCCCCCCTCTCATTATTCCAGGTGTTCAACATGAACCTCCAAAATTTACTATTCCACTTTCAGAGAAATAATTGTCAAAGGAGTTACTTCCTCCATAGCTAGGGTAACAACTCTAGATGCTTCTTTCCTTTCCAATTCTTGCTTCTAGTTTTTATCTTCAATGTTTTATAAAAAATTTAGTCATTTCCTGTCAGTTTTGTGATTTTTCAAATTTTGATGTTTGCACAACAATGTAATAAGTCCATGATGTTTCAAAGCCCCAATCCCCTTATTATATTTTTCTATCATAATCTTTAAAGAATCAAACAAATAAGCAAGTAGGTTAATTTTTAATTCAGGATTTTAAGCTCCATGACATAGGTGGGTTAGCATTCAAAATGTTGGTCCCACTACTGTGTTGAATTGTCCTTCACAGGTGACAATTTTCCTCACCCATGTCACTACTGACTTCTAGGGCTCAAAAACAGTGTCCTTGTTGATACCCTTGTTAAATCCCTTTTTTCCCACTATAATTTGGGGAAGGGGGTTACCCTCTTGTAAGAATTTATCTATCATTTCTTGGTAGGTGACATGTTTGTCATGGAAAAGGTCAATACCTTCTACAAAAAATTTAGATATCGGAGAAAGGATTTCAACATTGACCTTAAATTTTCATCCACATACCATGGAATAGTTTTCAAATAAGTTCTGCACAAATTTATCCACCAGGTCTGTATTGTATCCTTCGAATTTCACAGAAAACTAAACCAACCTACTGCCTCAAACACATGAGCTACTGTCTGGTCAAGACAATTTTCCAGCTAAATTGGGTTCCACTTTCCATTTAACTCCCATTGTTTCTTATTAGATTGATTAAGGTGAAGAGAGATGTTGGTACATGAAAGGTGTTGTTTCATAGTTTGAAGGGTCCGATATACATATGGCTATGGTAGGCAAAAGAGAGGTTAGATAGGAATTTTAAAATAAATAGAGGATAATAATAGTTGTTGGACCTGTTTTACATTCATTTTTAGTTTAATTATTTCCTTTACAATTTCATAATGACTACTCGTGTGGACTATTATTTTGCCATCTTTTTTGCCAGTTTGAGTAGAATGACATTATTAATAAATAGTTACTTTATTACCGGTTGAGGAAAGTCATGCAAATTATTCAAATTATATGATAAAAAATACTTTCCTAATTTAAAATATATGTACATACCTATCACCATCACTGTAGTCAATAGGAATTTCAATGCTATAGAATATGCAACATGTCATAATCATGATGAAGATGTGTATTTCTAATCTTGAAAGCGATCTATTATACTTTGTACAATAAATGTAGAAAAGATAATTTTATTTGATGGAGGTGGCGGAAGCTTCGAAAGTATTGTCTAATGTCATTTTGGAGAGGTTGCATGTATTATGAATGGCTTTGGACCATTGTTAAAAGATGCTCTAAAAAACATAGACAATTTCTAAAGCATTGTTGAAAGGATGCTTCTAGAGATACATGGATGACTTCTAGAGCATCATTTAAATGATGCTTTTAGAGGAACACAAACGATCTTCTGGATCATTGTTGAAAGGATGCTTTTGGAGGAAACATAAACAATCTTTCAAAGTATCATTGAAAGGATTCTTTTGGAGGAAACATGAACAACCTTTTGGAACATCGTTGAAATGATGCTTCTAGAGGAACACGAATAACCTTTAGGAGCATCGTTGAACGGATACTTCTAGAGGAACACAAATAGCCTTTCAAAGCATCATTTAAAGGATGCTTCCAAAGGAAATAGGAATAATCTTCTAGAGCATCGTTGAAATGATGCTTCCAAAGGAAGACAAGCATCTTTTGAAGCAAACATAAACAACTTCCAAAGAAACATAAACAACTTCTAGAGAAACATGAATAACTTCCAGAGAAAACAAAATATTTATTTATTCAAAATTTTTAAGTAAACTTATTTAAGTTAGAAATACTTACCTTAATTTGGTAGAGAAGGAAAGACTCCCTTCACACAAGAAATGTTTGCCCGTTCTTCAATAATTTGGATGAATTCCTCTTTGTTCACTTGTTTCTAATACAAACGTAATTTATGACCATTTACCATAAGTGTTCTTGCATCTCCATCAATTGGCTTCAGACACACAACTCCATTACTAAATATTTCTTCCACTTCATAAGGCCCCAACCATTGTGTTCAAAGTTTTCATTTAAGGTCCTTGTATATGGAGTCAAATAACAATGCCCAATCTCCATTGTGAAACTTCCTTTCTTTTATATAATGGTCACACCATGCTTTTCTTTGCTGCTACATCACTTCAGTCTATTGTATAGCCTCTAATCAAAGCTCATCCAACTTATTTAGTTGTAGAAACGATTCTATTTGTGATCTATTTAGATCTAAACCCACGTCCATGGTTGTCCTTAATGTTTGGATTTCAAATTCAATAGGTAGGATGGGTTTCTTTCCAAAGACTAGTTCATATGGTGCAAAACTTGTTGATTTCCAAGTAGTATTATATGCCCAGACAACTTCATGTAGTTTATTGGCCCAATCTTTCCTAGACCTGTTGAGACTATTGAGTATATTCTCTAACTCTTGATTAGTTACTTCCACCTGACCATTTTCTTGAGGATGATGTGGTGATGAATTTTATGGCTCACTTGGAAATTATCAGTGAAGGTAAAAAGAACTTTTGACATGAATTGAGGTCCTTGATCTTTTAATATAGATCTTGGTGCTCCAAATCTAAGAAATATTTTGTTATAGAGGAAATCTACAACTTTCTCTTCCCTGGCTACCTTGAATGCTTACACTTTTGCCCATTTTGTGAGATAATCAATACACGCAAGTATGTATTCACTTTCTTGAGATGGTGGATCAATAGGTCCTATGAAGTCCAGTCCACATTTTTCAAATGGTTCAAGGACTCCCTGAGTTTGAAGGGACATTTCGTTGGACATTGTTGGTCTTTCCATTCGTTGGCATTCATCGCAATGCCAGACATATCTTTTAACATCCTTGTGCATAGAGGGCCAGTAATACATGATGCCTAAGATTGTATGAGAAGTCTTTTTTGTTAAATAATGTCCTCCTAAAGGATCATCATGAGAGGCTCACAAGGTATTGTTGGTTTCATTAGTTCTTACACACCTATGCAAGACCAAATCAAGTCTACACTTAAGCAATAAACCATTAATCCATTTGAAATTCATGCTTTCTCTCACTAGTCTCCTCCTCTGTTTTACAAAAAATATGGTGGAAATGCTCTCGTAGCCAAATAATTTGCTATATTTGCAAATCGGGGTGTATGTATGGATATGGTAAACAACTGCTTATTTAAAAATTCATCTGATTGGTTCATATTATTTATCTTTGAGATATATCCTAGATAAAAAATCAACAACTACATTACATTTTCTAGGTTTATCTATGATAGTTATATTGAATTCTTGGAGAAGTAATAGCCATATAATTATTCATCCACTCACTGTAGGTTTATTCATTAAATATTTAATGGCTGAGTGATCTATGTACACAGTCACCTTGTAACCTGTAATATAATGATAAAATTTCTTGATACCATGCATGACTACTAGAAATTCTCTTTCCGTAATGGTTTAGTTCCTTTCTGTAGGAGTTATTTTTTTTGCTAATGAAGTAAATAGCATATTTTCCTCTATTTTCATCTTCTTGTATTAGAACTGCACCAATGACATCATTCGAAGCATCCATACAAATATAAAATGGTAAATTCTAGTTGGGTCCATGTAACATTGGAGCAGTTATCAATTTTTCTTTAATGATTTTGAACAAGGTTTGACATTCTAGAGTCTAGAAAAACTCAATGTATTTTTGGAGTAGGGAAAACATGGGAGCTATGATTTTGCTAAAGTTTTCAATAAACCTTTGATAATAACCAGCATGTCTAAGAAAGCTTCATAATTTCATCTATGTTTTTGGGGTTTCTAACTTTTGTATCACTTTGATCTTTCTAGGACTGACATTTTTCATGAATAAGGGATAGTTGGTGTTCTTCACATCATTTGAAGGCTTTATCTAAATTTTTAAGCACCTCTTCATAGGTGCTACCATAAACTGTGAAGTCATCCATGTAGACCTCTATTCAATCATTCACAAGTTCAACAAAGATGGCTAACACTGCTCTCTAAAAGGTGGCTGGAGCATTGCATATCCTAAAGGGAAGGACTTGTTATGCAAAGGCCCCTCATGGGTAGGTGAAGGTGGTTTTATCCCAATCTTCTAGAGCCAATTGTATTTGATTGTAACCACTAAACCCATCCACAAATGAGAAGTAAGTTTTACTAGCTAGATTATCAAGGACTTGGTCAGTGAATGGTAAAGGGAAATAGTCTCTATAAGTTGCCTTATTCATCTCTCTATAATCCATGCATATTCTCCATTTCCCACCTTTCTTTTATACAACCACCAGGGGTGAAACCCATTTTCTATCATAGATTAGATATATGAACCCTACTTGTAGAAGTTTTTCAATTTTTGTCTTAACTATCTCTTGAAGTGCAGGGTTAAGCCTACATTGTGGTTGATGCAATGGTCTAACATCCTCAGTATAAATATGCTAAGTACAAATCTTTAGATGTATTCCCCTCATGTCCTTATAATCCTAGGCAAAAGCCCTAGACCGGTTTACTAGAACATCAAATAATTGAAGCTCCTGTTGTTATGTGAGCCAACTATTGATATTTAGAGTTTTACTAGGTAATATTATTATTGACTTAGTTCCTGGGTGACTAGAGGAGACCATATAGGTTTCACGCATTAGGTATTAAGGGGGAAACTATGAGGTTATATCATATTAAAGGTGGTTATATCTTTGAAGAAACACTCATTCCTTGGAATTAAATTGGCTAAGGGACAATGGAATGTTGTGAGAAAGTCCTTTTTGTTTTGAGAAAACTCCACTATGGTTTGAATAAAGCTCTAAAGAGTTTCATCCATTTCAATGTTGTCTTCATTATTTGTGTCTACATTGTTCTTGAATTCCAGCTCATCTTCTAATTCATCTTCATGTTGTTTAATCACAACCATGTTAAAGAAGCCAAATTTTCTATTTATTGGGCTGATTTGGTTCATCTACCCATATCTGATTACACTTGTTTGCAGATGGTTAAGGAGGATATAATGATAGTTGTTTACTATTAATACCATTAGAAATGGCCATTCCTCCATATTTGCAATTTGGTAGGGCTACAACTGTAGCTAGCCAAGGTCTTCCCAATATCAATGGATAACTATCTTTAGGGGTACGTGACTAAATAACCTAAAAGATCTACAGGATATTCCCAAGTTTCAACCATGACTAGAATAGTTTATAAGACTCCTTTTGGAATGCAAATAGATTTTTCTGCTAGTTGAAGAATAGTAATTGTAGGTTGGAGGTTTGTTAATGATATCACCATGACATTATAGTCATGACATTAATAGTAGCTCCTAGATCCACAAGTGTATTTGGGATTTCAACTCCACCAATGGATACGGTAATGATAGGGCTACCAAGATCACCAAACCTGGGTGGAAGAAATTCCCCTAAAAGGAGGTTGTCTAGGTATCTGTCAATTTGGACAGTGTTAATCTATTTATTTTTTCTCCTTGGCATTTTTATGCATAATTATTTAACTAGATGATTTAGTTCGGGTATTTCTTTCATTGCTTGTAACAATGGAATTTTTATATTCAACTATTTGATGTCCTATATAAGGCGAGTTTCATTTAAATAAATTGGTCTTGGAGGACATTTTGGAGTTACTTCTTTAAGACTTTCCAGAAAAGAGGCTTGTTTTGAAAAATGATGTTCTTCTCGAGTTCTGAGGTCAACTCCCAGAGAAGGTCTAGAGAATGGTTTGGTAATGTTCTTAGTGGAATGCTCTGGAAGGTCTTTAAAAGATTTCTTCAAGGGAGCTCTGGAAAGTGACTTCAGAGAAGCTTCAGAAGATAACTTTGAAAGTTGCTGAGAAGCACCTCTAGGTAGCTCTAGAGGATAATTTTGGAAGAGTGTTGTAGGATTTTCCTAGGGTAGTCCCTTCAGTTGATATTTTATGAGGTCCCCCAGTAGGTTTCTTATTACTTTGATCAATGTGATTAGATTTGTATTCTGAAAGTTTTTCTTCCTCGCCACCTGTTATTTCTATTATAGTAGGTTGACATGATTGATGAAGAGTATTTCTTGACCTAAGTTGTACACCTCCACATTATATAACATTAATTTCAGCCATGTTTTCCTATTCAACTGAGTATACAGGGGGCATGTGTCTTTTATTCTTCAAATTAGCAACCGATTGGGCTAGGAGTTGAGGTTTCGTAACCTAGTCAGCCTGTGGTTGATTCTATGGAGGTGGTAGTAGGGATTGTCATTGATTTTGCATGAGGTGAGGTCCTTGATAAAACTAGTTATACGGTGGATTCCATTATGGTGTAGGGCTTAGGGGATACCATGACTGTTGTGACTAAATAGACCATTGTGGATTTGACCTTGATTTTCCCATTCTGGGGGTCTCTAAGAGTAGGGTCCCTAGTACTATGGTCCTTGATGTTGAGGCCAAGGTGTTGCCCATTCATTATTACTCCAATTGGGTTGCAGTCACCAAGGTGGATTTGAGGATTATTCGTAGGAAAAAATGCCTCCAAGGATTTGTCCTACATAATTAACCTCCTCCTCTACTAAGAAAGACTTTTTCTTGGAATTTTTGATTGCGTGAAGTAATTCACATTAGTTAGTAGGATGTTTTTTTTTTATCATAAACTTGATAGACATCAATCTTGTCCAAAGGACATTCTTGTAATAGGTGTTTGTCTCTGCATCTCATGCAATAGATTGAGAGTGTTTCTGAGTTCTGAGTTTTGGCTTGTATTCCATCAAGGGTGGTATTTAATTGAATTATAATATCAATCTTCAAATTTTCTATTTCTTCCCTCAATTGTCCTATTCCATTGGTCCCTCTCATCAAGTTATATTTCCTAATTCCTCCTTGGGTTCGCAAATAATTTCTATAGTGCATAGAGATCTCAGTGAGGTTCACTTTAGATACATCTCCCTTCCCCATTAAATCAAGATCTCTTCATGCATCCTCCTCAAGTCCTTTTTAAAATATTGTTTTAACTAGTTCAAGAGTCATTATATCCTCACCACATTATTTTAATATAAAGAGGAATCTATCAAGGAAATCCTCCAGACTCTCATCCTCTTTTTGTTTAAGATGGAAGAGGTCCTCCTTCCTATCACTTACCCTATAATAATCTTGATATTTATATATAAATATAGTTTTCATTTCTTGTTAAGTGTTGATTGACCCTGAAGACAACCCATAAACCAATGCACAGTTGAATCCCTTAGTGTGGAAGGCAACAACTTAAGTTTTTGATTGTCAGTTTTATAATTATGTCTCACAAAGGACCTTAAATTCAAAAAGGAACTAGTCTAGATCTTTTGAGGCTATAGCTCTAAAGGTGGGTGTTGTGTCGTAAAATATGCACACCACTATTTTACCCTTAGTTTAGCTCCTAGATGAGCCTCAAATATTTTCAATTGTTAATTAGGACTTATTTCAATACCTTTTTGAGCATTAAGCATGTAGTTCTTGATCCCAATGCACTAAACCCAGAAAATAATCATAAGACAGGGATAAGCATACTTTAAGTGCCCTCTTTTGGGGACTGTGTGGTTAAAGGACCAGGGCACCAAAGCACCCTGGGACCTCCTTTAGCCCTGCCCAAAATTGTGGCCTTTTTAGCTTAGGTCCCTTAAAACATTCCTAATGTCAGGCTTATGTGGTTTAACTCTCCAGAAATCAATGGGAATGCATATAAAAGTAAGTTATTCTATTCATTTGAACATCTAACTCTCTCTAGAAAAATCTTGGCACTCTTGCACTCTCTCTCATGCTCTCTACAACTCTGTATTGTGGATTGTTGTTGTGGCACTAACATATTGTAGGTCTTGTGAAGATCTTTGGAGGCTACACAACCTTCTTGAGTCAAGTTGTGATGCCGTCTACAAGCATACAAGGGTTCCCATGCTCATGGTGACTTCTTTCATTTATGCTCTATTTTAGCATTCCATTCTACTTTGGATTTGCCTTTGCCCTTCTAGGGCACGTGCCCTTTATCAATCATCATTGCTATTGTGGAGGTGGAAACACCATTCATGGGGCTTGACTTAGGAAAGCTCCTAAATAGCACCCAACCATTTTCCCTCTTTTTTGTGTGTGCAGGTCAGATGGACATGTTTTGGAAGGTGATCTTCGAGAAGAAGACTAAGGTTGCTGTTACAGACCCGACAAAAGAATCAATTTCTAGAAACCCTAATTTAGGACCAGGGCACCTAAGCACCCTTGTCCTGGGCATTCTGACCTCCAAAATCAAGTTTTGAATTGTTTGTTGATCTCTGTTGTCCATTTAGTTACTCAGTTTTAGGTTTTGATAGTCTGTTGTACTCATATCCTTGTTAACTAGGGTTTCATGTCTTGACTTTAGCTTGATTGATTGAATTTGGTTAATTGCTTCTCTATACAACAAAAGGTTAGAACCCCTATAGTTTGGCTCTCATCCTAAGGTAGAATTCAAGCTCAGTTTGTGCCTAGGGCAATGTTTTGTAGAAGAGGGTTTGACCTAGTTTGATCTATTGAGCTAGTCTCTCTTTTCTACTCTATTGTGGGTAGGATGGAAGGAGAGATATTAATCATTGGAGAATCTTTGTATGCATTTAAGTTAATAAGGTAAGTAAATATTCTTTCTACCCTTCTTTCTTCTCTTCATTAATGTTATCCATCCTTCTTTGTTCTCTTCCATTGTTGTTATCCATGATATTTGCTAAAATGTTTTCTATTGATTGTTTAATCTCAAGGATTCTCTATGGAGTCTCAGGTGGGTCCTAATTGACCAGTGGATGTTGACAAAATTCTTCAACCAAGACTTCTATCCCCTCATGTCCAAAGGTTGGTGTTTTGGGTTGGGGTTTTTTCCAATAAATCTTCCATGTGGTCCCTTTTTTGACCATGCAGAAGGAGTTGTTAATTTTTGTGATACTAATTTAGGTTATCTGATCATATTTTGAATGACACCTTGAATAAAGAACAAGTGCTCCCTGGGAACAACGCCAAAAAGTGATGGGGCATCATCAAGCCTCGTAGTTTAATATATTATTATGTTGTCAATTTGGGTGGTGTCTGATGGCTATATGCAATAGGTAATCAAATATCTCATTCTAGTGATGTTTTTTAAGCTACAGAATAAAAAATGCTTATGCAAAAACAAAATCTAACTATGAAAGCATTCAAAATATAATCTAAAAAAAATGTTTGAAATCCAAACTATGGAAACATTCAAAAATGATTACAGCATTGAAACAAAGTATTCAACTACTTGACTATTTTTTAGAAAGCAAATCTATACTACTAACTTCCCAAGACAACTGTGATAAATGAACTTCTAGAGTAAAACTGCTTACTAAATTTTACAAAATGCAACTCTTCAACACACTACAAATATGATCAACAAGACACATAACATTGAATAACACAAATAACATTGGGAACAACACAAAACAAATTATCCTGCAGGTGAACACTAAAGCAATTTATTTCATTTGTTGTAACAGTTATTTCAACAAAAATAGAAACAAAGTAACTCATAATAATATCACTTCAACAAAAACATGGTATTCATAACAACATTAGAAATTATAAATACTTACCTATGAAACATTGTTCTTCTTCCCCAAGTGAGTGACCAACTCTCCAGAGATTGGAACTCTAAGAACTCGTAATATCATCACACACAGATTTCTAGATTTTCTGAAAGTAAAAACAAAGATATATATTCTTGCATTCATTCAAAATAATCTATATCTATACTGAACAACACAACACTATATATTATGTTTCCTAGATATTGGGTTCTTTACTCATGCCTAAAATCCAACATCGTGCAAGTCATGCATGACTGTTGTTAAAGTCTTTAACAAAAAACATAAATGCTAAAAGAGTCTATTTCTTAATCAACAAATAAATTGGGAAACTAATGAAATAGACTTTCATCAGGAGTCTTCTTCTTGTAGAGTTTTTTGAACCATCACGTTGCCAAATATCTTCCACTGTTTCACCAAATAGGGGACATGTGTGATGAACAGGGGACAATTTCCTGTTATAACTTCTCTAGAAATGCCTTTAGGATGTGAGCATTCTGGAGCCATGAACATTATTGAGCATTCATTTCCACTCACTCTGAGCCTATATTCTAGAGCTGGATAAACTTTATCAGCTTCTATTACCCTATTTCATAAAAAAATGATTCTTTTTCACCACAATATGTTATCATTAGAATTCCTTTTAACACAAAATAAAAAAATAGAAATATATACATCATTCTTAGTTAGGATAGCCAATAATTTATCATATAATCAGATTAATAATAGCATGATAGGGTTTTTAGGCAATAAAGGAAGGTACTTTATTCAAAATAAGATGAGGTCAATCTTCACCTCATCACCAAGGTGAGATTAATTAGCCTTTATTTTTGTCTAAATAATTTTGCATCAAGATACAAGGGTATCTCATGTTAAAATAAATCCTCTCTATATGCCTTTAATTCATCATAGAACCAAGTAAATACCTTCTTATATTGTCTAAAAAGGGTAATAAACATCTTTCTAGTTGTGAGATTTAATTTTTTTCTTACGTACACAAGTATAAGGGTTGAATCAATGCCTAATTTCACCTCTTCCACATATTTTTTATTGATGGATCAGGCTCTGGCCTTAAACTTATATGCATCATCAAATGTTCTTTTTACTTCTACCAAACCTTTGGGAAATGTATTTGTCTTCAATTGGATTACTTCATGACCATGCATTTATTAATTAAACAAGCGAACAAATGTAATCATAGTATAAAATTAAGTGATCAAATTTGATTTAGATCATGTGATAATCCATTATAAATCTAAATTAGAACTTGGAGAAGCATGTAGGAATTCAAAACAAGAAATTAAAATTAGCAAGTACATATAATTAAACACATAATACTAGATGTATGTGGAGAAACTCTTCTAGGAAAAACTCCACCATCAAAGAGAGGACAAGTTTGTATTAATCCAATGGAAGTGTTACATCAGTACATTCAACTTTCTCCCTTTGGTCTAACAACATTTTGGCAGTGTAACAACTCTCAACCTACAAAAGATCCATAAAACAACTATATAAGGCATCCAATTTATAGAGAACTAGAGAGCGAAAACCATGAATGGCTACCAAAACCCATGGTATGACAAAAATCCAATGCCCTCTATGACCAATCAATCAATGCTCTACGAATAACAACCATTACTAACAACATCCTTGACCCATGTAAAAATGGGCAAACATTTCAATTATGGTGATCCAAAATTAAGTGGACAACTATTGTGGATCTCACTCATTGTAAGAAGATGCTCAACTCTCTCCTAATACCTAGGATTGGGAAAATGGTATAAATGAAGTCAAATCGCTTTGTAACAATTGCCATCATAAGTAACCTTTGCTCTTAATCCCACTACAACTAAAATTCCAAGTTACAAGGAGAAATTATAAAATAATAAATCTCTCAACCACCTACATAGGCATCCAAGTACCCATTCCCATAATGTTGGAGTTTCTATATTAGTACATAGGATTGCAAGGTTAATATCTCCTTATCCTATGTTAATAGTGGTTCTTTCCCATTTACCATTCTACAATGGGATCCTATTTAATGGATTGCTCATCAAACTCCCCAAGAAAGTTCAAGAAGTTGTAAATATGATCATCATTGTTAAATAATTACCAATTATATGATAATTTGGAATAATAGGCCTTGTTAGTTCTTCAACCCCTACTGTACACAAAGGTGAAACCTATCTTTCATAAAACTTTACAACCAATACTACTAACCTATTATTGGCACGTTTCCTTTTTTTTCTATCCATTCTATCCCAAATGTATCAAATAACTCAATTGTGTCTAACATTGCATTCTTGTATTGTCTCAACCTATAATTTTGTGTTATATAGGTACCTTTCACTTGGGATACCACAAGATCTAAATCTCCAATGAACTTCAAGAATTTTATATCATGCTTTAGGGCCATATTCATTCCTATTAATAGAGAATCATATTTTGCTACATTGTTGGTGCATAGTAACCTTAGTTTGTATTAGAATTTGAAGACCTTTTCATTAGGGGAGATGAGAACAACACCTTCTCTAGAACCTTCATTAGAATATGCCCCATTAAAGTGCATGGTCCACAAATCACTTGTATAGGGATTTGTTTGTAGAAATCACTCATGCCTCCACCACATTATCTTTTATGTTGTATTAACAATAAATAAATTTGGCTCGTTATTAATATATGAAACTTCATTAGTTACTTTGGAAATATCCCCAACTATATACATCTTATTTCACTTTATTAGCTTGACATATTTTCCATTAATGGGAGGAATCTATCTGAATATTACCACCAATAGTTGCTATCCAATTTCTTGATAACAACTTTGAGGCCCAACTCATTCATGATTTATGACACAACACTGATGGAAGCTTCTGAGCCCAACATGTAGTTATAGAAAAGCCACCCATTCGTTAGTAATGACACATAGAATGGTTCAACATTAGATGGGTTCTTTACTATAGTGGTCTCTAGATAAACTTTAGGATTATCATTTAGTTTTGTAATATTACTTGGGGTAACATGGCCTTCATTGATTGTTTGAACTCACTATAAAATGATCTCCAAAATATGAGATAGTCCTATGCCTATGTTTTGGGATACTCACTAGTTTAGCCAAGGGAACTTGATTCTTAATTTGGCTAAGGATCTAAGCCATATCATATGCTGGATAACTTGGTAATGGAGTAGAAAATGGTATAGTTATCATAATTGCATCTTGGATATGTGTGGTTATTCTTTTACATGACATGATTGCATTGGTTGGAAGAGATAGGATTTACTAGTATTTTGTTAGCTAGTTATTTACTTCCACAAGACACTTGGTTCTTATGTTTACGAACATCAATACTAGTCTATCTTGGGGTATTAACTTTTTTTAGTAATTAATTTCTTTGTAGGGTTGGAAGATTAAAAAAAAATAGACTTATTTCTCCCTAATGCACCTACTATAAATTCTTGTGTAACTATAGTAGCTTTTCATCTAAACTCCTTTTGCATAAATATCCCTCCCACTCTCTTTTTCTTTGAAGCCCTTTGGACCAGTTTTATCCTAAAATTGCCTATTTCTCAAGTTATGATCAGTTTTGACTTGATTTATTACTACAACTATAAAATCCTTTATTTCTTCATTAGTAAAAATTCCTAGTCTGTACTTCTTTTGTAAAGTTTCCTTTAGCTCAATAAAGTCAATATTATTTACATACTTTGCTTCCTCAATCTCATAATTTAATAAAATCTCCTAGTTATGAAGATCCTCAATGTCATACACCTTATTAATCCTCGAACCTCTTGTATTTATTAAATCTTCATATTCTTCAACTAAGAATACCTCCTGAGTGTAGACATATTTATGTCATGGTCATCCTAATCCTCTTCATGTAATGCTTCAGATTTTTCTTCCTTAATACACTCTTCATAGTCAATTTATCCTTCTATCATTGTTAAAGCAATAACACACTGAGCTCAAGTGTGAGGCATGCAAAATGCGTCACACCAAGGAGCCTCTTCAACCATGTTTACATTTGTGTCTTTTGGAGGGAGAATGGTCTCTTTATTATAATATTTATAATCAAGTTTCCTTTGTCTAGAATTGCTAGCACCTTCAATGGGATTTATTTTTCTCCATTTAGTATTGTATGGTCTATCAGACAACTTCATTGGTCCTTTCCTTTGGTACCCTTAGATTTTAGGTTGTAACCCCTTCTAATTCTTGGCAATTTTATAACTCAACTCCTTGAGAGCATGTATAACCATATCCAATTTATCTTTGATTACAAGTGGCTTATTTTATTGACCTACGACTATCTCATTGAATATCCATTTGATATGCCTCTCTAAGAAGTAATGAGTTCTTGTCTCTCAATAGAGATCCCTTTTTAGCATCATATGCATTGTAGTACAATACCAGACACATTGAATCTTTAGATCTGAGGTATTGAGGAATCTTTGACATGACCCTCATATACCTAGTATTGAAATTTACAATAGTTTCATTTGATCCCTTTGTAATACTGATAAATTCATTAATGATGAATTTGGGGTCTATTCTATCACCATAATACTCTCAAAAGATTCTCTTCAAGGTAGTCTACATGTCAATACTTCTATCTAGGAGGCTTTTGTACAACTCTTACAATATCATCTATATATTATACAAATAACTTTCTCCTAATGTGTCTACTCTCAATTTCATAGTCATTGATCAAATTGGTTAAAGTTGTTAGGTGGTCTTCTCTAGATATAGCATTGTTCCATTAATTTTTTTGAATTTTCCCTTTAACAACATTTGGTATAGGGTTTTGATAACCATATATCCAATCAAAGTTAATTTCCCTATATCTATCGATGGCCAGAGGTTGTCTCACAGGTATATTTAATATAGGGTTCATAGGCATTTGGGGGATTCTCATTTAGTTTCATTGGTTTATATAGTTTCTTTGGTTTATAGGATCTCTCCTATCTCCATGAGGTTGGAATATTAGGTCACCCTTGTTGGTGTTTCCAACTAATTACTTAAAATCCTCTAAAGGTTTTCTATACACTTATGCTTGAGGCTTCTAGGGCAGTGGCCAATGAACGGGAATCAGTCCAATGACATTCCCTTACACTTCTAGCTTTGTTAAACCAAGGGGGGTTGCCCTATTTGCAATATTCAAAGTTCTCCACCAGTTTACAATTAGAGTATTGTTTAACAGATCTAGTCTCTACTTAAGATCAAGAATTCATAAGATTCAAAATAACTTGGCAATGTTTCTTGATAACTATGGATTACAGGCCTAGAGAGCAAGCATTCTAAAATTAAAGAATATATTAAAACAAAAGATATTCATGATGATTTATTAAAGAGTGGTCCAATTCTGGTAAGGTTGTGGCTTCCTAATCAGTGCCTATCTAGGGTACAAAGTCAATCTCAGATATCAAATACATCCAATACATAAAACAAATTTAATCATAGGGCTCATTATGTCAATGCTTTACATTAGACATTCCTAATTTGAGTTCTGGTTTAAATTCTACTTAGAGATCCAATATATTGTATTCAAACCCCTGATTCTTGTAACAACAATTTAATCTACCCCTTAATTCGATGCTAAAAATAAGAAACAAACCATGTCCTTGACACAAAGATGAAACTAATCAGACTTTCTGTTAATTCCAATAAAAGTTTAAATGCAACATATGGAGACAATATAAATTAGAATTCATGTATTATATTGTTCACTCTGATCAAAACTTTGATATACAAAATGTGTCTAATGACATTAGACTTTCCCTATTCCTTTAAAATGACACCACAAAATCAACATGCCAAGCTATAGACTCAAAAAATTCAAACCCTTATTACAAATGAGAACCCCCCTTTTATAATTGCAAGGGGTCTCTTACATTCGTTGAGAAACATGCAGACAACATGAGTAACCATATTCAATTGAGGAGAGAATTATTTGAAAAACAAATCATTTCCCATGGGGGGGAAAGCAAACAACCTTTTGTCCTATTTGCACCTGCCTTTGAGTGTGGTAATTGAGTAAATATGCCATTTTGCTCCTTTGTTCTAGCGAGTAACCACATGTCACATGTCTCTGAGTTCTTCTCCTATTTAGAACATATACCTTTGGACCCATAATGAAAACTCCTCCTTAGTGGGCCACTTATGATTCAGAACCTTCTCTACCCATCCCACATGAGTAGTATATCTTGCATCTAATAATATCTTGATTTCCTTGAAAAAATTACCTAAACTGCTCTCCAAATTTAGAAGTTTATCCAGTTCAACATTACATCTCAAATTTTCTATTCTGGTATCAGATGTAATAGTATCAACTACAGTAGGCACAATATTGTCAAACTCTCTCTTCCACTCATCCAATTTATTTATTTATTTATTTTTTCTGATCCATCCTTATTCTTTATTTCAGGGAATGAATAATTTTTGAGAGATTCAAATGAATCAACTTTAGGTTTTAAAGTCATCTCAAGCCTTCTATGAAAAGTAGACACATCATTTAATAAGTTCATGACTTGAAAAGTGTTAATCATATTAGCTAGTACATCTGGCTCCATGATAGCTTTGCTATGGATGTGGGTTACCAATGCAACTCATGGAAACCAATCATTCAAAATATCCTTAAGCCTAGATTCATTTTGTGAGTAGAAAACAAATGCGATACTTAAATTCACATAACATATCCATGCATCATCTGCATACTTCAAAACCTTAGTCATCTGATGGTCCAAGAAACCCTTGACCAATGCAGTTTTCTCAATTTTCACTTCATTTCTAAATTGACCTTCCCTACTAGTACTCTTTTCTAATTTAGCCTTGAGGTCACTGATAGTTGTTGCATCATTTCCTTGTCTAGATGCACTCATTGGGCTGGATGCAGAGATAGGTGAAGATGCTTTAATACCCATAGTAGGTAGATGGAGTTTCAAACTGTTGCACTCTTGCATTAACCTCAAGTTATCTTCTCTTAATTTTAGTACCTCTGCAAGGAGTTTCTTTGCTTCTGCCTCACTAAATTTTGTAGTAGCCATGGCCAATGGTATAACTTGTAGTGCCATTGTATTTGTTAGTCTTCTCACAATGAGATGACCTGTGAGTTCATTCACATCTTTGGCAACCCTGGGCTTATTGTCTTTGGAGGCCATGACCCAAATTGCCAATGCCTCATGATTTGTACCGAATCCTACCCCAAAAGCTTTCTCAGCTTTCTCCTCTGTCAACTCATCATCAAAACCCTTCTAACTTCTAATGGTGTCCATTACAACAGCTAAAGAGGTATCCCAAATTTCAAACAATAGAACACCACTATCCTTCACCATTTTCCTTATTTCATCAGGAGTGATTTTGCTTATATCCATATCTACTTCCTCCATAACCTTCTTGGCTATTTCATTTTTATCTTTTTCATCCACTTTGCCTTGTTCTTCATTCACTTTGTCCATAAAGGATTTTGATTTCTTCTGTAGCAGGAAGGCTTTCAACTCTTTAGTCTTGATAAAATTGTCGTTAAACATGAATTCCTGACAGGCTAAAGTTCTCACATCCTAAATTGTGGTGATACTTTTCTTATTGCTCATTAAGGTTCTAGTTTGGAGGTGGGAATACAATTTCATCCTTCTTGGGAAAACTTACCACCTGTTGTATCTCCTCCAAATCCTTCTAATTTTCACCCATCTCTTCTGAAAATGCATAGTCAACCAAAGGTTCTTTCATGGCAGTCTCTACAAGGTTAAGGAGAGACTCCCAAGCATCCTTTGATTTTTCTCCACTTTCTGAGACATGAGTCTCTGCAAGTTTAGGGACTTGGATTTCTCCTATCATTTCTTCTGCTCCTTTGACTATATCCTCTATACCCTCTTTATCCTACTTAGGATACCTTGGCTCAACATGCCTCATCTTTAGAGTAGCCTTCAATTGGTCTGCATGATCTAACAACATTTTCATCTTAAGGATAGGATCAACAATATGTGGGAAGGCTCCTGAATATGATTTATCTTCTAATCTTCTTTGCCTTTCTCCCATCAAAATCAACCCGTAAGTTTGTCTTCTTTGAAATAACTCTTCCATGGACAAGCCATTTCTAAGTAAACACTCATGTTCATCATAACAATGTTCAAAACTAGCCTTTTGCTTCTCTTCTGAGTTTGTCTATAAAATGTTCAAGATCATAATTCCTATTATCCACATAAGGCAATCTGTATATTGACAAATTTTCTCCACATACCTCAAAGCCTTCTCTAGAATGAAATGCAAAATGAGGAAATTGAAGAGGTACAAGTAGGAATGACCCCTTCTTGCTTTCTCTCAGATAGTACTTATCCGGCTCATTAAGTTTCCATGCAATTTCTAAAAAGGTAATTCTGTTAGGCACTTTTGGTGGCAATAAATGGGGTCTTACATTTGCCCCATATACTCTTATGATTGTGGCATCAGGATAAAGATACCAATCTCCCCAATTATGGTCTCATTTACTATCAAGCACTCTCTTAGTGGACCTAAGAAAATCCATGATCTCCCTCAATAGCCTAGGCATATTTCAGCCTAGTAACCCCAATATGCGCTATGCAAAGAACTTCTCAACTGCAAATAATTAGCACTTGTACAATAGGTATCCCACAGGTGTACCATTCCCTAAATAGGCATGGGTTCACCATCCTTAGTCACATACTAAATTCTCAACTCCTTATCCCAATGCCTTATTCCATAAGATAATAATATATGACACAATAATGAGTATCTTTTGAAAGTAGGAGCAAGCCCTGCCTATTTACATGATACCAAGTCCTTGTGAAGCTCCTGGGCCAAGTAGGAAGCAAATTCATATCTTCCAAAGTCAAATTTATCTTGGATATCACAAATCATAGCTAGCAAATGGTTTGGGATTTGATTATCAAAATCATAGCCTAGAACCTGACACAGATCCATATAGGTCATCACAAAATAGTCCTCAAATACTTCAATTCTGAATGGCTCTTGATCTTTATCATTGAACCCTACGTTCTTGCCTAGACTCCTCTTCTTGTGCAAAGGCAACTTGTAGGTCATGTAAGAATATCTATTTACCTTATAATCTCTTTTCAATTCCTCCATATCAATCTTCTTGCTTGCAGCAGGGGAAAGATTAAAAACCCTAACTATCAAATCCCTGTCCAATTGGAAGAGCAATTCACCTTTACTGTTAGATAACCTCTGATTCACTAGATCATATTCTTGACAAATGGCTCTGACTAAGTCATAGTTCACAAACACATTTGGAACTACTAACCTACCAAGGTCAAGATCCCAAAGGTGTGACATTGATCTCTCTCTATCACGATGGTAGTAGCCAAATTCAAATAATTCCCAACCTCCAATAGGTAAAATTACATCTCTAATGAGCCCCTGGAAGTCATACATTTTGTTTGTGAACTCACCCATGACCTGAGTCAGTTTACCCCTACTATGATGAAGCGGGCTCATTAACTTCTTGGGTTAAATCCCTTTTTAGAGAATACCCCCAAACCCCTTTGGACCCATGTTGAATTATAAAATAGAGTGGACTTGAATAGAAAACACTTGGATGGAATTTTACCCTTTTACTTGCAAGAAATTGATCAAATATCTTAAAATTTTATCTACATAACCTCCCACTCAGTTTCTTCAATTAATAGAGGAGGATTTAATTACATACCAATTTCGCTCTTCAATTCTTGGTTAACAAGATCAATTATTGTTCGCTCCACACAGTTGATCACTTCTAGGGATCTGAGCAAATCTAA
Organism: Cunninghamia lanceolata; assembly: GCA_027924645.1. Taxonomy (NCBI): domain Eukaryota; kingdom Viridiplantae; phylum Streptophyta; class Pinopsida; order Cupressales; family Cupressaceae; genus Cunninghamia; species Cunninghamia lanceolata. Next base: position 9,518,881 of record BSBN01000669.1, read on the forward strand.
AATCTTCGAATAACACTCAATCAACAAAGGAAACCCTTAAAAATCCTTTCAACCTCTACATTAATGGCTTGGACGAGTGTCATCTTGTTTCACATGTTGCAGACAATCACTTCATTCAAATTTGCGCCGCAATTTATCCACAATAATTGGTTACACTTTTTGGGACATCCTGATTTTTGCTGAAATCACATATTTTTAGAAAATATAATGATTTAAGCTTTAAAATGTTCCATTTAAAAGATTTTAATTGAAGAGGGTTTGATCAAACCCCCTTAGATTCAAAGCCCCTTGGATAGAACCTCGCTAGTTTTAAACCATACCTATAATGGAGTCTCCTCTACACCTATCAAAATGCTAATAAAAAACCAATTTTGATTTATCTTTTGAGGGATCAAATGAATTCATTTAAAATTTAGCCTTTGTAAGTATGTAGTCCTTATTATAAGCTTCCCAAAAAATATAATTTTAAATATATTTAATTTGATTATTATATTTATTTTTTATTTCTTGTGAATGTATGTTTTTCACCGAACATCAAATTCTCTATTCTACACACATGGAAAATTAGTAAATTACTGAAACAAAATTCTAAAAAATATCTATGCACTAGGTATTGATGTCCTTGTTTCAACAAAAGAAAAAAATTGAATTTCGATACATATAGAAAAAGTTATGTTTTACGGAATACGCCTATGTCTAAATTATAATTGGTTTGACTTCAAAAATTAATTAAAAAATATATATTCAACAAAACATCATGAAAACAAATTCATACACTATATATCGATGTTACCAATCTAAATTAAAAAGAATCAGAATTTTATCCTTTGTAGAAAAAAAGTTATGTGCTACGGAATACACATCACTTTTAAAAAAATGTTTACTATTAAAAATCAATTATCAAAGGAGATGCAAAAAAATTTACAGTTTAACTCCAATTTTTTTTTAAAAAATATATTTAGAATCTACAAACAAAATCTCACAAATCACTAGTTTGCATCATCTTCAAATTCCTAATGGTTTAGCGGCTATAGGTGTCAGAACGTGAAGATTTAGTTCAAAATATTGATTTCAATGTCAAGTTTGGCCAAAAGGTGTAACCCATTATTGTGGGATCACCCGCCCCGCCCATCGGATTAATATTGAGAGAAATCAATAGTTACCGCATAGCACAAACCATTATTTCAAACCCTTTCTACAAAATGCACAATGCATGACAAGGATCGTTGTACCTCATCATTTAATCATATTTCAGATGTCAAATCCAGGACTGTGTCCTTGGCTATCTGCAATTAGGAATCCTATAGTTGCTAGTTTTATCTAACTAACTCCAATGACCTTTACTGATTTAAAGAAACTGATCTATCTGCTATGAAATGAATTCTAAAAATATTGAAAATAGAACTGAACAGTAAATTACTTAAAGCAAATCTATAAACTGAAACATGCATCTATCTATGAAAACAATATCTTTTAAAGCAAAATCTAAAACAATAAAACAACAGTACTAGCCTTCTACCTTGGTGGTGAGAGTGGTCCCTTGCTCCACACCCTTAGGGCTGAAGGCTAAAGTAAAGAATCAACGCAATAGAATAATATCACAACTTAATTCAGTCCAATTCCATCAACTTTGTATTCAGGAAAATATTGATATCAAAATGAGATTATAATCGCTGTCCCCTTTGCTATTACTTTTGTAAGTTTATATCTAAAATTTGTGATGAGAGATCCCTCACCCTATTCTACTAGTTCATCTAAGAGATAACATCAATCTCGTTATTCTACTAGCAGTCTAACTACAGAATAAATATCCATGTAATAAAAATAGATTAGGTGGAACAAAAGTCCACACTGAATCTAAGTCTTAGTTTTAAATACAAAAGGGCAGCGAGGCCCTAAAATATAGGTATTAAATCAATTTATCAGTAACTCATGCAAAAACTAAAAAAAGAACAAATTCCAGCAGTTAATTATAGACTGCCCTTAATTACTCAGGTGATGATTTGAGTAACATCAGAAGCATCCCGATCACCACTGGAAGTGTCTGACCGACAACTGTGCTGGAAATCTGCACTATTCTAAAGAGGCGCCAGAGATGTATGTTTATGTCTGTAGCTCTGGAGATATGTTTGTGACCTTCTCGTTCAGCTTCGGAGATGCTCAAGACTTCAATCCAACTCTGGAGATGCTTCACCTTCTTATCCCAAAATCCTCTCCAATCAAATTTGAAACCTTGGAGACTAGTCGTGGCAGGCTGATGTCGGCTCCAGAGATCATTAGGACTACCTTTGGAGATGCACAAAATTGTCTACTTGAACACCTGCACCTGTTGATTCAAAAAGAGAGAAGATTTCTATATATTTCCATCAATTCAATGCACATTAGTCCTTCAATCAGAAATCATGATCTTAAGTAATTCATCTCTTATTAATCATTATTAGAACAATCTTGTTTAGCCTATTTTGGTGCAGTCATCAAGACAATGGAATAAAAAGGGAGAAAAAGAGAGGCAAAAAGATGTATTTCATGGGTGCTACCTAGCACTCATCATCCCCCCATACTTAAGGATTAGCAGGTCCTCCTGCTTCTCACAATCTAGATTTATTCTGGTGGAATATCATGTTAGTCAAGTTGTAGTCTTGTGCATAGGTAGTCCAAGTGGTGTGGTTTGTATTACCATTTGCCCTGTACTGATCAACCTACTTCATCCACTCTTGCAACTTATCATCTTCCATTTGTTCAGCCCAGACAGGTAGTGGTTCAATGATGAGAGGGGGTCTGGAATGGCCACCTATCCACCCCTGTTTGTATTTATCTATCATCTTGGATATTAATCTTGCCTTCCTCATAAATAATCTTAATCTAGTAGGAGTCACCACTTCTCTCATTTTCTGCTCTAAAGTTAGAATCTTCTACCTTTTCTTTGCTACTGTAGGCACTGGATTAGCTAAACTGTTCATAAAAAGACCAAAATCAATGGAACACTCTTGCAGATTTTTCAGATACAATGGAAAAATCTTGGTCTGACTTTCAGGGTGATAGACATATGCTCTGAATTGGACTTCAAAATCATAAGGGTTTGGACACTCCTTTCTGATGAAAAGACTTGTTTATGTATCCTTCTTGAGATGAGCCTCCATTCTCTCATTCCAAATCTGATGATTTCTCATCAGTGACATGAATGCTTTGAACTGACATTCCCCTACAAAATAATTAATAATGAAGGTCATATCATTAACACATAAACCATGCAAATATAACTCACAATTTTTTTTAGTCTTCATTAGAACTCCTTGTATATGCTTCCATGAACCCCTCTATTGTTTCTATGTTCTCAGTCAGATCAGATAGGACCAAAGATAGCTTCCTCTGCAGGACTCTCTCCTGTAAGAACATAGCATAACTGACACTTGGAGGCCTGCAAGATAGAATCTCATAAGAAATGGAGGCTATCTGAATGACTTTTTCCTCCAGGGTTTCTACTCTTTTTGTCATGGCAGTAACTGCCCTCTGTAATTATAGCATAAGCTTAGAAGCCTCATATTCTCTACATCTCCTTTCCCAGTGGAACAAGGCCTTAGGAATATCAATGGGGATTGGACCCACATATGGATCTATTTGTACCTCTTGTTCACTGGTTGCCCTCGGGCCAACTAACTCATGAATATATTCCTCTTGATCATCTATTTTATTGTTGGCCCAAGTCAATTATTTATCTTGGCTCTATACTCTCTCAATTAATGTTGCAATTATTATGAGACCATTGTCTCTAGCCTTAGTAAGATCAGAAATGTTCTATACTGCCTCTGCCTCCTTTTCCTTAAGGATTTTAGCTGCTCAATCTTCTGGGCTTCTAATTCTGCTTCCTTCTCCTCAATTATTTGTTGTTTACTCTGGAGCTCTATTTGCAGTTCTCTCCTCCTCTATCTCCATCCTGACCTTCTTGTGGTCAGTGATAATCTAGTTTTTCCCCCATAATAATCTTTTTAGATTATCAATCTCTTCTAACATCTGCTGTTCTTTTGAAATTTCAGTATCCTCTTGGTCAGAGGGGTGAGAATATGCTCCTGTTTCTTCTTTTGTTTGTTGTACATCAGGGGCTCCCATAGCCATTGGCTCTTCACTGCCAGCTGCATCCATTTGCTCTACTTCAACTTCCCCTACAGCCTCCCTGTCCTGAATTTCTTGTTGGGTCTTCTCTGCAACTACTGGCACTGATGAAGGCTCAACTTTCTCCTCAGAAGTTCTGAAACCCAAAAGAACTTTAGCTAGGAGAGCAGTATCCTTTTTAGCTTGGGAGAGCTGCCTTTTCCTTTTGCTTCTCTGTAGCATAGGTGGAGCAGGTGCCTCTAGAGCAGGTATATCATCCTCAGAATCAAAGGAAATAGTATAAGTTTCTTTTTGTTCTAACCCCAAAGCAGGAGAATGTTGTGAAGTTGGACTTAGATGAAGAGATGGCTCAGGAGAAACCTCTCTCTGTTTCTTCTTTCTTATTAGAGGAATGTCATTTGAGTCATGGAAGGGTTCTTCAGCCTAGTAATGTATGTCAGAGTCAATTTTCTTTGAAATTTTCTTTGTTTTCTGACCCTGGCTTTACCTTGTTGGTCTTATTGGGGTAGATTCCTCAGCCAAGGTCATTTTTCTCTTTGCTGAGCAAGTCATATATGGTGTATGCTCAATAACACATTCTCTAATTTCGTTTCCTTTCCTTTTCTTGTCAAAAATAGGGGTAGCAGATGAAGTTACCTCTAGTGAGGACTTTTTATCTTTTTCAATAGATGCAGAGGAAGTTGAAGGCTCTGCCTCATCTTCTTGCTAGGTAGAGGAAACCTCACCCACTTCCTGAGCCCTCTTTGGTTCTCTATCCTAGGGTTTGTTATCTAGAAATGTCTTCCATAATTCTTCCCCATCAGCTTGAGACAAAAAGTGATGTTTGACTATCAAAAAAATGAGGCCATGGTGTTTCATAGGACCCTTGTTTTGTTGATACTTTTCTGAGTTGCTCTAATGGCAGAGTACAGAAAGTTGGGAATATTTATGTTGAATTCAGGGTGTGCATTCCCATGCCTCAGAAAAATCAACATTTTCATTATTGATCCTAGAACTAAGGAAAATTGACCATCACATGTGAAATATTTCATCAACCACATAGCTACAGATTGCCAAGGGTTTGGAAGTGAGGACCTAAGAATTCCTTTAACCTCGTTCTTACTTAAATGCAACTGTATTGCAGGTTCAACTTCAACAAAGAAATTCTTAATCAAATCACCATATAAAGTTTTTAGATGGTAGAACCTCTCACCTTATTCAGGCAATCCAAAAATATGACTGCTAGTGGTTGCAGAGAGATTGAATTGAACTCCCCTTACAACTGTCTGATTGTCCCTCAGGTTTCTTAGGAAGTCATCAACAATATCCTCTTGAAACCCTTCAAACTTTTCCAAAAACTCCAGCCATCTTGCATTCCTTAGAATGTCTGCTGCAGCATCATCTTACAAAAGACCTGTAACACTTTTTGGCTCTGATTTCTTCTTAACCCCCATTTCTAAGTCCCATTTTCCACCCTCTGTGCTAAAATTCTCCCTCACTCTCCTATGTAGTTTGTTCTTCCTCCTTTAACTCCGTAGGCTCTGGAGGACTATATCAGCTGACTCTGTTCTTCAGGGTATTTTGTAGTTTTGAATGAGGGTTATTATGCCAATTTGTTTAATGATTTGGGCTATGGAAAAAGAACTTAAATATGTTAGAGTGCCTATGCGGTCATAATTGTAGCAGAGTGATGGGACATTCCATAGGCATGGTGGTAGTGTGGCAAAGATGGCGACATGCATGAATTTGGGAAAGAAAATAATGACATGAGGACGTGTCATAATGCGGCACCCAAAAATAGAAATGACAAGATAGTTGCTAATTTATGTTTAATTAAGAGAGAATTACCTGAACTAATCTTCATGATGAGGAACCGATGTACTTGGCTAAAATGCAGCGGTGTTGATGAGACTTGACGCGATGTGGTACAAGAGTAGCTTCTTCATGGCTTGAAATGATGTCAACATCTTTATTGTCATGCAACCTGCAATCATTTCCACAGAGTGGTTCGATAATCCATGTATCCAGGTGATGTCAGCGCAATCCTTGGTAAGTACCTGTGCAAACGAGAGTAATGATTTCTCTTGGAATGCGTGTTGACTTCATCTTTGTCCCTGTCATAAAGTGGAGGATGAGTCATGATGACCTCATCAGATGACATCTCTACTTTATTACTTGGAGAGGTGGGTTCCCTCCCAATTTATTATATTCATGAACAACTCTTTATTGGTGGAGTGCTGGAGGTGCTCCTTATTTGCAAGCGCCAGAGGTGCTCCTTATTTGTAAGCACCGAAGGTGTGTTTGAGTAACTTCCAGGACCTGATCACCTCCGTAGCTTGATTATTGTTATCTGGCATGAAGAAGGGAACTACCATTTGTTGGTTTTCAATCCCCTTGGTTGAGAAAGATAGCCATTTACTGGTGTTCTATCTTCCTTTTTTTTTTAAGAATGCCGCCATTTGCTGGTTTTCAACCTTCTCTCTCTTTTTTTCTTTCTTTCTTTTTTTTAAGAAGGCTGCCATTTGCTGGTTTTCAACCTTCTCTCTCTCTTTTTTTTAAATTTTTTTCATCAGTCCAAAACTGTGACAGAGGATGTGTCCCTTGTAACCAAACACAAATCTTTGATGAACTCTTCCTTAGTGGATGGCCTTTTATATAGTCTAATTCGGTGGCCATTCACTAAAAATGTGTCCATACTTCCATCAATAGGTTCTAGCAGTACTATTCCATTCTCAAAAACTTCTTTTATCTGATAAGGACCCATCCAATGAGTTTGTAACTTCCCTTTGAACTCCTTGAATTTAGAATCATAAAGAAGAACCCAATCACCTTGTTGAAATGTCCTCCTCTTGATGTGTTGGTCATGTCATTGCTTCCTTTGATACTAAACCAGTTCTGTTTGTTGAATGGCTTCTGTTTGGATTTCATCTAACTCATTGAGCTAAAGAATTCTATTATGTTGGGCTATGGACAATGGTAGACCAATACCTAATGCAATTTTAAGTGTTTGGAGTTCAAATTCTATAGACAGAATAGGTTTTTTTCCATAAACTAATTCATATGGTGAGAATTTCATTGTGGACTTCCAAGTGGTATTGTAAGCCCAAACTGCTTCAGGTAATCTGTTAGCCCAATCTTTCCTATTCATTGTCACTGTCCTTGTCAGAATGTTCTCAAGTTCCCTATTAGTCACCTCTACCTGCCCATTGGCTTGAGGATGGTAAAGTGAAGATTTCATGTACTTAACTTGGTATAAATCTGTGAATGCTCTGATTACTTGTGAAGTAAACTGAGCTCCTCTATCTGAAATAATGGATCTTGGGGCTCCAAACCTCAAGAAAATCTTATTATAAAGGAAATCAACAACTTTCTCTTCTCTTGCAAATTGCAAAGATTGAGCCTCATCCCATTTAGTCACATAGTTTGTGCATACCAGAATATACTCTTTGCCTAATGAAGATGGAGAAATTGGTCCCACAAAGTCTAGACCCCACTATTCAAATGGCTCCATCATTACTTGAGGATGCAGTAACATCTCTTGGGTGAAGGTTGGTTGTCCCATCCTTTGGCACTGATCACACTGCTGCACATACTTCTTGGTATCCTTATGAATAGAGGGCTAGTAGTAACCAGCTCCCAGGATCTTGTGGATAGTTCTGTGGGAAGAGTAATGCCAACCAGATGGTTCATCATGACATGCTCTTAACACATCAAAAATTTCATCAGCTTTTAAACACCTGTGTAAAATGAAATCAGGACCACATTTAAATAGCAAACCATTTAACCATTTGTAAGATAATCTTTCCTTAATTAAGCATTTCTTTTGTTTTGAGGTAAAATGGGATGGATACAAGCCTGTAGTTAAGAGATTAGCTATGTCAGCAAACCAAGGTGCAGTAGAGGAAATAGCAAAAAGATGTTCATCTGGAAACCTGTCCTCCACTGGTTGGTTCTCTCCTCCTATATGCAATCTTGACAAAAAGTCAGCAACCAAATTAAACTTGCCTGGATTATCAACTATGGTAATGACAAATTCCCGCAATAGCAATAACCACCTAATGATCCTGGCACCCACTACTGGCTTATTCATTAAGTATCTGATGGTTGCATGATCAGCGTGAACAAATATTTTATATCCAGTGATATAATGCCTGAATTTATTTATAGCATAGATGACTGCCAAGAATTTTTTCAGTTGTGGTGTAATTTTTTTCTGCAGAGGTAAGGTTTTTGTTGATGTAATAGATGGCATGCATACTTTCTCCCTCCTCCTTCTGTCCTAAGACTACCCCAATGGACTCATTTGAAGCATTAGTTTGTATGTGGAATGGTAAAGTCCAATTAGGTCCTCTCAAAATAGGTGTTACAGTAAGCTTCTCTTTTAGGGTTTCAAATGCTGATTGGCAGTCTATTGTCCATGAAAATTCTATCTTTGTTAAGCAGAGCAAATAGGGGGGCAGTTGTTCTGCTGAAATTTTCTATAAACCTCCTATAGTAGCCTAAATGACCTAGAAAACTTCTAATATCTGTCTAATTTTTGGGTGAAGGTAACTGTTTGATTACTTCTATTTTGTTTTGGTCCACATTGATCCCATTTGCTGAAATGTGGTGTCCCAATACAATTCCCTCCTCTACCATCATGAAGCACTTTTCATGACTCAGGGATAATTGATTCTTCTCACAACATTTTAGTACTTTCTCAAGGTTTATGAGAGCTTCCTCAAAGTTGTCCCCATACACAATAAAGTCATCCATATAGCCATATAGACCTCCATGCACTCATTAGCGAATTCAACAAAAATAGCTAAAACAAGCCTCTGAAATGTAGTTGGGGCATTACATAGTCCAAATGGAAGAACTTTGTAGGCAAAAGTTCCCCAAGAATAGGTGAAAGTAGTTTTGTCCTGATCTTCAGGTGCTACTTGGATTTAGTTATACCCACTGAACCCATCTAGGAAAGAAAAATACTTTCTCCCAGTAAGGTTGTCCAGTACTTGGTCAATCAATGGTAAGGGAAATAGTCCTTTTTTGTAGCTTTGTTTAGCTCCCTATAGTCAATACACACCCTCCATTTCCCATTCTTTTTAGTTACTATGACTAGGGGTGAGACCCATTGACTGTCTTAGATTGGATATATAAACCCTGCTTGCAGCAATTTTTCTATTTCAGTCTTAACAATGTCTTTTAAAGCAGGATTCAATCTTCTCTGGGATTGTCTGACAGGTTTGATATCTTCAGTGTATATATGATGGGTACAGATCTCAGGAGGGATGCCCTTCATATCTTGGTATTCCCAAGCAAAAGCTACTGAATGGGAAATCAGGAGTTGGATAAGTTTTTCTTCCTGATTTGCTGCTAACTAGGTGTTGATATTAAGTGTCTTTCCTGGTAAAATCATGACCTATTTTGTGATTTGATCCATGGATGTAGTCAATCCATATACTGGAGTCATGGTATTGAGGGGACAAGAATGTGGAAGCAACATGTGGAATGTGGCTAAGTCTCTGTAAAAGGTCTCTCCACAAGGAATGATATTTGCTAGGGTACAATGAGCAGAAGTGAGAAGTTCTCTCCTAGAATCTTGGGCAAGCTCCATTACATCCTCATTGATTAGAATGTGGGTAATATCTTCTATTGTAGATTTCTTCTTCCAACTCACCCAAATGTTCCTTGATGGTGACCATAGCTACTGAGGCACTGTTTTCCATGTTATCTGGCTCATCCACCCATACTTTTCCTGTATAATGTATTGATGGTTTAGCTGGTGGATATAGAGATATTTTCTTCAAATCAATCCCATTAGAAATGACCATATCCCCAGTTTGACAATCAATAGATGTTGCTGTTGTAGCCAGCCATGCTCTTCCTAATATCAGTGGGTAAGTATTTCTCTGGTTTCTGGGTTCTAATATCAGGAAGTCTACTGGGAATTCCCATGATTCTATCACAATTGGGACATCAGTAATTACCCCTTTTAGAATAGCTACTAACTGGTTAGCAAGTTGAAGGATTGTAGATGTGGATTGGATATCTGTGAGGGCTAATTTGTCCAGTGTATGAACTGTCATCACATTTATTGCTTCTCCCAAATCAACCAAAACATTTGAAATTTCTACCCCTGAGATGTAAACAATTATGATAGGATTTCTAGGGTCTTCATACTTTGGGAGGAGCATTTCTCCCATCAGTAGATCTACTACTTTCCCTTCCACCTGGATTGTAGAAGGAAAGTTTTTCTTCTTGCCTTGTGTTTTGACACAATACTGTTTGATGAATTGGTTCAGTTCTGGCACATCTCTGATTGCTTGGAGGAGTGGAATTTCAATGTTCAGTTGTCTAATTTCTTGTAACAGTTCTGATTCCAAGGTAGATTGGACTTGTTTTTGTAAGATCTTTTTCTGGGGAACATGTTGTTTGAGTCGTTATGGGTATGGTGCTAGTTTTTCCATCTCCGGAGCATCTCCAAAGCTCTTACCAGAAATGTTTCCAGGAATGTTTTCCAGAGTCATCCTTTTAGGAGGAATTCCAGAGTTATCCGAGGATGATTCTTTTTGCACTGTTTCAGTAGTAATCTCTTCTGGAAGTTGAGTGGATGAATTTTTAGGTTCCACATCATTGGTTACTTCAACTATAGTTGGAGGAGATGGTCTTGGGAATGCTTTCCCAGAACCCAGCTGGAGATTATTGGGATATATAGCGTTAATACCTGCCATGTTTTCTTGTTCTATCATGTAAGCAACTACTCCCTGTTTATTTCATGGATTTGGTATAGGTTGAGCTGGTAAGGGTAGTTGGCTAACTAGTTCATTTTGTGACTGACCTTGTGTGTTGGGGGGTCCAGTTAGTAATGCTTGTTGTTGAGGTTGGAAACATCTAGGTTGTCCCTGGTATTATTGATTATATCCTTGTTGAGGACCCCATTGAGGCTGCATGTTTTGTGATCCAAACTGTGGTAGCCAATGTTCATTTCCCCAGGGCTAATTTTGCCAATGTTGGTTTTTCCATTGTTGATTTGGCTAATCCTGCTATCCCCAAGGAGGATTACTTTGAGGGCCATGCCAAGTTGGATTCCATTGATTATTTCCCCAATTAGAAGGACCCCTGTAAGAAGGCTAGCTTGGATACTGATTATAAGGGAAATTTCCAGCTTGTTTTTGTCCTACATAGTTCAAATCTTCTTCTATGATGGAATTCTTCTTACTCAACCTTTTTAGGGCTGGAAGTTGACTACATTGACTAGTAGGATATTCCATGTCACAGATCTGACAAATCTCTGATTTGTCTAAAGGGAATTTCTCAATAGATGCTTGTTTCTACACCTAGGACAATAGATGGAGAGTGGTTCATTTGTTTTACCTTGATTAGTTGTTCTAATTTTTTTCTAAATCCCATCCAATGTGGTATTTAGTTGGACTAGAATATCTATTTTCAGATTTGCAATCTCTTCCATTAACTGTCCTATTTCATTCTTCCCTTGAAAGATTTGGGCGTTGTCACTCCATCTTAGGTTTTGGAATAGTTCCTACAGAGTTCTTCTATAGCAGGCATATCCATTTTATTGATATTCCCTTTTCCCATCAGATCCAGTGCCTATTTTAATTCTTTGTCTAATCCTTTTACAAACAGGGTTCTGGCCAAAGAATGATTTACAGGATTGCCATATCTTCTCAAAGCAAAGTTGAACCTATCCACATAATCCTCTAAGGCCTCTTCCTCTCTCTGTTTAATTTTGAATAATTCCTCATTCTTATCACTGACTCTACAATAGTCCTGGTATTTTCCCAAGAATTCTATCTCCATCTGATCCCAAGAATGGATGGAATTTTGGGGCAGGCCCATAAACCATCTCATTGCAAAATCCTTTAGGGTTGAGGGAAACAATTTGAGTTTTTGGTTATCTAATCCATAATCATAAGTTTGGCATACTACTTTGAATTTAAACAAAAATTGATATGGATCCTCAAAAGCAAGACCCCTAAAATTTGGCTAGTGTGTAGGTGAAATATTTTTTATAGGGGCATTATCTCCAACAACCAGAACAATGGGATATGAGAAGGTTCTCGGAGCCTGATTTTCCTCATCTTCATGATTATCATGATTATCATCCATGTCTAGTACTGGTTCTTCTCCCTGAGGTTCTAGGAAAGTAGGTTCTATCAAAGGGTCTGCCTGGAATTTTTGTTGTAATTCTTAGATATAGTCAGCGATTGGAAGATTTGGAGGATTGAAAGGATTATTAATTTTAGGTACAACTTCCAAGGTAGGTTCTAGATGTCTCTCTTCAACAAGATCTTGTGCCACCCCACTGCTTTCTCCTATAGTTTGTTGATGGGGTGTTTGTTTTGTGTACCTTCCTTTTGAATCTCTAGCTCTAACCATATAGATCTATCCTAAAACTATTTAGCTAAGTTTTCCTAATTAACACAGTATCCCCGACAATGGCACTGAAAATGACAAGGGTCATTGTACCTCATCATTTAGTCATATTTCAGATGTCAAATCCAGGGCTATGTCCTTGGCTATCTGCAATTAGGAATCCTATAGTTGCCAGTTTTATCTAACTCCAATGACCTTTACTAATTTGAAGAATTTGATCTATTTGCTATGAAATGAATTCTAAAAATATTAAAAATAGAACTTAACAGTAAATTTCTTAAAGCAAATCTATAAATTGAAACATGCATCTATATATGAAAATAGTAAGTATCTTTTAAAGTAAAATTTGAAACAACAAAACAACAGTACTAGCCTTCTGCCTTGGTGGTGAGAGTGGGCCCTTGCTCCACACCCTTAGGGCTGAAGGCTAAAGTAAAGAATCAACACAAGAGAATAATATCACAACTCAATTCAATCCAATTCCATCAGCTTTGTATTCAGGAAAATATTGATATCAAAATGAGATTATAGAAATCAAAAGAATAATCACTGTCCCCTTTGCTACTACTTCTGTAAGTTTATATCTAAAATCTGTGATGAGAGATCACTCACCCTATTCTACTAGTTCATCTAAGAGATAACATCAATCTCTTTATTCTACTAACAGTCTAACTACAGAATAAATATCCATGCAATAAAAATAGATTGAGTGGAATAGAAGTCCACTGAATCTGAGTCTTAGTTTTAAATACAAATGGGTAGCGAGGCCCTAAAATATAGGTATTAAATCAGTTTATCAGTAACTCATGCAAAAACCAAAAAGAGATAAAAACTTCCAGTAGTTAACTATAGACTACCCTTAATTACTTAGGTGATGATTTGAGTATCATCAGGAGCATCCCGATCACCACTGGAAGTGTTTAACCGACAGCTGTGCTAGAAATATGCACTATTCTAAAGAGGTGCCAGAGATGTATTTTTTTGTCTGTAGCTCTAGAGATATGTTTGTGACCTTCTCGTTTAGCTCCGGAGATACTCAAGACTTCAATCTAGCTCTGGAGATGCTTCACCTTCTTATCCCAAAAACCTCTCCAATCAAATTTGAAACCTTGGAGACTAGTCATGGTAGGCTGATGTTGGCTCTGGAGATCATTAGGACTACCTCCAGAGATGCACAAAATTGTCTACCTGAACACCTGCCCTTGTTGATTCAAAAAGAGAGAAGATTTCTACATATTTCCATCAATTCAATACACATTAGTCCTTCAATCAGAAATCATGATTTTATGCAATTCATCTCTTATTAATCATTATTAGAACAATCTTGTTTAGCCTATTTTGGTGTAGTCATCAGGACAATGGAATAAAAAGGGAGAAAAGAGAGGTAAAAATATGTATTTCATGGGTGCTACTTGGCACTCATCAATGCACAAGCCATCAAATCAAAGGATTAAAACATCACTATTAATTGGTTCTAGGGAGAAGACGCATGTCTTTACCATGCATCGCACATCCACATTTTCATCACCACTTCAAACCTTTGCGCTAAGAGTGAGCCATTGGATCGGCTTAAGTGAAAAAGATTAAGTCATGGTCGTTGATCTTCACTTAGGTAGGGGGACAAGTGGCACCACATCGTACCCGCATGGTCTTAATTTTTCTCAATTAAAAACAATATGCACGATGTGCTTTTCATAGAGTTGAGACCAACAACATCATGGTATGTGGCATCCTTTGGGCTTAGCACCCACAGGTGAATCCCCTTCACCAATGAAATATGTCCATTCGTCAACATTTGCTTACTTAAGAATATTTGGGGCCCATGCACCTCCAAGGAACATCAGATCATGACAAGTGTCAAGCTCGCACAACAGTACAAGGAAATAAAAGGGAGACCCTAGCACAGATGCGCTGCGTGCTAAGCTCAATAGAGAATAGATACTTGGCAGTTATTTATTCGCTCAATTTTTCAAAGGCTAAACAAATGGGATGGCCAATCAGGAAACACTGATTTCTCTAACAAAGGGGGCTAGTATTCCTACAATGAGACAAGAGATAAATTGTAACTTAAGTCCTTAAGTGACCGACTAGGGAAGTCACTGACAAAATAGAACATTAGGAATGTTACAAAGGAACGAAGGGTTTAGGGCTTTAGGAGATGACATTTAAACCTAGGCAAACACACTAAAACCCTAAAAATTAACTAGTGCCAACAACCCCCTTGGTTACCAACTTGGTCTTTGGATTTATGGGTGGCTTGTGAATTTATTATGGTAGCCTGATGTTTTGCTAGAAAAGCATCAATGTCATCTTCATGCCATTCTATTTCCTTGTTTAACTCAAGTTGAACATCTTCTTATTCATTTCCTATTTCATAAAGGTGCTCATTCTCTTCAAGATTCTCTATCTCCCCTAGATTAACAATATTTTTGATTATAGGTTCAAGGGTTCTTGGTCTAGAATTTTGTAAGGGAGACCTAGGCTAAGAGATTCCTCTAGGTTTTAACTCTCCATCATTTCTTGTGTTTTCATCTCTAGTCATGATTATTTCATTGGTTAAGCTTTGGAAATTTTGACCATAATTTTCAACGTTCTTTCAAGATTTCAACACTTTAGAAATTGATCTATTTGAATAATATCTTACTTCAATTTCATGCTCTTACCTATGTGAATTAACTACTTCAAATTCATTTGGATGAGAAATGGACAACTTACCTACATCCTTTGCTCTCCAAGATATATTTTGCCTTCTTTCCAACTCAAGGGAAAACCTTGTGTTAGGATTATTTTTTGGATACTAATATTCTTTTGTCCATCATTGAAACTTCTTTTACTATGCTACCTTATCAAAGTGACCACTCCACTTACAAAGAAAAATAAAGTTTGGATAGAAAATAAAGAAACACAAAGATAATGCACAACCAACCAAATTAGCACCTTCAAGTATCAAAAGTAAGCCAAATAGCCACAAACATAGTGATTTATCCCTAATACTAACCATAGTTCTTATAAATCATCAAAGGTGCAACAATTTTCTAATAACCTTTAAAAAGATAGATGTGAATCTCACAAATTATCAACACAAGGATGTAAATATTACAATTATATACATATGTGATTTCTCAAGTGTGCAATAACAACAAATGTTTGCACATATTTATTTTTTTGAATAGAACATTTTAATGACTACAAAGATATCAACCTATTTCCTTCCAATGCATACAGAATGACTCAATATCACTTAAACTAGCATTTGAAGGGCAAATCTAAAGAAATACAACAAAGATCTTTCAATATTTACAAAGGATGACATAGATCTTCATATGCGACAATTTCTTTAGTGTTTATAAAAAACTAGAGTATACTTAAAAGAAATTATGACACCTATCTATTTCTTGTTGGGATGCCAACTTTGCACAAAGAAAATAACATAACATTCAACACAATAATTCAATTATAAAATCTTCAAAGAAAGATCTAGATTATTTTAAGTCCCTAACAATGACACTAATCTATTAGTGTAGATTTCTAGGTGAGACAAATCCAACCACACTCAATAAGGGCACACATATAGAATAAGAATTTGATTAAATCTCATAAAGGTAGATAGTTAAAGACATACTTTAGATTCTCGATAATGGTGACAATGTGTTGGCTCTTTCTGTTATTGACCAACTTTGCCTAAGAATCTTATTAATAACTTTTGCTCAAAGCTTTTGGGGCTTATTTTCAAGCTTGTACAAAAGTACATTTCTATGATTGGGAAAGTTGGGAGAAAAAGCCAAATGACAAGAAATGTCTCTTCTCTCTTGCACTTTAATATTTGGCAGGCTCAAGAGGGTGGCCCTATGGAGATCCTTTAGAATTAAAAAATGCATGGTGATGAGTGTCATAACTATCTCTTTAGTCTCTCCCTTTCCTATTTTAAAAGCCATATTGCTACAAACATTTCCACCTTTTAAGCATAAACTCTAATTAATATTTGGACAAGACACCATGTTATTTGTATTATATTTTAATGGATGTATGTATGTTAAAGTAGTTGTTTTTAAGCATAATGTGGTTTGATTAAGTTTGTTTACAATAATCTTACTTAGTGAATATAAATTTCCTCTATATGACTGACCCTTTCCTATAGCAATCAAGAATAATAATCTACAACCAAGACTACAGAGTTCCTGCAGTAAAGGACCAGTTCCCTAGAGTTGAAAAACCCACTTCCTATAACCAAGGGGCCAGTTCTTGCAACAAGGTACGCAACTATCTACAACTGTCTAGTAGCAGTTAGATTTCCCCTTGCCAATAGGAATGAGTTCCAAAAGTAACAAGGAGAGAATGAGTAATAGTTGGCAAACGTCCCTCTTTCAGCTAGGAACGTGTGAAGATTGGATAAGTCCAAGATAATTGTCCTTATGTCTTTTAGTTAGTTTTCCTATATTACAGTCCTAATTAGAATACTCCTCTTTGATTGTTCCAAGTTCTAATTTCCTAATACAATTTTACTTCTCTAAAACTAAATAAGCCTTCCCCTGTATCATGGGAAGTGGACCAATTGGTTGCTAGTCTTCATTAATTTATGAATTGTCACTGGATGTGTATATCTAGCGAATCTAAGTGGTTGGATTTTCTCATGAATGTATTAGCTAGTTGCAATCAATAAAAATAGAGTTTTCAATATAGTTGTTTTACTTTTACTGTTGGATATGGTGATTTAATTGAATGAGCTGATCAAATAGTTGATAAGAGAAACGAACATAGTCACTCCAAGAAAGGGCCCATTTGAGGTAGAATGCAACCTATTAGAATTAAATTCATGTAATTTTAATTAGCTCTTAGAACTAGATTTGTTTAATTACATTTCAGATTGTTACTTTGTTTCAGTTAGGAAGTAGTTAATACAACTAGATTCAGATTTTATAAAATAGTTTCCTTGTTTTCAGTATTTTCTTCCCTAGTTTGTAGATAACATCAATTACCAACTATACACAACCATAGTATCCCAACTCCCAAAATTCTTCAACTATACATGTAGTACCTTGTAACTAGTGAGTCACTTGATAAGGGATACCCTGATCCATTGAGTAGTGCATGCTTTTACTGCATCAGATTTACTAGTTAATAATGGAGTTAGACATTTTTGGTGACATTGTCAAGGATGGTGCCAAGGTTTAGAGTTTCTAAGTTTTCAATTACTTTTCTTGCTTTCGTAGTATACAAATTATATTTTTCAGCATTTAGGACTATTAAACCCAATATCAAATTATCAACTAACATTGTGCAGAAAGGAGATTATTAGCTTAAACATCATTGCATGCGGCGAAGGAGAGATCCCCTAGGGAGATTTCTTCTAGCAATTTAGAATCAAGAAGAGATAATAGAACCAGGCGAAGACACATAAGAAATATAACCAATTGAACTCCCAATTCTTGAAGCACAACTACCTGAAACACCTCCATTAGTTGTTTCATGTTAAGGATCCAACAAACTTCCTTCTCAAATCCCCTCTTTCTTCCACCTACAATCTAAGTCAAAATACCACCATGGGTGATGCAGGAGTTGAACCACCACAAGAGACTACAACCTTCCAATTTTTCATCACTGATTAGGCTGGGCATGCTGCTATGAAGAATGTTTCCCATTCTACCCTTCCTAACTTTCATGGTCTCATCATGGAGGACCTGAATACTTTCCTATTTGAATTTGATGTCCTTTACCGAAGTTATGATTATACAACTGATGGACACCATCTGAAACTATTTCAAACTACACTCAAGGATGCTACCTTGAGGTGGTTTATGGGACTGGGAAGAGATGCAGTACCTAACTGGAAAACCATGAAAGAAAAATTCCTCATGAAGTATAAGGATTACTACAAGGGTAGAGACATGAGAGGAGATGATTATTAGAATGACACAAAGGGAGGGGGAACCCTTAGAGGACTATGTGGAAAGACTCATGTTTCACCTGTAACAAACTCAACAGAGTAGACTATCTCCAAATTCTCTCAAGATTATATTCTTGCATGGAGTCAATGAAGAATGCATGGATGCCTTGGACTTGATTGGAGGTGGTGACATTTCTCAACTTCCATTCGATGAAGTTTTCTAGATATGTAGAAACTACTCATGGTCAACCATGAAGAAGTCATGCAGCCTGAGGTTAATGTTAGCTACAAAATCAGTTGTGGGCATCTAGGTTGGAGATCAATAATATTATAAAAGACATGAAGCAAGACATTATTAATCATATGGAATCATAGTTGGATAAATTGCATGCAAAGAAGAAACACAAAGAAGTAGAAGCAACATTGGTTGAGTTTTGCCTCCACTATCATCCTAAGAAAATAAAATGCAAATGCAAGAGGGTGGCTGACATTACTAAAGATAGGTAGAGACTAGACTTTAGAAATCTGGAAGATGAAGCAGGCAAGGTATTTTACCTAGCCTAGCACAAGCCATGGCAACAAAGATAAGGTATTCCTCTGGATCCTTTATCTTATAACACTTCATTTCTAGGTTCCTCTTCAAACACTCATAATTGGTATAATGTACCATGGAATAATGTACCACCTCAACCTTGGTCAACCCTATCACCACTTGGCTAGACCCCACAAAAAGGAGTATGGCCACAATAGCCATACCAATTTCAGGGCCATAGCCAACAGTGGTTGCCACCCCAAAACTTATGGCAACAATAATGGAGGGGAAATCAACATTGGCAAAATCCAAACACTGGTTACCCATAGCCATGATAAGCTTTTCCTTAGCAACCAACTATTATGCCAAACACCACTACATCTACCCCTAATCCACCTAGAGCAACTCAATTATCTGCCCAACCTGCACCAAATCCTAAAAACAAGCATGTTCAATAGGCTTATGCTAATGTAAAATTCCAATACCTGACTTATGCAGTCAAAGTCGGTGATGTTCAAATACGTTTAGGAAAATAGCTCCCTAGACCAACCTCTCCACTCATCATGGAACTCCTAGATGAGGAACCTTCCAGCGATGCTAACCTTCATTCACAGAGTGAGCACCCTGAGCAACCTCCACCAAACGAAGGAAATAAAGGCAGAGAACCTCCTTATCCAGAGAGACTAAATACTCAAAAACATGAACTTGAAGTTGAATTTGATTTCCTTGTGCAATTTAAAAAAGTCTATGTTAAAATTCCCCTATTCTAGGCTATCAAGGATGTGCCCATTTACACTAAAACTGTGAGTGAGTTGTGTTTAAAGAAACTAGGAGGGAAGAGTAAAGATCCACAAACTGTTCAAGTGATTGGGCAACTTGTTGATATCATGTTGGGAAACATAGTTGTCCCAAAGTACGTAGACCTTAGAAGTCCAGTTGTGGATGTGCACATCAATACCACCCTTATAAGAAATACTTTAATTGATTTAGATGTTGCCATAAATATATTGACTAAGGAAACCATGACAAATTTTCAACTCCTTGACTTACGACCTACACCTATTGTACTATAACTAGAAGATAGGTCAATGGTTAAACCTGAAGTGGTCATTGAAGACTTGGTTATTATGCTTGACTCTTGGGAATACCTTGCAAAATTTATGGTCCTGCAACCAAAAGCTAACCTGGGGGGATACCCACTCATATTAGGATGACCTTGGTTGGCCACAATTGATGTTTTTATTGACTGCAGGTTGGGAAACATGATTATTTCCAATAGAAATGTCACTAAAAAATTGATTCTTTATCCATTGGCACAACCCTTTGTTGACTCTGACCAACCTATTTAGTCGAATCTTGAAGACAACGACCAATATTCCCTGCAGACATTAATGAAAATTGAATGAAGCCCATTGATTCAAATATAGAATGATGATACAATCCTCTCCAACATAATGTAGAACAATTATGGGATAGAACCTCAGTAGACTTGTTGCTTGGTGTGCCTATCTTACGCACTTCATAGTATTCCTCTTGCAGCACATACACTAACTTATGTTTCTACTACGTGTATGTTTCATCATTCCTTTCCACACAACTATAGCCTTAACACATCATACATAGATGTTGCCTCTGTTATTTCATTAGCTACCCAAGTGGAAATTTTGCTTGGGAAAAAAATCAATGTTAATAACCAACTAACCATGCAACGACAATCTCGGTTAATTTCGATGCTACAGGCCCACAAGACAACCTTCACTTGGGATTATCATGATATGAGAGGTATAGATCCCAATCTATGTATGCATAAGATATACATTAAGGAAGACTATAGACCCATTAGGTAACCTCAAAGGAAGATGAATCTAACTATCTGAGAGATCATAAAGAATGAATTGTAGAAACTCCTGGGTGTTGGATTCATTTACCCCATATCAGATAGTCAGTGGGTCTCTCCATTGGTTATAGTACCCAAGAAGGTGGGAAAGTGGCATGTATGTGTTGACTATAGAGAACTTAATATAGCCATTAGGAAAGACCATTTACCTCTTACCTTTATTGATCAAGTCTTGGACTCCTTGGCTGGAAAGAAATAATTTTAGTTTCTGGATGGTTTCAGTGGCTGTAATCAGATCAAAATAGTACTAAAGGACCAAGACAAAATAACTTTTACTTGTCCTTGGGGTACCTATGCCTACTTAGTTCTTTTGTTTGGATTATGTAATGCCCCTTCCACCTTTTAGAGGGATATATTAAGCATTTTTATGATCTTGCCCATGTATGGAAGTCTATATGGATGGCTTCACAACCTATGGCAATACATATGAGGAGGCATTAGCAAATCTTGAAAAGGTGTTACAAAGATGTCAAGATCACAACTTGTCCCTTAGTAATGATAAATATTATATGATGATGGAAGAAGGCATGGTCCTTGGTTACTATGTGTCACAGAGGGGTATTTAGGTAGACCCTAACAAATTTGATATTATCACAAATCTACCTATTCCACAGAAACAAAAATTTGTGAGGAGTTTCTTGGCCATGCGGGCTATTATCGAAGGTTTATTAAAGAATTTAGTAAAATAGTAGCTCCATTGTTTGTCCTGCTCTCTAAGGATATTAAATTTGAATGGGCAACAACTTGCCAAGAAGCCTTCCAGGCTCTTAAAAACTCCTTGACCATGACAGCTGTGTTAAGAGGACTGAATTGGACCATTCCTTTCCACATTCATATAGATGCCTTTGATTTTTCTATAGGGGCTATACTGGGATAGAAAGAAGGCTCATTGGAATATGGCATTTACTATGTCAGCAAAAGCCTCCAAGCAGCTGAGCTCAATTATATTTTCACTAAGAAATAAATTCTAGTTGTAATTTATGCTATTAACAAGTTTCGGCATTACATTACAGGTTATCCAGTCTTTGTCCACACTGACCACACAACAATTAAGTACCTAATTAATAAACCAATAGTTAGTGGGCGGCTTGTTAGATAGTTATTATCATTACAAGAATTTGACATAACCATTGTGGACAAGTTTGGCAAAGCAAATGTAGTTACTAATTTTCTTTCCAAACTAACTGTTGTTGTAGATGGTCCAGTTGTTGATGACTCTTTCCTGGATGAGCACTTGTTTGGATTGACTGTCCACACACATTAGTATGCCGACATAACTAACTATTTGGTTGCAGGAAGAACACCTCCACATCTCTCGCCAAGAGAAAAATGCAATTTGGTGGAGAAAAGCCATCCTTATTCATGGATAGTAGGTTTTCTCTTCTGGACAAGACTTGATAATGCGATGCATAGATGTATCTATGAAGATGGAGTTTTTGATATATTATGAGCTTGTCATGACAAGTCCTATGGAGGGAACTTTGCAACCAAAAGAACAACACTCAAGGTTTCAACAACTGGCTACCACTAGCTAATGTTACACAAAGATGTAGCACAGTATACAAGATGTGACTGATGTCAATTGATGAGTCATCCAACAAGGAGTGATGAAATGCCTCTACAGTCTCAACTGGTGTTGGCACCTTTTGACAAATGGGGAATTGATTTCATCAGCCCATTAGATCTGCCTTCCAATCGTAAAGAATATATACTGGTATGTACAGATTATTTGACAAAATGGGTTGAAGATAAAGCCTTACAATATGAAATGGATAGCAAGGTAGCAACATTTATATATGAAGAGATTTTTACACACTATGGGGTACCTAAAGAAATAGTCACTAACCAAGGACCACAATTTACATCTGAGTTGATTGCAAATCTAATTAGAGAATATGAAATCGGGCATAGGAAATTGTATACTAAAAATTTGGGTTAGCTGAAACGATGAAACAAAGACATATATTACCAAACCCAAACCTTCAATATACCTTGAATGATATGCATAAGATGACAACTTGATTGATACCTGCAAGATGATGGATGCAATATAATGAAAGATGCAAGATGGAGATGGAAATGGATGCAAGGGAGAGATTGATGGATATGGTTGAATGTTGGTTTCTCAGGATTTTGGCAGCATAAGAATATGAAATTAGATTGCATCCCCCTTAATGGCTTAGAGGAGGCTAGGTTTATAGGAAAGACCTAGTTAGAATGGATGGACAAGATCGATTAGGGTTTGGAAGATATGGATGGCTAGGATTGATTAGGTTTCCTTGCACATCAAGAAATCGTAGTCATGTGACAAGTGTGTGAAGGAGAATGAAAGGAATCTAATTCAAATATTTTATTTGAATTAGCTTGCAAATGTGACTTGTATTAAATGCAAGATGTACTACCCCACATGAGACAAAGGGAAAGTGGACAAGTGTTCAGTTTGTGATAAAAGGAATCTAATTTAAATAAAAGATTATTTAAATTAGTTTGACATGTGAAGGGATTAAGTGGAAGATGAGACATGTGACATGTGTCGCAATGTGATGAGAGGTGAGGGAATAATTCAAATATTTAATTTGAATCATGTGAGACATGTGAGGGGGTATTCTTAACTAAACAAATGGGATTTATTTAGTTAATTGGAATGTCATTAAGTCATAATTATGAGTGGAAATACCTAGGACCTAGGGCAAAACATTACAAGGTCATGTCGACTAGGTGATGGACAAATTTATGTGTCTACAGAAATCAAGCCCTTACCACCCATAGTCCAATGGTCTGGTTGAAGTTACAAATAGGGAAATAAAGGCTATATTGACAAAGACTATAGTATCAAACCAAAAGGACTGGGTGGCTCATTTACCTGAAGCAGTCTAGGCATACCAAACCACATGGAAAATAACAACAAGGTTTACACCCTTTGAATTGATTTATGGAAAAAAGATTGTACTTCCCATTGATTTTGAATAAAAGACTTTGAGAACAACAATCCAACTTGGGATAGACCTCTCTACAATACAACAAGAATGACTCATGCAACTTAATGCTTTAGATGAATCGAGACAAGAAGCAGTTCACCATACGAAGATTATCCAGAATCAAAGGATCAAATGGCATGACCAATTCATAAAAAACAAGTAGTTCCCAAAATGAGATTGGGCATTATTGTATGATTCTAGGTACAAGGATTATAAGGGGAAACTACAAAATTGATGGTTGGGCCCCTATGAGATTGAAGAAGTTTACTTAAATGGTGTGGTCAAATTGACCATGATTGATCCTGTTAGATTTTCATTAATGGTCAATGGTCACCACCAAAAGATATATAAGAAGCCATTAGATAATTATGATTTTCTTTAGCAGTTAATACAAACCAATGGACCAACACCTATAACCATTGCTTCTGAAACCACTATTGGATGTCCTACAACATCTGCTCCTGTAACCACTATTGGATGTCTTGCAACATCTGCTCATGTAACCACTATTGGATGTCCTGCAACATCTGCTCCTGCAACCACTATTGAGTGTCCTGCGGCATCTCCTCTTGCAGCCATTGTTGGATGTCCAACATCTGCTCCTACAACCATTATCGAGTGTCCCGCAACATCTTCTCCTGCAACCATTATCAGGCATCCTACAACATCTCTACCTGTAGATACTACTAAAAATTCTATTGCAGGTTCAATATTTTTACATTCATCACTAGATTCTCTATCTACAACATCAGTGGATGAGCCAACATGCTTAAACATTGATGACCAACAGGTATGATTCCAATCCCTTTTTCAAAAAATAGTGAAAACCCTTTTTGGGCATTGTTCATCGTATTTGCATTTCCAAAATAAATTCTACAAGCCCACTTGCCGAACTTCAAAGCTTTTGTTTCAACGGATCCCGCAGCCTCACTTTTGGGACTTCTTAAAGCATGTTTAGCTAAGCTTCTCATAGCTTTTGTAGCTAAGCTTCCTATAGCATATGTAGTTAAGTTCCTATAGCATCTATAGCTGAGCTTCTTACGGTATTTGTAGCTGAGCTTCCTACAATATCTGCATCCTAGTTCCCTACAGGTCCTTTACAAACAATCCTGTAGTCACCGCCAATAAATGCTCCTGCAACTCCTATAATGTACTATTGATCCTATACCTCCACCAATAATGGTACTCACTGCATCACCATCTCATCATGACACCCAATTAATAACTAGTGTGCTCGTGTTAAGCAGCTAATCATTCCACTGTCAACAATCAACATCATTTCGTACCACCACTTTGATTCTTCTACCACTTGTAAGATTATGTAACAACTTTCATTCTCATTTTGTTTGAATAATGATTACTTTTAATAGCAACTTTTATTATTATATTTTACATTTAATATTGTGATTTTGTCCATTTATTATTACACTTTATATGTACTTCCCTTACCATCATTTCCTTTACTTCCTTACCCTTTCTGTCATGTGAGGTCATGTGACCTGATTAGTTGGGGTGAATAAAGATCTTGTTAGCTAGAACAATAATTACCACCCTTAATATGCATTACTGTGCCATCCTCGTAACTTGTATTATCACCCATACACATGCAACATGTTTGTACTAAAACTAGAATACTGCTTGCATTTTGGTCAAATATTACAATTTGTTAGCTCACAAAATCACAAACAAGAAAAACCCTAGCTCACCAGTTGTAAGTGCTTGAAGCAATAGTAGTAAGGCTAGGATAAGAGCAGAATTTATCTACAAAATTGAGCAATATTGTGAGACAACACAAAATACAGAATGGGGGGTGACCTAGTGAGAAGGGAACCCATGTATCATACAAGACTTCTGAATGACAAGCAAAATCTCCTTATTTTATAGTAGGTGAGCTGGATGGATTATTTTCAGAGGCTGGAAGGGTATAATGATGCAGCTGCAGCTGAATTTGTAAAAATCCTAAATAATGGTGAAGTGTTGGTAAAGGGGCTAAGGGTGAATTCCATGGAATCCACCATAGCAAAAGCTATCGGGATTCCCACAACTGGAGAGAATTTCCCAGAAAGAGGGAATGTAGTCGCAACTCGCAATGAGTTTGCTGAAGTAGGGGAATAGTTTCAGTAGTCATCACAAGGGATGGAATGTGTGTTGTAGCCATCTCGATGGGATTAAGTGGCAACCTAGATCATCAAGTATATCACTTATGAAGGTAGGTAGTCCTTTCTGTGTAATGTACATTTCAAGTTATTGAGTCACATTTGTCATGGAAGAAAAGTAAATATCCCTAATTTTTTGCTTAATTTACTAAAAAGAATGGAAAAAGAGTATCAAAAGGGCACAATTGCTACATTATCTCACCATGGTATTATTCAATTGCTAGTAAAGAAAATTTTGAATGAACAATTTCTTGATGTGTCATGGCAAGATTTTTTGGGTTTGAATAATATAATAAATAGGCCAAATGTAGGGCCACATTGTCGAAAACTCAGAATGAGGCAGACTCATGTTTCACAATCAGAAAATATTCATGCAGATAGGGAAGGAATTATGGAAGGGGAGCATGTAGCGTCATCCTATGAGCATGCAACAACTTCTACTGAGCATGCAACAATTTCCACTGAGCATGCAACATCTCCATATGACTCTGCAACCTCTTCCTATGCTCATGCAACATCCTCCAAGGATCATGTAACATCTTCTAAAGATCTTGCACCATCTCCATATGAGCATGTAGCATCACATGTGCCTAAGACAATTGAATCTATGCCTGAAACATCTAAACATGTGTATGAAACACCTTTGCTTGTATATACCACATCATCTGAGAAAACTACCATTACCACTACTCTTTCTTCTTCCACCCCAAAAGAAAATAGAAAGCATCTCCTTCTTCCCACAAACCAAGCAAAAAAAAATAGAGGGCTACTCCAACTCTTGCACAACAAGGACCAAGGCATTCTCAACATCTTAAAACTAAGGGACTAACTATAAAGGTAGTTGCATCAATTCCACATGTGGTATTTTTGGAAATTGACATCATATCTGAAAGGGAGGAGATGTTTGTTTATAGGGACCAATCCCATACACCCAACAACCCAGAGTTGGACTTAGTGGGGGAATCAAACCCTTCTTCCTCTGAATTTGCTAGCTTGGAGATGAACAGGGAATCAATCTCCATGGAAATAGAAGCAGGGGATGAGTTGTCTACCACCGTGAAGAGAATTGAACAATTAGAGAAGCAAATCAAGGCCTATGAACAGAAAGAAAAACAATTGGATAGGTTGGTTCAGTTAGCAACAGAGGAGATTGAAAAATAACAAGGGAAAATGGAGGGATAACATTCTTGATCATTCAGTACAAAGAACATGATGTTCCCTCTACATTAGACACTCCTAAGAAGTTGCAGTCTGCAACCACTCAAATAGATGGGCCCTCTCTTGAGCTATTACTTTGGAAGAGAGATGAGGTGATACAACCCATGAGAAAGAAATGGAAGGAAGAAAAGAAGGAAATGGAGAAGAAGTTTACCAAGGAACTAAAAGAAAATACTATGGAAAATAATAAGCTAAAAGCAAAGATTGAGTAGCTAGCAAACAACAAATCAGATTATTCGATGCAAACCTCCTGCCAGGGTATATGCTTTATTTTTGAAAGAATAATTTTTGAGCTTCCAATTCATGCAATTTTTTTGTGATCATCCCCATAGACTTGATACAACTAGTAATTTCTTCCAAATTTATCAGAAATCCACTGTTGAGCTACAGAACCAGCTTTGTGAATTGTACTTGCATGATATGGTTGTTCCCTATCATTTGAGTTGGAATCCAATTCTATATGTGGGCGATGTGCATATTAAGGCACTAACATCTTTTATTCAGAATAAACAAATTAGGGGGATACATATGCAAACATACAAAGAATAGGAAAAGTCCATTTCATTAAAAATTAGAGGGGAAGCAAAGGACCCTAATTTGGTCTTAAATAAATGGCTATATCTAACAAAGAAACCAATAGTAGTCGATAAAATCCTCTAGGATCAACAAGCTATTCATTCTATGTATCAGGAAGTATTAAGAAGGATTGGAAAAGAATCATTTAAGTTCAATAGGGGTAGGTGGCAAGAGCTTACAGTGGAGCTATAGAGAAAAGAACCACATTCAATGTATAATTATGACACAGTTGTAAGCAGGGGACACCGCTACATCAACTTTGCCAGATCAAACGAACTTGCATGGCTACCACTTACCTTTCGGCTGCCAATTCTTTGGTTTCCCATTCCACACTAGCAAGGAAACATAATCTACATTGTAGAGGGAGAGAATACCAGATGGGAGTAGATCTGGGGGTAGAAAGGGTTCTACTTGAAGGAAGGAGAAGGGCACACAATACCATATGATTTCAGAGACCTAGTCCTCATGTATAATACATGGCCATAATTGCTTGGGGATAAGCAAGATCTTAAGCTGGGGGTGGTGATGAGTGTCATAATTGTCTCTTTTAGTCTCCATCTTTCCTATTTTAAAAGCCATATTGCTACATCTATTTCCACCTTTTAAGCAGAAACTCTAATTAATATTTGGACAAGACACTGTTATTTGTATTATATTTTAATGGATGCCTGTATGATAAAGTAGTTATTTTAAGCATAATGTGGTATAATTAAGTTTGTTTACAATAATATTACTTAGTGAATGAGGATTTCCTCTATAGGACTAACCATTTCTTACAGTAATCAAGAATAATAACCTGCATCAAAGAATATAAAGTTCCTATAGCAAAGGACCAATTCCTTGTAGCTGAAGAACCCACTTCTTGCAGCCAAGGGGCCAGCTCGTGTAGCAAGGCACACAACTACCTATAGCTGTCCAGTAGCAGTCAACTTTCCCTTTTCCAATAGGAATGAGTTTCAGAAGTAACAAGGAGAGAATGAGTATTAGTTGGCAAACATCCCTATTTCAACCAAGAACATGTGAAGATTGGATAAGTCAAAGATAACTGTCCTTATGCCTTTTAGTTAGTTTGCCTATATTACAGTCCTAATTGTAATACTCCTCTTTGAATGTTCCAAGTTCTAGTTTCCTAATACAGTTTTACTTTTCTAAAAATAAAGAGCCCTTCCTCTGTATCATGGGAAGTGGGCCGATTGGTTGTTAGTCTTCGTTAATGTACAAACTGTCATTGGATGTGTATATATTGTTTTCATCTAGTGAATCTAGGTGGTTGGATTTTCTCACGAATGTATTAGCTAGTTGTAATCAATAAAAATAGAGTTTTCAATATAGTTGTTTTACTTTTACTCTTGGATATGGTGATTTGATTGAATGAGTTGATTAAATAGTTGATAAGAGAAAAGGATGCAGTCACTCCAAGCAAGGGCCCACTTAAGGTAGACTGCAACCTATTAGCATTAAATTCATGTAATCTAAATTTAGATCTGAGAACTAGATTTGCTTGATTATATTTCACATTGTTACTCTGTTTTAGTTAGGAAGTAGTTAATACAGTTGGATTCAGATTTTATAAAATAGTTTCCTTGTTTTCAATATTTTCTTCCCTAATTTGCAGATAACATCAATTACCAACTATACACAACCATAGTATTCCAACTCTCAAAATTCTTCAACTATATATACAGTACAAGTACCATCTAAGAAGATACGTCCCCTAGTTTGACATTGTAAATGTAGTACCTTGTAACTAGTGACTCACTTGATGAGGGATACCCTGATTCATTAGTAGAATGCATGCTTTTAGTACATGAGATTTACTAGTTAATAATGAAGTTAGACACATGGATTGGAAAACTCAAAAGACTTGTATTTTAAAGCATTTTGTTCAATTCTTTTCTACTTATTTTAAAGATTGACATGCTTGGAAGATATGAGAAAATTTAATAAATTCTTCTAAAAATGAATCAACTCTAAACTAGGTTATTTAAACACAATGATAGACCCTAATTTGCTTATCACTAACCCACAATATGTTAATTAAAAAATTGGGACAATATTAGATATCAAATTTGTAGAAAAGATAAGCATTCATTGATGTATAGCTAGGGTGTTCAAGATAAATATAGAACAAAAGTTTACCTTGTACTATTAAGGTATCTATGAATGAATAACTAAAGATAAATTACATTCCATGAGATTTGTCATTTTGAAACGAAAAGTGTTTATGTATGTGTGATTAGAAAAATAGATCAATGCCTTAAATCCTGTGCAATAGTCATATGAGCTACTTAAAGGAATAACATATGCTACTAATTTTTTTATAAAGATGTAATATCCTATGTATTTATCTTGCAAAGCTTAATCCCTTAAATGTACCTTGATTTACTAGAATGCAAATCATAATTAATTATCCATCATATTTATCAATTGCGTCACATATTATGTTAAAAATATTTCTATACAACCCTTCATTGTATTACTAATTAGATTAGAATAAAAACTTAGAAAATGTGAGCCTTAAAGTAGAAGAACTTCCCCAAGCAATCAAAAAAATAATGGAGATAATTTACAAAGCAAAAGTGAAAGCATGTCTTATATTAATCTATTGATAAAAGTATACACGTGTAATTATAGTGATTCACTCAATAATGGCTCAAGTTTTTGCTCCCCTAGAGTGTATATTGGATTCCTTTACGCATAAGAAAAGGATTTATAAATATTTTTCTAATCTCTTCCTATAATGTAGATAACTACTATATATAGCTAAGTGACAAGGCTCATCTCACTTATATGATTGACACTTGTCACTTAGAATTATAGTTTATTTTACAATGTTGTTATTAGTTCCTAGAGTGTTACTTAGATTCAATTTCTTAAAAGGTTATGGACCCATATGATGTTCAAGATGCTCTTGAAAAGGCAAGAGAGTTGATGAAGATAACAAGCCTCTTGACATGGAATGTAGCACAATTGGAAAAAGGAAATCATTGCTACATGGTCATAAAGGGAGAAGTATCTCCCTAAGATGACAACAATTCCCTTAAATCACGAGATTGATTTTTCTATGAAGAAACCCTCCTCATGTAGGCACCCCTACTTTCCCTTAAAAGCTCATAAAGACTAGTTAAGACCATCAATAGTATGTGTATTTGCTACATTGTTTAGTGATTACCGACAAGAAGATACTCACCCGTGCCCCTAGAATTGGGTTTGTATGTTGTGTATGCTCTACCCTCACGTCATAGGGTGATCTTGGGCGATAAAAAATGGCCAATGCCTCATCATGGGCTTTACACTCCATGATTAGACAAGGTATTAATGGTGGGATTAAATACATATACACACCTACTTGAATAGTATAGGCGTGTTCATGTGCTTGGCATGTTTTCTTGTGAGAAACCTTTGAATATTCTAAAATCCAAAAATCCAAAAATTATTTGCAAACCTTTGAACACCAAGTGAAAATCCAACTTTGCAAACATTGAAATCCTTTTGCCAAAGGTTGAAACATTTGAATCTAAATTTGAAAGCTAGAGATCTAACACATCCACCTAATAATTCATCCTTTTTATTAAGTCATGTCATCCTTCAAACATCCAAAATTCACCTCAAAAATCTTGAAAGCCCTTCAAATCACCCAATTTAAACCTCAACATAAATTAGTACACCCATTCCTATTTTAGCACTTATGTTCACACAATGGTGCATGCATTAAAATCTCATTGCATCCATTTTTAGGTTTCCAGTCACTCATCCCTTCACCTTTTAGTTCTCGTGTTTATAAACTAGCACCTTTGTCTTGATTTAGCGTATGCATTCTACTTTTGGCCTATCCATCCTAGCACTCACCAAAACTCAAATCCAACTTCATACATCCAATCAAAACCCCAAATCAAGTCATCCCTATTGATTTTGAACCTTGAATAATGCTAAACATCCCCTTACACCTCATCATCCAAATCATCCAATCTTAAAATCCAATCATTATCCACATCATTGAGATCATAATCCAACCTCACCCATCTTAACCCAACATCAAAATCAAAGATCAAGACCTTAAATTGAACCCATCATCCTTAATCTAAACTTGCTTAGGAACTTAGCATATCTAAGTATAGTTACCCAATCAAATTAATCCCTTTCTTAAGAAATTTGCCTATCTTATGTATAGGAATTCATCTCTCATCAAAATCCCTAATCCCTTTCTTAAAAACTTTTCCTATCTTAACTATAGATATTAGTCCCTCATGAAATCCATAATCCAAACCAATCAATTCTCGCTTGAGAACTTTTCCTATCTCACGTATAGAAATCAATCCCTCCATCAACCAAATCAAATCACCCTCTAAGGTCTTGACATTTGATCACCCATTATCTAAATCAAATAATTTGATCCAAACCCATAAATTATATCAAACCACTCAAATTAAACCACCCTCAATTGAGCACCCTAATTAAAGTTAATCAAAACAATCAACCCAAATCCAATCAAATCCATAAGCAACCTCATCTCCACATCACCTTCCAAAATATTCCATAAATCAAACTCACCTCATCCAAATCATCATCCATAATCACATCATGATTTCATGCCCCCATCACAAGATCACAAGGTCAGAAAAATGGATACATGTAACAAAAATCCCTTTAACTCTAGCTTTGGCCAAAATTCACAAGTGGGTCCCTCTCCAACTCATGATTACCCTGACAATACAAGTGACCTTGGAAGTCTTGTAAACCAACTCAAATATGGTGATCCATAAAATCTTGTTAATCCACATCAACATTAACCTTGCTTCTTGGACTCCCTTAATGACAAGAGACTCCATACCAAATTTGACCACTTCATGGATAACCCTAAGGATGATTTTCTTGAGCACCTAATTAACATGAGGGCTAACTCCCTCGACATTATGACATTGAAAAACTCAAGAATCTCATTTCCATGATTCTCCATACTCCCCTACCTTTGAAAATCCATGGGGTCAACTTACCAAACCATCACACCATGACTGTACCAACTATCATGTCAACTAACAAATCAATGGTAATGTGCCTCCTCCTCTACCTCATCAAAATTATGCTTCATCATCTCATCAATGTCAACCATCATCACACTCCCCATGGGTCACAACTCCTTCTAGGACATCTAATCAATACATCCCAAAGCTTTCCAACCCTCAACAATCTCTGTTCCTAACTATGACTAGTCTCATCCATTTACTTCCACCCTTATTTATTTTATAGAGAACCATTCATATTCAATCCGTGCTACCACCATTGATCTCTCATCCACTAACCTCATACAAACCCACATCAAATTATCAACCTACATCACACTATCAACCTACCTCAAACTATCCCACCACATCACATCCTCAACATCAATCATATCAACCCAATCCATCAACATATCAAACTCATCCCACATCCATCTACGCTTTGAATTCTTATAAAACCATGGTGTTTCCACTCACCTCACTATTAGGAAAGGTGTCTCAACCTTGCAATTAAAAAAAGTGCAATTTTTTTGTTATAAAAAAATATAAAAACTCAATTTCTAGGCTATAGGGTTAGTTTTTGGCCAAAATATTTTTTTTGGGTGCTTCGCAATACCATTGATGGTGCCTGATGCATAGATCTCTTCAAGCTCTTCAATTAAGAAAAAAGAGGCCCAATTGGCCTCTTGGATCAAAATTTATAACCTCCGGAAGTTGGGTGTCACGTATTTGATAATGTAAAAACGTGTTGGACACAAGGAAGAGTTGTAAGGGGGAGTTACATGTGTTGATGCATGTTTTGTCATATCATAATGAAACCCTAAGAATTTAGGCACCAATTTTGGGTGGTTTTAGCTCATGGTTTTGTAATTACTGTTTGGCAGTTTCATGTATTGTATCTCGTATATATTAGGTGCTTGATATGGCAGTTGTGTGTCAAAGTCTTATAGATGTTGAGTTACCATCGGATCTCTACTTGGTGACACTCTTGTGAAATATTTCTTTGCAAGTATATTGTAATCTTGTTTATTTGTAAAAAATATATTGGGCAGTGTTTGGAGTGTGGGGTTTTTCTCCCAAAAGGGTTTTCCCCACGTAAATCACTGTATTTTGGTATAATTTCTATTTATGTTTATTTCTGTATAATTTTTGTAACTATTGTAAAAATCTAAAAAGTTTTACATAACCATCCTCTCAAGATTAGTGTAGGAAGTTATTCTACTAACTTAGCTTCCTTGCAAGTGCTATCAGAACTTGATCACCTTTGGTTTCAATTCTGGGTTGTTAGGTTTTTTGAACTAATCAAGTTTTGAGTGGGAGCTTGTGCAAAAGATACTTTGTGATGTTGTTGCAGGAATTTTCAGATGGTGAGCACATTAGGGAGAATAGAGGTAGAAAAAATTTCTAGTAACAATTTTGAGATGTGGAAGTTGAAGATGGAAGATCTGTAAATTGAGCGAGATCAATGGGATGTTGTTGATGAGCATGTTTCAAGGCCTACAAATGCTACTTTGATTTCTCAATATGATGTTATGGACTATAAATCTAAGGGTCCAATTAGATTGTGTCTAGAAGACTTTGTTTTAATCAATGTCCATGAAGAGTCCTCTACGAAGAAACTATGGAAGAAACTTGGTGAGATATATCAAGTTAAATCTTTAGTGAACAAGATTTTCTTAAGGAAGAAATTGTATTCCTTAAGAATGGAAGAGGATGGATAAATTGCGGACCACCTAGAAGCATTCAATATGTTAGTGGCTCAATTGGTATCAGTTGGTGTAAAAATGGATGAGGAGGAGAGATGCCAGATCTTGCTTTGTTCTTTGCCTGATTCATGGGATTTTGTTGTTATGGCTATTGGGAGTACTTATGTTATCTTGAAATTTGAAGATGTTGTGGGTTCTTTTCTTTCTAAAGAGATGAGGAGGAAGGTATCCATCAGTGCCAAAGAGGCCCTAAATGTTCATTGAAGACCTAAAGAAAAAGGCAAGAAGAGTGAGAAGCATGACAAATCCAAGTCCAAGGGGAGATCCAAATCTCCTGGAAAGTCCAAAGTTATTTACTAGAACTATAGTAAGCCTAGACATTTCTATAAGGAGTGCAAAGTAGAAAAAAGAAGAAAAAGAAGAAATTTTATTCTGATTCTGAGTCTGAGAAGGAAGATGGTGATGTGTTCATTGCATCTTTGGCCACTCATGTGGGTAATGATGCATGGTTAATTAACTTAGATGCATCTTTTCATTTGACCCCTAATAGAGATTAGTTTTCTGAATATGAAGAATTTGATGGGGTAAGGTGTACTTGGGTGATGATTCTCATTTAAATATTATAGATCATGGTAAATTTAAAATTAGATTTCCTGAAGGTAAAGGAAAAATGATTAATGGTGTGTTTCATATCCCTAGATTGGCACAAAATTTACTATCTATGAGAAAATTAATAGATGCAGGTGTGCAGGTAGTCTTTTCTGATACATGTTGTAATATGGTTAGAGGTGCTATGGTGATCGCTAGAGGTGTCATATTTGGCACATTATATAAGCTTGATGCATGCACTATTGAGTGCAATAGTACTTTTTGTGAAAAGCAAGTTTGTGACTACTTCATTGGAAAAGGAAAGGGCTTCTTCTTCAGCGGATGGTCATGGCTTCTAGGCACCTAAGGGTGCTTTTTCTTTTGAATCAAAATTACCTGTAGAGAAGACTGTGTTATGGAACCAAAGATTAGGTCACATTGGCAAAAAGGGTTTAAGGACCTTGAAAAATAAAAACCTTATTGAAGGGTTGACTGATTGTAATCTTGATTTTGATTTATGTGAGCATTATATTTATATGATAAACAAAACCACATTCATTTTTACTTGAGTTCTCATAAATATTGTGGTATATTGGATATTATTCATTCTGATGTGTTTGGTCTTGTAGATATTCCTTCCATTGGAAAATTCACATATTATATTTCATTTATTGATGATTATAGCAAAAAGACATGGGTATATTTTCTAAAGAGTAAATCTGGAGTTTTTAGTCAATTTAAAGAATTTAAAGCAATGGTTGAGTTGAAGACTGGAAAGAAAATAAAATGTTTGAGGACTGATAATGGTGGTGAATTTTGCTCTAATGATTTTAATAGATTCTATAAAGATTGTGGCATTTAGAGACAAAAGACAACTTCATATTATCTACAACAGAATGGACTTGTAGAAAGTGATGCAAAGAAAGAACTCAAACAAGATTAACTTGATACATCACAAATAGGGTTTCAATACAAATGATGCAAATGTGCATTCTTGTTCATTCTTGGCAACTTGCTTTTAAAGCCTAAAACATGGGGCATCAATTTAGACCTTTTTGGTCATAACTTTCATTATAGACCTAATATTCAAAATGTAAGGACTGTCTAGGATACCCTTTTGTCCCTTACTAAACATATGTCAAAATGGGATAGGGTTGTTTTGTATGGGATAGGGAAAAATAAGGTTGTTCCAAACTAGGAACCCTAGTTAGGGTTCAGACCTGTGCTCAGTAAAAATGTCATAACTCACTCAAAACATAATTAAATCACATGAAACCAAAATAATTTAAAGATTAAAACATAGAATTAACTTTACCAATCATTTGGAGGACCGTCCTAGACTATATAGAGTCGTACCATGCGTGTTTTTAAACTGCAACTTTTAGAAAAACAAACTTGCAAACCTCCCCTTAGTAAAATTATCATAACTTATTCAAATCTCCATGAAAATGATCCAAACAAGAAGAGTTGTAAACTAGAAACAAATATGTTTCCATCCATATATTATATTCTTTGATATGATGCCATACCAAGCTGTACAAATTGAAATAACAGGCCTGCAACGTTGGAATGCACAGAAAAATAGGGTTTTCATTCATCAAATATTCAAAAACAATGTCTCTCCTCCTTATTCAAGTTTTGAGGGTGCCTTTATACATTTCCCATCAATTCCAACTATTTAGAAATGGTTTCTTGATTTGTTTATAATTATTTCTTGATTTTTGATTTGTAACTATGCCTTTTTGAGCAACATGACCACTTTTATAATTTTTTTACACTTTTTAATCAAAGACCCTATTAACACTTCAAAAATGGATCAACATGATCCCAAATGGTCATAAATGACCTTATTAGATCAAAACACATCAAAATTACCTTAAAACATACTTCAAGGTGATGCTCCTACATCACACCCCCTAGGGAAAAAAATTTGAGTTCCATCTCGAATGATGATCAACTACTTTTTTTTCCACTTCCTCCAATTGTGTTGTAGTCTTAACTGTCCTTTGACCTCCTCTCAATCTTCTCCATGCTTGACTCGATCTGTGCCCTATTTCTTGGTTTGCACTCTTTTCTTCCTCTCTTTCTTCTTACATATTCGCTTGCTTACCAACTTCTCTGCTTGAAGACTCCAAGATTCTATGTCTCCTTCATATGCCTCATTACTGTTGTCCATTTCTTCATCTTCTATCAAGTGTGCATGCTTGAACAACTTTCCACACTGTTCAATTTCTTTATCCAACAAATCATACTCATTACCAATAATCAAATTTGCAGCTTTCTCATACAAATTCTCATGGAAATTGAAACTTTCCATGTGTCCACCTTCAACTTGTTTAATCTCCGTCATTTCATCATTCAATTCAAACAAATTAGAATCAAAATATGCATTATTTACCTCATTTGTCTTTGCTGTCCCAATTTCTTTGTCATCATTTATCGCTGCCATATCCATATCTTCATGGTCTTCTATCAAGCCTCCTTCAAGCAACTTGTTTATTTTCACCATCTGCTCTTTCCATAGGAGATCATTATGTTCTTCATCCACTCATTCATCATACTGAGGCTCGTCAAGATTTGTCATCTCTATGTCTGCACTCACTGCAAATTCTTTTTCTTCATCCTCCCAAGGATTTGTTATCGCTGCTGCAACTCCACACTTAACCTCTTCATTCATGTCTTCAAAAAGACATTCATATGCTACCATATCTTCTTCTTTTTCACTCTTTTTCTCCATACATGCTGCCATAATCTTCAAGTTATCAACTAGTTCATGAGTTTCCTCTTTTTCCCATCACTGTCCTACACATTCCATATCCTCTAAAGGACCAAACATCGCTGCAATCTCTCGTTCTACCTCGTAAAAAAGGCATGCTACTGCTGCATCTTCTTTTATCTTCCACTCTTTGCTTTCATCTTCTCTTTTCAAGGTAATCATCTGTTTCCTTCTTCTTTTTTGAATAATCATTTGTATGGGCCACTTCACCTTCTTTCTCATTGGCCAATGCCAAACATTTTCTTGAGATGCTTTCTCAAGACACTACTTCAATACAAGCTCAATACATTTTTCAAACTCTACAACTAGGCTTATCCTATTGTCTTTCATCTTCCCCTTTTGAGTTTGTTGTTGCATCTTGCTATCTCTTCTATTTTCTTGGATTCTTCTTGTGATACCCTCAAAACTTAAAAAACAATGTTTGTCCTCCTTATTCAAGTTTTGAGGGTGCCTTTATACAATTCCCATCAATTCCAACTGTTTAGAAATAGTTTCTTGATTTGTTTGTAATTATTTCTTGATTTTTTATTTATAACTATCTTTTTAGCAACATGACCAATTTTATATTTTTTTTACACTTTTTAACCAAAGACCCTATTAACACTCCAAAAATGGATCAACATGATCCCACATGGTCATAGATGACATTATTAGATCAAAACACATCAAAATGACCTTAAAACATACTTCAAGGTGATGCTCCTGCATTAGAAAAAATGGACAAGATACTAATGGAGAAGACTATGAGTATGCATAGTGGTGCTAGTCTATAACAAAAGTTTTGGGCTGAAGCTATTGCCACTGCTTGCTATCTGATTAACAAGTCTCCTACATCAGCCCCCATTGATAAAATATCTATGGAGGAGTGGTCAGGTCACAAGCCTTCATGAGACATCTTAGAGATTTTGGTTGCGAGGCATATGCACATGTGCCAAAGGAGAAGTGAACAAAACTGAAGAATAAGGCTGTGAAATGTATCTTCATCATGTATAGTTATGGTGTGAAAGGATACAAGAAGTTGAGGAGAGCTCATCTAGCTCTAAATATTCAAAAGAGGAGGAAGAACCTCCAACTCAACTTGTTCAAAGGTCTACAAGGCATAGATAAACACTTGAAAGATATTCACCTGATGATTGAAGATGTATTTTTGCTTTGAATTAATGAACCAAGATCTATAGAAGAGGCATTAGATATGAATGATGCAGAGTCCTTAAAGATTGCTATGGATGAAGAAATGATAGGTTTAAAAAAGAATGATACCTGGGATCTAGAACCATTACCTGAAGGATGAAAACCTTTTGGTTGTAAATGGGTGTTCAAGAAAAAGATTGGTTTAGATGGAGCTATTGAGAAGTACAAAGCACGGTTGGCTGCAAAAGTTTACTCTCGAGTTGAGGGTGTTGATTATAGTGAGATATTTTCTCCTGTTCCAAAAATGATAGCCATTAAATTCTTGCTTTTTATTTCCCTAGCTTATGATCTAGAGGTTGAGTAAAAGGATGTGAAAACAACTTTCCTTCATGGTTATTTTAGGAGGATATTTATGACACAGCCAGAGCACTATGTGATGAAAGGTAAAAGTAATGTGGTTTGTAAATTAAGGAAATTTGTTTATGGCCTCAAACGGAGTCCTAGGATGTGATACCAAAAAATTGAAATATATGTGTTGAATTTGGGATTTGAGTGTTCTAAATCAAATCATTGTGTTTATTATAAATTTGATGGTGATCGTTTCCTATTTATTGCATTATATGTTGATGATATGTTATTTATTGGTAAAGGAAAAGGAATGATTTCAGAACTAAAGTCTCAACTTGTAGCTAAATTTGAAATGAAAGAACTTGGAGCAACTAAACACATTCTTGGGATGGAAATTAGAAGATATAGAGTGAACAAAAAACTATGGCATGGTCAGAGTAAGTATGTTAACTCAATTTTACAGAGGTTTAACATGCAAGATTGTAGACCATTATGTGTTCCTCTTACAGTTTGAATAAAGTTATCTGCTTCACAATGTAAAACATCCCCATTAGAGATGGAAGATATGAGTAGAGTGTCTTACCAGAGTGCAGTTAAAAGTTTGATGTATGTTATGGTCTGTACTAGACCAAATATTTCCAGAGCAGTGGGAGATCTTTCCATATATATGTCTAATCCTAGTAGAGTTCATTGTGACGCAGTTAAAAGGATCTTTAGATATGTGTGGGGTACCTCAGAGTAGTCCTTGTATTTATCATGGTAATTTGATAGTAGGTGGATGTAAGGAAAGCTAAGTGTGGAAACGCCTTCCTAATGCCAATTTTTAGAAGAGAAATGCAGATAGTACATTTAATTTCCAATTATAGTCCATTAAAGATGCACATTATTCAGAATAACAGAGTAGACAATTTAAACAACACACAGAATGAACATCAGATTTACATGGGAAAACCCTTTACGGGAGAAAAACCCACACACCAAGAAAAGTCACTTTGTATTACAGTAAATGAAGTTTACATATAGAGTTGCAGACTTTTGCTTCCACATATGCTTAAATTCATAGTAACCAAAAGGGTAGAAAAACATTTCTCTAATCAACCTCACACACTGTTCAACTGAACAATTCAATGATTGCTTTACATAGTTGCAATGTAGACACATCACATTCGGTTACCATAGAAAACTATATGTTCTGCATTCCAAGCAATACCAAAAACTAATCGATTTAGTTCTTGAAGGCAAATGGTCACTTTAGGTTTAACTGTCAGTGCCCTAATCAAAACTTTGAAGAGACTCCAGACAATCTCTCTTCAACATCCTTTTGTCTCCTTGACAAGAGCCAACACTCCAAGCTTACTCCAAGCCTTCACCAACACTTCGCATTGGAGTATCAAGGAGACTCAAGACAAAGTCTCGTCGAAGACTTAGGTCACACCGATGGAGAGCCAACACTTTCTATCAGCTGTTGAAGAGACAACTTATAAACTCCCACCAAATTAATCAACTCTTGCCAATATGAACATTCTTCCACCATTCTCTTTCTTAGCACTGACCGGGTCACACAAAGTTCAACCTATCACCATATCGATGGGACAACATATTGACTCCCACCGATATAAGCATGACACTTCGATGAAGAACATATCATTCCATGTGGTCCCCACTACCATGTCATCGCCATGTCACCAAGTCATACATCCTCCATCGACATCATCTAATCCCCACTCTTCACTTAGAATCGATTGGGTCTCACCAAGGCATCCACACTGGCAAGTGTTGGCCATATCGAAGAGACTCAGGATAGAGTCCTACCGAAGGCACTAAGTCACTTTGATATGCTTTGTATCAAGTTGTCAAAGGAACTGCTTAGAAGCTCCTAATGAAAATGGATAGTTAGGCCGATGAAGGAATAAATACAGAACACGACAGATGAAATATCAAGCCAGTAATTTGAGGCACATTTTCCAACATGCTCCCACTTGACGAAGAACTTACTGGCTTCTTCCAATGCTTGAAGTTACTGAATGTCATAGGCCCCAAGGCCCATCGAATTGGCACACCATCTATACTTATTTGTGCTCACAGGCTTAGTCAATGCATCAGCAACATTCTCCAAAGTATCCACTTTTTCCAGATTAACCTTTCCATCCACCATATCACGAACCAAATGGTACTGAACATCGATATGCTTCATCTTAGCATGGAAAGTGGGAATTTTTGCTAAACAAATAGCACTCTGGCTGTCACAATAGATAATAATCTTCCCAACATCAAACCCAATATTAGAACACAAACGTCTAAGCCAAATGGCTTCCTTACAAGCATGAGTTGCTGCCATGTACTCAGCTTTAGTAGTGGACAAAGCGACTACAACCTGCCACTTTCTCATCCAACTAACTGCACCACCAAACAACGTGAATACATATCCACTGGTGGATCTTCTACTGTCAATTTCCCCTACCCAATCAGAATCCACATATCCACGAATGCTAAATGAACTCTTAGATCCAATAAAGTTACCATGATAGCACAAGGCGTACTCAACAGTACCCTTTAAATATCTGAAAACTCTTTTCACAGTATCTCAATGCGGTCTTCCTGGATTAGCCATAAACTGAGTAAGCACTCCCACTGCTTGGCCAATGTCTGGCCTTGTACAGATAATTGCATACATTAAACTACCAACTGCACTCGCATAAGGCACCCAAGTCATGTCCTCCATCTCAGTAGGAGATTTTAGACAATCTTCAACAAATAGCTTCATTTTGTGCAACACTGGAACAACTAGCTGCTTGCAATCTGTCATATTAAATCTCTCAAGGATAGTATTAATATACTTGCTCTGGCTTAGCCAAAGTTTTCTATTTGCCCTATCCCTTCTAATTTCCATCCCCAGAATATACCTAGCTACACCTAAATCTTTCATTTCAAATTGTGCTGAAAACTGAGATTTCAATTTAGAAATCATACCCTTACCATTCCCAATGAACAACATATCATCCACATACAGGGCAATAATAAGTAAATGACCATTTTTAGTTTTATAGTACACACAATCATTTGATTTTGATCTCACAAATCCCAATGACAACATAAATGTGTCAAACTTTTGGTACCACATTCTAGGTGACTGTTTTAAACCATACAGAGATTTCTTTAACTTGCAAACCGAATTTTCTTTACCTTTTTCAACGAAGTGCTCTGGCTAGGACATATAAATTTCTTCTTCCAAATCTCCATGAATAAATGCTATCATCACATCCATCTACTTGATCTCTAAGTCATACGCTGCTACAAGTGACAATAGAAATCTGATAGATGTCAGCTTAGCTACATGAGAAAATATTTCTCCATAATCAATTCCCTCTACCTGGGAATAACCTTTCGCGACCAACCTAGATTTATACTTTTCAACACTGCCATTCAAACCAATTTTCTTTTTAAATACCCATTTACAACCAACAGGCTCTCAACCTTCAGGAAAAGGTAACAAATCTGAAGTTTCATTCTTTTTCAATGATGTCATTTCTTCATTCATGGCTTCCAACTAGGAATCTAAATCAGACATATTAATTGCCTCTTTTACAGTCCTAGGCTCATTAGTGTTAGTAATCAAAGCAAAGGCACAACTAGAATCCAATATAGAATATCCAAACCTTTCAGGTTGCCGCTTCTCATGTGTAGACCTCCTCACAAGTTGAGGCTGAGGTTGTGGTTCTTCTTCTTGTTCAGAACTTTCAAAACTGCTTGAGCTCTCCTCAGTATCAGGTACACTTGGGATTCATAGATCCTCTTTATCTGGAGTTAGAGGAATTTCAACTACATCATTCTTCTTTTATACTTCTTTTACCTTTGGTTGTAGATCAATAGAAGAAGGTTTCAGCTCACGAAAGATTACACTTCTATTGTACAATACCTTCTCAGTAATCAGATTCCAAAGCTTGTATCCTTTCACACCAATGCCATAACCAATGAAGATACATTTTACATCCTTGTTTTCCAATTTAGATCTTTTCTCATTCGGCACATATGCATATGCCTCACAGCCAAAGGCTCTAATGTGTCTTAAAGAGGGCTTCTTACCAGACCATGCTTCCAAAGGTGTTTTGTCAACAAGTGCCAAAGTAGGTGAATAATTAACCAAGTAACATGTTATAGCCATGGCCTTAGCCTAGAATTTCTATTCTAGACTAGCACTGCTCAACATACTTTTTGCTCTTTCCATCAGCGTCCTGTTCAACCTTTTGTTGATGGTGGTATTAGCATGCAACAACGCAGGTGTGATTGCTAGTTTCACACCTCTCTTGAAATAGTATCTTACCCTAGGTAAGACTACTCCAAGGATAATACAACTAGGTCTTAGCTTGCTTGGAATCTCTCAATTGGTATGTTCTAGCTGTTCCTACAAGGGGTCTTACATGCAATCTGCAAATCTTCAGGTTTGGGGCAGCAAATACACATAAACCCTATTATGATTTTCAGCTGATGAACAAGATGAGATGCTGCTGAGATTCTTAATCTAACAACTAACAATGATTTTTAAAATAAAATGCAAAAGGGTTAGGGTTTTAGAGGGATCTTAAGTGACATTCACAATGCCAAGGTTATCTTCAGTAGACAAACATTCCAAAACTTTGAACCAGCTTCCTAAGTTACCAAACTGAAATGGGTGTTACAATGCTGCAGAAAACGGTGTTATCTTCAATGGAGGTCAACAAATTTTTAGATCACATTCATTTGTTAAATACCCAATGAACAGCGCAACTTAACTTGTGAAATGTAATTAAACTTTAGCACAAATAATCATCCCAGACTAACTTTACACAGCTATTTACCATCAGCAAACAACTAAAAGTATGGACTTAGAATGTTCATCAAATACTTCAGCAAACCATGAATATTATGAAAGCACAACTAATCTAACTATGGGAGAGCAAGATGCGAACCATGAAAACCAAAAGATGAATCAACACAAGATACAAATTCTTAGATTTACTGTAGAAACTTGCTTTGTATTAGCTCAAATGGCATCGAGTCAACAATTTGGTATCAAAATCTCTCTTACAAATAGTGGAAATGGCAGCCCTTTATATAGAAAGAAGCATACCCTAGCCCTCAAATGAACGGTGCAGATTAACTCAACACCGACGGTCTAGATTATACAATTATAATAGCTTACATCAATTCCTAGATTATACTTTGTCCTTTATGAAAAAGATGAAAAACAGTCCCAAATACATTGAATCTTGTCATTTTGACTAGCCAACTCAGTATATGAATAGAAAAGAGCATTTTGGAAGCAAGAAAAAGACAAAATAGAGTCACATGCTACCCCGAATACAACAATTTACAATTGTGACAGGATTGTATTATTAGAATATTCAAAATAATGTTAAGACTCCTTGTCCAAGTTAATTTTGTCTTCACTGACCAGCTTGTTGCGATAAGTCAACTAAGCATCGAGTGCAGGATTAATGTCAGATGGGTCTGGATCCTTCAAATGATGTATCTGGTAATCAAACACTTCTAGTTCCTGACTGAATTTGCCATGTATTCTTTCTATCTCTGCCCCTGCCTTCTGAAATGCCTTGAACTCAGCTTTGAGGTCACTTGCCTTG
Source organism: Cunninghamia lanceolata (assembly GCA_027924645.1). Classification (NCBI taxonomy): domain Eukaryota; kingdom Viridiplantae; phylum Streptophyta; class Pinopsida; order Cupressales; family Cupressaceae; genus Cunninghamia; species Cunninghamia lanceolata. The sequence continues at coordinate 9,563,754 of BSBN01000669.1, forward strand.
TCCAATCTTTCTTCCATACTGAGTGTAGTGTCTTCAAAAATTACCTTATGTAACTTATCTTTGCACTTCTCAACATCAAAAGGGGCATAATCATCATAAGACGCTTCTCTGCAATCCCTCAAAGAGTCATTGATGTCGTATATGACTGATCTCAACTCCTCATCTGCTAGTTTATATGCTTCTTTTATGTGCTCAAAGGTTTCTTTTCTCAAAAGTAGTTGTTGATACCATTCAATAGCCTTTGGCAGCTGATTCTCAGTCAAAATATTTTCTACAACCAGAGTCTGAGCTGGCAACTCTTGGATACCTTTTATTCGGGGATACATATGTGAATAATATTCATCAAAAGAATCACATTCTTCGCGCAAGTCCTTCCATCTGTTATGCAATTCTACCAGTCTTTTATGTGCTTGAGCAGAGGCACTTATAGCTTCACATCCCATTTCAAAAACTTTTAGCAACCAATTTTATGTGCCTTGGGACTTTGACCTTACATCGCTCAACTTAGTCATTTCATCAGTAGATAGGAAAGTAGGTATCATCCTTATGTCTCCTCCTGCATCTACTGGCTTTATCAAAAATTGAAGACATGCCCGAAGTTCTTCATTTTACTGTTTTAAGTCTTTCTTAGACATTTCATCTTTATCCAACTGTTCCAAAATTGATGTAACTAAGTCTTTGAAATCATCCACTCTCTGAGCACGAGTGGCTGGACCTAGATCAATGATTGATATGACATAATCCTCTGCCCTAACTTGTTCTCTTGCTGTATTAGCTGGCAGGACCGCTATTTCTGCTATCCTCGATCCTGATTCATTTTTATAAATCCTTGATTGAATCTTAGCTTTTTTTGTTTCTTAGGCTTCTGAGCCTGCGATAGGATAGCACTCAGGTCAAGCTGCATTACTTCCACTTGTGGCTCAAGATACGCCATTCTTCCTTGTAACCACTCAAGAGCGAAAGATTTGTTTACTTCAGAAGCTCCATCAGATATAGCCAACTCTTTGGATTGTTCTTATTCTTGCTCTTCATTCTTTTCTGGACTTTTCTCTTTTTCCTTTTCTTCTTCTTGTGCCAAGTCCTTCAGATTTATCACTTCATTCTCTTATGCAGATTGGAAAACTTCTTCTGTTTGATCTTTGTCCAAAGGACTATCAGATATGTCAATAGTTTCCACATCAGTTGAAGGTTCATGGAAGCCTTCATTGTTTACTTCAGATAATACCTCCTTTTCTTCCTCAAGTGCTGTTTCTGGCTCTTTCAACCCAAATTCTGCACACACCTTCTCAATCCCAGGCAGCAGTGGTACCGCCAATGAATCTGCAGGCATTTGTGAAATAGGGACAGCAGAAGAGATGGTTAAGGAAGGCGAACTGACCTGTGTCAGGTTAGTCAAGACTGGTGATAGGGAAGAAGAAATGACAAGGGGTGAAGAAAAGGGGAGCGAAGGTAGAGGAAGAGGGGTGAAAGGATGGTAGAAATGGGAGGCAATGATAAAGAAAAAGAAGTTGTGAGTGTAATGGTAGTGGAAGGGTATGAGATGGCAAGAGTGGAGGAAACAGGGCTGCTAGAGTCACTGGAAGAAATTGCCATTGAGCAAGAAGTGGTGGTGATGATAGAGGTAGGAGAGGTGGTAGGAGATGCTTCTTGAGTTATGGAGGTCGAGATTATGGGTGAAGTGGATGTAGCAGAGGGAGGAGAATTGGAGGGAGAAGTGGCAGCGGAGATTGTGACAGGGGTGCCAGTATTTTGGGTAGGAGATTAGGCAGTTGGAGGATTGGAATCATTCTTAGTTGTGGTAGCCTCTTTGTCAGCTTCTTTTACTTTTACCCTCTTAGCCTTAGAGCTTTCCCCAACACCACTTGGCATATCTTTTCTCTTGGAAGTCATGGTCCTGGTTGAGGGAGGTTGATCTTTCTTTTGGGGAGACCTTACAAATGGCTTCTTCATCTTCTTTACTTTTTCTGCCAGAGATGTGTGCTCCTCACTATCTGATTTCTATTTTTCAACTAGCTCTACCTCATCTGTAACCTAAATGGGTTCATCCTCCTCCCCCCCAGAGTCTTTGTCTGATTCCACTGCTGTATAGGTAAGATGGATTCCCTGTCCATTCAGAATAGTCACTTGAGCTCTAACCCAGGCCTTGCGCAATCTGATTGGCTCCCTCATAACAACATCTAGGGAGCTCTCCTCTGCATTTGCCCAATTTGGCAATGGAATGGGCTGATGGTATTGTGTCTCCCATGGTCCTCTGACCATAACATTTTCATCAGCTTGCAACTGATCAAGGATTACCATTATATGAAACCTTTTGATGAAGTCCCGAGGCAGCGTTGCATGTGCCTTCTTCATAATCTCGTAATCATCTGGGCAGTTGGCCCAAAAGTCTTCAATATGCACTTTGTGGAAAGCTTCTTACTTACAAATCTTTCCATCACCCTGTTTGGATCAAAATGACCCCTTGCATTGTAGTAGTGTAAATTCAAGAGTTGCAGCTCTTTGTCAGAATGTTCTGCTGATGCTAGAGAAGGGCATGCATAGAGTCCCTTGCCAAACTTGATAGGGAATTGAACATGGTATCAGTTGCCTAGACAGTTCCAGAAGTACTGTCTTATCATCAGGATATCAAGGGATTCTATAGGCCATTCTAGTGAAACCTTGCACCCTTATGTATATAAATTTCTTGAATTGGATATACCACCTGCCATACTTGGTTACCTCATTCATGGCCTCAATAGAAATCCTCAATGTTGTGTTACCCTGTAATTTTCTAGCTATATACATTATGAATGCATCATTTACCCTCTTGAAGTGTATTAGTGATTGAGATAAAGTTAGCTGTGGGTAGCATTCATATACTTTAATTTGAGTTTTCTCATCATTTCCAACTTCGCCAACCTTGGACAGTCCATCGTAGTGATTCATTCTTGCCAGTGCATAGACAATATAGGATGTCCACCTAAAGTATTGGTTTTCACTGAAATTGCTGAAGGCTTCATGGATGTTGTTGCTAAGGATCTAGGCCCAGTGGAACTTGGTTCCCTTTAATATCTCTGTGATTATGACAAACATCCAATCCTCAAAGGTTGATGCTCTCGGTAACCCATATATTCTGCTCAAAAAGGTCACTATGTCCCCGATCTCGTCATGGAAGTCACTTTTGTAAAGTACTCTAGGGAGCTTGATGAGAGCAGACTTTCTGCTTTTAACCCAATGGTCATTTATATACTTCCTACATCCCTCTACATCTTTATTGTATGTTGCCTGTGATCCCTTTTTATCTGGCATAGTCACAACTTTTTGCCAGGGGATGTCCAAGATTTCAGCTAAAGAAGGTGGGGTCAAGTCAGCCAGGATATCCCTATTTGTTGTCTGAATTGTCCTGGTCATAATGTCGTATCTATCCACACAGGTGGCCATCAGTTCTGCACACTGTATTGAAGTAGGGAAGGCAACTGCTTGTGCAATACCACTATCCCTGAATATTCTAGCTCTGGGGGTTGGATTTGGACCAAAGACTATTAGTCTGAAGTCATCTAGGTTGATGTGACCTAAGTCTGTGTCCCCTACATTACTCCATCTAGAGTGGACCTTGGTTTCCAGAGGGACTCCTTTGAACTCATACTTCATTGCTTGGGCCCGAGCAGTCATTTAGTCTACAGGACCAGACCTTATAAGTTTGATATACCGAAGAAACTCCTAACATACTCCTAAGTTTTAGATGAATCAATGTAAATCTGCTATTTACTATTAACATGCTTATGAAGGAAAGTTAAATCTAACTGTAATAACATTGCATGCAATCAAATATCTAATGTTGCAAGAAAATTCATGATAATTACCATTAACAATGCCTTACAACATTCATTTCATCATTTTGAACTATCTTCCCTTTGAAAATTTCAAGAAATTCAGTCATTTACACAATTTTGCGCTAATTTGAGGGTTGTCCGACCCTCAAAAGGAAAAGTGTTGAATTCGAGGTCATCCAACCTTGGCAGGGAAATCGGGCTGGTCTGACCACATGTTTTACTTCCTTTCAAGCCTTTTGAGTTTTAGCGTAGATTACAAGGAGTACCGACCTGCGTGGGATTTGGAGGTCTCCGACCTCCGATGGTTTGTCAAGTCGGTCAGTTGAGATTTCAGCACAAAGTCTTATCGATGTAAACTATATTGCATTTGTGAGGAAATCAGCCCGGTCTGACCTGCACGAGTTTCAGTTATTACCAACCAAGTCAGCGAGAGGGTATTACAGTGCAGGTCGGATGGGGTCACCTTGAGCGCAAACGTCAATGTAAGCTCTAAGCAGGATTTTGAGTGGCATCGACCTTGCAGAGGAATGTGTGTCATCCGACCAAGTCGGAGACATGGTCTTTTGGCGCAAAGTCAGAGCGAAGACCTTTTAGCGTAAAAAGGCAACTTTATGATTTGCGGGGCTTAAGGGACCTTTCGACCAAGTCAAAAAAAAGCGTTTTAGGCACGTTGGTTGGACGAGGTTGATTTTGGTGCCAAATGAAACTAAGTGCTTGGCACGAGTTTTGGAGGTCTCCGACTGACCGAATGATGGTTCATTTTGCAGGTCGGTCAGACCTCGTTTTAGCGTCGAAATGAAACTAGGGTTCTATAGGGCAAAATTCCTTGAATTTTAATTTTAACACATGATGGCTTCATTCACTCTCACAGTGGACCTAAACTAGGGTTTTGAATGGAAATCTCACAATTTTATGAAACCCTAACCTTAAAAAAAACCTGATTCAATCAAACAATTTCTTCAAAACCCTAATGACTAGCATCAAAATCCTAACTGTTTGCCAGTAAAAACTTCGAATAGCAAGGTTGAAACCCTACCTGGTTGAAATGGCGGCATGTTTGGCTTGCACAGATAGGTCACAGGTTCAAGATAGAGCAAGTTTGTGGAGTGTGAATGGAGCTCCAGAATTTCTAGCCTTAAAACGCGATCAAATGACTCAAAAACTTGATTAATTTCCTTATAAACCTCTCCCAAATCTACCATTAATGCACATGCATATGACCTATTAGTTTTTTAGGGTTTGCGCAAATTTCCCTTAGCTTAGACCTGGCGGAGAATTTTGGTATGTCGGACTTGGTCGGACGGGGTCACATTCAGCGCCAAGCTTGGAGGTTCAATTAACACAATTTTGCGGAGGAATCGGGTTCATCTAACTTGCGGGCCTTTCAGGGTTGTCCGACTAAGTCGGTGATCACTGATTTTGGTGCAAGTTGGAAGAGGTCGATTTCAGTGCAGAAGTCTGATTCAATTGTTTTTAGTGCTAGGTCGGATAGACGGGAAATCAGCGCAAAGGTTGGAGCGATGGGATTTTAGCGCTAAGGTCAGAGCATTGGGAATTTAGTGCTAAGGTCAGTTGAAGGGCAATTTAGTGCAAAATGTTATTTCAAGGCCCTTAAAGGGAAAATAAGGACTCATCCTAGCAGATTTTTGAAGTGTTTTTTGATATCATCTTTCCATCAAGGTCAAAATGCACTTTTGACCACACAGTCACTTAGGAGATAAGAAGATCCAATGACTCTCTAGCCAAATCAAAAGAGGGGGTCTCCATTTTGAATGGGGTGTGTGTGCGAGGCACAACACCTTTCAACAACTCCATTCTACTGTGAAGTATAAGGTGTAGTTTTATGCCTTTTAATCCCATGGTCTTTGCAATACCTTTCGAAATCTATAGAACATAATTCATCGCCATTATCCGTCCTCAAGCATTTAATTTTTTTACCAGTCTGATTTTCTACCAAGGTTTTAAACTCCTTAACCGACTAAACACTTTTGATTTACTTTTTAGAAAATACACAAAAGCTCTTCTCAAATAATCATCTATAAATGAAACATAATATTTAGATTTCAATAACGAAGAAACATTCACTGGACCAAATACATCAGAGTGAACATAATCTAGTATGCTAGAAGATTTATGAGGACTAGAGTAAAAAGAAACACGATGTTGCTTTCCATGAATGCAATGTTCACAAAATTTAAACTCAAGGTTACAATCATCAAGCCCTGCAACCAAGTTTTTGTTTTTTAAGGCTTTTAAGCCTTTTTGCCCTATGTGGCTGAGTCTATGATGCCACAACATGGTTTTCTCTACTAGGATTTTCACCTCCAAGGAATTCACACCCAGAGGAATGTCATTCTCCTTCCCTACATGAGTAGCTTTGCTTGACTTTATAGAGACATGTTGATCATGATGTTAGTCATAAACAAACATAGATAAGGAAATGCAAATCAAACCTTTATCATCTTGAAAGATACAATGAATTTAGAGAATTCATAATCCAAGTCTCCATGGATTAGTTCATAATCATCTAACGTTACTCAGTGGTTTGATGTGCGTTGTTGTTTTCTATTCAAGGGGCCTTACGTTTCTGTTTCCAAGAAATTCATTTGGATAATCTTTTCTCACCTATTTTCTATAAATTTCTTAGCAAACAAGGTTAAATCCTACTATACTCAACCAGATGATGTAGATATTATGTAAGTTTGATCAATTCTTCTGCATATCAACTCTTATTAACTGAATTTCACCTCTGTACTATAAATTTAAACAAATGATGTACTTATAAGCATATATTTTCATGATTACTATTATTGTTCATGTTCATTTGCATGATATTTATCATTTCAACATGCTATTTGCTCAAATATGCTAAGGATGTTCAGTTATTTATGAGATATCAGCATATTTTTTGTATTTTGCTTAGGATTTTCTATGTCTGCAATTGTGATGATGATCAAATGAAATTAAACAAATTTGAATGAATTCTTTCTAACTTTACTAAAATGAGTGAATCTTTAGCCATTGATCCATGTATATTCTTGACACTATCATGAAGAGAAGGAAATCAAACCATATGTTCACCAAGATGTTCCACAACTAGATATGATTGATGCTAACTTTGATGGAAAGGAATGAAAACAACATGCACAACATGAAATGCACTCTAAGGGACGTAACAAATCAAAGCACATATCCACAATCCATTCATAGATTACTCAAAGTTTACGATTGTATGTAATCAAGGTACTTCATCTTCATTAAGTATGCAATAGAAATGTAGACTTACAATTGGCCTTGAGAATTAGTCCTGATGTTTCAGCAATCTAATCCCAATTAAGTTTCAAATGAATTACAAAGTGCACTCCATCTCCTTTTATAGGACAAGAAGAGGAGGCAGTTACAAAAGATTCTATGATCGGGATTTGTCTATTAAGATCAATGGTCCATAACATTCTTTGACCAAGTCAATAGGTAGACATGTGGCACAGGCTGCCAATTGGCAACCATCTGGTGATGTCCAACTATCCTCCTTGACACATTCTGCATTGTGATCCTGTCACACTATATCTTACTTATTCTTTTTCCTCTCATCAGTAGATGACTCATCTTCCACATGTACCTTGATAATCCCCTTGATGGGTTCATATGCTTGCACAACCCTTTCTATTTCTCCTCCATCTTGTAGCTTGGCCTTTGTAACTACATGCGCTTGTGATTGGAAATGGGCTTGTAAGGTAGTCCACTTGGTCTTCCTGTTATTTAATAAATCATTGTATTTCTCCACTTTAAACTTCATCCTCATGGCTTTATTAATTATATCTTCAAATAAATGGTTAAGTGGGTCATCTGATGCAGGCTTGAAATTATCTTGAAAAGCCTTGATTGCAAAATCAACATCTTGATTTTCTATCTTTCCTTCAATCTTATCCTCAAGTGCCTCCAGAATATCTACCTCTTTGGACAAGAGCTCATGCAATCTGACACTGATATCCATGAGCTTGAAATTACACTTCTTCAGGATATCCCCTTCAAACTTGGTATCCTCATACCATATACCTAACAATTGTGATGTCTGGTTGGTCAGTATTTTATTGTATATCAGGACAGTCATGTCTATATGTTTCATCTCAGAGAGGGTAGTCAACTGTTTCTCAACTTTTATGTACCTCTGCCCAACCTCTATGTAACTTTTCTACCTTGCTCTTCAATGTGCTGAGCAAATTCCAATTGGCAAGAGAGGTCTTTATTGCCTTCTCTGCTTCAGTGATGAACTAGATCAACCACTTATCCATCACATGTGATTGATGCTTCATAACATCCAATCCTATTATTTCATCTTGAGATATTATGGTCAATGGGGTGGATGTGCTGATAGGAATATTGGGAGGAGCTACCAATCCCTTTATAAATTCTTGCATTTGAGCAATGTGCTCTTTATGCACCTTATTCTTATTCTCTCTTTCTCTATCCTTGCCAATAATGTATCTATTATATCTTTGGCTTCCTAATCTTCTTGTTGCTCAGTGGTACAGCCTAAATCTATAGTGGTTATTTGAAACTCACTAGAACTTATTTCTCCCTTGGCTTTGTCCACAATAGGTACAACCACTTGAGCTATTCTTTGGCCTGTAACTTGATCTCTCTTTATTGCAGAGGTGGCCCTAGCCCTCCTCTTTGGTTTGGCTATGTCAACCAAAAATAATGTGGAAATGTCAAAATTTGAAGAAACACTTGGTGGGGGAGGATTTACCTCGTGCTGTAGCCAATATGGCACTTCAGCCCTAGACACTTCCTAGTCTGTATGTTCAATGTGAACATTTGGTGATCTTGTGTTCTGCTCCACTCTTTGTGGTGAATGTTCCTTCTCTTCCTTATTGTAAACCTCCTCATGAGTGGTCTTCTTGTGTTATCTTTATATTCTCATTATGCTCATCTTGTGGTGAGGGGTTCACATTAGGGTTCTGGTGGCTTGGATCTTGAGCATCCTAATGATCTTTCCCACTATCTTTGTCCACATTTTCTTCTTTCTTGTTATCATCACCCACCTGTGGACCATGTTGCCCATCTTTTGGTATATCAATATCTTCAGGGATTTGATATTCAATTGTCCCTTTATCATGTAGTTGCTCATTATCTTGAGCATTAGGCTAGTAAGGTACCCCTGTATCTTCTTCCATAGCTATATTATCTTCTAATTCATCCTGCTCTGGAGTTGTGTCCTCATCTTTCTTTTCATCTTCATTGGCCAGATAGGCCAAGTCAATAACTATTGGGTTGGTAACCTGATCAACTAGTCCTGCTAAGCTAATTTTATGTGCTACATTCTTAGGACTATCCTCTTCTATTTCTTCTTCTTTTGTTTCCTTTTGTGCAAAGGGAAGACTTTGAGGATTCAATGTTGTGTTTTTCACTAGTGTCTCCATGGGGCTGGTAGATACTACTCTCACTACTTCATCATCTGATAACTCCACGTTTTCATCTAAGGGGAGAGACCGATCACCTCCTCTATTCTTCATCTCCTCTCTTTTCTCTTCGACTAACTCAGTCTTAAACTATACTATGGTGGGGATGGGAACATCATGCTGTAAATTTTGCCTGATTCCCTCACCTCCTTTACCTTTCAACACAATACCAGGGTTCACATCTATCAACCCCCTCATTGTTGGTGTTGTGTCTTTCTTTTGTGGCACCTCTTGGGTTTTCTTTCATTTCCTCCTTATGAGGAGATCTTCTTCATCAGTGCTTTCCTCCAAGTCCTCACAAGTGATACCAGGCTTTGTGATGGGCTCATGTTGTTTTGTAGGTCCTTGGGATGTTGTAGCAGCAGAGGTTAAAGCTAGATCCTTCTTAGGTGGGGGGGAACGGATGATTCTCACACCTACATTTCGGTTCCCTTTCTTGGCCCCTTTTGGTGTATCTCCTTGCTTCCTTTCTCCTTTGGATCCCCTCTTCTCTTTGAGGAAATCATCATATTCCTCATCTGTCAGGTCTTGCCTCTTTCTCTTTTTGTCAATGGTGATGGCCACTCCTTTGGCCTTGAGTGCAACAACCTCCCTGTCCACCCACTCTTTGGTCAATTGCATGACCTTTTGAGTTATTATTTCCAATGAGGTCTCCTCTAGTTGATTCCAGTCGGGTGATGAGATTGTTTCATTATATATTTTATTATCTTCATATTCTTATGATAGAATGAATCCATCATCTTCATGTAGTTTCATGGGAACTGATATACAATCCAATGTGTGGATTTTCTTCAGAGTGAGTCTTTGGTAGCTTCTCTTTCTTACTTCTACCTCATCATCACAATTAGTCCAGTAATCTTCAAGGTGTATTTGGTGCACTAGCTTCTTGAATAGTGTTTACATTCTGTTGTAGGGGTGATATTGCCTGGATACAAGGAAAGGCTGTAAGGACATCAACTGTAATCCCCCTATTGTTGCTTTAGCACTCTCCTTATCAGGACACATATGCCACCCAATGATGAGTGGAAACATGACATTGGGTATCTTGTTTTTATGAACAAAAGCCTCAAATGAGGGCAATATCTGCCTAGCCATCTCCATCAGTATGACCCTGTATGTTGGGTATCTTGGAAACATGAGGGGTTGCCCAATGAAACCTTCTATTCTTATGTATGTAAATATGGGGAATTGGATAAACTAGGCCCCATGCTTGTATATCAATGCCTGAGATTCCATGCTCAACGCTCTATCTTCTTACATGGTTCTTACCAAATGCATAATAAAAGAATCATTTACTCTCCTATAATGTTGGAGAGATTCTCTCTGCTTCAATTGTGGATAATGATCCCATATATTCACATCTCTAGGGTTGAGACCAACCCTGTCAATTGTCTACAGACCATTGAATGTTCCTCGGAATGCACATGCATAGACTACATATGAGGTCATGTGAAACATGTTTGTCTTCCCCCAAAGATTCCTCATACCTTCATCAACACTATCACTGATAATCTTTGCCCATTGGGGTTTCTCATCAGTAGTTTCTACCATTCTCATGAGTCCATACATCTAGTTCTCAAAATAGCTTGCATTAGGCCTCCCCTTCATATAGTTGAGCATAACCATCATGTATTGATACTCAGGGGCAAAGTCAAACTTATACATATGCACAGGCAACTTTGCAGAGGCTTTGTATGTACTATTACTAGACCTCCATGAAAACATGATTTTTCTACAGTCTCTTTGGCTTCTCTTGTATTATTTCTCTAATCCTTTCAAATCTATCTTGCATATGTTGGGCCCTTTTAGAAAATTGAAAGTGGAGTGATGCCCTAATTAAGAAATCAACATATACCCGACCATGTTTTTCCACATTTCTGTTGTGAACATTGTAATTGCGAGCACACTCAACTACTAGCTCGATGGCTTCTATTGCATAAGGAATCCTCTAGCATACCACATGCTTAAATTGTATATGTTGATAGGCAAGGGTTTCCCACTGCCCTTTTCTGATTTTGTTGTCCATGCATCCAGATCCGTGTTCCCTAAATGTGTATCATTTATTTGGCCATATTTGAATGATGTCCCCTCGAGTTGTAGACCCATGGGCTTTAATAATTTTGTGTCTGACCTGTTTCTACGGATATCCATTGTATCCTGTCATAAAAAATATGTGTATGTCTTACCTTAACATGCATTATGCGTATTTAAATTTAAAAATTACATGAATATCATGGCATTTTGAATTTTAGAAATTGTAATCCATACATCCTCATATTAATTTACTCTGGTAAAAACCAACATTTACCTATTCATTTATCCATAAACGACAAAAGAGGGTTTCATCATTACATACATGATATTCGTGCCCTTTTAAACTATTCGATCTATATCTTAATATGTGTGCTCACCTTGCAATTACCCTCCTCTATTTGCCGTTTGAATGTGCACCTCATTCCGTTGCATTCGTAGGTTACTGTAATAGTGCCTTAATCACACAAGAGCTTTGTAATTTCTTCTTGAATACGTGATAATCTTGAAATGAACTCAAATTCACATTTTAACTAGTAACATCGGTGAATTAGGGTGTAATTAATGTTAAGTTTTTCATATCCATGGATCTACACCCTAAGCTTTTGAGATTTTAACATGTGGCATGATGTTATTTGAAATTTCAAATGTTCACCTACCATTAGAATAGCATTTAATACAGGATCATCACATTCACAAATATCAGGGATACTACATAATATGCATGCTCTTCCAGAATATGCCCATGACATAAGCATGACGATGGTCAACCGTTGACCAATAATTGAAAGATCAGGTCACCTTACTTTTGTCTCCTATCATGGTATTATGGTGTCCTGATATGGATTGGTTAGTGTGCCATGTGGTAGCATCTTATTGGTTCACAGAAATCTACATGTTATATGTCCCAAGAGTGGATGAGGGGATATTAAGAAATATTTGGATGTTCAATTATACGAAATATCCCTCCCTTTCTGAAGATGAGGGTGACATCAACATTTTTATTGATATTCTGAATTGATTAAGGAAGTGATGTCATCGTCACATTGGTGAAGATCAGGGATCTTAGTTAATGTGCAGGATATTAAGATATGCCTTCATATGTATTGGGTCAGGATATTAGCAAATATCTAGGATATTGAGAACGAGATGACTCTTTTAATGTAAGGGATCATGATGACGTCATCACCATATTAGGTCTTCTCTAGGATGGTTCAAGGTGATGTCGTCACATTAACGAAAATTAGAGATATAAGTTAATATGTGGGATATTGAAATTTATACCTATGTTTAATTTTGAGCATTCAGATGACGTCAACATCATATCAAGTCTTCTTTATGCTAATATCGAATGACATCATCGAGATGTTCGCTAATATGCCTGATATTAAGAAATATACCGATGTTTGGTATTTAAGTTATATTTGAGCTAAGTCTGCACATTACTGAATATTATGGATATTCAAGTAAAAGTGCACCCTTATGGAACGTGCGCGGGTACTGACGAGTGGACACTTCTCGAGTTGAAATTTGACGTTTGCATATTAGCGAATATGTGGATATTGGGATTTTCTTTGTTAAAACCTGTGTCAGGGATATTAACAAATATCAAGGTCCTTAGGGAATGTGATGACCCTCTCATGAGTGACTGGTTTGACCAACTTTGACCATACTTAACTTCCTATCCTTAAGGAATTTTGGGGTGATCCAAAAGGCAAACTTGCTTGAAATTTTGCATTCTTTCATCTAATGAGGTTTATGATAGAAAAAAATGACTTTGGCACTTAACCCTCCTTATGAGGTTCTTGCATGCACAGGGTGATATCTTGTCACTGCATCTGATACATAACTTTTACCATACCACCCCAGGCAAGGGAGCAAAAACAAGCCAAAAAACGTTGGGTCCCTATTTTGCTGAGGCAAAATGGGGCATATTGTGTAACCACACAGCAAGACACTGTTACAACAAATAACAAGTCTGTCCAGCTTGTACAAAGTGCCTATGCATGTACCCTTGGCCAGCACCATTGAGCCTCTAAGCATTTTACAACCACCATTTGAGAAAGAAACTTGTACGCTAACATCATTCAGCTTACTTACAGAAAGCAAATTTTGAGCCAGACCTAGTATATGCATTGCATCATTGATTCCTTTTATTCTTCCATCGGGAAACTTAATTCTGACTCTTCCACGACCAACAATTTCTAGGTGAGAATCATCACCCAGATACACCCTTCCACCTTTATATTCTTCATACTTCAAAAACCAATCTCTATGAGAGGTCATGTGAAAGGACGCACCTGAGTCGATCATCCAAACATCATTCAATGCCTAAGTCGCCAAGGATGCAATGAAGGCATCTGATTCACTCTGAGAAGAATCATTATCAGAAGAATTGTTCTTCTTCTTCTTCTTTTTCTCCTCTTTGCAATCTTTCCAGATATGTCCATTCTGCCCACAATTCCAGTACTTCACCTTGGACTTTTTACCAGGAGACTTTGATATCCCCTCCAACTTGGATCTAGACTTCTTGTATTTTTTCTTGCCTTTCTCCTTTTATCTTCCCTAAACAATAAGGGCCTCCTTGGCCATCTCAAAAGATTTCCTTCGCATTTCCTATGACGGCAGTGAAGAAACCACATCTTCCATCTTGAAAGTGGTTGTTGTACTCCCAATAGCCATTACTAGGTGATGCCATGTGTCAGGCAACGAACACAATAGGAGCATGCAACGATCCTCATCTTCAATTTTCACTCCAATAGATGTCAACTATACAAGGATTATGTTAAATGTATTCAAATGATCTGCAACAGACGCTCCTTCCTCCATCTTCAAAGAGTATAGCTTCTTCCTCAAGAATAACTTATTTACTAGAGATTTCCCCTGATAAATGTCAACAAGCTTCTTCCACAGAGTTTTTGCAGTCTTCTCTTCATGGACATTCAGGAGAACTAAATCAGCCAAGCACAGTCTGATCAGACCCTTGGCCTTCCGGTCCATTTCATCCTAATCATCTTGCGAGGTTGCTGATGGTTTTGTAGAGGACACTATAGTCCATAACTCTCGATCCACAAGTAGATCTTCCATTTTGAGTTTCCACAACTCAAAATTGCCACCGTTTTCAAACTTCTCAATCTCTATTCTTCCAAATGTGCTTGCCATCTTAAATCTGTAATAAAATTTCAAATCAATTTCTCTGCAAAACTCCCACTCAACAAAATCAACCCAAAAAACCTGACTTACTCACAAGGATAACACAACTGGCCAGACTCTGATACCACTTGTAAGGAAAGCTAAGTGCAAAAATACCTTCCTAATGACAATTTTTAGAAGAGAAATGTAGATAGTACATTCAATTTCCAATTATAGTCCATTAAAGATGCACATTATTTAGAATAACAGAGTAGACAATTTAAACAACACACAGAACAAACACTAGATTTACGTGGGAAAACCCTTTATGGGAGAAAAACCCACACACCAAGCAAAGTCACTTTGTATTACAGTAAATGAAGTTTACGTACAGATTTGCAAACTTGTGCTTCCACAGATGTTTATTCACAATAACCAAAAGGGTGGCAAAACATTTCTGTGATCAGCCTCTCACACACTACTCAACTGAACAATTTGATGATTTCTTTACATAGTTGCAATGTAGACACATCACATTTAGTTACCATACAAAACTATATGTTCTGCATTCCAAGCAATACCAGAAACTGATCAATTCAGTTCCTGAAGGTAAATGGTCACTTTAGGTTTAACTGTCAGTGCCCTAATTGGAACTTCAAAGAGACTCCAAACAATCTCTCTTCAACATCCTTTTGTCTCCTCGATAAGAGCCAACACTCCAAGCCTTCGCCAACACTTCGCATTGAAGTATCTAGGAGACTCAAGACATAGTCCCGCTAAAGACTTAGGTCACACCGACGGAGAGCCAACGCTTTGTATTGTCTGTCAAAGAGACATCTTATAGACTCCCACCGAAGTAATCAACTCCTGCTGATATGAATATTCTTCCACCGTTCTCCCGCTTAGCATCGACTGGGTCCCACAAAGTTCAACCTATCGTCATATCAATGGGACAACATATTGACCCCCACCGATATAAGGATGACACTTCGATGAAGAACATACCGCTCCATGTGGTCCCCACTACCATGTCACCATCATGTCACCGAGTCATGCATTCTCCATTGACATCATCCAATCCCTGCTCTTCACTTAGAATCAGCTGAGTCCCACCAAGGCATCGCATTGGCAAGTATCAGCCATATCGAAGAGACTCAGGACAGAGTCTTGCTGAAGGCACTAAGTCACTCTGATATGCTTTGTATCGAGATGTCGAAGGGACTACTTAGAAGCTCTCACCAAAAATGGATAGTTAGGCCAATGAAGGAATAAATACATAACAAAACAGATGAAATATCAAGCCAGTAATTTGAGGCACATTTTCCAACAATGGACATTCCCTTTATATTTTTGGTTATGTGGATTCAGATAGTAGAAGATCCACCAGTGCTTATGTGTTTACTTTATTTGGTGGTGCAATTAGTTGGATGAGTAAGCAATAGGATATGGTTGCTTTGTCCACTACTAAAGTTGAGTATATGGCAGCTACCCATGCTTGTAAAGAAGTCATTTGGCTTAATAGACTATGTTCAGATATTAGAACAAAACAAAGTGCAGTGAAAATTTATTGTGACAGTTAGAGTGTGATCTACCTAGCTAAGAGCTTGACATTTCATGCCAAGACCAAGCACATTAATGCACAATAGCATTTTGTTAAAGATATGATTGAGGATGGTAGGGTGAAGCTAGTTAAGGTTGAGAATTTAATTAATGTTGTAGATTCATTAACTAAGCCTATGAGCATAGAGAAGTTCAAAGGGTGTTTGGAGTCTATGGGACTCTCAGCCCCTAGACATTAAATCATGGTGTTGATACTCCCTTTGTTCTTAAAAGGTGTTTGGCAAGTGGGAGAATGTTAGGAAAGGTGTCTCAACCGTACAATTACAAAAAGTGTGATTTTTTAGTTATAAAAATAAAAACTCAATTTTTGGGCTATAGGATTGGTTATTAGAAAAAATGAAATTTCTAGGTGGTCTGCACTGTCATTTGGGGTGCTCTGTGCGTAGATCTCTTCAAGATCATTAATTTAACAAAATAGGACAAATCAGCCTCCCAGATCAAAAGTTATGGCCTCCAGAAGTTTGGCCTCCCTTATTCAAAAATGTAAAAACCTATTGGATACAAAAAAAAGATGTAAGGGGGGAGTTACACATGTTGATACATGTTTTTACACATCATAAAGCATCTTTGATTTAAGATAATGAAACCCTAAGAATTTGGGCACCACTTTTGTGTGGTTTTAGCTCATGGTTTTGTAATTACCATTTGATGGTTTCATGTATTGTATCTCCTATATATTAGGTGCTTGAGATGGAGGTTGTGTGTGAGTCTTATAGATGTTGAGTTGTCTCCAGATCTCTGGTTGGTGATATTGTTGTGAAAGATTGCTTTGTAAGTATATTGTAAGCTTGTTGATTTATGAATAATATATTGGACGACTTTTGGAGTGCGGGATTTTTCTCCCAAAAGGGTTTTCCCCACGTAAATCACTATGTTGTAGTATGATTTTTTTTTATAAGTAAGTGCTACCAATGGGGGTAGCTCTCATTCAATTAAATAGAAGACAAAAAGAAGATGAGCTTCAGACCTGAGAGATTGGGGAGCATAAGACAAGGATGAAACATAAGAAATTTGAAGAAATAGAGAATGAATCCCCAATACTAGGAGGAGCAAGAATACCTGAGAGAAAGACCTAGGTGAAATTATACACCCAAGGCTAATGATTTTTCTTATTTTGTTTCCGCTTGCTCCTTGTTAGGAGATCATCCATGGTTCATTGCATGACTTCTTCTACAACTTCGTGCACTTCCATTCTAAGTTTTTTTGCTTTAGTTCTCCTACCACACCTCTTATTGGCAGAGCCAATGTTTGATTTTGAGATCATCCTAGTAATTTAAGAAATAGTCTAAAGATCAGTAGTGCCTAGTTCATTGTCAGATCCCTTATAGCCACTTCATCAACCATCTATGGAAGAATTTCCTCTTCTTCTATAGCATGATTGGTGTAACATACTAAATCTTCAACAAGACTAAAATCAAATATTTACCATGCGATAAAAACACATAAGGTGAAAAAGATTGAACTTTTTTTTAATTGAAATAATCTCAACGAATCAAGATACATCACAAAATCATGATTTCCTTTCTGAATTATACATGTTATAATTACAAAATTGACATCTTGTCATTTCATTTACAATACATAACTGCACTTGGCATAAATAAAAATTTTACTTCATAAATTTGACTATCATAAGTCATAACATGGAATACACTGCATCTGGAATATTGATATTTGTCTTCACAAGCCTTGGTGAGTCATCTTCTACAAAGGGAGAGCATCATCTGAATGCTTTTCCTCCAACCACAGACCAACGGTCCCCCGTACACCTTCCAAATGGAAGTGGCACTACCCTTCACGAAGAGTATAGATATAAGGTAACCAATGGTTATTTGTCATTCAAGTACTGGTGTTGTATCCTACATAATACTATCGATCATATAATCCCCTAGATACCCTCTAGCTAAGTATGCTCATTCCAATAGGTTATGCAATCCAGATATTGTGAACTGACAATGTACACAGAGACATATGCATTACTTTGGACAAAAGATTTAATATAAATAGATGTTTGCAATGAACGTAGTTATAATGTTCACCCACCCCAACTCGACTTGGAGACTATCTCATCCTACATTTTGACTTTCTTTATTTAGTAACTCTAGACACAAACTTGTATGTACTCTAAATCCATTCTAGTCAATCTGACATAGAACAAATCCTTAATCTAGGATATATTTGCAATATTAAGATTTAGGTATTTCTAACCTTTTAAAGAGTCCCTCATTGCATACTTGCAATTTCTAGGGTTTATGACTTTCTGTCATTCTACTCTCTGGTTCAAACATCAAACATCTTTGATGCATTAAATGAGTTTTGACATTATCATAAAATCATTTAAATTTGATAAAGTATTGCAAAGACTCTTCCTGTCTTGCTCTATGGTTTTCTCAACCTTTCATTGTTGACCAAATATGGTTTTCTTGACCTTTCACTGTCGACCTATACACACACACATAATGTCATATCCAACATAAGAGTTATAGGTTTCCTATTCCTTCCTTGTTTTAATACTAGGGTTTAGCTTCTCTAACCCAATACTTGGAAATATCAAACATCCTTATTTTCTGAAGGTAATAGCATAAGTATAACAAAACATGAGAACAAATACTTCTAGTCTTTCCTAGACCACTTGGCATTGCTTGAGTTCACTTAAGCATAGTATTCAAGGTATTTCCTCACCAATATAATATCTAAATGAATACTTTCATTTTATATCAATTGTTTTGATATAAGTCAATCTTTCAACCCTAAAAGGTTTGATTTAAAAATAACAATAATCTACTTTCGACCCCTTGGTCTACTTCATAGTTTTTAAAACCTAAGTGATATCATATCTCTGACCATGGATATTCCAAATGAGATCAATATCTTTCTATTGCTCTTGATGGGAGGATTTATATCACAAGCTTTATGATCACAATAAACAATAACTCTGAGATAAAACTAATCTCATTCTAGACTCGTAGGTCTTCGACTGTTAATACAAGGCGGTAATAATTTAATATTTACTGGTCATAATCAAAATTGCTCAAAGTATAAAGGTATTAGGATTTATATCCTCACTTGGATACCTAAAGCCTTTCGGTCTCATACACATATACTTACTCAGAGGAAAAAAAACTAATTGTTTTCATTTTTTTACACAAGATGTTAGAGCCTTTTGGCCTCTTATACCACCACAGAGACCACAAAGTCTAGTTACATTAAGATTTATCAAGTCTCTTGGCTCTAATATCTATCTTCAACCATCAAGATCATAGGATTAGCCTACATTATATTATCCAAAAAGCATAATAGTAATTAATGATCATGATGGCTCTCTATTTTTAAATTAATATCGGCCATAATATGAACTATGAAGTCGGCCTCATAGTGAGCAAAGCATTAACTTAAAATTTGCTCTAAGATAAGATTATAAACATTCATTGGGAACAATAACTTATATAGCATCGACTAAGGGTTCTTTGATATAAATGAGGCTTTTTAATAACACTCATCTCTAAGTCTAAAAAGCTCACAAAACTTCATACTCTTCTCATAAAATACCTACGTTCTCAGAAAGAACTACTGTTGTCTATGAGTTTTAAACAACATGTTTTTTAAAAGGAAAATTATGATAAATGTGCTCGACTCTTACCTGAGCAATTCTTATAATTACAAATTTGGTGATGCTAGACTATGAGCTATCAACTTAGCCGGTATACTTTTGTTGACCTACGCTTAAACTCCTTACTATTGTCTTCTTACGCAATGATGATCATGGTCTTAACCTCCTAGGCACATCATCTATCAGTCTCATTCTCTCTTACCATACCACGTTATTTCCTTCCTACCTGATAACAAAGCTCTCTCTTTTCTTTGATAACAATGTTGTCACTCACCCTAAAAACTCCCACAATGTCTATGTTTTTCTATCTATCGTGGTAGCTATGCTATCCTTCCCCCTCTGACCAAGTCATTGTCTCCTAAGTGATCACCAAAAGCTCTCCCATGTATCAAGCCTTACGTGCATTTAAACACTCCACTTCAGTCGTTAAGAAAAACTCTCCGCTAAGGCCATGGGAAACGCCACTTATCATGCCTCCAAATGCTCTCCATGAAGGCATAAAATGATGAAGGTGGTGAATATGGTCCAACAAAGAGTCTCGATAATAAATCTATAATGCTTTCTATATGACACAACTCCACCACTAGGTTGTTATAGGACTCCCACACGTGCGGTTATCTCCACTTATCTGATATAACCAACACTTGGTTTTCTAACGACCCATGCCTCCATTTAACATGCCTCTTAATGCTCTTATCTCAAGCATGTAGAATGAGGGGGTCATGGGTATTAAATACCACTCCAGAAGAAAACATCAACTTATATACGACCTTTCAAGAAGTCGTTCAATGATATCAAACCGGTTAAGAAAGTATGTTTCTTCTAATAAAGGAGGTGGTTATCAAATAAGACCACTAGCAATATTGAACTAACCACTCAAGATATTACATATGATAATTTAAAAAACATAAATAATATTAATCTGTAAGGATACTAATAATGTAACGTAAACTTACGTACAAAATGTGATTGGGTTGAGATATTATCCCCTTCACATAAAAGAGAAAAATGAGTCATGTCGATTTGACAACATACGAGAATCTCGACATTAAAACCTTAACCAAGAAACATACATAATTTTCTTTCCCAAAAATGTCATTGCGGACGTAAATGTATTCTTTCTTATGATGCAAGGGACATCATTTTTGTCAAAAAGTCACATTAGTTGAAAAATGACTAACGCTCAATGTTAACAACGTTGATTACATTCTAAACGACTAAATTGTCATTAAAAGACTCTAAATGACATTGACAACTTGTTGAGTCGAGAAATAAACTTAAACCAAAAGGGGGGGTTGAGTACCACATACCTGACTTAACTAGGTTCACTAATTTGCACCAACACAAGACTTAAGATGGCAACAAACTGTTCTTTTCCTTGTATCTATACTCTTCTCTCCGATGATGCTCTCCCTCCCTTTCTTGGAGGGGCGGAAACCTATTTCCTGTATGCAACTTGCAATCACCAACCCATGATTAGTGTATCAATAATTATTTCATAATCCTTATGAAATCATAACATCTTGAGAACATATAAACACATGTCAATTATAAACATAACTCATGAAAACATTGATTTTTCCTGACATTTTTACTAAACGTCAAATCATTGAATCATGTGAAATCACCTACTAGTTACTTCAAAAGTAAAATGTAAAACATAGTCAAAGTTAGGGATGTAACATATGTCCCCCCATAAGTTTCATTGTCCTCAATGATCCAATGTATCCAAAACATTAATAAGATAAAAATTTTGTTTAACCTGCAAAATCATAAACAATTGAGAAAATCTTTTTTATAAAATCATGGTAAACTTTCCATGTCATATTACCCTCTGCACACTGTCCCACTGGACCTTGTCATGAGTAATCTCTTTGTTTCGCAAGCAGAGCTTGTGATCCTCGAACATTTAAAAAACTCGATCATGACCACTCCTGGGTCATGTTCCTAGAAAACATTCTAATAATATAATTGTCATTTGTTATATACTTTTCAAATATAATCATAAAAGCATTGTGCCTCCTGGAAAAATAAAATGATTCTCTAATCAATCAAATTGTTAACTTCAAGAACTTTGAAGAGTCCTTCATATCTAGAGACTGGTTTGGAATACTTTCTGAACTTTATGAATCTTGTTGGTGATCTAACCCTCAATGAACTTTTTCTCCAACCGAGAATTTACTTGCTGTATGATGCCTATCAATTGCTTCTACCATTCCTTTCTACTCAGCTCGATCTGTTCATCCATTTCTGACGACATTTATGGACTAAGGTTAATCCTATCTTCTAGCTTACCCAGCTTATAGGAGTTCGACATCTTCTTCTGTCCAATGTTTTAAATGGAGTCATTATGATAATAGAATTATAGAAGTTGTTATAAACAAACTCCATACGAGGTGGATACTCTTTCCACTTGTATTTCTATTCCTTCCAATACATTCAATAAGATCTTCTAAAACTTGATTTACCCTCTCTGTCTGACCATCTGTCTTAGAGTGATAAGACAAGTTATAATAAGTTGAGTTCCTAGCACTAAAGATAAAACTTGCCAAAACCTTGGCGTCATACGCGCATCTCCATCATAGATATCCTTCTCAAGAACTCTAGGCAATTTAAACTCTTATTGCACAACCTACAAACTAAAGTGGGTACTTCATCCTTTAGATTCCCAGGTATAAAGTGAGCTATCTTGGTGAGTTTTTTCACCACCACAAAATAGCATCTAGCTTAATTCGAGACATAGGATGCCCTACTAGGTGCTTATGCTTAGCCTTGACTTTTTGGCATTCTTGCTACAAATCTTGCAGCATTACTCTTCATTCTTTTCAGAAATAAAGAGATTTCACATCGATTAGGAGTTTAGTTACTCTTGGATGACTTGTTTATGGTTCGGAATGAATTTCCTTCCACACAAGGTTTCTTAATTCTAAAGAGTTAGGGACATTCCAAGTGCATTCTCTACAATTTACTCCCCTACACAATCCACCAAAGGTCCATCCAGGACATGATAGAGGTAAACATTGCATAAACATAGTGAACAATCAAAATGTTTTGGTATAGCCACCACAATAATTTAAATCCATAATCAAAGTATAAGAAATTTCATTTTCAACAATAAGTCAAAATAATGAGCTCAATTCTCAACAATAAATCAAATTTTGACCAACTAGTCATAAAATAAACAATCTTCAAAATTTGGCGGCTAGACCATTCCAAAATAAAGGAATTAAACATTGTTAATCCTTGCAAATATTAAAAGGATTTTACCAAAAATTCAAAGAAGTGTCAAAATCCAAAGGAACACTTACTATGCACTACATGACTAACCAAGTCACTAACAAGGGAGTAGATTGTTGCACTACACTTGGATTTTCTAAAAAATTATAGTGGGTTAGTGATCGTGCTACAAGCACAACAAATAAATAAGCCCTTAAGATTTTCATCATGCTCAAAAATTCTACAAATCATAGGGTTATAATACATCCACTTCTATTTCTTAGAGTATCTATCATTCATCACCCAGATGACATTGTAAGATCGTGTTATCACAATGTAAAGGAAATAAGTTGGACTACAAGCTTATTCTCTTCGCTCCACTTAACAAAACTTTATTCCTTACCTAACTAAATAGGTTACTTGTTTAAACTTAAACAATTTGACTAAATATCTCAGTGATAATTACATTCACCACTACATTTGTACTTTTAGCTCAACCATGAGGCAAAGTACATAGTTATCAACCATTTGGCCAAAATGCCATGAGATTAACCAATATCTTCTCCTTACAACTGTTATTAATTACCTTGCTAACTTCATGTAGTCTCTTAACAAAAGTTTCAAAGAAAGGTATTAATCCCAATCTTTATTTATCCAAAAATTGCCTGAGAGGATCCACTTTATTTACGTCCTCTACCACACTGACACCTTTTCCAAAAGGCTTCAAAAGGTAAAAAGGAACTCTTATTCACCTCTACTTATGCATGATTTTTTGTATATGGCAATTGGTTTTCTCTTGAATATTGGAAAACAAAGACATTTCCAAGTCATGTACCATTTTTCTTAGCATTCTATGCCAATATATCACTACTTGTCCTTTAATGATCCTTTTTATTCCACTTGGCTCATTCCAAGCCATCTAGGAGTTAGGCAAGAACCCATTTTATCTACGTATCATTGATACAATTCTAGTATCTTCCCATCCTTAAGTTCTTGAGAAATAAGAGTGATCTTGAATTCATATTGACATTTCTCTACCTGAGCTCTTAGTTTGATTAGTAATTGACCAAGATTTTACCTTTCTAGTCAAAGTCTCAAAATCTTTCCGCTATGCAACCTCAACAGAATTGATTTGCTCTTGGAGTTTTAACTCCCCAGTTGGTTCTTTCTTAACCACTGACTTGGGTAAGTGCTGGGAAAATAGTCTTCCTGACAGTTTCCTTAGTTTTTCTCTACACCATTCTGGCATAAAACCAATTTTTCAAACATTAGCTAATCTGCTGGATGTTAACGAGTTTTCTCATAATGAGCTCATAGGTCCATGTGTTGTACCCAGTTCACTCTAATACCATATGTAACATACCAAATCTTCAACAAGACTAAAATCAAATATTTACCATGAGATAAAAATACACAAGGTGAAAAAGATTGAACTTTTTTTTTTTGAATTGAAATAATCTGAACAAATCAAGATACATCATAAAATCATGATTTCCTTTCTGAATTATATAACATATTATAATTTACTGTTTAGGGTAAAATTTGATGGTTTGCTTACTCTAGGTTAAGTACCTCAATTTCACCACTAAACACTGGGGATGACAAGGATCGAGCTTGTGAACAAGCTTCTAATCACTTTGCCTCACCTGTATGCTTGCGTGGTTATAGAACCTAAGGCCCTAATCAAGATTTTATCAAGTATTGTACTTTCAACCAAGAAAAACCCTAATTATGCCCCAAATCAACAATATACAAAAACTGATGAAGTTTCTGATAAAACTGATCACAGAAGTGCAAAGGAGGGGTTTTAGAGACAGTGTACCTAGATTTTCAGGGCTACCTGGACTAGGGCTCCCTCTCCAATGTCCTGCAAATTCTTGAATAGGAAAACCTTCTGTACAGGGTATTTGAGACTGCTAAAAGGCTCCTAGATCTCAAATAAAACACCTGGTTGGACTAGGGCGCCCACCCCAATGTCCTGCAAGTCTTGGAATATGAAAATCTAAAAGTTTTTCGTGACTGTATCTATAATATCCTTCTTCCTGTAGCTTCTTTTCACCAGAACCTGCAAAACACGATCTGCACATACAAAAGAAGGAAATTGTTGTGGCTATATAGGAGCTTGCCTCAGTCAAGCCCCATCTTCGGTATTTCTACCACAACAATAGCCAAAGATAAAGATTTGCAAAAGTGTGTGCAAACCTAACAATGTGTGTAAGCATAAAATCAAACCCTAGATGTCTCAATCAAGGGAAGATCAACAACTTGCTTTGAATCAATAAACACATACAATTTCACCTCAAGTAGATAAAACAAATGAAGAATTGCATGAACAAGAAGGTGAATTAGCAATGTCTGTGGAGGATCTCCAAGCTTGCTATTGGAGGCTTCAACCCTTCTCCTGATCATGCAAAGGGTGTACAAACCCTAGGAAGAGCAAGATAGACTCAAGATCTTGATTCCTAACCTTCATCCATTGTCTCCAAGATAGCAAATAAAGAATACTTCGAATAGCTTCAACAAGTCACCAATCTTCAATGGAAATTGTAGCAGAGTTTTGGCATCAAGCTTGCATGAGAATTATGTGTGTTAAAATGATTTGCAAATGTATTTTTATATGAAGCTTTAGGGAATTCAAATTTTGAAATAACATCTCAATAGCGTGCGAAAACTGAGAATTTGAAAACAAAATCCCAAGACACTCGGTGGGAACCAACACCCCGCCAAAATTCAAAATCCCATGAAACCGGGGAGGACTAGGGCGCGGGCGCCCAAGTCCAAGCCCCCAATTTCAGCTCAGATCTGCATTTTTGGGGGTCCTAGGGACCCTAATCTCAAATCTCTCTTCAGGTTCTATCAATCAGTCACCTCAAAAAGTGAATAGACTACTCCTAGACTAAGTCAATCAGGGTTTCGGGAAGGCCAAAAAAAGAAAAGGTTGAGAGGTCACCAAGAGTGAGGAGCTAAAGCGAGGGAAATTGTACCATTCCATATAGGAGGACAATTTCTGACGTTACATTTAGCCCCCACTTTGGTGGCCATATGACACTACATGCATATGCAACTAAAGGAAAGTAAATACATCAATCATGAAAAGGATACTGTAGAGGAAGTCGAAGCATTGTCACTGAAAAGGAAGAAGCCCCCAAGTCTGCAATCTTGCAAGACCACAAAGTTAGGAACCGCATCCTGTAAAGGAACACTTGTCAGAAAAATCAAAATCAAATCAACCTGCAACCACCACCAATAAGTCAGTATCAAAATGCTAAGGGGGTTGAGTGATGAAACATGGTGAGGGAGGAAATCGAGGGAGATATATGCCCCCCTTGTTTCTGCTTGCTTAGTCCGAGAGTAGAAACAAGGAGATATTCACATGCGTAGATTTCAATGGAAATGTGTTATGAGGGTCATTTGAAGGAACAACACTTAGCCATAACACATTGGGTAAGAAAGAGAGCAGAACCAAGATTCCAATGCAACAAACAACACTGAAATCAGAGTTTGACACCTCAAGAAAAGGGCTCTAGAGTGAAAGAGCACGCTTTTGTACCTAGTTAGGAAAAGGATTTCTCACTCACTTACTGTATGTAAAAGGGAGTTGTCACATATCACTTAACTCATTCTTATTTCTTGTTATTGCAAAAAGAGAGAAGGAGAATAGGAGAATGACCATGCCAAGCCGACGTCCATACCATCCACCACAACTGGAGATGCTCTGAGCTCAAGTGGTGGAGAGACACTTCGAGGCCGAGGTAGGGTCCTGATTCAATCTTTCTTTCGTCTTTCGTTGTATTTTTCTTTCATGATTATCGATGTCTGTGCCAAGAGGGGAAGGTGAACAGGGTTCCCAGACAGGGGTGCTAGGGTCCACCTAGGGCGCCAGAGTCTCTCTAGGGCACCCTAGTCCCACAGGGGCGCCAGTGTCCTTCTAGGGCACCCTAGTCTTCCTGGGGCATCCAGGTCCTAAGAGGACACAGGCCCTAGGCTCAGGCACTCTATTCAGTTTTTGATAGCTTATTTTGGTTTCTAGTGGGGGTTCTGATACTCTTGCTTACTTTCTGATCTGCAGGATGTCCCTGAGATGCATGAGCACATAGGGGGTCGTCTGATGGCACTTCTACAAGAGCGCGCTAGCACTTTGACTACCGCAAAAAGAGAGCACTTGCAGATGGTGGGCCTATGGTGGGTGTTTGAGATGCCCACAATCAGATTCCACTACACGATGCTTATGGCACTGATGGAGAGATGGGATGCAGATACTTCCACATTCCATTTACTGATTGGCGAGATTACCATCACACTAGAGGATGTATTCAGGATCCTTCGACTGCTAATCTGAGGAGAGATAGTGAGGGTTGTTGGACATCACTCAAAGGAGTATACTCGCGAGAGTCAGCTGTATTGCTTGGGTCGCACTGTTTCACAGGTAGAGCGAGGACACATTCAGCTCCGGTTGCTAGAGCAGGGATGTAGAGACATTCCCTTACTATGGAGGATCATGGTTGTCACAATCGCACTAGCCGTCGCACCAGATGGATGAGGCACTCACCTTCACAGGGGTCTTGTTTATACTATTAGCGCGATGGAGGCGCATCAGATTGTCTACGCATGGGGGCGCAGTATGCTTGCGCACCTATATCGTGACTTAGGGTGATATGTCCACTATGAGATGCGGAGTCTGATGGTCTGCACATTGTTACAGGTTTGTGCCTTTGAGCACATCAGGTGCACATGACCGATGGGTTATCCCATAGAGGCAGCGTTCACCCATCCACGCTTCTATGCCTACCCACTAGTCAGGTGTTGGAGGTGTTGGAAACAATGCAAATAACTAAGAGGGGGGGTGAATCAGTTGTCTTCTATCTTTTCTTCTTCTTACTTTCTTTTTTTATCTTAACATTTAGTGCTCTGGAAGTCATTAGTTTTCCACAGTCCATAATGTTGGAATTGTATGCTTCTGGATTTGACTGTGTTAGATATTATTTCCTCAACGTTTCAGATCACACTCAATGAACCATCATTCTCTTCTCTTGCTCTCTATCTCCTGATGATGGTTCACTGAGTGTGATCTAAAATGTTGAGGAAATAATATCTAACACAGTCAAATCCAGAAGCATACAATTCCAATTTAGTTCTCTATCAAAACATGAAAGCAAAGACAACCATAAGAACTGAAAATGAAATTAACACACAACACAAGGATTTTTACGTGGAAACCCTATTAAGGGAAAAACCACAAGGTGACTAACCCAAGATTGTATTCTCTGTTAAAAGAATAAGGAATGCAAATTTGGCACTTGCCAATTAGGGCTCACTGCCTAAGCACACTGCTCACAAGAGGCCCACTGCCTACAAGAGACTCACTGTCTACAAACACTTACAGATGATACCAATGAGTTTGAACTGATGAACAACATCCACATATGCAAGAGTTTAGTTCTGGTTAGGCTCAGTATACTGATCTAGCACATTTCATTCTTCCTCTGTGTAGTATCACTCCTTTGTCACATTCTGGGCTTGGAGTACTATCTTCACACTTCTCTCTTCTTTTCTTCACACTTCAAATACACACATATATCATATCCCTCTTTTACAAGATTGAATCCATCGGGTATATATATTCGCATCAAGGATTTTAATCAACTTTCTAGTTGGCAACAAGAACACTTAAGATATTTGCAAGTTATTGATCTATCATCTGAATCCATGCTTGATTTGTGATGTGCATCAAAACCTTAGGCATAGAAGTCATTAATCATGTCGGCCAACAATGTATAATGCCACAAATTGCTTGATCAACACATTTTGCACATCCGGATTGAAGTCTGATACTCTGCCGATTAGTTCTTCCTCTGTCTGCTCTGCCTGACTAGAACCCAATACTCAGAAGCTCAGATCTTTTTCATGCTTTATCACTAGAGGCTAAATCTCTGGAATACAATTGTCATAATACCCTTCTTGACTTGTCCAAGTCTGCAACTTACTGAGTTACACCATCTGAGAGATCCGGACCTGATTATCGGATCATGTTGCATACTCTATTCTTGTCTATCAGACCAAAACAATATTCATTCTAACTTTTGGTATAGGCATATTATGTACTGCGGATGTGTAGAGTAGACTTTGTTGCCATCAATGACAACACTTATGAAGCCACACAGTGTCTCTTGCCAACAATCCCCCCCTTTGGCATTGATGACAACACTTAGTGAAAAATGGCTAAGTGTTACAGTGACTCCCCCTTTACTTGTGCTATGTTTCTTTGCACTATTTTACCGGAGCTCCCCCTTTGCTGGATTCCTCATTTTTCACTACTTTTCACTCCCCCTTTGACATCAATGGCAAAGAGTGGAATCCGCATACAAAATTGTGCAAAAATTATTATATACATGGCCACATATGTATATACAAATCATACGTTATACTTACATATACTTGAATATGTCTACAAAAGTAGTCTTTAGCTATACCAACTCTGTGGCCCAACTCCTCTTCATCCTATCCAAAATGGAGATGTGACCACTCAACAAAAATGCATATGCTTCTACCCTTTTTAAATCTGCTGGATCACTGGTCTGGGATGTGCTTTGAGCATCTGTCAAGGCATCATGCATTGCCTCTAACTTAGGGATAATTATCCCCCTGAGTTCACCCATTCTATGCATTATGATCTTCTTCTCTTTAGCCAATTTCTTTATTTCATTTATTACAACAATAGCTTGGCATTCTTAATTCATTAGAGAGGAAGAAAGGGGGTCAAAATTCTGAACTAAACTTGATAGTTTTTCTTCTTGTTCTTTCACTTTCTTCTTAATGTCTTTTGTCACTTTAGGCCAGGTCAAACAAAATTTGAATAAGTTTCCACCATCTTTGAGAGCATTTTCAATTCTCTTTATGCCAATATCTAGGGTCCTCCTATCATTTGCAATAAGTCCTTGTACCTTAGTGAATCTTTTCCCTAAAAACTCTTTCCGGACCTTGGTTTCTGTTGATTTCTCTAAAGATTCAAAATGAGTGTTAACAGAATTGACTAAGTTTTTTAGATTACCGGATGGAGAGGTAGAAGGATCCTTTTGATAGGTTGGCATAATCTTCTCCAGCATCCCAGATGCAATACTCAATAGTTCACTATCCTCCATGTGTGATTTTAGAAGTTTCTCTTTTGCTTTGGCCTAAGAAAAAGATGCTACTTTCATTATCTAAACCGGAGAGAGAGAGTCAAAGTTTAGTGGTCCTTGAATCAACTCAGGTTCATCCAACTCCATCATTTCTTTGTCAAGAAAATTCTGTATTGTCTCTGCAGTGTCTCTTGCTGACTCTGCTTCCTTCCTTTTGGGAGCATTCGAACTGACTTGCTTATTGACATCAATGATATTTGTTTCTTCTATCTGTCCTTCCTCTTCTGGAACAGAGGAGTCTAATGCCTCAGATGGCTCTTCATCATTTTTCTTTAATCCTTTGACATCTTTGTCAGAAAATGTTTCTTCTTTCTATCCTTCCTCTTCCGGAATAGAGGAATCTAATGCCTTAGATGACTCTTCATCATTTTTATTTAATCCTTCAACATCCATGTTAGAAGGATCTTCATCTATTTCCTCTACAATGGGAAGATTAAATCTCTTTAAGGCATTTCAGAGAATTTTCTTTTGTTTCATTTGCTATTTTGTTAGTTTCTCCAACCATGAGTTTATTCATCTGGGACTTTCTTCGGAAACCATCTTTGCAATCCTTGAAGACCATGTCCATTTGTTCTGGAGTGATAGAGGGACATAGATGTATCACTATCGGCTCTCAGATCTCCAAGTCTTTTGCTTTTGCATTCTCTTTTCTTTGCTCCAATACATCTTCTAGGCTCTTAGGAATTAATGAAATTATTTCAATGAATGCTTTGTTATAGATATTCAAATACCTAACAGTTGCTTCCTCAAGTATTCTCTTGTCTGCATCATTGTATTCATCATAAAATTATGTTACTGGCTGCAAGTTTCCATCCACAGTAACTGCCTTGATGATGTCATCAATAGAAAGAGTAGGCTTCTCAACATACTCTTCTGACTTCTGTTCCACATAAACCTTGGGGGGTTTTACTTTTGCTTTCGTTAATTCTCTAATCTCTACATCTGACTCAGTCTCATCATCATCCTTGAGACTCACATAAGCTCTTGTGGCCTTGGATTTCTTTCTCTTTTTCCCTTTTGCATATGAATGGGCTTCCGGATTTGCAGCTTTAGAGCTCCCAGAGACAGAACTCCTAGTAGTTCTAGTCCGAGTGGAGGCTTCTACCAGAATCTTTTCTTCCTTTGCTTCCTCTTTTTTTTTCTCAATTTTCTCTGTTCTTTCTCTGTTTGCAATAACAACTTCTCTGGTAATGCCAAATTTCTCAGCCAGTTCTTCAACTTCTTTCCTCGCCTTTCTTTTTGTCTCAGGCCTTCTTAGTTCAACATGCAATTTTATGTTTAATTCTTCAAAAGTGTCAAACCTCTCTGCTTTGGGGTCCTTGGGTTGACTCAGTAAATGTTGAATATGAGCCTCCAATATGTTTCCATCAACCTCATAGCCCATGGGCATTATCCATTCTTTCCTTGGCTCAACTGCCTCTATTAAGCACTGATCAGTATCTACCATAAAGTAGACTGTGTCTTTGTACTTCTCCACTATTGTTTTGGGAATTCTTTCTCTTGCTTGCATCATGCTCTGGAAGTTTTTAAAGTAAACCTAGAGAGATGTCTTTCGAGTTTGAGTGTCACCAAGTTCATACACGTAATCCCTGATCTGTATAGCAACTGGTTTGTCATTTCCCCATATCAGACCTTTTGAGCCTGGTAACTCATTCATGAAGTAGAAAAACAGGCATAATACCAAATCACCATATTTGAAAGAGTTCTTTTTATCTTGTTTAATCTTTTGCAGGTTCTCCATCAGTTGATTCAATAGGAGTTCACACAGGTCATAATCTGCATTCTCTCTTAGCATATGGTATGCAGTGTAGATGGCAGTACCAGATACAAAGTTTTCTCTACTTGAATGGTAAATCTTGTATCCAATCATAATTGAGGCAAACTTGACATCTGGATCAGTAATGCCATCAATGGTCATTGCCCTCTTATCATATTTTGAACCAGTGGCTTCAGATACTATTTGATTCTTCATAGACTTAAGAGTAGGCAACCCACTAATGGAGTGCAAACCCGTTATAGCCTTGATGGCATCTTTGGTTATTTTGAATGGCCTCATTAACCATATGAAGTTATCATGGATCCTGCTTAAGATATACCAGACCCATTCGTCCTCTCCAAAAGACGGAAAATGTATGCAATGTGCAAAATGCTTATCTTTTAGGGCCTGGAACTCCGGTTTCATATCAAAGTTCTCACTACTTAACTGATTGTGGTATAGTTTCATCAATTTCAGATCTCCAAAATCCTTAATGTTTGCATGTATATAAACCCTAATGTCTTCTACATGGAGAACGCCATACGGGGTATGGGAAAACGCACCCAAGGGATCAACCTCAATAGATTTGTGAGGATGTTTCTTGAAAACTGGCCTTGGTCTCTTAGAAACATTTACAACCATTGGAGTAGCCATTCTAATCAACAATTCTAATCAACAAGGATTTGAGAGATTGTCAAAAGAAATACCTCTTCATGCCTTAGGGTTTGGAGCGACTACCAGAACAAATTGCGCTTGGATTCGATCTTCAACTGATTTTGAATGTTCTGCTGGATTTCTTCTCAGAGCTCTTCTCTCTTCTTTCTTGAGTGCAAAGTGTTGCAAATGATGGATTAGAAACCTTTCAACCTTGCCCAAAAACCTAATTTCCCTTTGTAATAAATGCACAACTTAAGTCATCCAGTTACCCTGTTTTGAGAGAGATTTTCTTAAATCACTACGCGGATCTTAAAATCAATGTCTATGAGGGTTGACAACATGTCTTCACCTTTTTCAAACATGCATTAGGTCCACAGATTAAAACATTTCAATTCTGGATCATACTAGATCTGTCTGTGAAATTTTGCTTTACCGGATAGCTATCAGTACAAGATCTCATAGCTTCCTCAAATCTGCATGCGGATTTGTCAAATTTTGACTGGATGAATTTTAAATGAATCTCCTCAAACTCTTTAAGCCACAACCTCTTATTCTTACTCAATGTGTCGAATTCAGGCACTCACTAGTTTGCTAGGGGAAAAGGATCTTCTTTGTAGCTCCCCCTGAGCTAGAGCTTACTTTTTAGTTTCTGGAAGGAATATCAGCACCGGATTCTGGTGCGGATCTGTCACCATTGTTCATCACACTCTTCTTTACCCATGACTTTCTCATCTCTTTCTAAATTTCATCCACATTCATTTTGATTTTGCCTTTGTCTTGTTTCTTATCAGGTTCTACCGGACCCTTTCCATCATGAATTCTGCTTCTGCAGAATCTAGCTATGTGACCAGATTTATTGCAATTAAAACATACAACATTTCCTTTCTTATTTGATTGATATCCTCTTGATCCGCACTGATTAGCCATATTTCCCATTCTATTGCATGCAAAGCATCTACCATTGAATGAATTTTTTATTTGCATATTTCTACATTCATGAGATTTGTGACCATACCTTTTGCAATTAAAACATTGTCTGGAGAAGGATGGATTATTCTAATTCATTATCCTCCTGCACTGAGTTGCTTTATGACCAAAATTGTTGCAATTGAAGCAGTATCCATTGAAAGATGGATATCTTTGGGCATTTGGTTGCCTTACTGCAGGTCTTCTAGGCTTGTTTCTTTAACTTCCTGATCCAAAGTTCTTTTGACCGGATCCAGAACTTTTACCTTTCTCATATCCCAAGCCATGCTTATCATCTACCCTCTTTTGACTTTCAAGAAGAACTTCAAGTTGTGCTGAGCTTATCTTGAATTTTTCTTTGTATTCTTTTGCAGATTAAAGATCTTGTTTAAGAGTGTCAATCTGGTTCTCAAGTTGTTCTTCATTGTATCTGGCTTCTTCAAGATCAAATTCAAGATGGATGATTATTATGTCCATTTTGTGGCAGTCCTATGTTTTCTCTTTGAGGGATTGTTTCAGGTTATCTTCAATCTTTCTTTTCTCTTCAATTTCTTGGGTGAATTTCATAACTCCTGATTCCATTTCATGTCTTATCGAAATGACTTCTTTTGAAAGTTTCTCACATAGCTTAGTTTTTTCACTCAAATCCTCATTAGTATTATTGGCTTCATTTTGATTTGCTAGTTTCTGAAGTAATTCCTTTCTCTTTTTCATAGAAATACTGAGTTTCTCTTTTAGCTCATTGATGAAATCATCAGCTTCCTTGAGTCGCTCTCTCAAATTATTGACTTTAGAGTGAGATTGTTCAAGATCATCTAGGGCAGACTGAAGTTGCTCTTTCATACCATATGCATCCATTGAGATTCCCAGATCCTCCTCAAGTTGTTAGGCTTTTTCTGAGGGACTTGGCTCTGATACCAATTGTTGGAAACAATGCAGATAACTGAGAGAGGGGGTGAATCAGTTATCTTCTATCTTTTCTTCTTATTACTTTCTTTTCTTATCTTAACATTTAGTGCTCTATCAAAACATGAAAGCAAAAACAACCATAAGAACTAAAAATCAAATTAACACACAACACAAGGATTTTTACGTGGAAACCCTGTTAAGGGAAAAACCATGGGGTGACTAATCCAAGATTGTATTCTCTGTTAAAAGAATAAGGAGTACAAATTTGGCACTTGCCAATTAGGGTTCACTGCCCAAGCACACTGCTCACAAGAGGCCCACTGCCTACAAGAGACTCATTGTCTACAAATGCTTACAGATGATACCAATGAGTTTGAACTGATGAACAACATCCACATATGTAAGAGTTCAGTTTCAGTTAGGCTTAGTATATTGATCTAGCACATTTCATTCTTCCTCTGCGTAGTATCACTCCTTTGTCACATTCTAGGCTTGGAGTACTATCTTCACACTTCTCTCTTCTTTTCTTCGCACTTCATATACACACATATATATCATATCCCTCTTTTACAAGCTTGAATCCATTGGGTATATATATCCACATCAAGGATTTTAATCAACTTTCTAGTCGGCAACAAGAACACTTGAGATGTTTGCAAGTTATTGATCTGTCGACTGAATCCATGCTTGATTTGTGATGTGCATCAAAACCTTAGGCATAGAAGTCATTAATCATGTCGGCCAACAATGTATAATGTCACAAATTGCTCGATCAACACCTTTTGCACATCCGGATTGAAGTCTGATACTCTGCCGGTCAGTTCTTCCTCTGTCTGCTCTGCCTGACTGGAACCCAATACTTAGAAGCTCAGATCTTTTTCATGCTTTATCACCAGAGGCTAAATCTCTGGAATACAAGAGTCATGATACCCTTCTTGTCTTGTCCAAGTCTGCAACTTACTGAGTTACACCATTTGAGAGATCTAGACCTGATTATCGGATCATGTTGCATACTCTGTTCTTGTCTACCGGACCAAAACAATCTTCATTCTGACTTCCAGTATAGGCACATTATGTACTGTGGATGTGTAGAGTAGACTTTGTTTCCATCAATGACAACACTTATGAAGCCACACAGTGTCTCTTGAAAATAGGAGGCATGACAATCTGTTATACTAGAGAGTAGTATTTGACAGATTACAACCTGGTGACATCATCTGGAGACCATATCGTGGCTTCATCAGATGACCTGACGAGCAAAGACAGTTAGCTTAGATGTAGAGGGATCAACTGATGGCTGGTCACCTCGATCATACTGTATCTTGGTTCTACTATGATAGGGTGGCACGACAGTTCAGACAGGTACAGGATGTTCTTGCAGTTCGTTCGAGCTATGCACACACAGCTCAAAGTGTAGTCAGAGCCAATACAGTCTGACGGCTGACTATAGCAGACATACCACTTAGTGACGACGAGGGTCTTGAGGATGTAGAGCTGGTATCAGGGATAGATGATGTTAGGTGTACCTGAGCATATCAGACCTGGTGGCACATAGCACGGCCTGCACCTATCTTTCTACCCGGGCACCCTACAAGGGATGCCCGACCTTGGGCCAGTCACGCTAGTGACACAGCGGTGGAGAATGACGTCAGTGACTTCACAGAATACTACGATATTAAGGAGGGTATGGAGGAGGACGGGATGAGTCCGAGGAGGTCCCATCATAGTACATCTTCAAAGTGAGATTGCGACAGAGCCAACAGGAGGGAGACACTAACGAGGAGACCGAGTCAAGACCACGGTCTAAGGCTCGTGGTCCTACTCTTGCAGACGATGTGAGGCCTATTCAGACAGAGCAAGGGGAGAGTAGCAAGCCTATGCCCCCAGTTGCAGATTAGACATCAGAGCTCATCACACCGTTGGTGATCCGTGATCCATCCTAGCAAGATGGAGATCCAAGTAAGGTTTGATTTATTTGTTTTATGTTTTGGTATAGTTTATTATTTATGATTTTTATATGGGAGTCTAACATCTATCTCATTCTCTATTTTGCAGTTGGGACAGACGCATGGTGAGACTTTGTGAGTCACATCATACGAGACATATTATCGATAGATGCCTCAGAGCAGCGGGTGCAGGCATCCGTTGGGCGGCATGCTAAGTTATTTATGCCTGTCGACAGATACAGGACTGCTATAGAGGCCATGCTAGAGTAGTCTGCTAGAGAGAGAGAGGAGTTTCGACAAAGAGCTAAGCACGCCAAGGCTGAGCTCAGGGCACAGCGAGAGCAGACGGTAGCAGTTCCTACATCGGAGGGAGAGACAGCTGTCAATGAGTTCTTACTGCAGGAGGTCCAGCAGGCAAGAGTTGATAGAGACAGTGCTCAGGTTGAGAGAGACTGGTACCACAGGATATACCAGGAGGCACATAAGTAGATGATAGAGATGAGAGGTTAGATCAGGCGGTTATGATCATGAAGCATCTCTAGGAGTCATTTGCGATCTATAGCCACTCATGGTCAGGCTTCTATCACTCGCACACCATGAGGGCCTGAGGGTACTGGCAATCGAGGCTCAGCTATGTGATTCATAGACTTTAGGCACTACAACATCTCATTTTGTTTTGAGGGATAGTCAACTCAGATGTATACATGAATATATATATATATATATATGATTACTTTTGATCTATGTGTAATGGCTTTTGATCTATCACATGTGATTTTTGTTAAAATGCAACTAGTGATGATGTCTAAATGCTATAATTAATTACTATTGTGGTATACTAACAATTCTAAAAAGAACATGTAGTAACAAACACAATGATTAATTATTTTAAACATACTTAAATTTTCATGCTAAATGAATTAAGACAAAACATTACTATCTTGTTGAAATTGAAGCTAATCTGTGTGCTAAATTAGCTTAGGAACACTTAACATTAGATCTTTAGGCATATAATCTTTTGAGGTGCGTCGCATTAATAGGTTCCTTAAGTGGTGTACCTTGCTCATTGGCTAATTTATACGCTCTGGATCCAAAGGTTTTAGTGATTATATACGGTGCAATCCAATTAGGGCTAAACTTACCTTTTGCACCAGGCGGTGCATTTACATTGCATTAATTTTCATAAAGAACTAAGTCCCCAACATTAAATGAATGTTGTATGACTTGCGCATTATAGGCTCGTTGTATTCCTTTTTTATAATCCTTGAGATGTTCAAGAGCGTTAATACGTCTTTCATCAAACATCTCAAGTTCCTGTAATCTTTTCTCTCCTTCTATGTCATCATCCATGATGTCTCTTAGGGAAATTTGCAAGGAATTTCTAATTCCAAGGGCATTATTGCGTCTGCACCATAGACAAGATTATACAGTGTGTTACCTGTAGCTGTTCGAATACTTGTTTTGTAGGCCCATAATGTACAGGATAATTGCGTATGCCAATCCTTTTGATGTTTATTAACAGTTTTCCTTAAAATCTATCGAATAACTTTGTTTGAAGCTTCTGCTTGGCCATTTGATTGAGGGTAATAAGGCGTAGAGAAGCGATGTTGTATATGATATTTTTCAAGGAACTTTTCCACATCCTTGTTCTTAAATGGCGTACCATTGTTTGAAACTAAGGAGGAAGGTATTCCAAATCGAGAAATTATGTTATCTTGTATGAATTGATAGATTACGTTGGCAGTCATGGATCGCAAAGGGACTGCTTCGACCCATTTTGTAAAATAATCAATAGCAGTAATGATAAACGTATGTCCTTGAGAGAAGGGTGAGGAAATCTTGTCAATTAGATCCAAACCCCATATAGAGAATGGCCATGGTGACACCTAGGCATGAAGCTCTTAAGCAGGAGCATGGATTAGGTGCTTATGTTGTTGACATTGTGGGCATCGCTTGACGTAAGCAAAGGAATCTTGTTCCATATGCTGCCAATAGAACCCCATACGTAACAATTTTTTCACCAACGATTTTCCACCGAAATGCCCTCCACAGGCACCAGAGTGAGCTTCTTCTAAAGATATCAGAATCTCTGCATTACTTAAACATTGAAGTAAAACACCATTATAACTTCGTTGATATAAGACATTCGATAATATAATGTATCGCGCTGCTAGTTTGCATAAATGGAGTCGAGCATTCTTAGATGTTGAGTCCGGGATGGTTCCATCATGTAAATAGTTGAATATGTAGGAGAACCATTCATTAGTGTATGTATTACCACAAAGTTATGAATTCGTAACTATAGGGCTTTCAATTACAGGTGTCTTAAGATTATGAATAACGAAGGTAAATTCCTCAGGAGAACCATCAAGGGATATAAGGGAAGCTGCGCTTGCCATTGCATCCGCATGCCAGTTATCTTTCCTAGGAATGGTATCGATCGAATATGATTCGAATTGTTTTAAGAGAGATAATGCAAACTCCCAGTACTGAGATAACTTATCATGCTTAGTTTCCTACAATCCCGTTATTTATTTAACAATTAACTCAGAATCTTCGTATATTGTAATGTTTTTGATATTGAGAGCCAAAGATGCATGAAGTCCAGCTATAATAGCTTCGTATTCAGCTTTATTGTTTGTGCATAAGAAATCTAAGCGGTAAGATAAGGGAATTGGCTTACCAACAGGAGGTATTAATATAACACCAGCCCTGAAGCCAGTTTGATATTTTGATTCGTCAAAGTATAACTCCCATTTTTCATCTGCAGAGATTGTTAAGATCTGTTCATCAGGAAAAGCATCAACATTTTGTATGGAAAAGGTGAGGGAGCTTCAACTAACTGATCAACTATCACTTGGCCTTTAATTTCTTTTTGTGAAATAAATTTGAGATCAAATTCTGTTAACATAACCCATTTAGCAAGACAACTTGATAAATCTGTTATTGTGAAGAGATGTTTCAAAGGGTCAAATTTTACCATTACATGTACTTTAGCATTTAAGAGATAGTGTCTAAGCTTTTGAGTGGAAAAAACTAAAGCTAGGCAATGCTTCTCTATGACTGTGTATCACACTTCATAATTGAGCAAAGTACAACTGATGTAGTAGACAACACATTCTTTGACTTCATCATTATGTTGTGCTAGTAGAGCTGCTAGGGCATTGTTAGATGCTAAGATGTATATCAGAAATGGTTTATTAGAAACAATGGGTTGTAAAATAGATGGATTAGCTAAGTAATCCTTTAAATCATTGAAAGATTTTTAACATTTAGAATTCCATTGGAAATGAGAATATTTCTTCAATAGTTGCGTAAAGGGGTGAGTCCTGTCTGCGAGTTGTGAAACAAATCAATGAATGGCCTATAGCTTTCCCTGCAAACTATGAAGTTGAGATATGTTCTTTGGTATTGGCATATTAACAATCGCATCTATCTTTTTCGTATCAACTTCTATACCTTGATTTGAAACGATAAATCCAAGTAACTTTCCACTATCCATGCCAAAAACACACTTACAGGGATTCAATCACATATTATATTTTTGTATGTGCTCAAATATTTGTTGAAGATTTGTAACATGATCCTTATGATGGATAGACTTCACTAGGATGTCGTCAACATAATCTTCTAAAATATTGTGCATGTAGTCATGAAATACAAGAGTCATCGCACGTTGGTAAGTAGCTCCTGCATTCTTAAGTCCAAATGGCATGACTACCCAACAAAATGTACCACAAGGTGTTATAAAGGTTGTTTTATACTAATCAAGGGGATTTATAAGGATTTGATTATATCCTAAAAATCCATCCATAAAAGATAGCAAGTCATGTCCGGCTATAGAATCAACAATCATATCGATATTAGGGAGCGGGAAATCATCTTTCAAAGATGCCAAATTTAAAACCTGGAAATCTATGCACATTCTTCTTATGACCATCAGGTAGCGACGGCAACAATATTTGAGATCCACAGAGAGTAATCAATAGGTCAAATAAAGCCACCTTGTAAGAGTTTTTCTATTTCGGTTTTAACAAGCAAAGCAATCTTAGGATTCATCTTACGAATCATTTATTTGAAAGGCCTAACATCTGGTTTCAACACGATATTATGCGTTACAATCTGAGGATCTATACTAGGCATGTATGAGTAATTCCAAGCAAACAATTTCGAGAATTCATTCAACAATTTAGTCATTTCTTCTTTTTCTTCCACATTTAAACAATCACCAATAGGGATAACTTTTTCAGGATTATCCTTATCCATAACAACATCAATAGTCTTTCTGTTAAGAAGAGTACTATGGTCTGGGGGGTTGTAGGATTGTATTTGTTCTTCAAGTTCTTCATTTTGTTCTACTGTAGCAGTTATTGTGCTAGTAGTCTTTCCAAAATATGCATCATTGTTTAAACAATAGGGTAGGCCACGTTTATGGTGATAATAGGGAATACCATCATAAGCACCTAAGAATTCCATTATCACTTCATTCCTCATAAACATATCTAATGGAAGGGATCCTGGAGGACATTTGGTGTCAATCATCTCAGGAAATATCAAATTAAGTGTTGATATTGTATTCACATTTAGAGTGGGGTGTTTGCGGGCTTTGGATTCCTTAAAAGGATTATATCCAATGCCACTTGAGTAATGTTGCGAAGCGGATTCTATAGGGACTTTGATTCCTTGTTAATTTATACCACAACCATTACCTACATAGTCACAATTTTTATAAAGGATTTGGAATCCTCTGCCATAAAGAGAGACCATTTCTTTAGACGAAGACAAAGCTTCATATGTCTCATAATCAGTAGTATAACTGAGAGTATTATCCTTATTTATCAACAAAGAGATCTTGTGTTTATCATTTAAAGCATGCGATGTGATCGATCCATTATTTGATGTTTTAAGGACTGGGTTTTTAAGTTTATACTCTCCTGTGGCGGAGGAAGATGCAAA
Organism: Cunninghamia lanceolata; assembly: GCA_027924645.1. Taxonomy (NCBI): domain Eukaryota; kingdom Viridiplantae; phylum Streptophyta; class Pinopsida; order Cupressales; family Cupressaceae; genus Cunninghamia; species Cunninghamia lanceolata. The sequence goes on from BSBN01000669.1 coordinate 9,605,005, forward strand.
ATCTAATGAACCCCAGTCATCACCAACAAATGCATTCTATTGCTTGGGCTCTTGCATAATATTTTTAGAGGCAAGAGGAGCTGACAATTTAGCTTTCAAATTCTTTAAAATCTTAGGACCAACAACATGCTTATGCACTTCCATTTGCAGACAATTATCAGGTTCAAGATCCAAATGGAAAGTATGCAATTTGCCTTTAAATATAAACTTAATGGAACAGTGTATAGTAGAAGGAATTGCTCCTAATGCATGTATCCAAGGTCTACCCAGAATCATGTTATAAGATAGAAAACAAGGCATGACATGAATCAAGGTAGGCACCATCACAAGTCCAACTTGTATAAGTAAAGTTACAGTGCCCACGGATTATCGTCCAACATTGTCAAAGCCACGAATACTTAATGATTCTGGTTTTATAGCAGATACATCAATTTTAACCTTATGCAATAAATCAATACCACAAACATTAAGGGCTGACCCGTTATCAATCATAACTCTCTTAACCAATGTTTTGTTGGTTGTAATAAAGATAACCAAAGGATCATACTATTTCTGAACCTCGAGAGATGGTAACTCATGTTGTTGAAATAAAATATCTATTTTTGTTGCATGCATACAGTCTAGTAAAGAGGCAACATCATTTGGTTTAACAGCAGGAGGAACAATCACCTTTTGTAAAGCTTCTTGTAGCAGGAGATATCTTTGTAGGAGTAGTACGAAGCTGCTCTACAAGATCATAGTCTTTACCACCTTTATATGTTAAATGAGGTACTTGAGGAAGCATAGGTTGAGAAGCTGGTAAAGATATCAGAACATTCGTTTGTTGTGTACGTTGTTTGTTATCCCGAGTATTATATGCATGAGCAACCACATTATGATTAGTTTGTTGTAAGTTTTGTTTCGCAATTTGTTTTGCACAATCATAAATGTGATCAGGAGATTGAGAAGAAGATGAAAGACTTTTAACAACAAGCACAGGCTTAGAGGATGGTTGAACCACATTTGCACATAGAGTAACCACAATTTTTAGTTTTTCAATCTCTTCTTTAGATTTAGGAACATAAATTGCATTTACAAATCTTTGAAATAGTGACAGCTTAGAGGCCGTAGTGGAATGTTCAATTGAGATAAAGTCCTCAAGGGCTTCATCTAACATATCAAAGTCATCACGACTAAACCACTCATCATAAGCATGAAAATCTTGCAAAAAATAATCTGACATTCTAACATGCTCTATTTAAACCAAGATTTAAATGTTCAATGATGGCCTTTGCAAATGAAATATAATTTCCAATAATAAATGCTAATTTCCAAGTTTTTTAGTGAAAAGATAAAGAATGTAATCACCATCTAAAATATGCACATTTCACTAAAGAGGTTTTCCAATCCAATTATGCTTTAGAACAACAAATTATATTAGATCTGAAGTTTAAAAGGATGCTAATTCTTTAAAGCTCGAGTTCACCAAAATGTTTAGGGTAAAATTTGATGGTTTGTTTACTCTAGGTTAAGTACCTCAATTTCACCACTAAACATTGGGGATGACAAGGATCGAGCTTGTGAACAAGCTTCTAATCACTTTGCCTCCCCTGTATTCTTGTGTGGTTATAGAACCTAAGGCCCTAATCAAGATTTTATCAAGTATTGTACTTTCAACCAAGAAAAACCCTAATTATACCCCAAATCAACAATATATAGAAACTAATGAAGTATCTGATAAAACTAATCACAAAAGTGCAGAGGAGGGGTTTCAGAGATAGTGTACCTAGATTTTGAGGGCTACCTAGTCTAGAGCACCCACTCCAATGTCCTGTAAATTCCAAAACAGGAAAACCTTCTACAGAGGGTATCTGAGACTGCTAAAAGGCTCCCAGATCCCAGATAAAACACCTGGTTGGACTAGGGCGCCCGCCCCAATGTCCCGCAAGTCTTAGAATCCAAAAATCCAAAAGTCTGTCGCGACTGTATCTACAATATCCTTCTTCCTGTAGCTTCTTTTCACTGGAACCTACAAAACATGATCTGCACATACAAAAGAAGGAAATTGTTGCGGCTATATAGGAGTTTGCCTCAGTCAAGCCTCGTCTTCAGTATTTCTACCTCAACAATAGCCAAAGATAAAGATATGCAGAAGTGTGTGCAAACCTAACAATGTGTGTAAGCATAAAATCAAACCCTAGATGTCTCAATCAAGGGAAGATCAACAACTTACTTTGCATCAATAAACACATACAACTTCACCTCAAGGAGATGAAACAAATGAAGACTTGCATGAACAGGAAGGTGAATCAGCAATGTTGCGGATGATCTCCAAGCTTGTTGTTGGAGGCTTCAACCCTTCTCTCGATCATGCAAAGGGTGTACAAACCCTAGGAAGAGCAAGATAGACTCAAGATCTTGATTCCTAACCTTCATCCATTATCTCCAAGATAGCAAATAAAGAATATTTCGAATAGCTTCAACAAGTCACCGATCTTCAATGGCAATTGTAGCAAAGTTTTGGCATCAAGCTTACATAAGAATTATGTGTGTTAAAATGATTGGCAAATGTCTTTTTATATCAAGCTTTAGGGACTTCAAATTTTGAAATAATGTCTCGATATTGCACAAAAACTGAGAATTTGAAAATGGAATCCCGAGGCACTCAGCGGGAACCGACACCCTGCCAAAATTCAAAATCCAGTGAAATCAGGGAGGACTAGGGCACGGGCGCCCAAGTCCAAGCCCCTAATTTCAGCTCAGATCTACATTTTTGGGGGTCCTAGGGACCCTAATCTCAAATCTCTTTCCAGGTTCTATCAATCAGTCACCTCAAAAAGTGAATAGACTGCTCCTAGACTAAGTCAATCAAGGTTTCGGGAAGGCTGAAAAAAGAAAAGGTTGAGAGGTCACCAAGAGTGAGGAGCTAAAATGAGGGAAATTGTACCATTCCATACAGGAGGACAATTTCTGACATTACATTTACAAAATTGACATCCTATCATTTCATTTACAATACATAACTACACTTGGCATAAAGAATAATTTTACCTCATAAATTTGACTGTCATAAGTCATAACATGGAATACACTACATCTGGAATATTGGTATCTGTCTTCACAAGCCTTAACGAGGCATCTGCTACCAAGGGAGAGCATCATCCGAGTGCTTTTCCTCCAACCACAAATTGGCAGTCCCCTACACACCTTCCAAATAGAAGTGGCCCTACCATTCACGAAGAGTATAGATATAAGGTAACCAATGGTTATTTGCCATCTGAGTACTGGTGTTGTATCCTACATACCACTATCGATCTTACAATCCCCTAGATACCCTCTAGCTAAGTATGATCATTCCAATAGGTTATGCAATGCATACACAATGAACCGATAATGCATGTAGAGACATATGCATTACTTTGGCCAAAGGTTCAATATAAATAGACGTTCTCAATGAACATAGTCATAATGTTCACCCACCCCAACTCGACTTGGAGACTTTCTCATCCTACAGTTTGACTTTCTTTATTTAGTAACTCTAGACACAAACTTGTCTGTACTGTAAATCCATTCTAGTCAATTTGACTTAGAACAAAGCCTTAATCAAGGATATATTTGCAATATTAAGATTTAGGTATTTCTAACCTTTTAAAGAGTCCCTCATTGCATACTTGCAATTTCTAGTGTTTATAAATTTCTGTCATTCTACTCTCTGATTCAAATATCAAACATCTTTGATGCATTAAACAAGTTTCGACATTATCATAAAATCACTTAAATTTGATAAAGTATTACAAAGACTCTTCTTGTCTTGCTCTATGGTTTTCTCAACCTTTCACTGTTGACCAAATATGGTTTTCTCAACCTTTCACTATCAACCAATATATATATGTGTACATACACAATGACATATCCGACATTAGAGTTATAGGTTTCCTATTTCCTCCTTGTTTTAATACTAGGGTTTAGCTTCTCTAACCCAATACTTGGAAATATCAAACATCCTTGTTTTCCAAAGGTAATAGCATAAGTATAACAAAACATGAGAACAAATATAATAAGCATAGTATTATATAGTCTTTCCTAGACCACTTGGCATTGCTTGAGTTCACATAAGCATAGTATTCAAGGTATTTCTTCACCAATATAATATCTAAATGAATACTATAATTTCATATCAATTGTTTTGATCTAAGTCAATCTTTCAACCCTAAAAGCCTTGATTTAAAAAATAATATTAATCTACTTTCAACCGCTTGGTCTACTTCATAATTGTTAAAACCTAAGTGATATCATATCTCCGACCCTGGATATTCCAAATAAGATCAATATCTTTCTATTGCTCTTGATGGGAGGATTTCTATCACAAGCTTTATGATCATAATAAACAACAACTCTGAGATAAAAGTAATCTCATTCTAGACTCATAGGTCTTCGACTGTTAACACAAGACAGTAATAATTCAATATTTATTGGTCATAATCAAAATTGCTTAGAGTATAAAGGTATTAGGATTTATACCCTCACTTGGATACATAAAGCCTTTCGGTCTCATACACATATATTACTCAGAGGCAACAAAACTAATTGTTTTCATTTTTTTACACAAGATGTTAGAGCCTTTCAGCCTCTTATACCACCACAGAGACTGCAAAGTCTATTTACATTAAGATTTATCAAGTCTCTTGGCTCTAATATCTGTCTTCGACCATCAAGATCATAGGATTAGCCTACATTATATCAGCCAAAAAACATAATAATAATTACTAATCATGATGGCTCTCTATCTTTAAAAAAATATCGGCCATTATACGAACTATGAAGTCAACCACGTGGTGAGAAGAGCATCAACTCAAAATTTGCTCTAAGATAAGATTATAAAAATTCACCGGGAGCAATAACTTATATAGCTTCGACTAAGGTTTCTTTGATGTAAATAAGGCTTTTTAATAACACTTAGCTCTAAGCCTAAAAAGTTCACAAAACTTCATACTCTTTGTTGACGCCTGAATTGACTGGTAGTTTTTTGAAAAATTTTCATTCAGGCACTCTCCCTAAGTATCCAAAAAATGCTCTAAGTAACGGACCTCCTCAGTATTTTTCAGCTGCAGCATCATATTTCTTGAGGAGGAGGTCATCATCATCATGTTTGTTTCCATGAAGGTCAGCATCATCATGTTCTCCTTCAACCGGTTTCTCATCGTCATCATCATATTTCGCTGTCGGGTGATGTTCGGGTTTTATCCTGATGATGCTGACGAGCTACAGTGCGCCCTGATCTGCTTGCGAGGGTGATGTTTCAAAGTCTCCGGTGATCTTCCATTTATCACCTTGCCCAAACATGATGACGATGTTGCCCCGTTATCTTGAAGGGGTTATTCTTTGAGTTGCTCGACCTAACTTGTTTTATCCTAAGGGTCGTCGTCATCATCATGATATTTCCAGTTTTCATCCTGCTGCGTGCGGAGGTCATCATATTTTCTGCCTTCATGATATTTCGCCGGGGTGATATTTCTATCATCGGGTGATCTTGGTTATGATCATCCTGATGATGATGTTGAAGAGTTTTTAAGTGCGACCTGATATTCACTAGGGTCATCATATTTCGAACGTCAGGATGATCTTAGTCAATATCATCCTGATGATGTTGTATCACTTCTTGTTCTTTGTTTCTCATCCTGATGATGCTGACGTCATCCGTATCAGGGTGATATTTTTCTTTCTGCCTAACTGCATCATGATATTCCGAAGGAAGGGGTGATATTTTCATATCACCCGGATATATGTTTGCTCGAGCATCATGATGATGCTGATATCAGGGAGATATCCGCCTGCTAGCTTCGCGCATTGTCTACTGGGGGTGATGTTTTCAAGCAGCATCATCATGTTCAGTTTTCGCCCCGATCTTACAGAGGAGCTACAGTGCAACCTGATGTTCGAACGTCAGGAGGATATTTCCAAATATCCGGTTGTCTTCCGAATATCATGATGATGTTAATATGATGATGACGTCATCAAGGTCCGCGGGGGTCATATTTCTAACAACTGATCATCTTGAAGAGACCTCCTGATATTTGCAAACATGATGATGACGTCATCCGGATATGAGGAGGTGCGCAGTAGGCAGATATCATGATGACGTCAGCAGGATATGATGATGATGTCATCAGGATGTTCATCGGCCAGACTTTTGTTATAAGCTCAGCAGGAGGATGTTCCTCCGATGGATCAGGTTGTGCCGATTATCATGAAGGTCATGTTTCAAATATCATGATGACGTCAGGGTGATTTTTCGAACAACAGGATATCATGCTGTTGGAAGATGATGATGATGAAGTCTATACTAGTGTCGTCAGGAGCAAAAGCACCGACATGATATATGCTCATGATCTAGTATATAATGCGTTAAGGAGGTTGCTGCGGGGTGCATGTGGGATAATTGTATCCTGCATTTTCGAAACATCATGATGATGAATCTCGGCGGGAAGCGGTTGCGACTAGCTGTTTGATGTTCTTCCCGAGGCCGCGGGTTGGTGCGCCATCAATGGCGATTGTTGCAGAGGTATGGGCGATGGCGTGGACGAATGTTGTACCTGATTGAAGATCTCAATCCCTAGGCGGCGGCGCAAGGCTCAAAAAATCTTCCTGTCTCCTCCCCTACCTGCTGCATTCAAGTTTGAGCGCCATTTCTATGGTACTGTATATCTGGCGGGAATTTTGGTCAACCTGGTAGTTGATGCTGAAGACACCCTCCTGCTATATAATGCAGATGGTGTTATTCTTTTAAGGTTGTTGAAAGTTGTAGATTTTTGGCTCTGTAATCCAAAACCAGCTGATCTGGTTGCTCTGTACAGTTTTTCTTGTGAGTTTATGTATCTCCTGTTGTAGGACTTGGCATGAATCCACTGGTTTCGTGGTTGATCTTATATGAGTAATGTTGTTTAGCATGTGTTGTGTTAATTCTGTCTCCAGTATTGCATGTATCCTTCTTCTGGATCTGGATGTTTGCTTATGTTTAGATTCTAGAGCATAGAATTCCTATGTTGAATGTCTGATCTTTTAACCTCTGCTCAAGGGGTAGATTAAACTGTTTTCAGGTTGAACATTGGGAAGGGTATACTGCAGTAGGGATGCCATAAGTAGAGATAGCTCAACACTCTATATTGGGAGATATCTGTAAGGCAGATATCATGTGTATCCCCCTGAAATCCAGTTTTAGCTATTTATGCTGATCATTCACAGGTGTATGTCTACCGACTCCAAGCCCTGGATAGGCACCAATCATGCTGTGTTCTTGTGTTATACACCATGTCCAGCTTTGCATCCAAATTCGTATCAAAACACTTCATACTTCCACCTGTTAGTTGTAGGAGTAGGATTAGGAACCCCCTGCATGCTCTCATACCCAACCAGACATCATGTCCAAGAATGGTGCCAGCCTTGTGATCTATCATACAGATCTTGGTCCATACATGAGAGTATTCTGCCTGTTGTTGTCAAGTTAGATCTTTCTATCTTTGAGCTAGTCAAGGTTACATCTTGAGTTATAGGGATACCCCCCTTGGTGCGGCAGAACCAAAAGTGAAGGGGAGGAGCTCACGCAACCTCCTGTATTCAGTTGGCCTGAATCTGCCTGTGCATTAGAAGTGGCAAACCCTAATGCTGATTCAGAAGAAATGTCAACACTCTTCTCATAAAATACCTATGTTCTCAGAAAGAACTACTGTTGTCTATGAGTTTTAAACAAATAAAAGGATAAACGTGAGAAATGTGCTTGGATCTTACCTAAGCAGTCCTTACAATTACAAATCTGGTGATTTTAGACTATGAGCTATCGACTCAGCCAGTATAATTTTGTTGACCTGCGCTTAAACTCCTTACTATTGTCTTCTTACGCAATGATGATCATGCTCTTAACCTTCTAGGCACATCATCTATCAGTCTCATTCTCTCTTAGCATACCATGCTATTTCCTTCCCATCTAATAACAAAGCTCTCTCTTTTCTTTGATAACAATGTTGTCGCTCACCCTAAAAACTCCCACGGTGTCTGGGTTTTTCTATCTGTCATGATAGTTATGCTATCCTTCCCCCTATGACGAAGTTGTTCTCTCCTAAGTGATCACCAAAATCTCTCCCAATGACTCAAGCCTTACATGCATTTAAATACTCCACTTTAGTCGTTAAGAAAAACTCTCCACTAAGGCCATGGGAAACTCCACTTATCATGCCTCCAAATGCTCACCATGAAGGCATAAAATGATGAAGGTGGTGAAGATGGTCTAGCAAAGAGTCCCGATAATAAAGCTACAATGCTTTCTATATGACATGACTCCACCACTAGGTTGTTATAAGACTCCCACACGTGTGGTTATCTCCACTTATTTGATATAACCAACACTTGGTTTTCTAATGGCCCATGCCTCCATTTAACATGCCTCTTAATGCTCTTATCTTGAGCATGCAGAATGAGGGGGTCGTGGGTATTAAATACCACTCCATAAGCAAACATCAACTTATTAATGACCTCTCAAGAAGGCATTCAATGATATCAAATCGGTTAAGAAAGTATGTTTCTTCTAATAAAGGAGGTGGTTATTAAATAAGACCACTAGCAATCTTGAACTAACCACTCAAGATATTACATATGATAATTTAAAAATCATGAACAATATTAATCAGTAATGATACTAATAATGTAACTTAAACTTACGTACAAAATGTGACTAGGTCAAGATATTATCCCCTTCATGTAAAAGAGAAAAATGAGTCGTGTTGATTTGACACATACAAGAATCTTGACGTTAAAACCTTAACTGAGAAACATACTTAATTTTCTTTCCCAACAACATCATTGTGGATGTAAACATATTCTTGCTTACGACGTAAGGGATGTCATTTTCGTTGAAAAGTCGCGTTAGTCAAAAAATAACTAACGCTCAATGTTAACAACATGATTACACTATAAGCAACTAAATTGCCGTTAAAAGACTCCAAACGACATCGACAACTTGTTGAATCGAGAAATAAACTTAAACCAAAAGGGGTGGTTGAGTACCACATACCCAACTCAACTAGGTTTAGTAATTTCCACCAACACAAGACTTAAGATGGCGACAAACTATGCTTTTCCTTCTATCTATACTCTTCTCTCCGATGATGTTCTCCCTCCCTTTCTCAGAGGGGCAGAAACCTGTTGTATTCAACTTGCAATCACCAACCCATGAAAAGTGTATCAATAATCATTTCATTATCTTTACAAAATCATAATATCTTGACAACATATAAACACATGTCAATTATAAACATAACTCATGAAAACATTTATTTTTTCTTGACATTTTTACTAAATGTCAAATCATTGCATCATGCTAAATCACCTACTAGTTACTTCAAAAGTAAAATGTAAAACATAGCAAAGTTAGGGATGTAACAATTAGAGCCACCCGAATTACCAGGGGAAGCTGAGGAAGGGGCTACAACCTCAGATGGATGTTGTGAGCCAAAGGTTGCATTCTAAGAAGAGGAGGGTGATAGTTGAGCCATGAATTTCCCATGGTTACACCAAATAAAATCCTTATCTAGGCTACAATCTTTTCGAACCAATTTTTTAAGATTTGAAGACCTAAAACCAACGGTGAATTTGGATTTGTAAGCTACGATTTTATGTCCAAACTAGTTGTACCTGAAACAACATTTTGAAAAGACATCAAAATTTAGATATTAGATTCAAGTTCCATGAGAGGAGTGAATTTTGATTGTGTGTGACAAGTTTTGAGATGTCGATCATAGCACACACCCTCACATATATTCTTGGTTTGATATTATTAGTGTCCAATTTAACGAACTCACCCACATTGTTGATCAGAGATTGAATAAGACAAGGATCTCTCATTGCCAATGGTAATTTATATAGCCGCAACCAAAGAGGGAAAATGGAAATGATCTCTTTTGTAGGAACAAAAAAGGGGGTCCATTGAGTCATAAACATCCCAAATTTCTCATAAAACCATTGCCCATGACCCAGAACAAGCCTGCAATTAGAAATTGAACAAAAGGTGACTAGGAAAATCCATGGTCAAGCAATTCTATAGATGGTGTCTCCAAATTACTCCAATTCCTTTTGGACCAAGATATAAAATCTGTCACGGGAGGTCACCTCCTTAGAAGCCTAAAGACCAGAGATCTACTACCAACACTATCCCACATAACATTAACAAAATCATCCAGAATGTGGAAATCAATTGGTTCATCATTGAAGGGTACCTCCAAGTATCCAAAATGAAACGATGAGGATTTAGTGTGCTACGTCGCAGGGTCGGGACAACATTGCCCATCTAAAGGAGGGCTTAGAAGACTCCCAACCAAGAAAGATCAAGACACAAGCATAAGGGAAGTGCTAGGGAAAGATTTCAAAATCATAGTTTTATAAAAATCATTGTAGCTATGCACATGGTTCGTTGCATTTTTACAATTCTTGAAAAATCTTCATATGATTTCTCATTGTCTAGAGTAGCCATAGAAGGAATGGCCACAGAATGGAGAGCACCTTCACCAGTTCCAATTAAGCTAGAGCTACCTACAATCCTTTGTGGCATCAAAGATTCTAGAAGGGGAGGGTTGTACCAAAAGGTAGTTTGCTACATTCAAAACTCTCAAAATCCTATTTGTTCTCCATGAAATGCACTCCATCCTTGTGCACCCTATTCATCTTGGCTTGCTCCTTTGGTCCAGTCATGCCTCCACTCCTTATGTCCTGCTCCTTTACTCCAATTTCACCCACTCCATCATGCCTTCATGCCTGCTTGCTTCTCCTTCACTCAAGCTCCAATGATAATCTTTCCTTGAGGTGCACCACAAAGCTCCTTTTCACTAGGCTAATTGTGATCAATGCAATTGTTGTAGTATAATTTCTATTTATGTTTATTTCTATATAATTTTTGTAACTGTTGTAAAGATCTAAAACGTTTTGCATAACCCTCCTCTCAAGATTAGTGTAGGAATTTGTTCCGCTACCTTATCTTCCTTATACTCACACCAAATGACACCTCAACAACATGTTCCATCATCCAATCCCATTCATGCCAATATCTCTCAACTACCACCTTTTGACTCCATTAATTACTAACCACAAAATCCACCTCTTGGGACCCCCTTCAACTAAGAGTGGAAATAAATGAAAAACACCCTCAAGAGGCTCCAAAGTGGAAAATAATGTAAACAATACAAATTCAAAGATCTTTTTCCCTATCCCTTTGATCGTTTAATCTTAATGGCACCTTTTCCACCTCACTTTGAAATACCAAAATTTGAAAAATACAAGGGAAAGGGAGACCCCCAAGACCACATCAAAATTTTTTTCATGGCATGCCAAGAGGTCACATACAATGAAATTTAGTTGTTTATAGTCTTCTCCCAAAGTCTAGGTGGTCAAGCCTTGGAATGGTTCATGCACCTACCCCTAAGGGTCCATTGCTACATTTGCCGACTTATCAAAGAAGTTAATTGCATGCTTCTCTTATAATGTCGAGCATGAGTTGACCATGTTGGATCTTTGCAATGCAAAACAACATAGTGGTGAGAGCTTTCCTACCTATCTACAATGGTGGAGGGGTCTCACAAGTCACTTCTCTCAACCAATCCTTGTAAAACAACTCAACAATATCTTTCCCCAAAACCTCAATAAAAAATGGCATTTCACCTTCTAGTCCATTATGTCTCTCTACCTTTGACAAAATCATCAAAAAGGGGTCACCATTGAAAAGGTCCTTATCTCTAAGGATTTAGTCAAAATCTACAACAAAGACAAAGACAACAACCAATCAAATGACAAACCTAAATTTTGGGCTAACAACAAAAATACCATCAATGATGGAGTCACTGACTCTAAACGTGTGCAAACCATGCACACATCTAACAAAAATCAAAACATCAAAAAGATCCAAAAGCCTAACAACGTCTCCATTCCACAAGGATAACAAACTAAACAAATCCCAAAATCTAAAATGCAAGTACACCTACCTGGGAGAACCCATGGAGGTCATAATCCAAAAACTAGTCCAAGTGAACATGGTTGCATTTCCTATGACTAGACCATTCAATGACACAAAGACCAAACTTGCACAGTACAAAGAAAACAAATATTGTGAATTTACCACTGCATCAAAGACCACTCCACTGGTAAGTGCATTATGCACAAAAACTACATCCAAGATCTTGTTGACCATGAACAGATCAAGGTAGAAGGAAACTCATCCTCAACTCCTAAGTGGGACATAATGTGAATAATACAAATTCAAAGATCTTTGTCCCTATCCCTTTGATTGTTCAATCACAATGCTACTCTTTACCCCACTTTGAAATACTAAAACTTGACAAATACAAGGGAAAGGGAGACCCCTGAGATCACATCAAAGAATTTTTCATGGCATGCCAAGAGGTCACATATAGTGATATGTACTTGTTGTGACTCTTCCCCTGAAGTCTAGGTGGTTAAGACTTGGAATGGTTCATGCACCTACCCCAAGGGTCCATCACTGCATTTTTCAACTTATTAGAAGTTCATCGTACTCTTCTCCTATAATGTCAACTATGAGCTCACCATGTTGGATCTTTGTAATGCAAAATAATGTAGTGGTGAGAGCTTTTCTACTTATCTACAAATGGAGAGGTATTGCAAGTTTCTTCCCTGAGTCAATCCTTGAAAAGCAACTCATCAATATCTTCATTCAAAACCTCAATCAAGAGATGACATTTCCCCTTCAAGTGCATTGCATCTCCGCCTTTGATGAAATCATCAAAAATGGGGTCACTATTGAAAAGGCCCTTATCTCTAAATGTTTGGTCAAAATCTACAACAAAGATAAAGTTAATAGCTAATTAAACAACAAGCCTAAATTCTAGGCTAAGAATAAAAACATTGTCAGTGATGGGGTCAATGAATCTAAACATGCGCAAACCACACACACATCTAACAAAAATCAAACAATCCAAAATTTCCAAAATCATAACAATGTCTCCATTCCACAAGGACAACAAACAAAACAATCTTAAAATATAAAATGCAAGTACACCTCCTTGGGGGAACCCATGGAGGTTGTATTCTAGAAACTAGTCCAAGCAAACATGGCCATCTTCCCTATGACTAGACCATTCAATGACACAAATCCCAAAGCTACTATTGAATGTTAGGAACATTAAGAGGGGGGGTGAATTAGTGTTCTAAAAATCTTTTGATGTACTTTAACTTTCAACCATTTTCCAAAATTAATTAAACACAAGCATAACGTGCATATGAACAACAACCATAAAAATATGACACATAGACACCAAGATTTTTATGTGGAAAACCCAAAATGGGAAAAACCATGAAGAGGATTAGCTCTCAAATATATATTGCAATATTTACAAATAATGATGTTCAGGCTTGGTCACTTCACGGGCCTGGAACATGCTGGCTCACTGCCATGAAGTACAGCTAGGTCTAGCAGGCTCACTGCCTCAACCCTAAACCTAGCAAGATTACAATAAGGGTTGTTAAACCCTAATGGAGGCTCACTGCTAGGATCACTGCCTTGATGAAGAAAGCTCACTTTCAAAAGCAAATTGCACATGAAAATTGAATACTGCAAATGCATCTGTCACTATGCTAGGGTGCAGTCATATATCAATTAAACTCTGAATCCCAAGTCTTCATCGCTACTAATCTTCTAACTCTGCTCTATTATTCTCATACTCACATCACATACACACCTTCACACTCTCACAACTGAAACTCATCGCCTTTATATATCTACATCATGATTTGATCCACAATCAGGTTGGCATCCAATAAATGAAACGTGTACATAGAAAGATGTGGCTTGTCGGCTTAATCTAATGCACTATATATTATGTAGACCCAAAACCTTTCCCAAGCGTGTTCATATAGGTCAGCTCTAATCATTCAATCACTTAGATAGATCCTTCAAACATTATCTCTTCTCTGCACAATGATTTACCATACTAGTCAGCTCATTCTTCAAGAGCATGCTTAACAGGTTCATCTACTAACTTACAACTTTACTGCGAATCACCAAACACCTCAAAAACTATATCAAGGACTCTTTACACCTTCCCAAACTTACCCTCAGAACTGCAAGGCATGATATCATCTTGCGGAGAAATGCAGACCATCAGAACTCAGACTCTGTCTTGGTCAGACTCTATCAAACACTATACCGATACTCAGCAACTTGTAACTATCCTTCTGGTGGATTTTAGATCTCCCAACTCTATAATTAGACACTTCATATAAGCCTCATAACAAAATGCTCACCTACGGAGGAATGCGGACCACTGCACTATACCCTGTTCATTGTTCCTGCTATACCTTTGCTTACCTGGACTTAGACATTTCTTCAAGGTGACTTCTGGAGGAAATCAGAACTTAATCTCTGAAGCATAACACTATCAAATAATTCAGAAGATTATACCTGAACCACATTACCGGATTATCATCTGCGGAAGCACATTGACCCACTGACTGTTCTTTACTCTGTAAATACCCATACTTAGCCATTTTCTATCAACCGAACCTAAAATCCAATATGTCCTTCCAGAGTTATCTCTTCCAGTCATGGTGGTCAGATCTTTGAGCCTTGTTGCCATCAATGACAACATACAAGTTCATACCAGAGCAGTGTCTCTTGCCAACAATCTCCCCCTTTGGCATTGATGGAAACACTTAGTGAAAAATACTTGACTGCTCCCCCTTACTATATACACTTCATTCTCCTACTCCTCCTGAGATGTTTATCCATTTTTCACTGATCTTCTTCTCCCCCTTTGACATCAATGGCAAAGGGTGTGATCCAAAACCAAAAATTTGTCAAACCTTCAAAAAAATTATGTACTCTGCCTCATATTTACAAGTGCAATCTTCAACTTAATTTTACATGTGTTGAAGGATGTCATTGAACATATTCCTTACTTAAGCCCATTCACCATCCCAACTTTTCTTGGCATTATCTAAAATTTGAATATGACCACTGATTAGAAACATTATAGCTTCTGCCTTTTGCAAATCTGATGGTGAGGCAGTTTGTCTAGCAAGTTGTGCTTCAGCCACAAGCTTAGTCATTAAATCCAATTTGGGACTGATCAGTCTTCTCAATTGTCCCATTCCACTCTTTATTTGATACTTTTGATTTATTAAATTATTCAAGTCATTGTAGATGTTAATGACTTGAGCTTCCTTGTTGCTAGTTGATTCATGTACCGAATCAAAATTCTTAGAAATATCCATTAGTTTTTCTTCCAATTCCTTGATCTTTTCATCTATCTTCTTTGTAACTTCCGACCATGATAGATACAATTTATATACATCACTAGCTTCTACAATAGCACTATGAATATTTTGTATTCCATTTTCTAGTTGAGCCTTATCATGGGCTATCAACTTTGTCAACTCATCAAGCCTTTTCTCATTAAACTCTTGTCTAGCTTTTGTTTCAGTAGATTTTTCAAGAGATTCAAAGTGTGTACTTACAGAATGAATTAGTCCCTTGAGTTGAAAATTGGCAGACAGAGAGGTATCCTTTCGGTAAGTTGGCACTAGTTTTTCCAAAATGTTGGATGCATCATTTATAAGTTCACTATCCTCAATGTGAGACTTCAACATTTCCTCTTGAGCCTTTGCCTGAACAATTGTAACCCACTTAAGCTTATGTGCTGATGACATTGTGTCCAGGTTTATTGGACCATGTAGAAAATTTGGCTCATTCAAATCTTGTTTTCTTTTCTCCAGCAATTCTTTTGCAGACTCTGCAGTGTCTCTTGTTGTAATAGAGACTTCTTCTTTGTGTTTTTGCTTTGGATCATCTCGATCCATATTAGTATCCTCCTCTAGTTTCGATGGATGAATTTTCATGACCTGTTCTTTCTCTAGTTTCAGTGGATGAATTTTCATGACCTGTTCTTTCTCAATCTTCTCCTTGTCAGTGTCATCCTCAGCATGATGTATCGGAGAGGGTCTTATTATAGAATTATCAGTAAGTACTTCTTCATGCTCAGTCACTTTGTCATCTTTATCTGATTCTTGCTCCAGGTTTACTAAAGCTGTGGTGCTAGAGGAGGTGGCAGAGCTCCTGGTAGTCCTCTGAAATTTTTCTGGTTTGTCTTGCTTCGATTGAGATTCCTCCAGAATTTGTACTGGCTCATCCTTTTTCTTCTCTTATGTTGCTTTCTCTCCTTTTTCTCTTACCTCCTTCAGTTGTTCCTTGGTGATGCCATATCTGGCAGCGATCTCTTCCACCTCTTTTCTGATTTTTCTAGTTGATGCAGGTTTTCTGAATTCAACATGAAGTTTCATGGATAACTCTTCATAAGTTCCAAATCTTTCTTCCCTGTTGTCCTTGGGTTTGCTCAACATGTGTTGAGCATAGCTCTCTACTATTTTCCCATCTGCTTCATAGCCCAGCGGCATTACCTAGACAGTCCTAGGCTCAACAGCTTCCATTAGGCATTGATCTTTTGTAACCGTGAAACAGATGGTATCCTTGTACTTCTCAACAATTTTCCTACAAATTCCTTCTCTAGACTACATCATGCTTTGGAAATTTTTGAAGTACCCCATAGGGCTTTATTTTTCTCATTAACACTTCCAATGCTATTTAGATGGTTTCTAATTTGAATAGCTATTTGTTTACTGCTTAGCCAGATCAAATTCTTCATGTTTGGTAGCTCATTCATAAAATAAAAGAATAAATAGATGACCAACATACCATATTTGAAGGGGTAATTCTTGTTCTCCTTTGTCTTTCTTAAATTTTCCATTAATTGATTTAGTAGCAGCTCACATAAGTCATAATCAACATTCTCCTTTATCATCTGATAGGTAGTATAGATTGTTGTCCTTGAAACAGATCTCTCCCGGTTGGAGAAATAGATCTTGTGACCCAAAACCATTGAAGAAAATCTCACATCATGATCTGTGATATCATTGATAGTTAGTTCCCTCTTATCAAACTTTGCTCCAGTGGCCTCTGTAACAGTTTGATTCTTCATAGCCTTTAGCAAGGGCACACCTCCAGTGGAACTTAATCTTGTCACTGTCCTAATTGCTTCCTTAGTGATTTTGAAAGGCTGCCCTAACCACATGAATTCGTCGTGAGTTTGGCTCAAGACGTATCTTAGCCATTCATCCTCCGCAAATGTAGAAAAATCCACATATTGAATAAATTTCTTTTCCTTTAGGTTTTTGTATTCTTCCTTGAGGTCAAACTGGTCATCAGTTAGATGTTTGAGATATAAATTTGATAGGCAAATGTCGCTGTGTTCTCCTAAGGCAACATGAATAGATGCCCTAACATCCTCAACATACAAAACTCCATAAGGTATACCCGAGAATGCACCCATTGAATCAACTTCAGTTGCTTTGTGGGGATGTTTCTTGAATTTGGGTTAAGGACACTCAATAATATCTATAACTTGTGGAGTCGCCATAGTAAAGATTCAATAGACTCCCAATGAGGGTTTCTACAATAAATACCTTGATACGCCGAAATTGGGTTTTCCTCGCCTGAATCGTTTAGAGCTCTTCGAATCTCATTTGCGGCTTGAAATCTTGCTTTAATCTCTCTCTGACATCTGGAAACTCAAATACAAAGTGAATTAAAAGGCAAATGACATGCTTTTTATCCTCCACACTTGACTTAATTGTTATTAAATGCTCACTCCCAAAAAGCTGTCAAAACCCTTCACTATAAAACATAGTCAATTAAGATTGTTCCGCAATATGCCACATTGACCCTTTTGCTTCCAGTTTTTCTTTTAAGAGCTTTGTCACATCAGATTTCATCATACATCTTCGTGCCTGATTCTAGCACCCACTTTCTGGCTGGGGGTTTTGAATTTTCAACACTGCTCCCCCTAAACCAGAGCTTCCAATTTACCTCTCGTAGGAAGTATCTGCATTAGATTCTAGTGCGGATCTATCCTCTTCTTTAATTACTTCTTTCTTGATCCATACCTTGTCCATTTCCTTTTTGGTTTCAACTGGATTAACTTTCTCTTTTCCCTTATCATTTCTCTACTCTGATTTCCTTTCTTCAGAATAGTAATTTCTCTTCACATTCTTGCTTCTACAAAATCTTAAAATATGTCCAGATTTGTTGCAATTGAAGCACACCATATTCTTTTGACCTTGGTTCCTTTTATTGATTAGATTTGATCTGCATTGATTAGCCATATGTCCAAATCTATTGCATGCAAAACACTTTCCATTGAATGATTGACTGTTCCTTGTATTTTGAAAAACATCTCTTTCCAAACTTCTGAATTGATTTGATATGTGTCCCATTTTATAGCATGCATTGCACCTAATATAATTTTGACCAACTTTACTTCTGCACACAACTACTCTATGACAAATTTTATTGCAATTGAAACATTGACCAGAGAATGATGGAACCTTTTGATTTATTCTACTCCTACACTAAGTAGCCTTATGACCAAACTTATTACATGAATTACAATAACCATTGAAAGATGGGTACCTTTGAGCATTTGGTTGTCTGACTGGAGGTCTTCTATGTCTTCTTCTCTGATCTCTAATCTTTTCCTTTGTTTAGCTTTAATTCAATGTTTGCTTGACCAGATTTTGAACTTTCCCCTTTCTCAAATCCCAATCCTTGCTTATCATAGGCACTCTTCTGGCTAGCAATCATTTCATCAAGCTTTGTAGTACTTATCTTGAATTTTTCTTAAAAGCTTCTGGCCTTTTCCAGATCCATTTTTAGACTTACAATTTCTTTTTCAAGTTTTGCACAATCTTCTGATCTGTTCTTCACAATTAGATTCATATCGTCTTCTGCTCTTGTTCTTTCTATAACTTCTACTTCCAGTTCATTAATGCTTCATTTGCTGATATCAATTGATCATTAACTTCTTTGTATTTGTCTTTGAATTTCTTGACTTGCTCTTTTAGCTTTGAGATGCATTCATCAACTTGTTGCAAATTTTATTTCAGATCCTGACTTCTTCTTCAGAATTGTCAAGATCCATAGGAGCCACTTCTAGTTGCTTGTTGCTTTCATAATTTCCAAATCTTCTTGCTTCCATAATTACACTATCCCATATCTTCCTTAAGCTGTTAGACTTTTTCCAAGGAACCTTGCTCTGATACCAATTGTTGAATGTCAGGAACACTGAGAGGGGGGTGAATTAGTGTTCTAAAAATCTTTTGATGTACTTTAACTTTCAATCATTTTCCAAAATTAATTAAACATAGGCATAACATGCATATGAATAGCAACCATAAAAACATGACACATAGACACCAAGATTTTTACGTGGAAAACCTAAAATGAGAAAAACCACGGAGAGGATTAGCTCTCAAATATATATATTGCAATCTTTACAAATAATGATGTTCAAGCTTGGTCACTCCATGGGCCTGTAACATGTTGGCTCACTGCCATGAAGTACAACTAGGTCTAGCAGGTTCACTGCCTCAACCCTAAACCTAGCAAGATTACAATAAGGGTTGTTAAACCCTGAGGGATGTTAAACCCTAATGGAGGCTCACTGCCTTGATGAAGAAAACTCACTTTCAATAGCAAATTGCACATGAAAACTAAATACTGCAAAAGCATCTGTCACTATGCCAGGGTGCAGTCATCTATCAACTGAACTTTGAATCCCAAGTCTTCATCACTGTTGATCTTCTAACTCTGCTCTATTATTCTTATACTCGCATCACATACACACCTTTGCACTCTCACAACCAAAACTCATCACCTTTATATATATGTATCATGATTTGATCCACAATCAGGTCGACATCCAAGAAATGAAACCTGTACATAGAAAGATGTGGCCTGTCGGCTTAATCCAATGCACTATATATTATGCGGACCCAAAACCTTTCCCAAATGTGTTCATATAGGTTAGCTCTAATCATTCAATCACTTAGATAGATCATTCAAACATTATCTCTTCTCCGCACAATGATTTATCATACTAGTCGGCCTGTTCCTCAAGAGCATGATTAACAGGTTCATTTGCTGACTTACAACTTTACTGTGAATCACCAAACACCTCAAAAACTATATCAAGGACTCTTTACACCTTCCCAAACTTATCCTCAGAACCACAAGACATGATATCATCTTGTGGAGAAATACGGACCATCAGAACTTAGACTCTATCTTGGTCAGACTCTGTCAAACACTATCCTGATACTCAACATCTTGTAACTATCCTTCTAGTGGATTTTAGATCTCCCAACTCTAGAATTAGACACTTCATATAAGTGTTTACAACAACTCAAAACCTCATAACAAAATGCTCACCTGCAGAGGAATGCGGACCACTGCACTATACCATGTTCATTGTTCTTGCTATACCTTTGCTTACCTAGACTTAGACATTTCTTCAAGGTGACTTTTGGAGGAAATCAGAACTTAATCTCTGAAGCATAACACTATCAAACAATTCAGAAGATTATACCTTTACCGCATTACCAGATCATCATTTGTGGAAGCACATTGACCCACTGACTGTTCTTTACTCTGTAAATACCCATACTTAGCCATTTTCTGTCAACCGCACCTAAAATCCAATATGTCCTTCTAGAGTTATCTCTTCCAGTCATGGTGGTTAGATCTCTGAGCCGTGTTGCCATCAATGACAACGTACAAGTTCATACCAAAGTAGTGTCTCTTGCCAATAGCTACGTGGTATAAACAAATTAATACTATGAATACCACTACATCAAAGGCCACTCCATTGGTAAGTGCATGAAGCTCAAAAACTACATCCAAGATCTTGTTGACTGTGGCAAGATCGAGGTAGTAGGAAACTCATCCTCTTCTTTAAATGAATAATTGGGTATATAACAAGATCCCCTTCCAAAGAATGACCAATCCCAACCATCCACATCAAACCAAGGCCACTCCCATAATAGTTGCACTAATAAGGTCATCTACAACAAAGCCTCCTTCTTATAATACCATTGAAGGGCATATCGACTCTAACTGCATGCAAGTTGCCACCATAAAAGTCAAATCCAATTCCTCTTATTGTGCCATCACCATGAGGTGTGGTAGGGTCACCATCCAAAGGCCCTCACCATCCTCCTCACATGCCACCTGATATAATCTCTTAGAGCATCTTAGGAAGACTGTAGGATAAATATCCATATTGGATCTCCTCAAACATCACATGTCTATAGAGATATATTGGATTGTATCTCACAAGAATCCCAAGTCCCTAATGACATCAACCCTAAGCAAATCCAAGACATTGTGGGCCACCTATCATCCATCTATCAACTCACTTTCAACCAAACTAATATGCCTCTCATCAATCCATCCCTTAATAAAGCCCTCCACATCGAGGTCTTGTTTATCAAACATAAGGTTAAAAAAGTCCTGATAGATAACAAATCTAGCTTAAACCTATGCACATTAAGGCTCATAAAATAATTGGTATATTTTTTGGTTGACTTGGAACTACATGCCATCACCATCAAGACCTATGACAATAGAGAGAAAGAATAAGAAGGAACAATATGCCTTCCCATCCAGGTGGGTCCCATCCTACAACAAACAACATGTCAGTTTGTCAATCTTGATATTCCCTACAACCTCCTCCTTGGTCATACATGGCTCCATGTCATGCAAGATGTTCATCCACATAACATCAATGCTTGAAATTCCCCCACAATGGTGTGGAAGTCACTATTTATACCAATCCACAACCATTTGAGTATTGTAAAGCCATGGAGGCTTCTTATCAGAAAACCAATCATTGCCCTACCACCGACTTTACTAAATGTAACAAGGTTAAGGCCTCATCCTCATACATCAATCTCAATATCCTTGCTTCTACTTCATCCCCTTCCCAAAATCCCAAATCTACTAAGATCAGGATCATCAACACCGGATGTGGAGAATATGAGCTACACAATGCCTTTCACATTAGCAAATTACCTCTCTCTCCATGGTCCTATGGTCATCCTCAATAGTGACCTCATCCAAAGACACAAAAAACTAGACAATTTGGGCCCACCACATTCATCTCTACAAGCACCTTGGAAAACAAACAAATTAAAGATTCCATATACTCCTGGTTGTACAAAGATGAATCAGATGAAGAATAATCTGCACTTGGTTACTTGAAGGAGAACTACCCTATCTTGTTGCATATATGTGAAAATATGAAATATAAGGGTAAATGCCTTGGCCTCCACGAGTAATACATCATTGAGCTAATTTAGGTACAATTATATGCCAATCATTATGGACTAGGATACAAGCATATTGGTATGGAAACTAATGAACCTCATGCTTCTTCTATGAGTGTAGAAGAAGCCTTTGTCATTGTAGAAAGCACCATGGGCAGAACCATCATTGTCTCTTTCAAAGACCTCGATGTATCTAGATTTTTCCAAGAAATCGCCATCCTCACCATTGACTTATCCCTATAATACTGTAACTTTATTGATTGGGACCAACAAGATCCTATGTCACTTGAAAGATTTCATAATGATGAGGCAATCACTGAATTCTTAGGGCTCAACAACAATATTCCTACAGAAGATCATAAAATGGGATTTGACATCAACCTTGACATCACTATCTACTTTGGGGAGTAGGAAGAGCTCCTTGGTCACAAAAAATCAAAAAAGCAAAAAAGCAAAAAAGAAACATCCCCTAATGAAACCTCTCTGAGGTGCTATCGAACACAAAAGATAAAAATAAAGATATGTTTGTTGATGAAAACCGCCCTGAGGCATCAATAAGTGAGGAACTCAACCTTCCCCTGACACATCCACATTGGCAAGAGTGCTCATCCATTCTTGTGAAGGACACACAAGAAATCAACTTGGGAATGGAAGAGAATCTGAAGATCACATACATGGACGCATCCCTCTCATATAGAGAAACAATACACATCAACTATCCTTCATAAGGCATCATATATTTTTGCTTGGTCCTACATTGACATGCTAGGGCTGGATACATCTATCATGGTTCACTACCTTGTGGTCCATCCTAATGCAAAATAAGTAAATTAAAAATTATGAAAAATGCACCCACAAATTTCTCTTTTAGTAAAAGAGGAACTCCAAAAACTCTTAGAAGTGGGCTTTGTTGATGCTTAAATTTGTAGGTTAATCACCAACATGGGAAATCCTAAGAATGTGAGACTTGACTCTTAAGACAACCTCCAAGTTTTAAAGAAGTTGGTTCTTCTCTATGGGGTTTGTTGTAAAGGGAAGAAAAAACAAGATTACAGATAAAACCCTTGAAACTAATCTTCTAAGGCGATGCATCGAGAATGTATATTGTGATTCAAATCAAGAACACAGTGATTAAACCATTAAATATTTACTACTAAGCTAAAGAGTGTGATACATGATTAGCATTAATAGAGAATATATCACAGATTTATCAAAGGATCAATGTAGAAAAATGCAAGAAAGATTCAGAAAGACACCCTAATATGCACAGAACACCACTCTCTCTTCATTGATGGTTGGGAGAAAAAAGTACAAAAGGCAAAGATGCACAAATTACAATATTCAATCCCTCCTGAGAGGTATATGTTAAGGCAAATGATATTTCTCTGGTCCAACAACACAACAACTCAAAAATCTCTTTTCTGCATTTGAATATCTATATTTCCCTACAATAGACTCTGCTATTTATAGCAGAAAATGAGGCTCCAAGGCTCTTGCGACTGTCGAGATCTTCTAACTGCCTGGCTACCAACATCTTCAGCTAACTAAGGATTCAATTATCAGCCCATGTGCCACGAATCTCCTCTAGATTCTGGGTCACCATTCTTCTCCTTTTGTTGCAACCAACTCTGTGAGTCTTTAGATATGATGGATTCTCCTACCTTTTGTTAGGTTGCTATGACCAATGGCAATAGATACAGGCCTTGAACACCGATTCTAACAGCCTATGGTATTAGGATAGATGGTGCCACCCGCGGCTTTCAAAAAGACTCAAAAAGGAAATACGTGGTGGCTTTGCGCTCCTCAAGCAGAATTCTTCAAAAAGACTCTTCAAACAAGCGTGGTGATGACACGTAGGATTCTTAGTAGCGTTCCCACTCAACAAAAGAGATTTCTAATCTTTCTGACATGTGGCAAGCTCCACGACATTTCATTTAGAACACATGACAGGTTGGCGCTTCTTCCTTAAATTTTTTTCAAAGTTTCCCTTCAAATGCCTATGGTTGTGACATGTGGCATCTCCCATACTCTTCAATATTTATTAAAACCATGGGTCCCACCGATAGATGTGGTAGACGTCGCAGCACTTAAAGGCTAACCAAAATAGGTTAAACAAAAGACACACGGCAAGCCCCGCTGGTTCCTAGATGAGACACGCGGTGAGCCCGCACTCATTTAACAAAACTTCCCAAAAGTTTCCCCTCAAATGCTTGTCATTGCAACATGTGGAGCCTTCCGCGGGAACTTAAAAGCCTATAAAGGGAAATAGAAACAACATGCAGGTGCCGACACTTGGCGCTATCCACGTAGATTCATTCTTTGCAAAAAGGTGACCTCAAAAATGGGACCCAAACACTGACACGTGGCTCCCTCCGATGCTTCTTCATATGCTACCGATATTAAATGCAGTAGAGACACTTGGCAAGCCCCGGAACTCTGTCAAAAGACTCTTAATACTTTTTATTAGACTCTGCACCGCTGATAGTCTCTGCCACGTGGAGCCTTGCCACTCCATAAGAGATTCTTTCCTTTGCCGACTTTTCAAATGAGCACCGCTACACCACTTATCACGTCATGTGGCCTTGAGACTCTTTCCTTTCTATTTATCTAATACTTCATACATATTTGCAAAATGTAGAGTTTTTACTCTATAGTTCTTGGCAACTCACATGGGACTCTGTGCCTACATCTAGAGAGAACCCAAAATCTTCTGCGAAAAGAAACAAAACCAAAATTGAGATGCAACTAAGAACATCAGAGTTTCTGTAACACGACCTGATAATCAAACCACTCAACATTAGTTAGGCACTTTCTCTTCTGAAGAGCTTGGAATGCCAGATCTAGCTCAATTATTTCTCTGTGGGAAAATGTTTGCAAACTTTGCACAACAACATGTAATTGAAATTCTAGTTGAGCCATTAGGAGAAAAATTGATTCTACCTCTGCCACACTACATGAATCACTCAGACTCTAAAAAATTGTTTGATCATTCTGCTTCAAAAGTAGTAGAGATTTTTTTCTAAAGATAATGCGCTAGTAAACTTTTTAATGTGACCGGCGACGCTGGTGCGAGACGCCCTCTAGCTCCACATGAATGCTTTTGCCCAAAGCAATGAACTGATGAGGCCACAACACGGGGGACCTCATCCCCTAACATGAACACTTTAAACCTGCGAGCTCGTTGGCCCAGCGAAGGCGTAAAGCCTGCGAGCTTGTTGGCCCAGCGGGGGTTTGATCTTTGGTGGCTGCAACTACAAGACCATGTTGCTGTCATGGAATGGTGAGGGGAGTCCTAATTGGACAAGATTCTCAATGTGTCCCTTCATCCCTTTGACTCATTCCTTTAACATATTCAGAAGAGTCTTACATTTTGTAGCATCTTTGTTCCAACTCAAGATTTCATTCACCTTTTCTGCGGCTGCCATTTTGTCATTTATCCTTTCTGCCTATAAGATCTCATCAAGGACATCATAAAACTTTTGGAGCAAAAGCTGAGAATTTGAAACCTTAATAGAAACTAAAGATAAAATTTCCTCGATAGAAGACTCTGATGGAGATAGGTTGTTATTGATGTCAAAAAGGGTGTTGAATTGTTGATGCAAAGTTAGTTAATTGGATCATGTGTCAGGATGTGTTTACTCTTCATATGACAGGATGTCATCTTCATATTCTTTGATGTTAAATTCATGTTCATCTTCATGGTTTTATTTGATCAGGATATCTTCATGTTCAAATATGAACCCAAGATCCTGTCATAAACAAGATGATCAAATATGAACCAATATAAACACCAATCATGAGTATATAACAATCCCCACAACTAAGCACCAATTCAATAAGAGACACCAATCTCTTATTTTAATAAGCACCAACCTATGAATTCTTGAATGAATGATGTCGTTCTTCTTTACTCACAATTTGATTACCACTTCTGATTCTGAATGATGTAAGTCTTATCTTTGCAAATCAGATCCACGCACATATACCTTCCTTCACGAATCTGCTATGAATGATGTACACTTTCTTTCTCAAAATTGATCCAATCTATATCAATATCTTCATTCAAATTTGATCACTAAGTATATCAATATTTTTCTTCACAAATCTGCTCATATCTTTTTCATGCAATCACACATAGTTCCATCTAAAATAAATCAGAATTACACTTCATATTTCTTCCCTTATATCTCTTCTAATTCTGCCCTCAAAACTCAAAAATAAGTCATTGATTGCTTGCTTTCAAATCATACCTTCCTTCACTATTTATACTTGCTCAAGAGAGGCATCCTTTTTGAATAGATATACACATTCAGGATAAGAGTAGCAAGATGTTCAGTGTTGTTCAAGATAAGAGATTACATCAGGATGTCAAAGGAATTGGCCATGGTGTTCATGTCAAAAGAGACAAAGTGTTTGTGATAAAGTTCTTGTATGTCAATGTGTGTTAGTGATTACAGTGCTACTGATTTTGAGGCACAATGTTGATGCAAAGGTCAAATGAAAAATGAAATTTGCCATGATCTATGCAAAATCCTAGTTTGTATGCAAAGGTTAAAAAGGTCTATCATTCAGTTTGTATGATGATATTCATAGATCATCTGCATAAAAATTTCAATGCAAGATTAAAGTCTTTTTGTGGTATTTAAGGGTTTCAAAAGGATGAAAAGTTAATCCTAATGTCAAAATCCTAAATCCTTTATTTTTAATTCTAAATCCTAAAGTCATCTTATGAATACTATGGTAGGCTAAATAAAGTCTATTATTAGACTTTTCTAAGGAGCTTTTTAAATTTATTTTATGAAAGTTTTTTCATAAACTTTAAAAGCTTTTTAAAGCATATTTTTAGTCTTTCTCTCGTGGCATGGAAGACTTGAGGAAATTATTTTCTTAAAAAAAAACATCTTTTTAATGGAGAATTTTAAGGAGATTTTAAAGGGAGTATGTTGAGATTTTAAAGCCATTTTTTAAGGAAATTATTTCTAATTTTTATCCCTATCAAGCAGTCTAAAGAGGAAGTTTATGTGTTCTTTTTTTAATGCCTTTTAGAGATGGAAAGATAGTCGGAATAACAGAAGAAGTATTTTTTAAAAAAGGCTAAAAGGAAATGATTTAAGAAGTTTTTATTTGCAGATAATGGAGAATATTTTTTTGAGATGTTTTTATGAAAGAGAAAAATTGTTTGAAGGAGAAGATTGAAAGAAGATTATATTTTTGAGAAGAAATTTTTGAAAGATGAAAGAAATGGATTATTTCTTCAACAAAGGGCAGATTGGACTTATTTTTATTGCAGATGATTTTCTTGTGAAGGCAGATTTTATTTAAGACAATGGATTCGGATGAGAATTTAGAAGTGAAATTGATTTATGCAGAGATGATTTTCTTGAAGAAGATTTTTGGCAAAGGGGATTTTGAAAAAGAATGAGTTCGAGGAGTTTTTTTTTAGATTGATTCCTTCTTTGAAGATTAACAAATTTGGTGAAGAGTGTTTTTGCAGATTGAAGTTGAAAAAGGCTTTTGAAATACACAAAATATGAAGAGTTAGAGGAAAATTAATTGGAATTTTTATGAAGATTTTTGTAGGACATAATGAATATGAATATACATATGAAGGGTTATTCTTATGAGGGCAAAAATGACATATTGAAGTTTTTTTTTTATGTAAAGTTTTTTGAAAATAAATTGCAGGTGCAAAATGATATATGAGATGAATATGCAGAGAGAAGAAAAGTCAAGATTCTTTTTTAAGTTTTGCAGATGCATGTTGTTATTGAAGACAAAATGTATTTTTGAAGATAAAAAATATATAAATAGGCTTTGAAGATGAAGATGAAAGGACTTAATGTCAATTATGCAGGATCTTCATTGAGAAAAGTTGAAAATCATTTTGCAGAATGTGAAAGGTCATCTGATATTTAATGACATCACAGGTGCTTTGATTGTGTTGTTGTTGTGCAGATCAATGATGAAGATAATTTGATGATACAGTTGTAATGGATGTGAACCAATATGAAGACAACTTGTATGACACATTTTGAATCAAATCAAGTATGAAGACAATATGCAATTGAATGTGCAGAGATAATCTAAATCAGGTGAATTGATTGAGCATCAGATGCAGGTTGAACACATATACATGGAGAAATTATAAATGGAGTTTGTATTATGCAGAGATGGGATAATGAATTGAATGGAAATAGAGTAGCCCTCTGATTTTGTTTATCTTTTCTATTGGTGATTGTGTTTGCCAGTGAGGCATAGTATGCCAGTGAGGCTTGTAGGTCAGTGAGACCTCTCAATTGTCAGTGAGACACAATATTCAGCCAATGCAGCTTTGTAAGAAGTTTTGAAAGTTAAGCCAGTGAGGCACTTCATGAGTGGTTTTTCTACCCCAAAGGGTTTTCCACTTGGTAAAAAGCTTGTGTCATGCTTCTCATTGATTTCCTTTGTGTGTGTGCATATTAATCATTTATCATGAGTTGTTTTTTGTTTACATCCTTTATTATAAGTCTTGTGCATATAAACTCAACAAATCATTAATATCCTCATCTCTATTTGTCTTGTAAAGATAAAGTTTACAAAAAGTTAAAATTTATACAACACTTATTCACCCCCCCTCTCAGTGTTGTCCTGGACTCCAACAAGTGGTATCAGAGCATAGGTTCCCTTTTTGAAGCTTAATCAGCTTGGGTAGGTCCTGTGTGTGGAGTACCATGGGTAAATGTAAAACAAATAAGAGCAAGAAAATTGTCAAGTCTCAAACTAGTCAAAACTCTCCATCTTTATCAAATTCAAAGGTTGATATAGAACCTGTTGATAGAAATGTTCCCCAAGTTGAATCTGATATTGTATTAGAAGAAAAGGTTTCAGGAGCTCCTATCTTTGATGGTTCAAATTTCTCAGTTTGGTGTATGAGAACGCAGATATATTTATCCTCTTTAGGATATGGTGTTTTGATGTCGGTTGAGAATGGAAATTGTGTTACTACAAATAATAAAGAAGCTCTTGAATGTAATTATATTGCAAATAAGGCCATATTGTCTGATCTATCTAATGATGTTTCTTGTCAAGTTATGCATTATGAAATAGCTCAGGATATGTGGAAGAAGTTGATAAAAATTTATCAAGGTAATGCATCTAAAGAAGAAGACAACAACTTATTATCTGAGAAGAGTGATAATGATGGAAAAATTTCACATGAAGGAGATGAGACTCAATCAGATTTTGAAGAAGAAAATCAAATTATAAGTGATGAAGAACAAGAATGTGAAATTGACATAGAAGGAGAGCTCATGTGTGCTTTGAGTGAACTCAAGAAATATAAAAAGGAGAATCACAGATTAGAGGTGCATCTACAACAAGAAAAAGACTTCAAAAACAAAGCTCTTACAGATCTTGAAGATGCTAGAAACTTGATTATAGATTTGAGGAATCAAGCAAGTGAATCAGATAAATTAATCATTAGTTTGAAGACAGAGGTTGAGAAAGCTAAGAAGATAGCTGATGAAACAAAATATGAGTTGGAGGCTAAAAAGGTTGAATGTCAAAATCTAGAAGAACAAATAATTTGTTTAAGTAAAGAACTTGAGGATGTTAGAAAGTAGTTGGAAAAGAATCTCAAATTTGATCAGAGCACAAGCAAGTTACAAGAGATGCTTAGTAAACAAAAACAACATAGAGACACTGCTAGACTTGGTTATGAAAAGGGAGAATATTCAAAAGTCAGAGAGACTCCTAAAAGGAAGAATGATTTAAATTATCATACTGCTGCCCCTGAAGACAAAATGCACAATCAAAGGAGAAAATTTAGAAGAAATGCCCCTGCAAGACAATTATATATGTACAGGTATAATTATTCATTTAATGGATATTGTTATACTTGTAATCAATTTGGACACAAATCAGTTAATTGTAGAAGAAATCAATTTGCCTCAATATGGAGTACTAATGTTGTATGTTTCAAGTGTAATTCTCCTAGTCACAAAGCATTTAGTTGCAGAAGGTTTGGAAGAATTGCACCACCTGATTTGAAAGGTTGGGAAAAGAAAAAAGTTGAAAAGGTTTGGATAAAGAAACATGAACAAAATAAAGAGCGTATAAAAGTTTGGAAGCATAAAGAAAGTCAAGAGAAGTCAGATTATGAGCTTGTGCATTTTTCACAAGTTACCTCATTAGTTGCATAACATATGGGACAAAGCGAGGGGGAGTTGTTCATGTCCTATCAATTATCCCCAAGAAGTTTCAGGAAGGAGATCATTTGATATGGTGATCTTGTCATTTTTTTTAGATTCTTGCCAATCTTATGAAATAAATTTTCTTGAAGTTGATGGTGTTGCTAACAAAGTTGATATTCAGTATGTAAGTGCTACAGGTGATTAATGATAAGAAATTCAAGGGCTCAATTCACAAAGAGTTTGGTGATGTTGAATGACTTGGTTTATAAGTGATTTGGTTTTGATTTGGTTTTGATCTTTGTCATATCATGGTGTTGCAGTTCAATGGATCTTGATATTGTGAAGTATTGATTGTCTTGGCAAAGAGATTACGATGCTTCAAAAAGCTCTTATCAGATGTTGGCATGTGTTGGCTAAGGTGGCTGAAAATGAAAAATTCAATTCATAACACTTATCTCTACATTTGATTTGTGCAAAGTGTTGTTGTAGGAAGAACTTGTTGATGCAGTTAGTATGTTGATATGTAGACTTGATGGGTTGATTTGAATAATGATTGACAGGATCTTGGGTATTCAAAAGAAGTCATTTTCAGATGTTAGCATATGTTGGTTGACGAAGTTGCAAATAAAAGAAGTTATTTCATAGCATATGTCTCTGCATTTGGTTTTGCAAAGGGATTGATAATGGTTTTGTATATATCATATTTGACATGGTGTTGTAAAAGGTGTCGTGTGCAGGATGGTCTTCATAGCCTTCATTCATTTCAAATGGTCTTCATTCTTTTTCATGTCAAAAAGGGTGTGCAAGAATAAGATTGGTTGCAGGTTGAAAGTTTATGTTGTCTTTATCATGGAAGTTTTTGGCAAGAACATCTCTTGGTTAGTCATCATGTCATCATGGATTGTGATTTGTGCTGATTTTTATTGGTGAAAGGTGTAATCTTTGCATGAAGTTGAAGTTCATATGATTCATATCAAAGAAGTCAATTTTTATGTCTTCGTAATCATACTTCAAATTTGTGTTGATGATTGAACAGATTGTTTATTTGGAAAGTTTGTCCTTCAATCACATGTGATGTCATCAGGAGTGTGTCAGTCTTCATCTTAATAAGTGGTTTTATAACAAGAATCCGATGTGTGGTGTCTTGTTTCTCTCAAGTTTGAAATGTTGTTCAAGATGCAGATGTGCAAGGACAGAGCTTTCGGGATAAGTTTAGGATAGCAAAATTGCATAAGTATTCAGTGCCTTCAATCTTTTGAAAGACAAGTGGTATCAAAGATTTTGGTAAGTGGTACTCAATTTTTGGTTGAAGATAACAAGATAACAGGAGTTTATGTCTTCAAAGTCCTCATAATGCAATGTGTTTGTAAATGTTATGATCAAGCTTTAACATCTTTTAGTGGAGTTATTTTCTTAGGGGGAGATAATAGCCTTTGTCATCAAATGTCAAAGGGGGAGAAAGAAAGAATGCTTTATGGAGTTTTGCCATCAATGACAAAGGGGGAGATTGATGGAGAGAGGTTGTCATTGATGTCAAAAAGAGTGTTGAATTGTTGATGCAAAGTTAGTTGACTGGATCATGTGGACTAGGATGTGTTTGCTCTTCATATGATAGGATGTCATCTTCATATTCTTTGATGTTAAATTCATTTTCATCTTCATGATTTGATTTGATCAGGATATCTTCATGTTGTCTCAGGATGGATATTCATGATTGGTGTTTATATTGGTTCATATTTGATCATCTTGTTTATGACAGGATCTTGGGTTCATATTTGATCACAATGCACATTCAGGATAAGAGCAGCAAGATGTTCAGTGTTGTTCAAGATAAGAGATTACATCAGGATGTCAAAGGAATTGGCCAAGGTGTTCATGTCAAAAGAGACAAAGTGTTTGTGATAAAGTTCTTGTTTGTCAGTGTGTGTTAGTGATTACAATGCTACTGATTTTGAGGCACAATGTTGATGCAAAGGTCAAATGAAAAATGAAATTTGCCATGATCTATGCAAAAGCCTAGTTTGTATGAAAAGGTTAAAAAGGTCTATCATTCAATTTGTATGATGATATTCACAGATCATCTGCATAAAAAATTCAATGAAAGATTAAAGTCTTTTTGTGGTATTTAAGGGTTTCAAAAGGATGAAAAGTTAATCCTAATGTCAAAATCCTAAATCCTTTATTTTTAATTCTAAATCCTAAAGTCATCGTATGAATACTATGGTGGGCTAAATAAAGTCTATTATTAGACTTTTCTAAGGAGCTTTTTAAATTTTTTTTATGAAAGGTTTTTCATAAACTTTAAAAGCTTTTTAAAGCCTATTTTTAGTCTTTCTCTTGTGGCATGGAAGACTTGAGGAAACTATTTTCTTAAAAAAATAACATCTTTTTAATGGAGAATTTTAAGGAGATTTTAAAGGGAGTATGTTGAGATTTTAAAGCCATTTTTTAAGGAAATTATTTCTAATTTTTATCCCTATCGAGCAGTCTAAAGAGGAAGTTTATGTGTTCTTTTTTTAATGCCTTTTAGAGATGGAAAGATAGTCGGAATAAAAGAAGTATTTTTTAAAAAAAGGATAAAAAGAAATGATTTAAGAAGTTTTTATTTGCAGATAATGGAGAATGTTTTTTTGAGATGTTTTTATGAAAGAGAAAAATTGTTTGAAGGAGAAGATTGAAAGAAGATTATATTTTTGAGAAGAAATTTTTGAAAGATGAAAGAAATGGATTATTTCTTCAACAAAGGGCGGATTGGAATTATTTTGATTGTAGATGATTTTCTTGTGAAGGCAGATTTTATTAAGACAATGGATTTAGATGAGAATTTAGAAGTGAAATTGATTTATGCAGAGATGATTTTCTTGAAGAAGATTTTTGGCAAAGGGGATTTTGAAAAAGAATGAGTTCAAGGAGTTTTTTTTTTAGATTGATTTATTCTTTGAAGATTAACAAATTTGGTGAAGAGTGTTTTTGCATATTGAAGTTGAAAAAGGCTTTTGAAATACATAGAATATGAAGAGTTAGAGGAAAATTAATTGGAATTTTGTTCAAGATTTTTGTAGGACATAATGAATATGAATATACATATGAAGGGTTATTCTTATGAGGGCAAAAATGAAATATTGAAGTTTTTTTTATGTAAAGTTTTTTGAAAATAAATTGCAGGTGCAAAATGATATATGATATGAATATGCAGAGAGAAGAAAAGTCAAGAGTCTTTTTTAAGTTTTGCAGATGCATGTTGTTATTGAAGACAAAATGTATTCTTGAAGATAAAAAATATATAAATAGGCTTTGAAGATGAAGATGAAAGGACTTAATGTCAATTATGCAGGATCTTCAATGAGAAATGTTGAAAATCATTTTATAGAATGTGAAAGGTCATCTGATATTTAATGACATCACAAGTGCTTTGATTGTATTGTTGTGCATATCAATGATGAAGATAATTTGATGATACAATTGTAATGGATGTGAACCAATATGAAGACAACTTGTATGACACAGTTTGAATCAAATCAAGTATGAAGACAATATGCAATTGAATGTGCAGAGATAATCTAAATAGGGTGAATTGATTGAGCATCAGATGCAGGTTGAAGACATACACATGGAGAAATTACAAATGGAATTTGTATTATGCAGAGATGGGATAATGAATTGAATGGAAATAGAGTAACCCTCTGATTTTATTTATCTTTTCTATTGGTGATTGTGTTTTCTAGTGAGGCACTGTATGCCAGTGAGGCTTGTAGGTTAGTGAGACCTCTCAATTGTCAATGAGACATAATATTCAGCTCGTGAGGCTTTGTAAGAAGTTTTGAAAGTTAAGCCAGTGAGGCACTTCATGAGTGGTTTTTCTACCCCAGAGGGTTTTCCACTTGGTAAAAAGCTTGTGCCATGCTTCTCTTTGATTTCCTCTATGTGTGTGCATATTAATCATTTATCATGAGTTGTTTTTTGTTTACATCCTTTATTATAAGTCTTGTGCATATAAACTCAACAAATCATTAATGTCCTCATCTCTATTTGTCTTGTAAAGATAAAGTTTGCATAAAGTTAAAATTTATACAACAGTGATTCAACCCCCCTCTCAGTGTTGTCCTGGACTCCAACAGACTCCACCCTCTCACAAAGTTGTTAAGCATTCAAAAGGAATATGAGGGCAGGCTTCAACTATGACACATCATTTGAAATCCTTTACCAAGATGAAGCATACATCTCCTTAACCATAGTCAACACTCCAACATTCTGGGGCTGTTGGCTAAGTTCTAGAGTTAGTTGCTTCACCTTCTCTTGTTCTCCTAGAAACTGGGTTTGTAAAATATTGATCTGATCCTTCTCACCCTTAAGACTCTGCTGAAGCTGAGACACTTCCTAAGCCTTATTATCACATTTTTCTCTAAGAGAGCCTTCTCCTATTCCAATGCACTCCCAACACTTTTGGTTTGTGCTAATTCAGACTGCAGCTCAGTCACCTTCATTTGTGAGGCCTAATGAACCTCTTGAGACACATAATCCTTGATCTTCTTATTCAATGTATCGATCTCCAGATCCTTGGCCTTGATCTTTACAAAGAGGTTATTTATTGTAGATTTAGTCTTAGACAAATCTGCCTCTACCTTTTGTAATTTTCTACTCACTTTGAGATAGTCTATAGTCATTGCTGCTGAAGTTTCAATAATTAATTCCACCTTATCCTGTGGTCTGAACTGAGTCATATCCATTGCCACAAAGTTCATTGTGTAGTCCTCTGGCCTCATTTTCTCAAGAGGCTTGATATATTTGGATTCATGTGGGTTATAGTCAAGGATTGCTGGGTAGGGTCAAATAGGGATTTCATTTGAGGAGCACTAGAGGTTTTGTCTTCTTTTATTCTTTTCTTCTCCCTTCTTGCCTCTCTTGCCTTGTTGGCATCTTTTGATTGGTTCTGAAAAGTAGGAGGAGAGGCAATTAAGCCACCAGCAAAGGGGAAGCCTTGAGGTAAGCCATAAGGTATGGTAGTCATTAATTGTTAGCTTGGGTCTTGTGACTATGTGGTTCTCCTAGGCATTGATGGGGAAAAGAATGGTAAATTGAAAGTTTGGGAAACAAATAAAGTTGTGGAGCTGGGAGGAGGTGAAATTTTTTGCAAGGGCACAATAGTCGTGGCAGGAGATATAGACACTTGAGGCATCTGTATAGCCAATCCCAAAGAAGAAGTAGAATGAGGAGCATAAGAGGATAAAGATATACTTACTTGTGGGGTTGTTGTGGCTGTAGGGATCTACTTATGTGGAACTTCTTGAAAGGTTTCCTCTTCATCTTCTTTCTATAAAACCAACTTGCACTTCCTCTTCAAGAGTTTAACCACCAAATCCTCAGGTTCCTCTTTTGCCATTGCTTTCTGCATTGAAATGAGTGACTCATGTGGAATTGTTGCTCTGAGGTCCCCAGATGCCAAAGGTATTTGGACCTCATGAGCGGGTTGTTGTGTTGCCCATTGTTGCTCAATAACATTAAGAGATTGTGGCTATTTAGCTAACTTAGGGTCTTGCTCAGTTGTTTCTTCTTTTGACTCTTCATGCTCCAAGATATTGCTTTTATTTGGGCTTGAGACTGGGGTCATATGATTGTCATCCCACAACTTCTCCCATTTCTCATCTGACTCAACCTACCCAAAGGTCCTCTTAGGCTAAGCAATCTATTGTCTGTATTTCCAATAAAGCTAAGATCTTGTCATTACTCTAGTCTTTCTTAATTAGGGCATGCCTTAAACCATGAGTCTTCTTTATTTTTGGATCATAATCTTTGATAGGAGTATAGAATGTCTCCCATGGTTAAGGGGCCTCACCAGGAATATCGCTCAATTCTATATAAACATCTGGGGTATTAGCCTACGGTGATATCCTCTGTTCCAAGAATGGTCGGATTTCATGGATGAAGGTAGCATGAACTTTATTATTTATGAGCCAAGAAGCCAAAAAGATGTCAGGGTCATATTTCCATTGATCCTGCATCATGACCAGCCCATAATTTGCTAGCTTCTTTTGCAAAAGATACTCTGTCTCTCTCCCCATGACTGTTTTTCCACCCTTATTCCAAGGGGTGTCATAGAACTTTTTCTTCTTTTTATTTCCAAAATGATTATCAATTATCAACAATTGGCAGGCCAATTCCAAGGCCAAGACTCTAGAAGTTAGGATCTTTACGAGAAAAAAGGGCTTGCCCGCCAAAGCATGAACTCTAATCACTGTAAAATGGGCCCCATAAAGATAATCAGAAGGAATTGGGGAGTTCGTGATGAGGCCTTTACCCTATTGGTCATTCTATTTGAAATCTCCTTTGAGTCCAATTGTTCATAAATGGGGGCCACAAAACACTCCACAAATTTATATGGGTCAGAGTTTCAGACAATACATGAGTTCATGTAGACACAGGAATAGTTTTCCTATCATCCACCTCTAAGTCATACATGTTCAACTACATATACTGCTGGAATATCTGGTAGTTTTGATACAAAATCAAATGGAAGAGGTACAATGAATACCTAAAAGTTTGCATATGCTTGAAGATAGCCAATTGATCACAGAGGGCATGGGCAATGGGCTCTACAAAATTGAACTTATACTCTTGAGCCTTTGTGACCTTCCTGAAGCAAAAAATAGCCCCAAATTGCCAATCATGCACATTCGCATCTTCATCTTGGCCGAAGATAAAGGCAAACATTGAGCAAGCATCCTGCACGTCTGTGGCTAACAAATGCCGAGCTAGGGGTAGCGATGGAATCTTAGTATTGTCTTCGTCAAGATGCAGCTCCCGGTTTAAGAAATTTTTCTTATACTACACATTCCGCCAAACATTTTGCATCTTGGTTATGTTGTAAAAACTAGCACTCTGATCATATGGTAGACCCAGCATATCACGAATTACCTTTAGGGAAATATGAAGCATAAAGTTATTCATCTAAATAGTTTTAGTTTGGGCATCAAAATGAATTGAACAGAGGCGAATTAACTCTGGATAGGAGTGGACAAGCAGAACCATGAATTGGGCTAGACCAGAAGTCCAAATCCTCATACCAAAAGTTTCAACCTTACCCTGTTTTGCCTGGATAAGGAATCTTGTGCCCCCTCCCTCATGTTCTTTGGATTCTTTAAAATTCTGGGGTCAAATAGTTCGTCTGCATAATCCATCAACTGGGAAGAGTCTGTGGCCTTAGTTTTTCAAAACCTATGGTTTTTGGTAGGCTAACCCTAGGTTGCACTTTCGCTGAGGTGTATGGCTTACTCTTCTTCCATTTCTCAGGAAATTCAAAAATACCCTCTTACTCACTGCCCTTTGAAGATTGGCCCTCTTCCACCATTTTTGCAATTTCTACTTGAGCTCTATTCTTGCATAGGAATTTTGAAGACTTAGGCTCTCAGAAGGAATTCTGTGACAATAATATGATAATGAAGAGTAGAGACATCCTTTTAAATCTTCAGCTCGAATAGGAATTAATGTTGTGCATTAATGACCATCACTTCACATTAAACAAGCCTAAGAATACACGACGAAATGGCAGTTATTAGACCCTTTAGATCTTAAAGCAAATCTAGCACTAATTCATCATTAATGTGGTGATCCCTTTAAAATGATTGGCCATCATCCTAGACTTATGAGTCTTTCCTAATGGATCTATGGAAAAGACACCTAAGAGGTTGATGAGTTGCGGACACGTGTTCAAAGAACACTTATTGAAGAAGCGAGAAAACAAATTAAAAAAGTAACAGAACATAAGGAAACTATGCTAACTATGATACAGGGGCAACATTAGTTTCTATGTGAAGTGTTTGACAAAGATCCCATTGATAGGAATATCCACTGGCTCTCCTTCCATAGTCTCCAATTCATATGCATTGTGCTACTTACAGGTAGTGATCTTAAAGGGGCATGTCCACAGTTAATCAAATTTTCTGTGACGTCCTAGTTTTGAGGCTCTTTCATCCCACTTTAAGACCCAAGAACCAACCTCAAAATCGATTTCAGAAGCCCTTTGATCAAACCAACTTTTCACAGTTTGTTGACGATTTGTCAGAGATTCATGGGCTACTTCCCTCTTCTCTTGCAATTCTAATAATTCTGCAAGCTTCACATGCATCAAACCATTTTCTTCAATTTCCATCTGCTTAATTAACTGCAAGGCAAGAATTTATATTGATAGAGGCATTATTGCACTTTTCCCATACACTAGTTCATAAGGAGATACTTTAATCACTTGTTTTGGTGTGATTCTGCCAGCCCATAATGCTGCATTGAGGTGCTTATGCCATTCCTTTTGATGATCTGTTCCCATTATTTTAATGAGTCTAATCAGATTCTTATTTGTTGATTCTACAAGACCATTCCCTTGTGGATAATAATTGGATGAAGTCTTCAATTAGATGCCATTTTCAAAGAAAACTAAGATAATCTTGATCCTAAGAATGCCTTAAGATTATCAGATATAATAGTGCGAGGGGGTCTGAAATGACTAGTTATTCCTTCAACAAAATCCAGAATAACCTTCTCAGTGGCTTCTTTCAATGGGAAAGCTTCGCTCCACCTAATAAAATAATCTGTCGCATTGAGGATCCACTTGTGTCGTGAGCTTGAAACTCGATTAATCATTCCTATGAAATCCAACCCTCACTGAGAAAAAGGTTCATCTACGACTATCAGACTCAAAGGTAGGGTTGCATTTGTCCTTTTACCAACACATAACTGGCATGCCTGACATTCCTTGACCATTTTATGGCAATCAGAAAATATTGAAGGCCAATAGTATCCTCCT
Organism: Cunninghamia lanceolata; assembly: GCA_027924645.1. Lineage (NCBI taxonomy): Eukaryota > Viridiplantae > Streptophyta > Pinopsida > Cupressales > Cupressaceae > Cunninghamia > Cunninghamia lanceolata. The sequence goes on from BSBN01000669.1 coordinate 9,644,176, forward strand.
TGAGTAATTTTAATGGTAGTAATCTTCGTAAAAAAATGTCCCCTTGATGTCCCATGATGCAATTCATGCAATATCCTTTGAGCCTCATCTTTGTCCACACATCTGAGTAAGATTCCATCAAAATTATTTCTAAAAAGGACATGATCTATCAAGATGAAAGCAGTTCCTTGATGTTTATAGTATCTTCTCTTTTCAGGGGAGAGCATCCTAGGGAGTTGACCGGTATGCATGAATTGTATCCTGTCACTAACCCAAGAGTCTAGATCATCTTCTTGTACTTTTAGTACAATCTCTTCTTCATCTTCTTTCATTGTTGACACTTCTAAGTCTTGAGCAATATATTGGCAGAGTCCTCTTCCTCTTACCAATTTAGTGGGCTTTACTTCCACATCATACTCTAGAATCTTAGTTATCCAATTGGCTCTTTTCTCAGTGATTTCTCCTTCCATAATGTATTCTCTAACACTTGAATGAGCTACCAGTATCAAAATCGTATTTCGTGTCACTAAGTGTCTAAATTTTTAGTCCTTTAACTATGGCATGTGCTTGCTTTTCAACAAAATTGTACTTGGATTCATATTCTCGCAATGTTCTAAAAAAGAAAGCAATAGGATGTTCTCCTTTTTCTTGATCTATCTAAGTCAAGACAACTGCTATATTGTATTCTCCCCCATATATAGACATTATGAAGTCTTTAGAAAAGTCTGGATTACGTAGTATTGGGGCAGTAGAGATTGCCTTCTTTATATTTTCAAAATTTTGTCTGCCTTCAGTTGTCCACTTAAAATTTAGATCCTTTTTCAACATTAGAGTGATAGGTCTAATTAACGCTGCAAAATTAGATATAAATCTATTGACGAAGTTAATCTTCCCCAAAAAGGATTGCACAGCCTTCTTGTTGACAGGTAAAGATAAGTCCATTATTGCTTTAACTCTATCTAAGTCAATAGAGATTCCATCTTTTGAAACTATCTGTCCTAATAACTTTCCTTGAGGTACTCCAAACACACACTTCTTAGGGTTTAGAGATATCCCAAATTCTTGACATCTTTGGAAAATAGCCTTTAAATGATCAAAGTGGTCATTAGCATTTTTTGTGAACATAGTCAGATCGTCTAAATAGATCGGGATGATCTCATTATCAACCCCTAGAATGTTATATCCATAGCACATTGAAAAATTGCCCCAGTGTTCAAAAGCCCAAAAGGCATCTTTTCATATGCAAAGGTCCCCCACTTGGTGGTGAAAGTAGTATTATATTGGTCTTCCCTGGCCACCCAAATTTGATTGTAACCTGAAAATCCATTCAACAGAGAAAACCTTTTTAAACTAGCTACAATTTGCAAAATTTGTTCCATTGAAGGAAGTGGGTGGTGATCTATCAATGAAGCTTTGTTTAGATCTCTGAAATCAACACAAAGTCTAATTTGCCCATTCTTCTTCCTTACTAGTACCAAGTTAGACACCCATGTTGAGTGTTTAATTGGAAAAAGTATTTTAGATTCTAACAACTTCTGGAGCTCTTCAACTGGTCATGACTCGATCTTGGGATTCACTGGTCTTTGTTTTTGATGTACAGGCTTTGACCCTTATGCAAGTTTAATAGTATGCTAGACTATGTCTCTATTATAACCATGAAGATCTTCATAAGTCTAGGCAATTACTTTGTCATATTTGTTACACAAACATATCAGCCTATCATTTTCCTCTTGAGTAGTAACATTACCTACTTTGAGCTTCCTTCCTTCACCAACCTCGATCTCTGAATAATCATCTTTGTTTGCTACAAACTTCCTTTTGTCTAAGCTTGCATCATCAAGGTCAAAAATATTCTCCAATGTTATTAATCTTCTTGGAAACTTATTTGATTTTAGTTGCATTATCTAATCACTGTATGCCTCTTCAATTTTAGGCTGCAACTAATCTACAAATTCTCTAATCTGTTGTAAAAATAAGAGAATTTGAAGGTCATCTTCAAAAACCTACCAATTATCCCCATTATCAAGAATGATAGGGAGGATGACCACCTTGACTGCCTCTTCATTGACCAACAGATCCTTGGTTGGGTCAAACTAAGATCCAATCTGGACCATTATGTTTGGTTCAGTATTCTGAGATCTTGATATGACTTTTATGTTGAAGGCATCAAAGTCCTCAATCAGATCCCATATTCGGTGGCGATATGATCTCATTCTCACATTCTTTACCGTAGCCTTTTCTCTGATCTTCTTTATTACCAGCTCTGAGTCACCTAGAACTTTCAAATTTCTTACACCTTTCTTTTTAGTAAGAATTAGGCCGTACACTAGAGATTCGTACTCAACTTCATTCTTGGTGCAAGCAAAATGGAAGCTCAAGGCTCAGAGGATCTTCTCCCCTTTTGGTGAGGTAAGGCAGATGCCTGCTCCAGCACCATTCTTGCTTCTAGCTCCATCAAAGTTTAGGGTCCAAATCTTAGATTCTTCATCAGAATCCTCCTCTTTCATATTTTATTGCTCCATTATCTTAGGTATCTCTTGATCTTCACCAAAGATAACATATGTTCCCAAGCTAGTAGAGTCATAATTTCCATAAGGGTCACTCTGCATCATAGATAACAGTTGATTGTCCTCTTCTTCCCTTTCATCATGAGCAGTCCATTCTCCTATTTCTTCCATAAAGACTCTTTCCTCTCTATTGATCATAGCATGGGACACTTCAAACTTTGATGTTGGTTCCTTAATAATATGCTCCTTAGACAAAGGATCATATAGCACCTTCATCTTTGTACCATATTTAGTCCTCAAGATTAAATGTGACCAATCTAATGACATGTACCCTCCAATCTTGGCAGTGAAATCTCTAGATAGACATAAACCAAAGATAGGGGAATATCAATGATTACTACATCTTGCAGGACAGTTATGTTTGGGCAAGTACACAACTATAATGGGAGTTGTTTGATAATGCCTATGGTCTGGACTGACTTTCCATCTAATTGCATGACTCCTTTGGCTAGTGGCTCATACTTTATCTTTAAGGCATCTGCTATTTGCTTGGGCATGACTGTGGTGCTGGCACCCGAATCTATCATGGAATTATGCAATAACTTCTTCCCTACTATTAGGGTCAAATAAAAAGGGTTTGGCCTAGTCTTACTTACCTCTTCCTTGGTATTCACCAGAGTAGATGTTCCTTGTGATTGGGCTTCTTTAAATTGAACTTTTCTTTTATCACCTTCTCCTTCTTTGGTGTTAGCAGCTTTAGGCTCCCCTTGAGATTGTAGAGCTTCTTGTAACAATAGCTTCGGTTCAAGAATGGCTAACATATCCCATAAGGATACATTATCAGGAGCCTTCTTCAATTGTTCTACCACATTCATGGGTCCTAATGCTTGTGCCTTATGGTAGTAGGGATACCTTGTCTTTTCCACCACTGGATTAGAGACTCCCTGATTCTAAGTTGTCATTGACACCTCTTGTCTTGGTGTAGGTATATAGGGAGCTTGAACTTGAAGCCCCTTAGTCATTTCATTGGGATTGACTTCAGGTGGATCCACCGTCCTCCTCTTTGACTTAGTGTAATAATCTGATTGTACTAGAGGCTTCTTGGAGGTAGATGCTTCATTTACATTGATTCTTCCTCCTCGATCCATGAGAATAGCGTTGTTATATGGAGCCTAATTAGACTCGAAGGTTAAATTTACCCCACTTTTATCAGCACAGTTTCCGCCCAAATTCCTACGGGGTCAAGGGGCAGTGCCCCTTGCGGGGGTTTGGGGGCAGCGCCCCTAGCGCGCTCCAAGTCATGATAAAAATAGCTAAGGGTTAGGGTTTTTGGTTGATATTGTATTGTAGCATTTGTAGTAGTATTGAGTTGCAGGGATTGCTGGTTGTAATCGGTTTGATTTATTGGATAATAATATTGGACTCTCTGTTTGGTGGATGTAGCTTGAGTTTGGGTGAACCACGTTAAAACTTGTCTCTCGCTGTTATTATTTCTATGTATTTCCATTCCTCTGTTTAATCTTTATTTGCATTTAATTGATATCTTCTGCCAGCTAACCCTAACAAATAGTGCATGTTCTGGGACAATTTCTCCTTCCTGCTCAATAGACATCCCTTGTATTTGTGCTACTATTACTACATTTTGAACACCAGGTGATTGATATGGGAAAGATTCAGAAGATGAGGCAGCTTAGCCTTCCATTCTTCTTTGCTCTACTACCTTCTGCTGTAAATTACCCCTAGGGAAGTCTTTGGGCATATGTACATTATTGCACGGAAAACACCATGCATTTAACTCCTCAACCATATTATTTTGTCTAGGAACTATTTCCCTCCCTGGGTTAGCTAGAACAATTTGTAATGGTGTAGGTATAGGGACAAGTTGATTAGATGGCTGTGAGTAGTTTGGTCTATGTGGCCCTTGGTTATGATTTGACTAATGTGGAGGCCTATTTCCTTGAAATCCCTGGTAAGGAGGTTTTTGATATGAGGTTTCCTGCCTCTTAAGGTTGATGATTTCATTAGAAAAGCTCCTAAGGATACTCTTGATAGATCACCCATTTTAGATGGGGGAGAAAAAGGTGCTAGGGCTGCGAGTCTCTGGGGTGTAGGAAAAGTATACATAGAAACAAGAACTGATGAAGCACTAGGGATCTCTTCTTGAGTGGGAATTGATAATTTAGGAAACATAGGCATAGGAGGTCTCGGTGGTAATATGTCAACATCTATTAGATTGTTCTCTACCCTAACTACTAACTCATATGTTGTTGGGAGGGTCTGTCCACCTAAGGACTGAATCATAACTAAAATATCTGAATTAAAAGCCTTAAGGTAGAAAACAATTGCCATACCTGTAAGGGGTCTGGCATCAACTGGAATCCTTTGCCAAGTCTTCTGGAATCTTGTATTGAAATCAGTTATGGCTTCTTGGGGAGCCCTATTTATGGTGATCAGTTGTTGCAAGAGAGAGGATATGTCTCCCTTTTCACTAAATCTTTTAAAAAATGCATCTCCCAGTTGATCTCAGGTAGAGATAGAATTCGATAGTAAAGATCGATACCAGTCAAGGTGATGCAGAGGCATCCACACTATAACCTTCGCATATAGCATGGATGTCTGCAGCCCAACCTCATCATCATCATCTTCGCCATCATCATCATATTTCACCTGCCGACCGATATCCTCCTGCAGACAAGCCTTCGCACTTTCGCCTGTCAACAGCATCACCTTACTCGATTATCGGCAGCATCATCATGTTCGGCAGCATCATCATGTTCGACCAGCGCGAACCTCCTCCTGACGTCCACTGTTCACTTCAGCGACAACTTCCGTCTTCTCTTCCTTCAGCATCATGATATTCAACATCATGATATTCAACAGGATAACGAACATCCGGTTCTTCCCATTTATCCTGATGATGACAAAACCTTAACTCCTCGCACCTTTCCTCTCGATGCTTGTGTCACCCGATATCCTGATGACGTAGATCCTGATGACGATGACGTCACCCGCAACTTCTCAATATCCTGCCGCTCCGAAATGTCCTGATGACGTATATCATGATGATGATGACGTCATATCCTGCTGTTGGCCAAACTTAGTTTTTTCGGCCCGCGATCAACTTGATCAACCCGATTTTCAACCTGATGCCGATACGCTCCTCCTCGGCCCTCCTGATGATGATCACCCCGACGCACTTGCACTTCATGCACTCGAAAGCGTCATGCTCTCCTCCACTTATCCGGATGACGATATCCGAACGGACTGCAGGATATTCACCAAGATATCCTGATGATGCCATTTTGACGAACTTCTTCACTTAGCGAAATTCCACTTCGCCGATCCTCCAGGGACGACCCGATCCAACCTCAGGGTGATCTTCCAACGCAAAGCTTATCAACTTGACCTAGCACATGCCCATGCTAGGGTCTTCAACATCTGTCGACCGCGATCCTGCACACCTGCATGCAAACAAACAAACTACAACCTAACCTACTGTACATCGCCATTCCACCGATCAGATGGATCAACCGGTGGAATGGATCAGTAAATCCATGAAGCCACCCAAACCAGCAAATCGATTTAACAGTGGAATCCAACCAGAGAAAGAACACAAACAGGAACACTTTATTTGATTTCAAAAGATGCAATTACAATGATCAGTTTCTCTCTCTCTGCCTCACTCTCGCAAAGTCTGATCGATAATATCTATCTGTATATGCAATATCAACCGATCTCATGCTTAAATAGATTATCCTACGAGTACTACTGACCCGACTCCAAGCGGCTGGGAACTCTCCAGGCGGCTGGGAGATCCAACCGGACCCTACAGCATGACAGCTGTTATAACCAACTAACTAAAAATAGCAAAAGCCTGGTCAGCATGATCTTATCATGATCAGCGTGACCTTATTACATGCATTTGGTCTTAACAGACCTTCTTGAAAACATAAACAAGACCTAAACTACTAACTGCCTCATGGAGGCCAGCTGTTAGGTAGGTGCCTCTGCACCATACTCCCCAAAAGAAAATAACTCATGTCCCATGAGTTAGGATATGGAAGTCCTCCACCTTTACACTTTGCCTGTGCAATGTTCTGCCCTGTCCCAGCTTTATCCTCTGCTGTCTCTTGGCTGCTCCAAGACTTCTGAACTGTAACTTGCTTTCTGGCAAGTAAACCCTCATGCCTGTTGATGTAGGCCTTTCTCTCACATACCTTGTGTTTGTCAGGTTGCCTGACCAGAACCTCTGTCTGAACTGCCTCTTGAACTTCTGAAATGTTCAACTTTATCTTCCTGTCAATCTTTATAGGACAAGCAATAGTCCCAACTATGACAACATCCTTGTCATTCTTCTCAACTGGTTGCTGTTTGCACCCCTGTTTCTGAACCTGCTGCTGACCTCTGTCAGTCACAACTAAAACTTTCTTCATCTTGTTGTCTGTAAGAACTCCTTTCCCTGCAGTATCCTTATCTGCCTTTATGCCTGTTCCTCTAGGCATCTGCACAAATTCCTTCTTTCCCATTAAAATGATTTGGGCTGCCTTCTGTACTGTAGCTTTTGCCTGCAATGGCATCAACTTAATAATCTTCCCATCCTTCTTGATGGTGTAGGTATTAGCATACCCATCATACAGTACTCTTCTGTCAAATTGCCATGGTCTACCCAACAGTAGGTGACAACATTCCATAGGCAAAATATCACACAAAATTCTGTCCTGATATGCTCCAATCTGGAAATCCACATATGCCTGTTCAGAGACAAAAAGTGATTGACTGTCACTCACCCAAGATGTCTTATAAGGGTGTGGATGTGGAATCCTTTCCAACTTCAGTTTATCCACCATTTCCTGAGATACCATGTTGTCTGTTGAACCAGTATCAATGACAACCTTACATACCTTACCTTTACTCTTACATGTGGTCTTGAAAAGAGCTCTTCTTTGCATCATATCCTTTGATGCCTGCAAACTAATTCTCCTTAGCATCAATGATTCTCCACTCTCTGGATATCCAACATTAGCAGGATCTCTGTTTGAACTCTGTGCACTTTCTTCTACTTTCTCTTCTTGTACCAGTTGTACTCTCTTGTCACTAGTTCTATCATTTCTGGATGATGAACCTTTGTTTTCTGGACATTTGAAAGATGGATGACCAAACTCTCCACAGGTGTAACATTTTCCTGAGAATGTAGCAGAACCTCTACCACCTCCAAATCTTCCTCTATTACCTTTCCATCCACCTCTGAAATCAGACTGTCCCTGTCCTTTACCAGTGTCTTCTTGACCCTCATTGGTTTGCTTTTGTGTAGGGGCTGTTCCTCTTCCCCTATGGTTTCCTCTTCCTCTCATGGACTTATCATGTCCTCTATTCATCTTTTCTTCAATCCTGATTGCCATTTGATAACAATCCTCCACATTCTTAGGGTTAGCTAAAACTAACTCATCCTGTATGTTAAACCTCAAACCAGCCAAGTACCTAGCCACCTTTTCTACCTCATTCTCATGATGACCAGATCTCATACTCAACAGATAAAATTCCTCAGTATATGCTTTCACATCCCTGTCTTTCTGCTTTAAAAATTGCAGCTTCTTAAACATCTGGATTTCATAATCCCTTGGCAAGAATTTACCTTTTATTCTTGCTACCATCTTATCCCATGAAGTGATCTTTGACTTCCCTTGTTTCCTTCTCTCGGATTGTACATAATCCCACCATACCAAAGCATGACCTCCTAACTTGGTCTTTGCAATCTTTACCTTCTGATCCTCAGCAACATCTTCACATTCAAAGTGATTATCAAGTGCAGCAATCCAATCCAACAACTCATCTTCATTCAAACTTCCAGTATACTTGGAAACATCAACCTTTACCTTAGGTTTTTCACTCTGCACTGCCTTTAACAGTTTTGCCAATCTCTGGTCTTCAGCATCCAGATCTTCAGCTACCTCTTCATACTCTTCAACAGTATCTTCATCTTCTTCAGACTCACTGTCTTCCACTTCCCTCTTTTTGTTCTTTTCCAGGGCTGTCAGCCTGGCTTGAAGTGCTTCAGCAAGCTCCTTCATCTTCCTCATCTCTCTAGCATGTTTTTCCTTCATCTCCTGCAATTCCCTTGCAGTACCACTACCTTTCGGAGGCATTTTGTCAACCTCTCAATCAACACACAACACAATCAACTCTACCTCTGCCCTTTCGGTGACAGAATCAACACACAACAGCCCAGATGTTTTGCTGAGCTCTGATACCACTATGATGCAGAGGCATCCACACTATAACCTTCGCATATAGCATGGATGTCTGCAGCCCAACCTCATCATCATCATCTTCGCCATCATCATCATATTTCACCTGCCGACCGATATCCTCCTGCAGACAAGCCTTCGCACTTTCGCCTGTCAACAGGATCACCTTACTCGATTATCGGCAGCATCATCATGTTCGGCAGCATCATCATGTTCGACCAGCGCGAACCTCCTCCTGACGTCCACTGTTCACTTCAGCGACAACTTCCGTCTTCTCTTCCTTCAGCATCATGATATTCAACATCATGATATTCAACAGGATAACGAACATCCGGTTCTTCCCATTTATCCTGATGATGACAAAACCTTAACTCCTCGCACCTTTCCTCTCGATGCTTGCGTCACCTGATATCCTGATGACGTAGATCCTGATGACGATGACGTCACCCGCAACTTCTCAATATCCTGCCGCTCCGAAATGTCCTGATGACGTATATCATGATGATGATGACGTCATATCCTGCTGTTGGCCAAACTTAGTTTTTTCGGCCCGCGATCAACTTGATCAACCCGATTTTCAACCTGATGCCGATACGCTCCTCCTCGGCCCTCCTGATGATGATCACCCCGACGCACTTGCACTTCATGCACTCGAAAGCGTCATGCTCTCCTCCACTTATCCGGATGACGATATCCGAACGGACTGCAGGATATTCACCAAGATATCCTGATGATGCCGTTTTGACGAACTTCTTCACTTAGCGAAATTCCACTTCGCCGATCCTCCAGGGACGACCCGATCCAACCTCAGGGTGATCTTCCAATGCAAAGCTTATCAACTTGACCTAGCACATGCCCATGCTAGGGTCTTCAACATCTGTCGACCGCGATCCTGCACACCTGCATGCAAACAAACAAACTACAACCTAACCTACTGTACATCGCCATTCCACCGATCAGATGGATCAACCGGTGGAATGGATCAGTAAATCCATGAAGCCACCCAAACCAGCAAATCGATTTAACAGTGGAATCCAACCAGAGAAAGAACACAAACAGGAACACTTTATTTGATTTCAAAAGATGCAATTACAATGATCAGTTTCTCTCTCTCTGCCTCACTCTCGCAAAGTCTGATCGATAATATCTATCTGTATATGCAATATCAACCGATCTCATGCTTAAATAGATTATCCTACGAGTACTACTGACCCGACTCCAAGCGGCTGGGAACTCTCCAGGCGGCTGGGAGATCCAACCGGACCCTACAGCATGACAGCTGTTATAACCAACTAACTAAAAATAGCAAAAGCCTGGTCAGCATGATCTTATCATGATCAGCGTGACCTTATTACATGCATTTGGTCTTAACAGACCTTCTTGAAAACATAAACAAGACCTAAACTACTAACTGCCTCATGGAGGCTAGCTGTTAGGTAGGTGCCTCTGCACCACAAGGGCTCTCCCTTTGAAAGATGTTGCTAATAGCCTCATAGCCACATTTTGTTCTGTGATAAAATGTATTGTGCGTACATCAGCCACATCTTGAAGGTGCTTCGCTGGAGTCTTGAAATCTTCTCCTGTAAACTTGGGTAGTGCTTTAAGGGCATTTGTAGGAATTGGGTCCCATGTATCTAGGGGCACTGGAAGTATGAGTGGGCTACTATTATTCCAGTTGGCATAATTTTGAGGAGGAACTTGGGCACCCATTTGTATCGCTGGAATATTTTGTTGATTGGCTCTTCTTCTTGGAGTAATTACCAGTGGTGGTAACAAGAGTCCCAAATTAGTAGCTGATCTAGCTCTAGTCGTTGGTCCACAACTCTAACTCCTTCTGAGAGGTTGGCTCATATGATTCTAATCAAGAACTTAAAAAAGGTCCCACCAGGCGTGCTAAAAACTATTGATGCTTAAATTTTCAGGTTAATCACCAACATGGGAAATCCTTAGAATGTGGGACTCGACTCTTAAGACAACCTCCAAGTTTTAAAGAAGTTGGTTCTTCTCTATGGGGTTTTTGTAAAGGGAAGAAAAAATAAGATTACAAATAAAACCCTTGAAACTAATCTTCTAAGGCGACGCGTCGAGAATGTATATCATGATTCAAATCAAGAACACAGTGATTAAACCATTAAAGATTTACTGCTAAGCTAAAGAGTGTGATGCATGATTAGCAATAACAGAGAATATATCACAAATTTATCAAAGGCTCAATACAGAAAAATGCAACAACGATTCAGAAAGACACCATAATATGCACATAACACCACTCTCTCTTCATTGATGGTCGGGAGAACAAAGTACGAAAGGCAAAGATGCTCATATTACAATATTCAATCCCTCCTGAGAGGTATCTATTAAGGCAAATGATATTTCTTTGGTCCAACAGCACAACAACTCAAAAATATCTTTTCTAAATCTAAATATCTATATTTCCCTACAATAGACTCTACTATTTATAGCAGAAAATGAGGCTCCAAGACTCTTGCGACCGTTGAGATCTTCTAACCGCCTGGCTACCAGCATCTTGAATTAACTAAGGATTCAATTATCATCCCATGTGCTGTGAATCTCCTCTAGATTCTGGGTCTCCATTCTTCTCCTTTCATTGCAACCGACTCTGTGAGTCTTCAGATATGATGGATTCTCCCACCTTTTGTTGGGTTGCTATGACCAATGGCGCAATAGATACGGGCCTCGAACATAGATTGAATCGCCTATGGTATTAGGGCAGATGACACCACTCGTGACTCTCAAAAAGACTCAAAAAGGAAATATGTGGCAGCTTCGTGCTCCTCAAGCAATAACTCTTCAAAAAGACTCTTCAAACAAGTGCAGTGATGACACGTGGGATTATCAGCAGCATTCCCACTCAACAAAAGATATTTCTAATCTTTTTGACACGTAACAAGCTCCGTGGCATTTCGTTTAGAACACATGGCAGGTTGGTGCTTCTTCCTTAAAATGTTTTCAAAGTTTCCTTTCAAATGCCTGCAGCTGTGACATGTGGCATCTCTCATACTCTTCAATATTTATTAAAACCATGGGCCCACCGATAGATGTGGCAGACTTTGTAGCACTTAAAGGATAACCAAAAGAGGCTTAACAAAAGACACGTGGCAAGGGCCCCACAGGTTCCTAAATGAGACACACGGTGAGCCCGCGCTCATTTAACAAAACTTCCCAAAAGTTTCCCCTCAAATGTCTGTCGTTGCAACACATGGAGCCTTCTGTGAGAACTTAAAAGCCTATAAAGGGAAATAGAAGCAACACGCAAGTGCTGAAACTTGGCACTATCCACGTAGATTCATTATTTGCAAAAAAGTGATCTCAAAAATGGGACCTAAACACTGACACGTGGCTCCCTCTACTGCTTCTTCATATGGTACTGATATTAAACATAGTAGAGACACTTGGCACACCCTGCAGCTCTATCAAAAGACTCTTAATACTTTTCCTTTAGACTCTGCACCACCGATAGACTCTGCCACATGGAGCCTTGGCGCTCCATAAGAAATTTTTTCCTCTGCTAACCCTTCACATGAGCACTGCTATGCTGCTTGTCACATCCCATAGCTTTGAGAGTCTTTCCTTTCTATTTACTCAATACTTCATACATATTTGCAAAATGTAGAGTTTTTACTCTATAGGCTTCATATGCTCTATCGACTACCTTGAGTGGATCTCCAACATCGTTAGAATTAGCAAGAAACCTAAAGGCATTTGAGTTTGTACTAACTTCAGAGACCTTAACAAAGCCTATTCCAAGGATGACTTCCCCTTCTTAACACTGACATCATCGTCGATCTCATAGTAGGTCATGATATGCTCTCCCTCATGGATGGGTTCTCTAAGTATAATCAGATTTGGATCACCTCCAATGATCGTCACAAAATAGCATTCACCACACCTTGGGGAACCTTTTGCTTTTAGGTCATGTCATTTTGGTTAAAAATGTAGGGACTTCTTAGATGAAAATGATAATTGTCTTCCATGACATGCTTCGTGACGTCATGGAAGACTATGCAAATGATCTCCTCAACAAATCTAAAATAAAGAAGGGCACTCTCATGTCCTTGAGTTCATATTTGACCACTTAAGAGAACATAAGGTATGCCTTAATCCCAAGAAATGTGTCTTTGGAGTCACATCAGGAAAGCTCCGGGGCTTTGTTGGTGTGAATGAGGTATATTACCAAACTGGTTCCTCATTAGGTCCTATTCACACTTGTTTGGTTAAGTTTACTTAGGGCATATTTAGGGTACACTAAGGATACTTATCACTTTGTGTCTCATGTCATAAGATTAAGACACTTGTCATGATCTTATGTTATCCTATGTTTCACCTTGGTCTATATAACCAAAGGCTTCTCATGTCATATCATAGTATTGTTGTATATTGTTGTATTTGCATTCTTTGATAGGAATACAACTTATTCCCATCATATTGATCTTCTCATTTCTTTATGCTTTCCATTAGGCCTCTAGTTCTTGGGTGGCTATCTCCATAGACAAATCTTATATGGTATTCGAGCTTGTAGAGTGTCTTTGGTTAGTCTTTTGAGAGATCTAGGATGAGAATCATGGTGGATCTTAAAAAGTTGAGTATGCTCTTCTCTTGCATCGTATGATGACCTAGACAATTAGAAAAACTTGATAGAAATATGTGATTTGAGAGGGTTTATTCTTTGTGGCCTTTTATTGTAGGTTCATTTTAGATCATGTTGGTGCATATCTGAGCTCACCTTTGAGTTTAGGGTATTCAAAAAAGTTAGTTTAGCCTTTTGATTTGTCCAATTTGGACATTAGAGGCAAGATCTACAAGGGTTTGAAGTTGGGAGGTGGTTACTAGATCCAAGAGGTAGCTACATTTTTGGAGCATTTTGAGTCAAACCTGACCCTTCCATCACATCCAAAAGGCCCAAGAACCTAATGATCAGCGATTAATTTGTCAAATTTGGAGCCATGCCTTAAAAAAATCTCCCCTATTGGTCATACGGATTAGAATATTCCCTATAGAAAAAAAGTCTAGATACCCTTATTTTGTGAATTAAAAAAATTATATTTAAATCTTTAAAAAAATTCACATATATTATAGACCTTTGTAAAGTTTTTTTTTAAATAATTTTTTTAAGGGTACTCGATAGAGTACTGTATGTGCAGACCTGTCAAGCCTCGTACACGTCTGTTTAGGCATGAGCCCCATTGAACTTTGTAGGTTTCAAATTTAAAAATGAAATATTTTGAATGAATTTGATAGGAGATTATGGAAATGAAATACATTAAAAATATTTTTATACTATAATAATATAACATTGATCCCTAATGGAAAATATAATTAAAAAATTAGGGGCAACTATTTGATGTGAATATGTGGCCATTCTTGACTTCCTTTACATGTTTGGATAGAAATGTATATTAATACTTGTACATAAAGTAAAATACAAGAAACTAGAAATATAATTGTTCATCCATCTCATATCTACCCATCAAAACTAAAAAATCACTCTTTAGTGCTATCATGTTGCGATCCTCTAAATAAGATATTTATTAATACCTACAAAAAAGATATTTAGAAAAGGTAAAAATGAATAAATGTTCTCTAATCATTGCCAAGTGAAACTAATTTGATGTATGAGACCCTTTTGGTAGATGCCCACAAAGAAAGTCCTTTCCATTTACCTTATATGTACATAGATCAAATCCCTCTTTTTGAATCAAACTTGCAACTCCTCTATGGTGTACAAACACCTTCATGATTTTATGCACTTGGGCCTAAACAAATATGTACACAATCCCTACATAGATAGCATAACCAATTCCTCTTTATGGCCTCACAAAAGTCAAAATTATAGAGAAATAAATTTAAATTTAAATTTAAATTTTCTTTACCCAACTTCATATCTCTTGGACCCAACCCCCAAACCCTTACACTTTCTTACCTCTAATATCTAAGAATAAACATTGATATAATAATCCTCTCTACCCCTAATACCTAGTGATATATCTATCTATTTTTTTGAATATTAAATACCCCATAATGAATTAACATGCTATGATATTTCTTATCCAATGATGCCCATAGGGTCCAAAAAGGTTCAATAATGCAAGGGAAAGTGACCCATAAATAAGGTAGCTATGTCTCACTTTGCCCTTTAGCAATAGATTTCCTTGATAGAAATATCTTAAAAAATGTCTACTTGCACTTAATCCAATCAAAAAATGGATGCATCAACAATTTTAACATATGCAAATAACTTTGAAAAAGATAATCACTTTTAGAAATAAATAAGAAAAACATGCTCAAATATGGAATTGCCACAAATTACTCCGGAAATAAATAAGAAAAACATGCTCAAATATGGAATTGCCACAAATTACTCCCACTTTGAGTTAAAAACTCCAGTCTAAGAAGTAAATACTCCCTATTATACTAATTAAAGAGGAAGTATAGAGGTTATAATGACATATTTGATAACAACAAGTTGCAACAATGCTCAAAGAGCTCTAGAACCCCTCAATAAACACTCCCTTACTAGCACAAACTTTACAAAACACATGAACTTTCTCCACTGCAATGACTCTAATGCCATCTACCAAACATGTCTTACCTCTTCCAGGTATAGAGAAGGTTTATAAGACCTCCCCTTAGCTTCCCAAAGGTCAAAAGCTAGAAGATCAAATGCCAAAGTGGAAGAGAAGTTATTTGGATTTCCACATGCTAACTCACTACCTATACATAGACACATTCATTACTTTAGTTGTAAATCATTCACTTATTTATGACGAGCTTGCTAGGGTAAATGATGAGTTCACTAGTGGTGAATGCATATTTTCTACTTGCACAACTAATGAACTCACCATCAATGGCTTTCTAGGTACTTTTTAGGCGTACAATTATGCATGGCTACATTGAAAAGGAGTAGTCTTAAGAATTCCTCTTGTTTTGGCTTGGAACCCATAATCCCACTCCATTACTTAAACAAATGCAAACCAATCATAGACATCAACCTATCCTATTATTGATCCACTTAGAAAATCAACAGGATTGAAAGGAAAAAGTTTATTCATACTTGTAGATGCCTCCTTCACCTTGCATTCTTCTTTATCTGCTTGTATATCACTAACACCGTATGATAACCCTATACTGTTAGAATATGAAAAGATGAATAACCCAAAAAAATTAGTGCAACAAATAAATAATAAACTGTGAATGTAAGTGATACAAGATCAAAATAACAAAATAGGGTTAGTCTCCAAGAGAGAAATACAAATTCTCAAAGAGAAAAATAGCATTAAAGTGGAATGCAAAAACAAATAGCTGCAAAATACAATACAGAAGTCTAGCTAGGAGGTGAGTATATATAGAATATGAGAGAGGGAAGAGGTGGCAAATACGACCAATGGGAAGAGTCCACCACAATAGCCTAAAATAGGCAAGTGTAACTCCCAAGGAAGATGTTGTCACATTGCACCTAGTCACACTAATACTCACATTTTATTCCTAAGCAAGCTTAATTAGAAGTATAGGAAAAACTTGAGACATAGGAAAATAAATAACCCACTAGGAAAATAAAAACCTACACTAACACTCCCTACAAGTGTAACTTAGGTTGGTGAAAAGATGAGTCCTAGAAAATGAAGTTTGATGAGGTACCCATGTACATAAAAATCCCCCCCAAAGAGAAGAAGCCCCTAGAAAAGAGAGAATAGCCCCCGCCCCCCCAAATAGAGAGAAAAGACCTCCACAAAGTAGAGAGAGTTAGGACTCTGAGTAGAAGGACTATGTAGCCCCATTGAAGTTGAAGCTTCCTGCACCCCTAGCAAATCTCATAGATGAAGATACTTAATTTTTGTGAAGGGTTTGGTGAAGATTTCGACAACCTGCTTAGAAGTTGGACAATAGTGGAGATCAATGACATGTCCATGAATGAGCTCCTAGATGTAGTGCATATGGGCCTCAATGTGTTTGGTCCATTGATGATGGACTAAGTTTGGTGAGATTTGAATAGGTCTCTAGTTGTCACAAAATATGACTAATGGCCATCTAATTTGGATACCAAACTCAGTGAGAAGATTTTGAAGCCAAATCACCTTAGTGGAAAAATTCATAGCTCCTCGATACTTGGCCTCAGTAGAAAATAGAGCAATAGCAAACTTCTTCTTGCTTGACCAATGATTAGGATCAAAACCAAGTGAGAAGTTGTAACCAGAAGTAGACTTGCAATCCCAATAATCACCTGCCCAATCTAACTCTGTGAAGCCCACAAAGTCAATATTAATGTTTACTGCATAGTGAATCCAAAATATGTCTACCTTGAATGTAGTGGACAATCCTCCTGGCTGCTTTCCAATGTAGCTCATGGGGATCCTACATGAATCAAGAGACCATGCCTATAGCATATGAAATACTAGGTGTTGTATGAGTTAGATAAATGAGACTCCCAACAAGTTGTCAGTACGAAGTGACATTAATGAAAGGTGAAGAACATTGAGTTTGAAGTTTGACTCCAGAAAGAAAGGAAGTCAAAGCAGGCTTATAGTCATCCATATGAAACCTTGAGAGAACATATCGAGCATACTTGGAATGTGTGATCATGATCCTAGAAGCAAACTGCAAGATTTCAATGCCAAGAATGTAACGCAACAAGTCCAAGTCAGTAATCAAAAACCTGTCATGAAGGGCAATTTTTACTACCGTAATGGTGGATAAGGAACTCCTTGTCAGCAACAAGGCATCAACATAGATAACAAGGAAGGTCACAATATCATCCTATTGTAGAATATAAACTTTTGGATAACAATGGCACCGAGTGAACCCAACTAATAGAAGGAATGAGTTCATTTGGCATACCAGGCTTGAGGGGCTTATTTGAGGCCATAGAGAAACTTCCAAAGATGGCAAACAAGTGAAGGATTCTGTATGAATCTTTGTGGATGCTCCATGTATATTTCCTCTTATAGGTCACTGTGAAGAAAATCACTCTTCACATCCATTCAGTGAACTTCTGAATGATGGGATGCAACAATAGCAAGAAAAAGTCGGATGGGATTCATTTGACAACTAGTGCAAAAGTCTCTGAGTAGTCAATCCAAGGAACTTGAGAGAATCCTTTAGCGACTAGGAAAGCCTTATGCTTATCAACCAACCCATCTGTGGAAATTTTTTTTTTGATAGATCCACTTGCATCAAACAAGTCTTCTTCCCTTAGGAAGAGGGACAAGATCCCAAGTGTGGTTCGTTATTAAGGAACTATACTCCTCCTGCATAGTTGTATCCCACTTAGGAATACCAAAAGCCTCTTGAAAGGACTGTGAATCAGAGGTAGTAGCAATGAAGATGTGTGGGTAACCTTCGACCTATGAATGAGTCCACCTGGTGTCTAATGGATCTCCAACCCAATCACCTATAGACTGCAACATATGTTGAGCCCAAAGTGGACCTGAAGTTAGAGAATCTAGAGGAGAATCATCAACCTTTGAATGATGACTAGGAGAGGAAGGAGGTGAATCATCATAATCACTCTTAGTATCAGAAGTGGAGGAAGAAGACTCCTCATCATCAAGAATCTACTCATGTGGATCTGAATCTTTAGAAGATTTGTCATGTAGCCCAAGTGATCACAATGCTAATGTAGAAGGAGGTGGAGAAGTGACAAGAGTAGAGCTCGAAGGGCTCTCCTCAAAATGAACACTCACGTTGATGAACAACTCATGTGTAGTAGGTTGGAGCAACTGATAACCCTTCACACCATCAAGATAGCCTACAAATATGCAAGGCTTGCTCTGTAGATCCATGGCCTTACATTTCTTTGTAGGAATGTGGGCCCATGTAGGAGAACCAAAAACTTAGAAGTGGTTAACCAATGGTTTCCAACCACTTCAAGATTCAAAAGGATTGACTCCCTTCAAGGCTTGATGAGGAACTCAGTTCTGGATTTAACAAGCACAGTTAATGGCCTTTGCCCAATATTGTGGTGCAAGAGATCTGAAGTGAATCATGCAGTTTGCCATTTCCTTTAAGGACCTATTCTTTTGTTTTGCAATATCATTCTATTGAGAAGTGTATGAAATTGAATGTTGCAGATCAATCCCCTCTGAAGTGCAAAATAAATCAAAATGATGGTTGACATACTCACCACTGTTGTCAATACGTAAAATCCTAATGGCTTTCCTTGATTGCTTCTCTACAAAAGTTTTGAAATCTTTAAAATGATCAAATACCTTAGACTTCTATTTGAGAAAGTATACCCAAGTATATCTAAAAAAGTCATCAATGAATGTTAGGACATATCTAGTCTTTCTAAAGGATGGATGAGGAAATAGACCAATCAAATCACCGTGAACTAACTCTTGTATCTGCGAAGCTCTCCATGCCTTTACTTTGTTAATTTTTTCCTTAGGATGCTTACCAAGAATGCAACCCTGGCAAACAACACTCAAAAATTGAACTGAAGGCAACCTTGTGACCATGCTATGTTGGTTGAGCTATTGCAAGTAGCGAAAGTTAATATGGCCAAACCATTCATGCCATAACTTACTCACATCATTAAAATGAGTGAGCAAAATAGATGAAGCAGGATCATGAAAAAGTGAGAAAACAAATAAAGCCTTGACTGATGATCTACTTTTCCAATTGCAATTGTAGAACCACTATGTATTTCACTAATCACCACTAAATGAAGAGTGAGCTCAACCCGCTTGCCTAAACCTGTGTGAGTGATCTAATAAACTGATAGAATATTAGTTGATAGTGAAGGCACATAAAGAACATCATAGAATGTGCCATCCCTCACATCAACAAACCCTCTCCCACACAAATCAATAGGAGTGCCATCACCCATCAAAATAGTAGGCATAGTACAAGGCTCCAAAGATGCAAGTTCATCTTTAGATGAAGCCATGTGGTGTGAAGCACCTGAATCAAGAACTTGAGTGGATGGTTGTGAAGAAACTGCTACAAGGGCTTTGCCCTTCCCTTTCCCCTTGTTGTTATCTTTTGCCTTGTTAGACCCCTCATGTACTCTATTTTACTGACTTAAGAACACGGATATTATTATTTTCAAGAATGTGTGTCAAGTGATCAATTTGTTTCTTTAAACATTTATGTTCATCATGACCAGGCCTTTTATAGTAGGTACATTTGACCTTCTCTTTATTAGACTTCTCACCATTTGAAGATGAGGTCTCATTAGTTTCTTTTGGGGTAGCTAGCTTCTGATCCTTCTTCTCCTTGATATTTTCTATTTTTTATCCTTATTACTACTTTGTCCTTTCTATTCTTTTGTGCCTTGGTTGGGAGCCAAGGCATGTGACTTGGAGGATTTGAGAGTGCCCATCTAGATTAGCTTATCCTACTCCCATGTGAGGGAGAGATAGCAGAATTATCCAAAGATGGCATGGTGAACTGAGTCCCAAGTGCACCCTTAGTAGCATAAAAGGTATAAACAAACATTGAATATTCAGAACAACTTGGAGAGAATACTAAGAATCAGTTGTTCATATTTATTTTAAATTCCGTATTGTTTTAACTGTAACCTTAGTGATTTCAATTTTGTGAAGAAATCTTGGATAGTGTTAAAATTACCTAGACTTAAACCTATGAGTTCATTTTTTAATATATGACCCCTCATAGAATCTTGTGCCCAAAATAAAGTTTCTATCTTAGTCCAGATTTCATTAGGAGAATTCAAAGATTCAATATGAAAGAGTAAATTAGGAGAAAAAGACAGACACAATGTTCCATAGACTTCATCACATTTGTTAGACTATTTAGGCTTTTCTGTATCTTGTGCAGGTTCAGTTTCTAGTCCCGTTATGATTATGTCTAAACCAACTTTTCTTAAGTAGATTACCATGCAAGATTTCCACTCAAAATAGTTGTATGGTGTTAGAATTGGAATTGTAGTTTGATCCATGATGCAGAAAAATAGAAATGAAATGCTAAAAACAAGAGAACACAAGTACACCCCCCTTTTCACTATCATCAGAAATTACCCCTTGGAGATTACAAGGTTGGCACTTTATAGTTTAGTGTGATTACAAAGCTTTTGCCAAATTACAATAGTCACAAGGCCAAAAAATGGCCAAAAACTAACTTTTGATCCAAAGTGGACCTATTATAGAATTTGGAACATAGATTGTATGATTATGTATAGTTCTCTCGAACACCTTTCCAGTGCCTATTTGTTTGCAAAAAAATGGAGATCATGGGTGCATATTTGGTCTGTTGAAGGAAAATGTGACTACCAACTTCAACCTATAATATGTGGAGAAAATCTACAAAAATATTGACCAAAACGTCTATGGACAAAAAGTATGCTTCACCAACTTTCTGTCACCTATTCGTTTGCAAAAGTTCACCCCTGCGAGCAAAAGTTATGCCATTTTGAAAAAATTCCCTATTTAGGCAAAAAAATGGGCCCTTGTGGCCCTGTGGTGGGGCCGCCAATGGCTCTTAGAAGAGACCACTAGGGTCTATAGAACCCGCTAGCGGGTAAAGGAGCCTGCAAGGGCTTAAAATTCGGTGGGGCCTCCTTTAAGGGGGCAAACCCCTATAGATGGGTTGAAGCCCTATAGATAATTGCAAGCGCTTAAAGAGCTAGCCTTAGTGCTAAGCACTTGACACTTAACAAAGTGCTTTTAAATTTTTTGTTTTTATTTTTTTGAATTTTTTACAATTTTCATGCCTTGAATTGTGTGTTAGGGGAGTTATAGGCCCTCTTGGCAATTATTTTTCCTTAGAGGTCAACTTCACCAAAATGGACAATTTGATAATCATTTTTATATTTTTGGACCTTTTGAGCATAATGGCATGGTCCATTTGGGTTGAAAGTGCTCCAATCTGACAGCTACCTTCTGGAACCAGGCTTCAAACCCTTGTTTGCAAATTATTTTTTAGAGCTTTGATTTTGGTGAAAAAAAAGTCATATTTGGTTTTCTCAAGGCTTTTGGATGCTATGGAATAGCTAAAAATGCCACCAGGATTACCAAAATGCTGCAAACACCTAGATTTTGGTAAATACAAGTACAAAACCCAAGAGGTTAAAATATTTCCATCAAGCTTTTTTGATTCTCCAGATCATCCAAAAATGCAAGAGAATATCATACTAGGTTTTTTAGGAAACCTGCAAGCAATCTCATTAGCCCCCCTAATCTCTCAAATGAGAAAACTAAAATCTATTCTTGCACTAGAAATGCTTTGATACCATATTAGAATTTGAAAAGATGAATAACCTAGAAAACTTAGTGCAACAAATAGATAATAAACTATCAATGTAAATGATACAAGATCAAAGTAACAAAACAAAGTTAGTCTCCAAGAGAGAAATGCAAATGCTCAATGAGAAAAAATAGCATTAGAGGAATGCAAAATCAAATAGTTGCAAAATACAATACAGAAGACTAGATAGGAAGTGAGAATATATAGAATATGAGAGAGGGGAATGGTGGCCAATGGGACCAATGGGAAGTGTCCACCACAATAGAATAAAATAGGCAAGTGTAACTCCCAAGGAAGATGCTGACACATTGTGCCCACTCACACTAATACTCACATTATTAATCCTAAGCAAGCTTAATTAGAAGTATAGAAAAAACCTAGGAAATAGGAAAATAAATAACTCACTATGAAAAAAACCTGCACTAACATATACCCTACCATTCTACATCATTTTTAAGCTCTACAAAAGTCCTAATAATTGCCCCTTCATGCACATATTGTCCCTTGTTCATTGGGGAACCCAACTTCCAAAGGAACCGATTAGTCTACTAGTTTTCAAGGTGCTACCAATGACAATTCTTGACAAGGATCCAAGCATTTTTTTTTATATTTTTGCAAATGTTTGATAAAATACTAATAAACAAAAAATTGCAAGATACCGATTTACTTCTATCAAATGATGAGCAGTATATTCATAATACAAATCAACTAAAATTTACCCTCACACAGCTGCAACATAGAAAATTTATGTCTATGTCTAGAAATGATCACACACTAACTTCATTTGACAAACTAGGAGTTTCATATATTTAGTATTAATTCTAAACCAAAAATGAATGAAAATCTAACCTTTAATTGATGTTGAAGTAATGCACAGAGCTTGCCTAAATAATGAAGTTTGAACGAAAGATTGAATATATTTAAATCTGCATACAAAATCTGTATGACACACAAGAAGCCTTCTTAATAGCTGCTATCCCAATTCCAAATTAGGTGTTCAATATGTATGAAGTGTGGCTAGGGTTTTGAGACCCTTAAACTCCCCAAAGATGAGGCATTTCACTCCCTAATTTCCCACAACTCCCTTAGGTACCTATATGGCTAGCGTGGAACATATAACAATGAACAAAGATGACGCGACTTGCTAGAAATTGGACACCCAACATACAAGGAGACTGCAACTAATTTCTTCATAATTAATACAACCCTCCAATCGATAAGAGCTCTTCACAATATGAAAATAATGTAATATAATGAATACTTAGTATAAAACCTTCATAAAACATGGTAGTTGGGTTATGTAGGAACGAAAATGGTGGGGCCAAAAAGTAACACTTGCTAACTCTCCAAAATCTCGATAATTATTTATAATGCAAATGTTCTCGATATAATCTTCTACCTGCAACTCAATAATGAGGATGAAATAGCTCTGATTAGAAAAAAATGTGTAAAATCTCCAATATTCGACACTTCAGTGAACTTTGGATGAATTCACTCCTCAAATGGCTAGGAGGGTTTTTCGTCCTCAAAGCCATTCTTTGTCAAAAGGTTTTTGTCCTAGGGAAAAAAGATGCACATTCATACAATCTCAATGAACAGGGGGTTTGATAAAAATGCACAAAATGAATTTATCTTCTCAAATTCTCCCTTTTATACCTTTTCGAATAATTGAAATAATAAATTTCATTTTCCCCCTCTTCAAAGTGACTTTTGGAATTTCTTTTAATTTAACTTTACTTTTGGGCCTCCAAAATAAGTTGCTTTTATAATACTATCTGATCCTTATAAAAATAATTAATTAAATATAAGTTGCCTTTAAAATGAAAATTATTCATGTTGGCAAAGGGGACATTATAGTCCTCCCTTCTTGAAATTGCTTGTTCTCAAGCAATTACATATTTGAATGCTGGAGAAATTATTCTCCTTCCCAAGTGGCATCTTTTGGAGGCAAAAAGTCCTTCCAACGGACTAGGTACTCTATGATTCTTCTACTCCTTAACTTCCTTTCCCATACACCCAAAATAGCCTCAGGGACCAAAATCAATTTACCTTCCTCATCTAATGGTGGGAGATCTAGAGAAGGTGAGATATGTTGTCCAAGTGCCTTTTTGAGGCACGAAACATGAAATACATTATGAATCTTGTTGTCTTATGGTAGTTCTAACTTATAAGCAACTTCTCCTATCCTCCTCACTACTTTATAATGCCCATTAAATTGTGGCTTTAACTTCTTTGCTCCTTTCTTCTTCAGAGAAGACTATCTGTAGAGTTGCAACCGTAGGAAAACCAAGTCACCAACATCAAAAGTTCTCTCCAACCTCTATCTATCTGCATATATCTTTTTCTATATTTGTTCATGTTGGAGACTCTCCTTAAGTGCCTTCAGTATGTCTTGACTCTCTTGGACCTAATTAATTGGCCTTTGAAACCCTGCTATCAACAATGACTAAGTCCACAAAAGATGTGACATCATAACAATACAAATATCTGAATGGGGTCATGCTAATAGACATGTGGTATGTGGTATTGTAGCATTGATCACCTAGATATAACCACTTGATCCAAGCCTTTTGTTGCCCTGCTACATAGTTCCTCAAACATCCTTACACCCACTTATTGATAATCTTGGTCTACCCATCTGTCTATGGGTGATAACTAGTGCTCAAGGTTAACTCAGTACTTGTCAACCTGGAAAGCTCCTACCAAAACATATTGAGAAATCTATTATCCCAATCACTAACAATATTTCTTGGTTGATCATATAGTTTAAATACCTCTTTGAAAAATAATTATGCAACTTGAGATGCTTTAAACTTGAAGGATATGACATAGAAATGAGCATACTTGGTCAATCTATCTACCACAACAAAAATGCAATCTTTACCCTATAATCATGGAAGACGAGTGATGAAATTCATAGATATGCTCTCCCATTTCTACTCTAGAATAAGTAAGGGTTGCAATAGTCCTGCTAGAAAAGTATGTTCTAACTTATTATGTTGATAAGCCAGACACTCTCTAATATGTTTCAGGACATCATCCTTGAGTCCCTTCCAAGTGAACCTCTTCTTGATTTTCTTGTAAGATTTAAAGTAGCCAAGATGACTTGCTAATCATTTGTCATGGACAACTCTCAAGATTTTCTTCTTCATATTAGAATCTAGAACAAGGTAGATCTTGTCCTTGTATAAAATGAGATCATCCTTACCCTATAACTATCATACTTTATTTTCCCTTCCATGACATCACAAGAAAATGCATTCTTGGAATACTCAACCAAGAGATGAGCCTTCCAATGTGCTAATATCTCTATCAATGAACACAAGGTAGGTTTCATGGATAAAGCATATGAAACTATACTCTTTTTCCCCTTGATGTATTTAATATCAAAATCATAGGACTGTAGTTTGCTTGCTCATTTATGTTGTCTCTCGTTCAAATCTTTTTGACTGAGGAAGTATTTTAGGCTATTATGATCAATCCTTATGACAAACCTTTCTCCAACTAGGTATTGCTAGAATTTAACCAGTGCATGCATGATGGCTAACATCTCCTTGTCATAAATAAAGTACCTTCTTTCTATTTCTTTTCATTTTTTTTCTCTCAAAGGATATGGGATGTCTATTTTGCATTAATATAGCTCCAATCCCCTCACCTAAAGCATCACACTCCAAAACAAAGGGCTATGAAAAATCTGGCAATGCTAAAACTGGGCATGAACTCATCACTTCTTTAAGCTTGTCAAAAACTTGTGCTGCACGTGTCCATGAGAAGGCCCCCTTCTTAGTCAGATATGTCAAGGGTGCTACCAATTGTGAGAAACCCTTAACAAACGCCTTGTAGTACCTACATAACCCAAAGAATCCCCTCAAATGATACATTGATTTGGGTGGAGGCCAATCTAGAATAGTATGAATCTTGTCTTGATTGACATTGACCCCTTCTACACTGATCACATGCCCCATATACAAGACTTATGTGCATTCCAAATTCACACTTGGATGCTTTGGCATATAGTGATTGTGCCTCCATGATACCTAAGACCTCGTCAATGTGCCTTAGATGATCTTACTATGTCTTGTTGTATATAAGGATATCATCAAAGAAGACTAGCACAAATTTCTACAACTGCTTCTTAAATACTTGATTCATACATGACTGAATTATGGTAGGTGCATTAGTAAATCTAAAGGGCATGACCAAAAAATCATATTGCCCATAGTGGCATCTGAAAGTAGTCTTATGAATATCCTCCTCCCTTACTCTGATCTGATGACACCCTAATCTTAAATCAATCTTCAAAAGGTAGATTGCCCCATGTAACTCATCAATCAACTCATTGATCTTGGGAATAGGGTAATTGTTTTTTATTGTTTTCTTGTTGAGAACTCTGTAAACTATACATATCCTCATGGTTCCATCCTTCTTCTTGACCAAAACTACAGAAGAAGCAAAAGGAATGGAATCGGGTCTAATTTGTCCAATATCAAGAAGCTCTCTAATTGCTTTCTTGATTTCTCCTTATGCCTTTTTGGGTGGAAATAAGGAGTAGTTATGATGGCCTTGGACCCTTCATCTAATTAAATGATAAGCTCTCTTCTCCTCAAAAGGATCTTTTGTAGAGATGAAGCATTGGGTTGCCCATACAACCTCACCATGTCAAAAAATAGCCTCCATTTTCTTTGAAGTAACTACCTTGGGAGCTCCATTTGACATACCTTAGAGTACTACTTTTTTCCCATCTCCTTTGAACTTCAACTCCATTGCTTGAAAGTTTCGAGAATGCTTCCCAAGAGAGTGTAGCCATTGTATTCCCAAAACCATATTTGTTTCTCCAATCCCAAGAACATAAAAATCATTAGTTACCTTATGATTGCCCAGAGTTATACTCAACTAGGATATCTTTTTGGTGTATGACATAGCATGAATCCATCTGCAACCATCACATTAAATCCTTCAAAGTCCTCTACCTCCAATCCCCTTTTTACCACCAAACCTTCGAGCCATGAAATTGTGGGTTGCCCCACTATCAATTAGAAATGTAACTCTTTGAGCATGCAATGCTCCCCTCACTTTGAATGGATTGTACCTGGGAGTACCTGATAGAGTAGAAAAAGTCCCTTCTATAACTCCTTCAACAACATGATTTTCTAGATCAACTTCTTCCTCTTCCTGATCACTTCCTGAATCAACCTCCTCTCTTCCTACTTCATCATTGAATATAACCTCAATGTAATGAACCTTACCATGTCCAACGCAACTGTGACCTGGTCCCATGGATCCTTACATGAAAAACATAACTTCTTTATTCACAGCTCATTCTTTGTTTCTTCATCCATGCTTGTCTTTATGGGCCATTCCTTCTGAAAGGGTTTCTTTTCCCTCTTAGGTGGAAATGACTTAGGCTAGAATTTGTTCTTTGGTGTAGAAAACTTCAAGTTCCTTGCCCTTTTCATCGCATCCTATAAAGAAGGCAGGTCAAATTCCTTCACCCAACCCTGGGTGGTTCAATCAATCCCTCAATAAAGAGTACAATAAGTCTCCTCTCTAATACATTTGGAACCATCATTCATAATTTCTAAAATTCAAACACATAACTATAAAATGAGCCATATTGTTTCAATTGTGCTAGCTCCCTAAAATGCAGTTTTGGATTTTTTTTGTCAAACCTGTCAATTAGCCTTTGACTGAAATCTGCATAAGAATCTATGAGACTATGGCCTTGGGTCACCATTCTATGGTACCTCCACTCATGAGAATCTCCCTCCAAATGCAGTGTGGCATATTTTATGGCTTCATTCTCAAACATAGGATTTAGTGAGAAATATGTATCTAACTTCTAGATCCAAGAAGGTGTTTTGCATTTGCTTGAGCCATTGAAAGCAGGTATGGACAACTTGCTCAACCTTCATTGTAAGTCCTAGTTGTGGGTGTTTTTCTCTTTCTTAGGCCTATTTCTTAGTTTCAATTGATAAAAATTTGTGAGAGACATTACTGCATGAAACTCATCCCCAAGTGATCTATAGTCATGTAGATAGTCCAGATAGCTCTCTTCTACATTCTGATATTCCCCATCACCATTAAGGTCTTTTATTCTATCCAAAAATTTAGGCATAAGGGGTCTAGCTGCTGATCCTATTACTGTTCTAGTATTATTGTTATTGTTGTTGTTTGCAGAGTTACTTGCTTCACCATTATTGTTCTATTTAGTCCTGCACATGTTCAATTTTATCAACATTTGTGTTAATAAGTTGGTTAATTATTGTTGTCCCTAAATGAGCACACTAAGTTGTTGTTCTGTATTATTACCCTCACGAGGATTCCTTCTATCTTTGTTAGCCATGATTTCTTCTACTTCTCGATCTGCAAAAGGAAATCTTATTTTTAGATTTTCATGAAACTAAAACTGAGACCTTCTAAGTTCCCTCTGATAATATATGTTTTCTCTTTAACTAGGTTGCATACGTTGTGTATTTCTACATCACACAATTAATTTTTTCTCTTGAAACAGGTTGGCAAGATCACTAGCTCTGATACCAATGTAATGCTCCAAGCATAATTTTTTTTGTATTTTGGTAAATGTTTGACAAAATTCCAATAAACTAAAAATTGCAAGAAACTGATTTACCTCTATCAAATGATGAGCAATATATTAATAATATAAATCAATTGAAATTTACCCTCACATAGCTACAATATAGAAAATTTATGTTGATGGTGGGAAATGATCACACAATAACATCATTTGACAAACTAGGAGTTTCATACATTCAATATTAATTCGAAACTAAAAATTAATGCAAATCTAACCTCTAACTGATGATGAAGTAATGCACAAATCTTGCCTAAATAATGAAGTTTGAACTGGAGATTGAATATATTCAAATCTACATACAAAATTTGTATGGCACACCAAAAACCTTCTTAAAAATTGTTATTGCAACTCTAAATCAGATGTTCATCAAGTATGAGGTGCGTCTAGGGTTTTGAAACCCTAAAACTCCCCAGAAATGAGGTGTTTTACTCCCTAATTTCCCATGACTCCCTAGGTACCTGTACGACTAGCTTGGAACATATAACAACCAACAAAGATGATGTAACCTACTAGAAATTAGATGCCCAACATACAAAGAGCTTGCAATTGATTTCTTCACAAATAATACCACCCTCCAATCTATAGGAACTCTTCACAATTTGAAAATTATGTAATATAATCAATACTCAACACAAAACCTTCATAAAATGTGGCGGTTAGGTTATGTCTAGAAACTGAAATGGTGCAACCAACAATTACCACCTCCTAACTCTCCAAAATCTTGATAAAATTTGTGATGCAAATGATTTTGATATAATCTTCCACCTGCAACTCAATACTGAGGATGAAATAGCTTTGATCAACATAAATCTAGATAAAGTCTCCAATATTCAACACTCCAGTGAACTTTGGATGAATTCAATCCTCAAATGGATAGGAGGGTTTTTGTCCTCAGAACCATTCTTTGTTGAAGGATTTTCATCCTAGGGTGGAAAGATGTACAATTGTACAATCTTAATGAACCAGGGTTTGATAAAAATGCATGAAATGAATTTCTCTTCTCAAACTCTCTTTTTTATACCTTTTCAAATAACTGAAATATTAAATTTTATTCCCCCCTTCAAAGTAACTTTTGAAATTTCTTTTTATTCAACTTTACTTTTGGTCTCTAAAATAAGTCACTTTTATAATACTTTCCAATCCTTATAAAAATAATTAATTAAATATAAGTTACTTTTAAAATGAATATGTCTAGACAACTTAATTAATTAATTATTCCCTTGCAACATCCCAATTAGCTTACAAGAATTAAAATAGGCTAATGATCTCCATAAATTCTTCATGTCAACGAAGGGGACATTACACAAAGAAGTTCCATACCTTCTCTGACATGCACCAACTCTTTTCACATTTCCTTGATACTAGTTTGATGATGAATTCACACTTAGGCATCTCAACATCACTCCTATGAGCTATGATAACATGATTGAGCTAATGTTCCAAATGTTCTCCACTTGTATATTACTATCACTGTATGATAACCCTATACCCCACTATTCCACATCATTTTGAAGCTCTACAAATTTCTAATAGTTTCCCCTTCATGCACATATTGTCCCTTGTTCATTGGAGAACCGAACTTCGAAAGGAACCGATTAGTTTACTAGTTTTCAAGGTGCTAGCAATGACAATTCTTGACATATCAACATAATAATTTGCAAAGAAACTCCTAAATTCAACTGATGTTTATATTAATTCTTACACCTAAAATAAATAGTATCCCTCATATGCAAGTAAGAATTACTAAAAATTAGATCAAACAACTCTAATGGAACAACTACAATAAAAACTTCATCCTTACACTTCAAATGTAGACTAAATGCCCACTTGCATTACTTACTAATACTCGTATCTACCCCATGTTCCAACCATCCCCAAAGAGTATAGGTGTAGATGTTGTAAAACCTCTAGATTTAATTCATTAACTAGCTTGGAAGAAGTGAGATTGGATTAGGAACACAAGTTGAATATAGCATTCGACTTCTAACCTTTCACTTGAATTCTTGAAATAATTGGGTAAGCTCCTCTTCACCACATGAACTTCCAATTTCATTTAATCTACTCTTCTCAAGTGTGATACAAGCTATGTCTCATTCTTCACCTAAGGAGTTGCACGAATTTCCACCCCTTTCTCCATATACACAGTTTGTTTACCTTTCTACCCATGAGAAGGAACCAATTTGGGGTGAAGTTTCTAACACCTCTCTTCTATGTGTTCATCCTTGTCATGGTGAGAGCAATGAAATTTACTTTTTCCTTTCGCCTTTTTGCTTTATCAATGTTGTAGCATTTTTCTTGCTCTTTCCTTCATGGTTCTTCTTGCCACCATGTTGTTGTTCACTACCCTTATTCTTTTTAGAAGGAACTCCCTTCTTATCCAATTTGAGATAGTGTGCTTGGGCACATGCCTCGTCTATGTTTTGGGGCTTGGCTATAAATACTTCCCCTTGTAGGTGATCAAGAAAACTTCCCATATATTTGATCAACACTTCATATTCCATGATATCCTTCCCAAGCTAAACCACTCTTTTATGAAACTCGCTTGTATTTTAGCTTGCAATCTTTGCCCATGCTCTTGATTCATTTGATGCCATTACACCGACTAGTAATCATCATGGAATATGTGGAGAATTGTTTATGAAGCAAACCCTTGAAATATTCCCACATGGATATTGGTTCCATTTGTGAAGTCCACAAAGAATGGGCATAACTCTTATACCATGGGAGAACATGCCTAGACAACTTCAATTGAGCAAAGGAAATTTATTGATTAAGAGAAATCTTATGAAGGATGAAATAAACTTCAATTTATGAAACCCATTGATCAAGCGTCTTTGCACTAATCTCACCATTGTATGGCTAAATGCCAATTTTTGCTTCAACTTTAAAGAATCTCCTAGATAGTGACTCTTCTCACTCCTTATCACTCTTCTGCAACTCACCTTCTTCTAAATTCACTTTTGAGATACTCATCTTCCTTATGGAGGCTGGCATCACGCTCTCAAGCCTACAAAGCTTCTCTTCAATATGGCCAATCCTTGCAGCTTCCACTTCTAAACTTCTAAAACATGCCTCTCCATTATCCTCTATGTTTCTTTCTCTTTGAACTATTCTTAACCATATTGACTCAATTTCAGGCTCAAAAGGCACTAAATTATTTTTTCCACTTGACCCCTTAGATGACATACCCTTGAAATCAAATAATTGGAACAAAGGATTTGATTGCTCTAATGCCACTTGATAATGAAGAGCGTGGCTATGTCACACTTTGCCCTTTAGCAACAAATTTCCTCAATGCTAATATCTCAAACAATGTCTAATTGTGGTTAATCCAATCAACAAATGGATGCATTAGCAATTTAACATGTGTAAATCACTTAGACATAGATATGACCATCACAAGCATGCAAATAAATATGACAAACATGCTTGGATATGAAAATGCTACAATTTACCATGGAGAAAACCCAATTTAGCTAAAAAAGTCTAGTATAAGGAACACATACTCCTCGTTCCATCAAGTAAATAAGAAACTTATAGAGGTTACAATGACCTATATGATCATAACAAGCTCCAACAATGCTCAAAGAGCTCTGAAAACCCCTAATAAACACTCCCTTGCCCATATAGACTTTGCAAGACACATGCTCTGTCCACCACATCTCTAACACCATCTACCAAAAGTGTTCAATGTCTTCTAGATGTGGAGAAGGTACTAAGGCCTCCCCTTAACTTCCCAAATATCAAAAGGTAGAAGATCAAAAGCCAAAGTGGAAGAGAAATTGTCTGGCATTCCACATGCTAACTCATAGCTTGCATAGATGTGCATTCCTTGCTTTACTAGTAAATTGTTCACTGCTTTGTGATAAGTTTGCTAGTGTTGAATGCTTGTTTGTTGCTTGCACAACTGGTGAACTCACCATTAATGTCTTTTTGGGTACTTTCTAGGTCTATAATTATGAACATATGTATTTGAAAGGAGTCCCATACCTTCTTTGACCTACACTAACACTTTTCACTTCCCCTTGATACTGGTTCAATGATGAATTCACACTTAGGCATCTCAACATCACTCCAATGAGCTAGGACGACATGACCCTAATGGTGCAAATGTTTAATTCATTTGAGTTTTTGGATTAGAAGGCTAAGAAATTCAATCCAAATTGAGAATTTGAGACTTTGATGCTTAGAAATGACAAAATCCTAGGTCTATAGGAATAAAATAAGCAAAGAATAGCAAACATAATAGGGCCCATGCTTGAGAATAACATTAATATTATTGGCCTTTGCAAAGTAAAATGTAATAAATCCTTGGTGAGGTTTCACATGATGTCAAGATGCACACCATGGGGGATCCATTTATAGTTGACCTAAGTATGAAGCATGCTTTCCGAGGGAATCCTTCCCACAAAATATCTAGTGAGGGTGATTTTTCCTAGTCATTTACAAACACTATCAATGTTGAGAAGTGATAAAACAATGTCGAAAGATGTGGTAGATTCCTTACCTTGTGAAATACCTTCAGTACAAACTTCCTAAGGCATTAGTTCAACGATGCGATACTTAAGAACTTCAAAGCCTGCAACCTCACATCAATTGCTGAGCCACCACCTATGATGTGAAGCCATTAAATAAGTAGAATTGCCCTAAGTCAAGCAAAACCTAGAAAAAAGAGCCACAATAAATACAAAAGATTACAAAACTCTCACAAAATAAAAGAAAAATGATCAGACAAGGGTGAGGAAAACCAAAATCATTAAGCTTGAACTAAGCTTCACTTGTGAATCACTTTCCTCCTTTGTGAATTACTTACTATATTTTCCATACGATGAGACTACAGTCATTGGATTGAAGGCTTAAATTTGACGATCAACCTTACTTGTAATGCAATTTTTTCACAATAATTAATTATTCATTATTTTTTTAACCTTTGAATGTGAAGACATACTTTATTTAAAAAATAAAACATGTTAAACTACAACTTCTAAAATTTTTATAGTCTACCAAAAAAAATCTCCCCTTTGATATAATAGAGTTTTGTATTCTATTCCTAAAATTTTGATTATATTTTATAGTGAGTAAATGAATGAATGAAAGATTTTAATAACGTAGGAGACCAAACAACGTATGGAACCAATGGATGCAACCTATCACAGGGCATGATTGGTCACCTTTTTATGGAAAAAGATACCACGAACCGCGACTTGTGAAAGGGAGATAATAAAACAAACGAAATGAATTTGTAGGCATAATTCAAGAATTAACCATCCACCCCTCGTATGTATTACGCAAAGAAAACGCCCCCTCAAATCTGATTGATTCCACGTGGCTCCACATATTTGATAAACAATTATAAAGACAACAAATACAGTTGTTTTGAAAAGGAGAAAGATATTTGGAAAGTGGAGTCTATTCTTAGCCATCGTGCAGAAGGCACTGTATTATTTGGCGACAAAACCTTACATTTCAAATTTGTACACGACCACACCGTATTTATCTAGTAGGGTTTCTTTTTCTTTCCCTCAAAATTGTCCACAATCTTCAAATTCTCCTTTAAAATGCTGTTATTTTGTCGTAGCGTAAGACCTTCGTTTCTCTTCTTGCTGAGTTCTTTATCTTGTCCGAGGGCTTTGGACCAATGTAATTCATGGCATGGTGGATAAATCGAGCCTAATTTATGTAATTTGTCAAGCAGTGATATAATTCTCGTGGAACAAATCGCAACAAGGATCGTCAGACATCAAAGCGATTGGAAATCTTTTCAGGTTTTTATAAAGCATAATCCTACTTCTGAATTTTCATTACAGTGTCGTCTGTTGTGGAAATATGTTAAATTTAAGTTCAATTTTAGTGTTATTATCGTTTTTTGGATTATCTCGGCGGGTTGCATGTGATCTTTTTCTATATGTATTTTACTCTGTTTCCTTAATTCATCGTGGAGAATTTATAACAATCGACTGTTGATTGGAAAATTCTGCACTCTTGTTCAAAGTCTGAGGACATTAAGGCTGAAAAGGAAAAGGAAAGGTAAGGTGTTTTGTGCCCAGCACACTTAATTATACTTAGACTACAGGGTAGCATTTAGCTCATGAGAATATTCTGGGAAGCAGAATATTTAGATTACTGCGAGTTTGTTTGTTCTATATGGGTAATGTGATAGGTCATTTTGTTATTGTTTGTGTGTCAATCTAAGTCAATTGTGGTCTCTCTGGTCAGTTTGCAAGTTCATCTTGTCATCGTCTGTGCTTCAACTAATGCTTTTGAAGGGTGATGACGATCGTCAAAAGCCTGATAAAAAGCAAATGATGATGTTAGAGAAAATATCAAAGGCAACAGAAGAGTAAGGAATGATGGGCAGAAACAAGAGCAGATCAGCAACATACAAGGGCATTTAGGAGCATGAAGTTGGCATACGTAAAGGGTTCCTCCGCTGACCTAAGTCATCAAAAGTTCCACCAAAATGGTTGGGAAGGATGGCCAAGTCAGTTGTTTTTTCCCCCTTGGCAAGTATGATTCAGAGTTCCACCTAGCAATGGTTGGAGAGGATGGCAACAAGTGAATGTATTTCTGCCCTGGCATAAGTAATGCAAAATTCTACCAAGCAGCAATAAGAGGTGGCAAATATAACTGGTATCTCCTCCTATTTTAAGGTATTCACTTAAGTGGCACACTTTTCATTGGGTTCAACCATTGAATATCTTCACTTGGCACATGGAAAGTGGCTTTAGTCATGAAACGCTCTGCCTAGATCTTCAATAATGGCAGCAAGTGAACAATGTTCTACCTCCCTTAAGCTGGGCACACTTTCTCTATGGCCAAACCATATCAGATCTCTGCCAACACTGAGAAAAGTGGCTAATGTGGATGGAGCATGTGCCATACTTGGTTCAGTCAACATAAGGTTCTGCCAGCATAAGTCATTTGAAATTCCGTCTAAGTGTTAAGAGGAAACGTTGGCAAAGACAAACAAAAACTCTGTCCAAAAGCCCAGGCGCACTTTTCCAGTGGTCTAACCATCTGATATCTTTTCCCAGCACTTGGAAGACATGTTTGATGTGTTTTAAAATGCGCCTCTATGTTGTGAAGTTGGCCTAAAGGGAGACAAGCGCATGTGTGTTGTTTTCAGTGGCAAACTTTAGAGTTGGGCATTCTTGTAGGTGAAAAGATAGTTTTTTTGCTGGTAGCATTCAGTCCTTTGAAGTAGCAAACATCTTTCCTTTGAGCACCATAGCACGGATGGGATGGAAGCATGCATCAGAAGTGAAAAGGTTCCTACAATATGCAGGGTTTTAGACCTCCATAGATAGCAAAACAGGGTTTTTGGTCACCTATAGCAGCAGCTGTAGCATCAACTTTCCAAGCAAAAGGGATGGCAGATTTCACACTTCTTATATCTTCATTTCCAGGCATATATTAGTATTTGGTACAGGTCTGATCATTCTTCAGGAGGCAGAAAAGTCATGCAGTACTCCTAGCAAGTTAAGGACATCATATGAGCTTCTAGGGTGTCATGAATGTTGCAGATTTGTGGTTGTTACCCATGGTTTTTGATCATGTTTTGAACATATTTTTGTAGTCATAGGGGTTCTGATTTGAGATGTAGATTCAAGGGCAAAATCTTACTGTTTTAGGGCAACTGCTAGCCATTTTTAAAAGTATCATTCATTGCAGATTTTAAGGATAATTTCTTGTGTGTCTATTGCCAGTTCGTAATGTCCCCTTTCCGTCAATGATCAGTTTGGTGACCATTAGCCTATTTCCCGGTTTCCCATAGGCTAATTGGATGTTTTAAAGGGAAATTGTCTTTTTAAATGATTATTTTAAGTTGTCTAAGGTTCTAACTTTATATTTTAAAGTTGACAACTTAAGTTATTTAAAAAGTGACTTTTTTGGCCCCAAGGTGAGCACTAGACATGAAGGGGGGACTTGTTTCATAAAGTGACGTTCCATTTGAGAATATAATATTATTTCTTGAAGGTCAAAAAGCAATATTATAATATTTATTCTTGGGCACCTTATTTTGTGCTTATAAATGGGGTTTCAGTGCTCATTTGGAGTTTACACGCTTGAATATTTTATTTTGCTGCTTCTTTGGGTGAGAGCCCAGGAGTTTGGAATTTCTTGGGGTTGATTAACTTTATGGAATAGCTGGTTTCAGTAGTGAGAGATCTACCCTAGCTGGTCAAAAGCGATTTTACACTGAAATCACGTGTGCTTCAATGGAGTTTGTTCGCAATAGTCTGTTATTGGAGATTTTTGATGTGTTCTAACTATGAGTTTTGGAAGTTGATTGTGATATTTTAGTGAAGATTTTGCAGTGTTTGTTGGAGTTTTGGAGTTTTCTGTTGGCCGTACCATCCCTATGCAGGTCGTACCTCTTGCTCGCTGTACAACATGCTAGGCGTGTGGTGTTGTGATGAAACCCTGTTGTTAGGCGCCTTGAAACTTCCTGCCCCTGAGCGCTAGGGTTTGTTGCACATTTTAGGGGCATTTTGGTGACCATTTGATGAAGATATCGAAGTTAGACCTGACCGTACTGCTGTACTTGGCCGTACTACAGCAGGTATGGCGTGGGATCCCTAGGGAAAAGCACCCCCTTTATGTTGTTCCTTTCTCTTGTGGTGGAGGTGCCTTGGTGTGTGTGAGCAGTTTGTGGTGTTTGTGGAGTGGAGTTTTGGATGGTTTAGTGAGTTTTCTGCACATTTCCAATTTGCTGTTCTTGCATATCAGACCTGTGTATCTGCTGTTTCAGAGTTTCTAGAGGGGTTCTGTAAGATACCCAACTATATCTAACTAAATTTTTTTCCTTACTTAGACAAATTTACTTGCACTTAACTCATCAGCTACTCAACTAACTCAATGACATACATCTATGATAACAACTTGTATGAATCAACTTGAAGTTGGGCACTTGTGTTACCACTTGATTCAAATCAATACAACTGTCTTATTACAATGGATAATGCCCTCAATGGCAATGAACATACAACCTTATTCAACTGATTACAAGAAAGGCCTTGAAGCCTTGATGTTTACAATGATTCCACAATTGATCAACTCTATTGAGCACAATGATGTCAACTATGTGTTAACGCCTCACAACTTGACAAGGGAGCATCACCTTATCACTGTTGAGGGAGCATCACCTCAACTACTTGAAACTCGCAGGCCTCAAGAACAAGCATAAAGCTTCACAAAGAGAAATTCAAATGCCAAAAGATGTAAGATATCAAATGAGGAGTGCTCTCCTCTTTTTATAGTGCTCTTCAAAGGTAATGAAGGCCCGTTTTTCAATGCACAAAGAGGAACTAAGGCACGTTTCCCAAGAAGCATATCCAAGGGAATATTCCATCTGATGATTCATTCTGAGTTGGCAACCTTATTCAATGACTTGACACGGATCCCAAAACTATCTATTTGACCAATAGGATCCTAGGCGCTTACTTCATGCATTATGATTTCTAGGCGCCAGTTTGATGCTCCAGCATAAGGAAAACCCACACTTGCAAGTGTTCTTCTTTATGATCTAGGCGCCAATTGAAGGTTGTAGTTGCCAAGAAGTGCGCCTAGCAAGATGAAGTCCTTTGAAGCCTCCAAAACACACCAAAACACTTGTCTGGCATCAAGATAACCTTTCCCAAGTTAGGCACTTCAAGAGGGAAGTTAAAACATGAATAGGTGCCAACTTGTCTAGGCGCAAACTAAAGCTTGTTGAGGAGACATATTGCGCCCAAAATTTCTTGGTGATTTCATGAACTTCAAATGCTCACAATTGTTCAAGGGATGCCCAATGCCCCTTCTTGATGATAGGCACCAAAGTGAAGGTGGTAGAACATGGAATTGCACCTTGATGGAACTAGGCGCTATCTAGAGTATGCAACTCCATGGAAATGCGCCTTCTTCCTTAGAGTAGTTCAAACACTCCAAGGTCTTCAATGATTAATTCCCCAACTTATGAAATGTCCCCCTTCATTTCCAAACACATTGTAATGCTCCGGAGAGATGACTATACCTAGGCGCCAATTTGGGTTAGAAATTCCTCCAAAGTGCACCTTCACCTTCAAAGTGCAAAACAAGGTCCAAAATACCAATGAACTTAGGTGCTTCCTTGGAAAAGTCCTGGAGGTCAAAATGCACCTTGTCTTTATGAGGCGCAATTCATGGATAGGAAAGCTTGTGAAGTGCGCCTAAGCTTAGTGAGGTGATTGATAGCCTTCAAACCCTTTTCGGAACTTAGATTTCTTCAAATGATGATCATCTTGCACCAATGCATCATCAATCTTTCAACACAAGATCAAATCATACTTAGGCGCTCATTAAGTGTCCTCTCAATCTAGGCGCATCTGAGAGGTTGAACTGGAAAGAGGTAGTGCCTAGCTTCTTAGACCTCATTTCAACATGTTTGAGCTCCAAAGTTGACCTAATGGCATCAATTGAAGTCTAGTAGATGAAATCCTTCCTCTCTATACCTGGGCGCATTTGGGGTGACTGAAGATAGCAAAGTGCGCCTATCTAAATCTAGGTGCAATTTCAAGGTGACTTGATCACCCAAGTGCGCCTAACACTTCAAATCACTTATCTGACCTTGACAACTTGCTAGGAGCTCACTTCATCAAATAGAGTCATCAAGATCGTCATTCTGGCTTGTCCAATCCTAGGCGCACATTTGACATTGAACGGGTAAGAAGGTGCGCCCTGACTCCAAGAGTCATGCCTTAGTCAATTTTGGCTTCCAGACTTAGCCGATTTAGCCAGAATCAATACAGACAACTGGAATGGTCTTTGACTTAATCCTGCAAAACTAAAACAATATGTTAGCCAAAAACCAAGTTCATTCCCTCAAGATTGGTATTAGCCTCCGGGAATGATGAGTAGGCTAAACCATTGTTCGATGTGGATCACTCCGGAAATGGGGACATGACAGTCTCCCCTTCCCGGGATTGCTTGTCCTCAAGCAATTGAAGGTTAGGATGCTCAAGTATCTTCTCTCCTTCCCAAGTAGCATCCTCCATCGGCAACCCTTTCCACTTCACCAAATATTCCCTTATGCTCCGGTTGCGCAGTTTCTTCCCCCTCATATCCACCACACTCTCAGGTTCAAGTGCAAGAATTCCTTCATCTAGTGGTGGAAGTTCATCAGATGAAACCACATGTTGTCCTAGTGCCTTTTTGAGACACGACACATGAAACACATTATGAATGTGGCTTCCAGCTGGCAGATCAAGTTCATATGCCACTTCTCCTACTCTTCTCAACACCTTGTAGGGTCCATAGAACCTAGGTTTCAATTTTTCTGTACCTGACTTCTTTAAAGCACTCTGCCTGTATGGCTGAAGGCGGAGAAACACCATGTCACCAACTTCAAATGTTCTTTCAACCCGGTGTTTATCGGCATATAACTTTTGTTGATTTTGAGCCCGTTGCAAATTCTCCTTAAGCACTCGCAAGATGTCTTGCGTGTCCTGCATCAATTCCTTTGCTCTAGGAGCTTGACTATCATCGAGTGCCAGATCAACAAATGAAACTGCATCATATCCATACAATGCATGAAAGGGAGACATGCCAATTGACATGTGGAAAGTGGTATTGTAGCAGTATTCGTCCAGATGTAACAACTTTATTCAAGCACGCTGACGATCAGATACATAATTCCTTAGATATCCCTCAAGCCACTTGTTGACTATTTCTGTTTGCCCATCTGTTTGAGGGTGATAGCTTGTGCTTGGTGTTAAGTCAGTTCCAGCTAACCAAAATAGCTCTCTCCAGAACACACTGATAACCCTACTATCCCGATCACTGACTATGGTCTTAGGAAGGCCATGTAGTCCGAAGACCTCTCGGAAGAATAACTCAGCTACTTGCAATGTTGATGTTTCAATTGGAATTGCAAAGAAGCAAGCATACTTAGTTAGCCTGTCAACAACTACATAAATACAATCCCTTCCTTGTACCTTCGGAAGACCTATGATGAAATCCATTGAGATACTCTCCCATTTATGTTTTGGAATTGGTAATGGTTGGAGTAACCCCGCCGAAAAAGTATGTTTTGACTTGTTTTGCTGCCAAGTCAAACATTCCTTGACATATTGAAGAACTTCTTCCTTCAGACCCTTCCAAGTGAATCGTTCTCTGATTTGTCTGTAGGTTTTGAAATAGCTAGGGTGTCCTGCAAGAGGAGTATCATGATATGCGTTCAAAATTTGCCTTTTAAGCTCAGATTCAGGAGTTAGAAAAATTCTATCCTTGTAATAAATGATGTCATCAACCACTTTGTATCTATCATCTTGAATGATTCCATCCATGATTTCACAAGCAAATTTTGACTTGGAGTACTCAACTAGAAGTTGAGACTTCCAATCAGCCGAAACTTCACTTAGGGCACAAATGGCAGGTTTCCTAGACAAGGCATCGACCACCACATTATTCTTGCCTTTCACATACTCAATGTTAAAATCATATGCCTGTATCTTAGTAACCCACTTCTGCTCTCTTTCATTTAGATCCTTCTGCCCTAGGAAGTACTTCAAACTATTGTGATCGGTCCTGACCACAAACTTAGATCCAACTAGATACTGGCGGAACTTAGCCAAAGCATGCATGATAGCCAGCATCTCTTTATCATATGTCGAATACAACCTTTCTGTGTCCTTCAACTTCCTGCTTTTGAACACAATTGGATGATGATCCTGCATTAACACTGCCCCAATGCCTTCTCCAGAAGCATCACATTCCAACACAGGGTTTAGCGAAATCCGACAGAGCCAGCATTGGTGTTGTACTCATCACCTTCTTAATTTTTCAAAGGCTGCTTGAGCTTCCATCGACCAAACGAAAGCTCCTTTCTTTGTTAGATTTGTTAAGGGTGCAGAAAGATGTGAGAATCCCTTAACAAACCTTCTGTAGTAGCTACACAAACCAAGGAAACTCCTTAATTCAGATACATTCCTGGGTACTGGCCAGTTACGAATAGCTTCTATCTTTTCTTTTTGAACTTTCACCCCATTAGCTCCAATAACATGCCCCAGGTACAGGATTTCTTTCATGCCAAAATCACACTTAGA
Source organism: Cunninghamia lanceolata (assembly GCA_027924645.1). Classification (NCBI taxonomy): domain Eukaryota; kingdom Viridiplantae; phylum Streptophyta; class Pinopsida; order Cupressales; family Cupressaceae; genus Cunninghamia; species Cunninghamia lanceolata. The sequence goes on from BSBN01000669.1 coordinate 9,685,784, forward strand.
CATTTTGGCATACAATGATTGTGATTCCATGACTTCTAGTACTTCATCCAGATGTTGGAGGTGTTCCTCCCATGTCTTACTATATATCAAAATATCATCAAAGAATACTAACAGAAACTTATGCAACTGCTTGTTGAAAACATGATTCATACAAGACTGGAATGTAGCAGGTGCGTTAGTTAGACCAAAAGGCATTACTAGGAATTCATAATGCCCGTAGTGACATCTGAAAGCTGTCTTTGGGATGTCTTCTTCACAAACACGGATTTGATGATATCCTGATCGAAGATCAATCTTTGAGAAGAATACAGCTCCGTGCTATTCATCAAGTAACTCATCAATTCTAGGTATTGGATACCTATTCTTAATAGTCTTTTGATTCAATGCGCGATAGTCAATACACATCCGCATTGTTCCATCCTTATTCACAAGCACCACTGATGATGTGAATGGACTAGATGAAGGTCTAATATGCCCCATCTCCAGCAAATCTTTGATTGTATTCTCAATCTCAATCTTAAAGTGTCTGGGATGTCTGTAAGGTGCGATGTTGATGGGTTTGGTCCCATCCTCCAACTCAATCACATGTTCAAAACCCCTCTCTGAAGGTCTGCCTGGAGGTATATTGCCAAACACCTTACTATGCTTATCTATCATAGCCTGAATATCCACATGATAAGGTTCTTCATTAGAGTGAAGATGATTCTCCTTGATACACACTTGTGTTGCCCATTCAATATCATTATGTCTGATCAATGCTTCCATGTGTTTGGCTGTGACAACTTTGGGATTTCCATCAGATAATGATTTCGCTTGATCTTTCTTCCGTCATGCATGAATTCAAATTCCATCTTCTGAAAATCCTAAACTATTCTTCCAAGTGAATGTAACCATTGTACTCCAAGCACTACATCAATATGCCCAAGTCAAACTACATAGAAATCATCCTGTAAAGTATAATCACCCATTTGAATTTGTAGCTGGGTCACTCTCCTTGTGCAATCCATAATGAATCCGTCTGCGACTGCTATCTTGAATCCTTCAAAGTCTTCAACTCTCAGACCTCGCTTAGCTACTAAGCCTTCATCAATGAAGTTATGAGTAGCACCACTATCAACTAGACATGTGACTCTTTGCCCTTTGATGACTCCTTTTATACGAAAAGAATGATACTTAGGCACTCCTGAAAGTGTTGCAATGGTTACTTTATCTTGTACTTCTCCCGTAGCAACATCAAGAGTAACTTGATCAGTTCCTTCTTCTTCATCATTAATTGATTCTTCCTCGCTTTGTGATTCTACTTCACTCTCTTCACCTGATAACATTTCTATCAAATGAGCTTTACCTTTGCCAAGGCACCTGTGTCCTGGTTCCCAAAGTTGCTTGCATGAGAAACAAAGCTTCTTTCTCCTGAGCTCATCTCTTTCAACAACTGTCATGTCTTGAAACTTCTTTGGTGGAAATGACTGTCTTCTTTGAGTTGAACTAACTCCTTTGTAAAACTTCTTCTTAGATGTATAGGCAGGAGTAATGTCAAGATCAAGAGCAAAGTCAATTGCTTCTTCCAAGTTTGCTGGCCTTTGTACCTTTACCAATGGCTTAATTTGACTGTTCAATCCCTCAATGAACAACATAGTGATTCTTCGGTCAGTCATGTCAGGTACCATCACCTCTATCTTTTGAAACTCATTTACATATTGCACAATCCTTCCTTCTTGCTTGAGTTGGGCTAGTTCGTGATATTACACTTCAGTGTCTTTTCTATCAAACCTTTGAATCAACTTGGTTACAAACTCATCATAGGAATCTATCCTATCATGATGTTGAGAGACTAGGCCATGATGCCACCATTCATAAGCCAACCCTTCAAGGTGCATTGTAGCAAAGTGAATGGCCTTCTTTTCTGTCAAAGGCTTAAGAGAAAGGTATGTATCCAACTTGTTCACCCAAGCTCTAGCACTGAGCTTGCCACTTCCATCAAAGGTAGGAATAGGAACTCGATTCAAGGCTTCTTTATACTTTTTTGTATCATCATCCCTTCTAGGACGAAAGCCTCTAACTCTACCACGCCTATCCCTGTCTTCCCTCTTTTGTCTGCAGTATTCATTGAAAGTCATCATTGCTTGAACACATTCTGGTAGTCTGGCATAGAGATCTGCAAAGAGTGCAACTTCATCTTCAAAGTTATTCTGTTCTCCTTCTTCATACTCTTCATTAGCATCATTGACGTGTTCTGGAAGGAAAGCAGGTCTCAAAGGCCTATCCACTGTTGGAGTTCTAGTAGGAACCCTTCTTCCTGTTGTACTAGCAGCTTCATCATCATCATGCCGATCTTGTCTAGCATCATCTCTACGACCTTGTCTAGCTACTTCACCTTGATTCATGTTTTGAAGGGATTGTAGGACTTGTTGCAATATTTGAGCTGTTTGTTGTTGTCCAGCGGCAATGTTTCTAAACATCTCCCTTACTTCACGATCACCATCAACAGGTGAACTTCTACTTCTTTCACCCATAGCAACTTGTCTAGCTTCAATTGCTCTTGAAAGAGTATCCTGTTGAGGATATGGATTAGTCCACTGATACTGCCTTCTTTGATTCCTTGCTATGTACCTTCTTGTTCTATCACTTTGTTGATCACCTTCTTGCATTACCCAAAGGCTGGCAAGATCCAAGCTCTGATACCACTGTAAGATACCCAACTATATCTAACTAAATTTTTTTCCTTACTTAGACAAATTTACTTGCACTTAACTCATCAACAACTCAACTAACTCAATGACATACACCAAAGATAACAACTTGTATGAATCAACTTGAAGTTGGGCACATGTGTTACCACTTGATTCAAATCAATACAACTGTCTTATTACAATGGATAATGCCCTCAATGGCAATGAACATACAACCTTATTCAACTGATTACAAGAAAGGCCTTGAAGCCTTGATGTTTACAATGATTCCACAATTGATCAACTCTATTGAGTACAATGATGTCAACTATGTGTTAACACCTCACAACTTGACAAGGGAGCATCATCTTATCACTGTTGAGGGAGCATCACCTCAACTACTTGAAACTCGTAGGCCTCAAGAACAAGCATAAAGCTTCACAAAGAGAAATTCAAATGCCAAAAGATGTAAGATATCAAATGAGGAGTGCTCTCCTCTTTTTATAGTGCTCTTCAAAGGCAATGAAGGCCCGTTTTTCAATGCACAAAGAGGAACCAAGGCACGTTTCCCAAGAAGCATATCCAAGGGAATATTCCATCTGATGACTCATTCTGAGCTGGCAACCTTATCCAATGACTTGACACGGATCCCAAAACCATCTATTTGACCAATAGGATCCTAGGCGCTTACTTCATGCATTATGATTTCTAGGTGCCAGTTTGATGCTCTAGCATAAGGAAAGTGCGCCCACACTTGCAAGTGTTCTTCTTCATGATCTAGGCGCCTGTTGAAGGTTGTAGTTGCCAAGAAGTGCGCCTAGCAAGATGAAGTCCTTTGAAGCCTCCAAAACACACCAAAACACTTGTCCGGCATCAAGATAACCTTTCCCAAGTTAGGCGCTTCAAGAGGGAAGTTAAAACATGAATAGGCGCCAACTTGTCTAGGCGCAAACTCAAGCTTGTTGAGGAGACATATTGCGCCCAACAGTCCTTGGTGATTTCATGAACTTCAAATGCTCACAATTGTTCAAGGGATGCCCAATGCCCCTTCTTGATGATAGGCGCCAAAGTGAAGGTGGTAGAACATGGAATTGCGCCTTGATGGAACTAGGCGCTATCTAGAGTATGCAACTCCATGGAAATGCGCCTTCTTCCTTAGAGTAGTTCAAACACTCCAAGGTCTTCAATGATCAATTCCCCAACTTATGAAATGTCCCCCATCATTTCCAAACACATTGTAATGCTCCGGAGAGAAGACTATACCTAGGCGCCAATTTGGGTTAGAAATTCCTCCAAAGTGCGCCTTCACCTTCAAAGTGCAAAACAAGGTCCAAAATGCCAATGAACTTAGGCGCTTCCTTGGAAAAGTCCTGGAGGTCAAAATGCACCTTGTCTTTATGAGGCACAATTCATGGGTAGGAAAGCTTGTGAAGTGCGCCTAAGCTTAGTGAGGTGATTGATAGCCTTCAAACCCTTTCCGGAACTTAGATTTCTTCAAATGATGATCATCTTGCACCTATGCATCATCAATCTTTCAACACAAGATCAAATCATACTTAGGCGCTTATTAAGTGTCCTCTCAATCTAGGCGCATCTGAGAGGTTCAACTGGCAAGAGGTAGCGCCTAGCTTCCTAGACCTCATTTCAACATGTTTGAGCTCCAAAGTTGACCCAATGGCATCAATTGAAGTCTAGTAGATGAAATCCTTCCTCTCTATACCTGGGTGCATTTGGGGTGACTGAAGATAGCAAAGTGCGCCTATCTAAATCTAGGCGCAATTTCAAGGTGACTTGATCGCCCAAGTGCGCCTAACACTTCAAATCACTTATCTGACCTTGACAACTTGCTAGGAGCTCACTTCATCAAACAGAGTCATCAAGATCTTCATTCTGGCTTGTCCAATCCTAGGCGCACATTTGACATTGAACGGGCAAGAAGGTGCGCCCTGTCTCCAAGAGTCATGCCTTAGTCAATTTTGGCTTCCGGACTTAGCCAATTTAGCCAGAATCAATACAGACAACTGGAATGGTCTTTGACTTAATGCTGCAAAACTAAAACAATATGTTAGCCAAAGACCAAGTTCATTCCCTCAAGATTGGTATTAGCCTCCGGGAATGATGAGTAGGCTAAACCATTGTTCGATGTGGATCACTCCGGAAATGGGGACATGATAGGTTCTACAATGATTGTTGGCATCATTTCATTATCTACAACATCAGAGCATTGAGGGTATGATTTCTTATGATGTTTGGGTGAATTCTAGTACCTCTATATTCTGAGTTTAATGCTACAACAGTGTTATCGGATTTAAATCAGAATTCAGTAAGATATTGCAGCCTTCCAGAACTATTGTTTTTCATTTACAAGTTGCAATATTGTGTGTTTGTATCTTCGTATGGTAGTACTGCTGGTTGTTTGAGCTCATGCATTTCATATTGTAATATTGGTCGATTTACCGCTAGTAGTTTATAGTATTCTTGTAGCTCGTTTGGCATGCACACTCTGCTAGTGGCTTGCATCTTAACACATCCGTTGAATAAGCATTGATAGGATTGCTTGCCGCCTTGTGTGAACTCATTTTGTTTGCATCATGCACTCCGCTGCATAAGTGTAGATGTGGTCAGCATAGTCGCCTAGTACATTCATTTATGTGATTTGCATATAACACACTCCATTGAACAAGCGTGGCATGTGGTCGTCGTGGACGCCTGGTGTGTTCGTAAACATCTTGCATTGCACTTACTTCTAGTAGCAGTTGTTAGAACAGTGTGATCCTACACATCGTATGCTCTCACCTTGCCCATCTTGAGATCCTGCTGATCAAAAAGTGTAACGGAGACTGCCTGTGCATTTGAATTTAGTGCAAAATATTTGGAAAAACTAGGGTGGTCATTACACAGTTTCACCAAAACCTCTTTCCTAGGGCTTTTGTCACACCTTTGTTCAAGTGATTCAACCATGGCTTTTCAACTTTGTCAAAACCCTAGGGAATAGTTTTTAGATTTTGACTAGATTAGGTCAATAGGGTTTCAAATTGAAGTGTTTGGCATATCATTGTGCTAGAGTTTCAGTATTCTTCAGAAGGTCTATTGAATTTCAGATCAAAAGTTGCTTCTAAATCACAAAGGCTACTCATGTGCAAATTGCTATTTTAAGTAGTGGCTATTTCTAGTGTTCTAGTTTTGGGCAGTGAATGAGGGCCTATTTCTAGGCCACTCTTGTTAATTTTATTTTATTAGTTGTTTTAGAATAGGTTTGCTTTAAAGTTCCTTTCTTTTGGTTTCTACAACTTTTGGAGACAGTTGCTGTAAAACATTTCTTTTTAGAGATATTTAATTTTTATTCTCAAATCCCTTAAAGCATATTTATTGTAACCTATAAATAAGTGCCTTGGCAACATGATATTCATAATGACAGTTGATACTATGCCTATGCTGCAGAGACTATTATTCAAGTTGAAGTTATTGTTGAACTTGTGTTGATAATTTCATCAAGTAAACTGAAAGTAGATTGGCTTGAGTCAAGCTTTGTATTGATGACATTTGTCTATCTGAGTTGTGATTTTAAATGCAACTTAGCTATTTATTTCTTGAAATCATATGTTGTTATTTCTTAAAATCTTGTTTCTAGTAGATTATTGGTCTCTATTTTTAGTCAGTAGGAAGTTTTGTTGGTTTGTGTTTAGATAGTTTGTTTCCTTCAATACTTGAAAATCTCATTTGCAAGGCACGACTGTTAGCAATCCAATATATGTATTTGAGGCAAAAACATAGGCACTTAAGCAAACCCCTTCAGTGTAATCTTGTAAAGTGTGCATATTTGTAAATCTTGTTTGTAGTTTTTGTCTAGAGCCAGTTTAGCTTAGTTTAGATCTTAGGGAGCTTCCTCTTCAAATTTGAAGAGAGATTTTAACTCACACTATTTTATTTTGTGTTGTCTTGTGAATGACAAATTAAAATGTGAATAGTTTTTGACAACTTTGCTAGGGGACGAGGCAATTTTAGCAAGCTTTTATTTCACAAGCAATGATCAATTGAACTCCTAATGCTTTTGTTTTGTAGTCTAACTTGAATTGGATTGAACAAGAATAGGAGGATATTTTGGACAATTGAAGGTGCTTTGCTTTTGATCAAAAGAAGAGTTCTACATATTGGAGAGTACTTGCTACCATCTTAGACGACAAGGAAAGAAAAGCCGATCTTGCAACAAGATCAATCTTACCTCGTCTTGCTTGGAATTGAAGAAATCTAGCTTACAAGGTTTAGATGAGATCAAGAAGGAAGACAAGTCTCATAGATCCTATTTTTTAGATGCTTCATCCTTCTTCTACCAACGAGGGTTGTTCTTCTTCAAAAGTTCTAGAGCTTGTTGAAATTTTCTCAGATTTGGGAAAAGAACCACTTCAAACAATGGGTGACAAGGCCTATAATAGTAATGGTCCGCCTCCACGTACTTTGCCATTGGGAGCCAGTATTGGTCCCTTGGCATTTGCAGTTTGGTGTGATTTCCCTTATGGCTCTAGGAAGAGGTTTCCCAAGTTTCATGGATGAGCACATTGTAGCCTTCACCACAACATGTAGTATTTTGGGAGTGGCACATGAAGATGTTGTAGTGTGTTGCAATGCAACCTTTTGTTGAATCTTTGGTTGGAGTTGCAGCTAATTGGTTCCACCATCTTGCCACAGGTTCAATTAGAAGTTGGGAGATTGAGGGAGAAGTTTTTGTCATTCTTTAAGCTTGTTGAGGATAGTCATTCTTTTTGCCTAGGTGTCAAATGCAAAGAATAGTGACAAGTTGATGAGAGAATTTGTAGCACAATTCACTTGCCTCGTCAAAAGAATCAATGCAACTCCAAAGCCATCTCTAGAAATCCATTTGAATTGTTTTATAAAGGCACTTCCATCAGAGATCGCATTCATGATCCAATCTAGTGAGATTGATGAACTTGAAGAAGCTTACGACCAAGGTAGAAGACTACGATTACACTTGCAAAATTAGAACAGACTCCATCAGATCCATGTTTCCAAGTTTTGTTGATTCTCTATTGTAGAGTGGTGACTTATGTGACAAATGTGAAAAGATAGTGTCGACAGAATGTTCCAACTTAACAATATTAGGGACATCCCCAAAGAAATTTTGGTCCTTACAATAGGAATGACAGTCTTAGATTACCTCCTTTGCTTGCAAGACTTGCCTTAGAGGCACCTCCTGAACACAACTTGAATAATTTTTGCTTGTACCATGAGACAAGAGACCTGTTGATGATGTTTTCTTGACAACAACAACATTAGAATAAAACACCAAGTGCTCTATCCTCTCTTGGACAAAGCGTCTCGAATGCTAAACTACGTGATCAAACAAGAACGCTCCAAGGTTCCTTGTACGTGATTTGCAACGGATAGCCTTGGTGGTATGATGTGATAATCCTGTTTACACAAAGGGACTTACGCAGAATTTATTCATCACTCCATTCAAATATGTACTCTTTCCTTGTGAAATGGAACTTCTTTTAATCAACTACAAAAAGAAAAGGCAAAAGGCAAGGGTTAAGAGGGCTAATCTAAGGACAATGATATAATGCACATACTATGATAGACAAATTCCCTTCCACAACCTAGCTCCGCTTCACCATGAGAACCAACAATTACACGGAGTAAGTGCAATCTCCTAAGGTAATCATATGATTTTCATGTTGTGAACTTCCATCCAAACACCCACAGTTGGCGCAGTTTGAACAAGCATCCACAACCGAACTTATGCAAACAAGGTTCAGGCTAACTTTGCAAAGTGAGTTACCTTTGGCAATCCACAAAAAGTATGAACCAAAAGGGATTCATCAAATATCTTCACATAAGAAACATTATATCAATGAACTTCTAATCTATCAACTAAGCTACTTTGGAAACAATTCTTAACCATCTTGGAGACAATGAAGACCATGCTAACATTTAGAAATCACAAGATCACCATGAAACATCCAACAATGAGCTGGCATTAATCTTGAAGTGTATCTTTACAACAATCTCTCAATATCTCTTCAATGACTTCGAAGAGTCTCCTCTACTCTACTCCTTTCTAATCTACTGTATATCTCTAATGTATCCTCCTTTACAAATGAGAAGAATGAGCCTTTTATAGACTCCAGAAATTACATGAAGGGCCAAGATTGATTTAGCAATCAACGACCGAGATTGAGACAAGGCAGTTTGTTACAAAATTTGCTATTTTTAGAACATGAAAGGGGCAATGAAGGCACGTTTCCCAATGTGATAAGCATCTTTATGGTGGGCCCTCTTTATCCACTTGTTTGTTATAGACGACTTGGACTTGAATGAATGACATGTCAGAATGTGATTGGCTTGATGATGTGTACGTGCCACCTCAGCATCTTTAAACGAACTAGTCTGGTTCATCTCATGTTCACTTTACATAGAATTATTTTCTTCTTGTTGTCTTGATGTAACTCATGGATCGCTTTGATGATCATGCTCATCTTTCATCTTGTGACGTCCTTGTGCTTGTGCAGGATTATGCTTTTGGACAGTTGCATGAAGTAGAAGATATGTTGTGCATGAGTCCTTGGAGTAGATTACATGATGATTGTCCTTTTGGCGCGTGGAATGAATCACTGGAAGATGACTCCCTCTCATGCGTGGCGTTGATGTCTTCCTCATCCAGACATACGAAGTCTTCAAAGTAAGATGAACTTGATGTAGGAGCTCCTCCGTGTGGTGATGATGACAAATTTGAGCAACTTTCCTCCACCTTCCAAACTTTTCATGTATGAGCTCTCGCCATTCACCTCCTTGGATCCTCCACCTACAAAAGAAACACATCAAATTAAGACTTGATATAAAGGATTTTCAATAACAAATTACATTCATCTTATGCATGTGGGATCAAAAAATGACATTTCAAAACATACTCTTTCGTGTGAAATCCATGCTTAAGTGCCAATGTAGGTTTAAAGGGGTAGTCTAGAGTGTGGAGTGTAAAATCCATGTCAAGGTGTGAAAGCCGCCCAGGTTGGGCGGGTTTAGGGTAGGTGTGAGGAATTTCATACTTAAACATTTTTCATCTTCACTTTGATTTCACCTTTCACTTTGCGAGACTTAATGCATTGGATTGCTTGGGCGGAGTTAGTGGAGTAGTCTGGAGTGTGCAAGATGAAATTCCAAGGGTCATGGTCTAGGCCGCCCAGGTTTGGCGGATTTGGAGGTGTCATCTGGAATGTGTGATATGAAGGACGTTGAATCCATGCATGATAGTCAAGGCCGCCCAGGAAGGGCGGGCTGGGAGGTGGTGAGTGGATTTCATCACTTAGACTTCATTTGATGACTCTTTAGCATGACTTAGTGTTCTCTTCATGTTCATGTAAATTACCTTCATTTGAGTGAAGTCAAGAAGTGATTTGAATGGCATTTGAGGTATTCTCCATGTGCAATGGTGGAGACCGCCTACGATGAGCAACCTTGATGTGTGGATTTGACTCCAATACTTGTGATTTTCAATGATTTTCACCTCCTTATTGGACTTGCATGTGTGTGGAAGCATATGGGTGGAGTTGGTAGGCAAATGATGAGTGGCATGAGTCCTCAAACACTTAATTCCATGCTCACCTCCCTAGGCCGCCTAAGTAGAGCAGGGTTGAGAGTGACCCTTGGATTTTATACTTAGAAAACTTTTCATCCTCTTTGACTTGATCACTTCATCCTCCAAGTGTTCATCTTCATCATTTTCATTGATTCTACTTGCAAATTGTATTGTTCTCATCCCTGGGCAGTTCTGGAAGCAGTGTGTGGAGAGAGCAGTGTGGGACATGACAGAGTCCAAGACTCCCTCTTGAGGCCGCCTAGGTAGGGCGGCTTTGGAGGTGACCCTTGGATTCTTCCTTGTAATGCATTTGATTCTTTCAAACTTATGAACTTTGCTTGGAATTTCATCATCTCCTTGTACTTTGTGCTTAGAACCTTGTAAACTTGATATCTTTCTTCCTTGAGCGGGTTTGAAGGGAGTGTCTGGAGAGATCCTCTTGGTGAAGACATTGTCCATGAGCACCTTGTGAGGCCGCCCAGGTTGGGCGGGATGGGGAGTGATGCATGGAATCTACCTTGTGATGCCTTAGATTCACTCCAAACTCATAAGTTCCTTAGAATTTTATCATCTCTTTGTCCTCAAAACCTTGCAAACTGATAACCTTCTCCCTTAGGCGGATCTGGAAGCAGTGTCTGGACAAGTCCTTGTGCATGATGTTGAATCCATGACCTTATGCCAAGGCCGCCTAGGTTGGACGGGTTTAGACATAGAGTGAGGAATTTCTTGCCCTAGTCAAATTTTGGATTTTCCTGAATGGAAGTATATTGAAAAATATATTTAAGAAATATTTTTCAATATACTTCCAGGATGTTTGAGATAGGTCCTGGATCCATAGGATTTAACATGCAGATTCTAGATTTTTGAGGATCCACCAGATTTCAAACTTAGTCATTTTTTCAGGATTTTCAGGATATCAGACTTAGTCATTTTTAGGGTCTCAGGGGCATGCATCAGGATGAAGGCATATAGACCTTTAGCAAGCAACTGTCGAGACCTGGGCAAAACAACACTACCAAAACCCTACAAGCTCAGAGGAAAACTAAACCTAAAGCAAAACAAAGACAAAAAGCAAGAAAAAAGAGGGGGTCCCCATTTGCAATGGGGCGATGTGTGATTACATCACAACAAGACCATGATGCTATAAATTGTGTGGAGATGCTTTGCGAGATGTAGCTAAGGTCTCCTCAATCACACCATCAAAGGTTTTCGAGTAACTGTAATATCCCCTTTTTAGCCAATGTCGGAGTTTGGTGGGTTAGCCTATTATCATTGGTTCCCTGTAGGCTAATGTGGTGATTAGGGGGCCCTTTGAGGGTGATTCAGGGTTATTTAGCTGACCCTTTGGGTGTATATTTCAGTACTCTCCTTCTCAGTGCATCAGTTTATTTGTGGTTTGTCTTGATTAGGGGGCCCTTTGAGGGTGATTCAGGGTTATTCAGCTGACCCTTTGGGTGTATATTTCAGTACTCTCCTTCTCAGTGCATCAGTTTATTTGTGGTTTGCATTCTAGAGGTCTTTCAGGCTCATTTTATACATACTATTTTTAGCAAGTCACTTGGACGTTTGGGTCCATACTATTTATGGAAAGTCATCTGGATGGTTAGAAGGCACCACGGTTATATCCAGGAAGTTGGCAGGATCAGTTGTTGGTTTGATATTTGGCATTTAATGGAGTTTAATGATTTAATTTAATTAATTAAGTCTAATCTAGCATTGACTTTGATATAATTAATTAAATTAAATATCTTTATGATTAAAGGGGATATAAGGGGTCAAGTGTGCATTTAATATATTAATGTCATAAAGTATTTAATTATTATGCCAAATGGGGTGCCAACATATGGAGGTATAATGATATTAAGTGACTTTATAATAATGTCAATGACAAATTATAAAGTAAGGTCACTTTTGAGGGGAAAAGTAAATTAAAAGAGGAATAAAATAAAGTATTACTTTTGAAAGGGAAAAGAAATATAAAAGGAGGAAAAAGTGCAATGAGGATTCATTCTTGATATGTTATTTTGAAAGAAACTTTTCCTTGAGAGTCTGAGAGCTTTGGCTTGCAAGTTCAGAAAAACCCTAGAGGTTTTGGCTATTTGGACGAAAACCCAGATCAGCCCACTTGGTGAATTCATCTCAGGATCCACAGTTGCATTAAATTGTTTAGTATTTGTGTTGATATTGCTGGTTCATCATTGTGGCAGCCATTGGAAGGGTTTCATATTGCTGATTTCTACATATGATGGCAGCTAGGGTTAATGGGTATTGAAGATTATTGCATATTCTTTCATGGCAGCCCATTAGCAACATTTTGGTATCATGTTTATGGCATTTTGACAAAATTTGTGGAGATTTAGAGCCATATCTTTGCAGATTTCAGAATATTGGTGTGCATGTTTGAGGAGTGATGGATTTCGAGGTTGTGTTGCAAATAATCCATCTGGGTATTGGAGATTTAGTTTGCATGTTGGTATTTTGGTGTGCATGTTTGAGGAGTGATGGATTTTGATGTTGTGTTGCAAATAATCCATCTAGGTATTTGAGTTTTGTAGATTTGAGCTATTGGGTGTTGCTGCAATTTTCAGTTCCAGCTAGGGTTTGATATGGGTGCTCACAGAAATCAGTTTTGGCATATGGGTATTGATGCAAAGTGGCTGCCACGAGGTTGGAATAACATATGCACTTCTGGGTATTTTTCATTTCGTTGCATGATTTCAGAAATTATCGATCTTCCTCTCTTGTCAACTCAAAATTTGTAGCAGCGAACTTAGAAATGGAAAAAGATGCAAAAAATGCATTTGGGTATGTGCTTCCAAGTTTGCAATGTATTCATTTTTATTCCTAGTTGATTGTTCATCATTTATTTAATGTTTTTATGGCAAAATCTCTCTCAAAAACACATGCAATTCCAAAACTGAAATATGCTGCCCTGTTCTGCTGTAATTTTTTTTTTGTCTTTTTAGTGTGTTTTTGTATTTTTTATTAATGTGGTCTTTCAGAATAGACAGAAGATGCACAATGATGAATCGACAATATCAACACAAATGCTAAACAATATCTCCCATAATATTTTGAATTTGTATTTAGCTAATATTGTTGTTACAATAGTATTTAATTAATAATCAGCTAGTTGCAATGAGTTCTAATAATTAATTCTAGAAATGATTGTGCTATTTGACATTTATAGTTATCTTAGTATTGCATAAGTTTCAGTATTAAGTATTGGTATAGCATTGCTGTTGTTTGGTATTTGTTTATGCCCTATTTTTGCAAAGGAAGAAATTACAAAAAATTTCAGAGTTTATGAAAATTTTAAAAAGGGACATTACAAGGAAGAATTAGATTCTTTGGACTAGGGGAAGAAAGACTCAAGTCATGTGAAGTGTTTTAAGTGCTACAAAATGGGCCACTATGCATCTTAGTGTCTTGAGAAGAAGAAATCTGAGCAGTAGCAACAAGAGTTTGCAGGGAGTGTAGAAAGTTCCCCTGAAATGAATGAGATAGCATTTAGTCTTTAGAAATCTTTCTCCATGGTGTTGTGCCTATCCACTAACATTCTTTTTGGTATAGGGTGGTACATGGATAATGAAGCATCCAGACACGTGACCTTTAATAAGAAAGCGTTGAATAGACTTGAAGAATGAGAGGATGACATATATGTGGAGTTGAGCAATGATGCTACTTATCTAGTTACTGGATTGGGTTCTCTCCTTTTGCATACCTTTGGGTGATGTTATTGAGCTAGATGATGTCTTCTATGTTCCTAGTTTAAAAGAGAGTTTTCTTTTAGATTCTTGCATGACAAATCTATAGTGTATCGTTGAGTTTGATGGTTAGCAAGTGATTATTAGAAAACGTAGTCTTTAACCTAGTCAAGTTTTGGCCAGATGAGTTTGAGATGGCGGCCTTTACAAGCTACTTGCTAATCCAGTTAGTAGGTATGGCAAGATGCCATGATGGACGAGTGCCCTATCTTTATGGAGAGTTTCTAAACCTACTATAGAATCATTGATTGATTCAATGCATACAATTGATGAGAGTATTGAAGAGAAGAAGGATAAATTTATTGCCAAAGGATTCTCTTAGAAAGAGGGAGTTGACCTTGATGAGACTCTTTAGTTGCGAGAGGATTCTCTGAGAAAGAGGAAGTTGATCTTGTTTAGGTTTTTGCTTCAGATGAGCAGGTTGCAGACATTTTGACAAATCTCCTATTAAAGGGAAGTTTAAAATACTAAGAGAGAAGTTGGGCTAATAAAGAACACCTTCCTCGCAAAGCTGAAGGTTAAGATTCATCAATTTTATTCAAACCCTAAAGTGCATAATCTACATACCATGTGCTGAATTTCAACAAATTGTGTCGGTGATTATGATGTTAGAATGAAGAACAACTGCATGACATTGCATTAGTTAGCCTCCTATACCACAGAGTGTGCCACAAGATTTGGTGGATTCATAAGAAGAGATTTTAGCTCCACGGTTTGTAGTAGCACAAGGTAATCAACGACCTCTACTGCCTATCGATTGGGCCATCAAAGAATCCACTTCAAATAAGATGATGAACAAAGAAGTCATGGATAGGACAAAGGGTTTTTAGAGAGAAAACTGGTTGAACATACGATTGGAACAACAAAGGGAAAGAGATCTATGTAATGTCCCCTTTTCTAGTGGAAACACTTAAACTTGAATCTGCATTCAAAGTGATTCTCAAGGAGACATTAGAAACATTAGAGATCAATAAATTTCAATGATAAGATCAAATAAGATCAATGTTAATATAAATATATCATTCCTTGTTAAATGATTATTCATTTCATGATTGTCATTCACTATTGATGGCTATTCTATATTATGTTCTACAAGTATATTAAGGCGAATATTAAACATAATTCAAGATCCATATCTTCCCTCTTATTCTTCATCAAGGAACTAGCCTTCACATGTCTGGGGCGCGTGGAAACCATCTCAGACCCAGCCTTGGGGCCTATACACGGATGGAATTACTCTGCGTCTCCCCACAATACCTATCATTCCTTTAAGGATGAAGTAATAGAAGTTACCAGAAATATGATCTTGTATTCTAACATTCCCTTGTACTATTAGGGCAGATATTAAACATAATTCAAGATCCATATCTTCCCCTCGTGTTATTCATCAAGGGACTAGGCTTTAGGGCGCGTGGAAACCATCTCAGACCCAGCCTTGGGGAAACTATGTCCCAGCCTTGGGGCCTATACACGGATGGAATTACTTTGCCTCTCCCCACAATACCTATCATCCCTTTAAGGATGAAGTAATAGAGGTGATTGGAAATATGATCTCTTATGCTAATATCCCCTTGTACTATAGATGGAATTATCCATAATTTTATTATTTATCATCATAATGCATGGACAGAGACATTTATGTCTCAAATTGGAATACCCTTATATGGTATCCTTGTTCTTATATTATTGTTTAGGTCTGAATATTGATATTAGTTCAATTATGAATAGAGAATATATTTCTAAATGCATGCTCATAATATAATATGTACATCTAATCATGTAATAATTACTGTTGATGTATCTTTTGTGATAGCATCAACATTAGAATAAAACACAGAGTATTCTATCCTCTCTTGAACAAAGCCTCTCAAACGCTAAACTTCGTGATCGAGTGAGACTGCTCCAAGGTTCCTTGAATATCAGGTCTTGACGTGCACAAGGATAGACTCAGTGAAATGATGTGATAATGCTGGTAATCACAAAGGGACTTACGCTAAATTGCTCTTTCTTTATGGACATGGATGAAATTCATTACTCCTTGGACTTGGATTTGTGGATGAATGGAACTCCTCAAACAGACTTAAAAGAAAAGGCAAAGGGGGAAAGGGTTTAGAAATCCACTCTGATGCAAAAGACTACTGCTGATCCATGGAAACTGAAACCACACTTTGCTTCGTCATGAGACAACAACTAGGCAAAGATGGTGCAATCTTCTGAGGTGTTTGTGATGATTTTCAGATTGCTTGAACATAGAACATGAAAATGAAAAATGCAGAAAGCAATCGAAGTTAAGCTTAAAAGGAGTTCAGGCTAACCATGCACTGTGATTTGCAAGCCACAAATCGCAAATGGTATGAACTAGGAGTTTCAATCATGCACCAACAACAATGTTTTCCATCATTATAAGTAATGAAAACTGAAAGATAATAGAAATGAAACAATTTAGAACTTGGAGCTTATGATTTGCTTCAAAGAAATCAGAAAACCATGCCACAATCCAAAGAATATCAAGAACACCAATCTTCAAAATTAATATATTGATTCGGAAATGTGTTTCCCAATAGTCTTGCTGATATCTCAAAGTTCCTTGCTCTAAAAAATGGAGTATTACAGTAATGAACAGCAGAATACTGTTCTTTTTCCTATCCTCCTCCCTCTCTACTCTCTAATGTCTCATCTCTTCTCTCCCTTGAAAAATGAGGTGAATGGGCCTTTATATAGGCATCCAAGAGTATGATAGAGGGCAAGATCTGATTTCCTTGGAATCCACGCCCAAAATTAGGTCAAAGAAACCCTAATGAGGAGGTAGGTAAGACTGCCACCGTTCTTAGTAAATGAAAAGTTGACACTTGTCCTAGGGCACCACCTTGTCTTGTCCTTTCAGTGAACTTTGGACTTGGAATTTTGTCCTTGACTTCTTGGATTGATCTTCCAGTCTGGAACTGGAATCCTTGACGTGGAACTTGAAGTGTATCCTGTTGTGGATTGGTGAAGTCTCCTTGACGGAAGATAATCTCCTTCTCCAGCCTTTGGAACTCTTTGCATCAGCACAAATTCTTGTTCTTGGCGTGGATTCTTGTCTTCTTGATGCTGAACTTGATCTTCTAGATGAATGGTGCACTGTACTCTCATTCTTGGATTTCCAAGGATTGATCCTCTTGTCTGGAACTGGAATCCCTGATATTGGACTTGGAGTGATCTCTTCCATCCCGTCATCCTTGATGCAAGCATTCTCTGTGTCATTGAAATCTTGAAAGGATTTTTGTTCTTCCTTTATCATTCATGCGAAGTCTCCTTGTCACTGAACTGGAATCCTTGATGTTGCCTTCCTTGTGCCAATTGTTACATCCCCTTCTTCTGAACAATGAAATGTTAGTTATGTTGTTAGTTGTGTACAACTGCTTTCATGTGAATATGAAAAATTATTCGTTGAATAATGTGTATAATTATGTGAGAATGATTTTCTTTTATATGCGAATATTTTTCAATTGTATGTGAAAATGGATGTATGGATATAATATATATTATTTTTCGCATCGAGGAAATGATTTAACCTTCATTATTTGTCGAAGTGGTTGCAGGACAAATCAAATGACAAGAAAAAAGGGATATCAACAGGGAGGGTGATTACAGGAATCGAAAAACAATATTAATGTCTAAGCCTAAGTCTTCGTAGCCTTGGCCAAGGCACATGCATATAAGTATAAATATATTTCTAGTTGGTGAGAATTATTTTTTCTTATGTCTATTAAATAAAATATAAATTGTGTCTTACCTTTTGAGGAGCGCTTGTTAGTGTGCGAGCTGGAGTCTTGTTTTGTAACTCCCACTCTGCTTGCACGCAAGAAGGAAACGCTCCTTCTTGCATGCGGATAGGGTAGGAGGAGCGCGCATATAATTATTGGTCTTCATTCTTTCTTTGTCATTCATTCTTTTTACTCAATCTTGGATAGAAAATAGCATTCGCACCATTTCTAAAAGCATTCGCAAGAATTGTAAGCTATGCATTGATAAGTATTTTTGCATTCTGCTGAAGTGCTTTGTCTCTACAATATTGAAACCTGGATCACATATTCTGGAGCATTGTTTTGCATTCTTTGGAAGTATTTTCTACTCTGCATTTCAGTAATTCGAATCATACATTCCTTGGTGTATCAACTGCGTACTTGCTAACTCTGTCAAGTTATTATCATCAAAGCGGCCGCAAGAACCAATCGACAGTCCAGTCTTGACTTGCTTGCCATTTCCTTCAGTTTTCGATCAGTAAAAGAATCGTCCAGGCAAGACCATAGTTCCTTCATCATATTATTGTCATGCAATAGAATTACATCATTGGGATAGCCGTAGTTATCAAATCATTCTATCTTCCTGAAATCTTTGTTCCGTGATTCATGATCGGTCTTCTGAATCAGTATATGTTGTTCATCTATCAAGTCTTTTGAATCTGCAGAAGTATTGTCCTTCCTTACACCTTATATATATATAAATATACGTATATATATAACAATTATATCTGCTCATATATTTATAGTTTCCTTGAGATATATGACTTCGGTCACTAAGTAAGAAAAATTATTTTTTTGTCTATATGTTTTTATGCTGCATCTCTTGTGAATTTATAAGTATGTCAAGTGGATCATACATGATTTTCTTTCAAACCTGCAACCAAAAAGAAACATATGAAATAATGTAATTGCCGAGCAAGGGTGAATGTTGACGACACAGTAGTGTCAGATAAATATATTAGAAATCCTTGGCCAAGGTTACGATGCAGTATAGGCATCTGTTAGCTATCAAGTTTCAAATATACCACTGATCAGAGTGATCTTTCCAGTAGGAGGTACCTTAGGGAAAAGATCGATCAGGAGGTATAGGATCTTGACACCAAACTCAGAGGCATATTGTTGTTGTTTGATTCCTCGTAAATCACCCTCGTGAAGGGTCGGGTTTCTTCGGTGGAAGAAGCACGGGAGACCAGTTGGTCTTGGTTGGGTGGATAAAGCCCTTGTTGATATTTCTTTTTCCAGAATCCAGAGAAGGATCTACAAACAAATCAGTAGGAAACTATTCAAATTGTACTTTCCTTATCCTCTCTTCCTATTTTAATATTTGAGTTTGTTGAAAAGAAAGATAGTTAATTAAAGTTAGTTAGATTACTTTGGTTTACATGTATGCTGATTAGGAAAGACTATTTCAGCTGAAAATGAAAGTTTGTTGAAATTCGAATTTTATTGTATTCGTTATTTCTTTTATAAAAGTTAGTTAATCTTTCTGCTGAAATTCTGTTATTAGATAAGTTTCTATTTTGTTAAATTAGAGTGGGTGTTACATATGGTATCAGAGCTACCAGGTTCCACACTGATCCTTGGGGCTTATCATGCTTAGAACATTGAAAACAATTATTAATGTTTTCTTTAGGATGGTATTGATAAGAAAAACACCCCGGAAAAAGATTCGAGACCCTGTATCTATTCGACTATGGAAGATCAGACTTCCTTATGATTATTCAAGTTGTTCTCCTCCAGCAGATTCAGAAACTATAGCCGAAGCTCTGAAAAGACTTCGGAAGGAAAGAAGAAAATGGACAGTATCTAGAAAAGAGAAGGTGAAGTCCACCATAATTGCAGAAATAAACAAGACCAAACCCAAAGACCACACTAAACCAAAAACATCTGAAAGAGATCGAGTTTCGACTCCTGGATATAGACTTATCCCATTTTCAGAGTTTAGTGATCAGGAGGAACCTATCATTGATAATGAAGATGATCTAGAGAACTAATCATAGAAAGTGATGACCATTTGTATTGAATTGCAATAAATCTATCACAGGAAGTGATTTTAATTTTGTAATTATTAATAAATCTATCACAGGGAGTGATAGTCTTTTTCTATAAATAAATTGAAATTTTGTGAACCATTTGTATTTGATATGAATTTCAAATGATTTTATGCAAAAAGGAAGACTCCTTAATTCATTGAGAAAACTATTAAATGACAACAACCCATAACCCAAAAACTAATTAAAACTCTTAATTTCTTCAGGAACTTCATTGTAATGGATTATTCCGGAAATGAGTTCAGAGAAGATGAGGACAATAGCTCCATGGATAAATTGGATCAGATATTGAGTATGATGAAAGCAACTCAGGCTAGATTAGCCCACCTAGAGAGAAAGGTAGAAGGGCAATCTGAAGCTAGAGAAGAGAAATCTGAAAACCAAAGTGACTAGCATGAAGGTAATTCAAAAACATTAAGTTTAGGACGCAAGAGAAGCAGATTGGCCGATGAGTTAGCCAAGCATATGAAAAAGATAAAACCTCCTAAATTTGAAGGCTCTACTTCAGGAGATGTTGTGGAGGCATGGCTAACGGAAATGGAAAAATATTTTGACCTTCGAGATTATTCTGATAACTCTAAAGCAACATGGGTAGACATGGTGAGAAAACAAAAGGGCCGAAATGGGATTGGCAGTGGCTGATGTGTTAGGGGATCAATTTGTGAAGATATTCCGCCAAAGATGGCTTCCGCAGTTATCTTATGATAAAAAATTGTTAGATTTTGAAAACCTCAGGCAGGGACCCCTAACTGTCAATGAGTACTGGGAGAAATATACCCGTTTACTCAAATATGTTCCACAGTACCGACAAGATGAAAACTTTCGAGTACGAAAGTTCATAATGGGGTTAAACAATCGTATTGGAGGACCAGTAGATGTTTTAGCACCTCGAACTATGAATGAGGCTTACAAGAAAGCTGTTCGGTAGGAACAGAGATTAAAGAAAGATGATTCCTTCAGGGACAGAAAGCATAACAAGGGTAAGTAGGATCAGTCTCAGCAAAATTTCAAAAAGAAGGGGTACAAGAATAATCAGTTCAAAAGGAACAATAATAACCCACGAAAGGATGAAAACCTCTCTAGTAAAAGTATTGAAAAGAAAGGACCACTCGGAGGATGTTTCAATTGTGGAGGAGAGCACTACGCAAATTAGTGTCCCTCTAAGAACCAGCAAGGATAGCAACAACGGAAGCCTCTACCACCTCAACAGACTATATTTCAACAAAGGATTCATGCAACAGTTGACAATAGACAAGCAGAGTACCAGGTTGCTCCTATAGAAACTCCAGATATGCTTTATGGAAACACAATAACTATTTTAATAGACACTGGAGCCACTGAATGCTTTATATCACCTAAATTACTGGGGAGGTTCCCTAAAAGAACTGGGTATATGGCCAAGTCATGGATGACCGAGTATGCTAATTAGACGAGAGCTTGGGAAGAGCAGTGTCTGTTTGAAGCCAAGGTTGAATTTCCAGACTTCTCTACAGAGGTCGACCTTTACGTAGCACCTCTGGGTTCTTATGATGTGATCATTGGAATGAATTGGTTAAAGAAACATAGGGCTAAGGTTGACTGTTATGCTAAGATAGTAGAATGTAGGGATGATATAGGGAATCCGGTGAGGATTCAAGGGAAGCAACGAGAAGTTAGGGTGCAACAAATTTCGGCTATGCAGCTGAAAAAAAATAGAAGAAAAGGATGTAAATTGTTTGTGGTCAAGATGGAAATAGTCGAAGAAGGGACAGAGCATTTCCAGAATGGAAAGAGGAAAATGAGAATTGAAGATAAGGAAGAGACCTTCACTGAAAAATACCCCTATATTCGGGAATATCAAGATGTATTTCCCGAAGAACTACCTGGGTTACCACCTAGAAGAATATTTGATTTTGCTATTGACCTTGTACTAGGGGCCGAACCTGTTTCAAAAGTACCTTACCGTATGACCACCTTAGAGCTGGTAGAGCTAAAGGCACAATTACAGGAATTACTAGATAAGGGTTTGATGCGACCAAGTGTTTCACCATGGGGTGCCCCAGTGATTTTTGTTAAAAAGAAGGATGGGACTCTTCGTCTATGTATAGATTACCAAATTCTAAATAAGCTCACCATCAAGAACAAATATCCCTTACCTTGAATAGATCTTTTTGATCAAATGAAAGGGGCTGCAGTATTCTCAAAAATAGATTTGAGGTCAGGATATCATCAGCTCAGGTTAAAAGAGGAAGACATCCATAAGACGGCTTTTAGAACTAGATATGGACACTATGAGTTAACAGTTCTACCATTTGGACTCACCAATGCCCCAGCCGCGTTCATGAATTTAATGAATAGTGTTTTCAGAGATTGCCTGGATAAGTTTGTATTGGTATTTTTAGATGACATTCTTATCTACTCCAAAAACGAGGAAGAGCACCTTCAACACCTTCAAATAGTTCTTCAACGGTTAAGGGAACATAAACTATATGGAAAATTGTCAAAATGTACTTTCTAGAAAGAGATACAATATCTGGGGCATATTATATCAGCTAAAGGAATTGCAGTGGATCCTGCTAAGATAAAAGCTATAGTGGATTGGCCAGTACCGAAGAATGTTCCTGAGGTTAGAAGTTTCATGGGATTAGCTGGGTATTACAAAAGGTTTGTCAGAGATTTTTCCAAAATTGCTCATCCCATTACCTCTCTTCAAAGAAAAGGAAAAAGATTCGAATGGACTGAAAAATGTCAAGAGGCATTTAACCTATTAAAGGAAAAACTAACAACCGCCCCAATATTGATAGTACCAGATCCTAATGGTCGTTTTGTAGTTATAACAGATGCATCGGGAGATGGATTAGGAGAATTGTTAATGCAAGAAGGAAAGGTAGTGGCTTATGAATCCCGAAAACTGAAACAATATGAGCAAAATTATGCACCCCATGATTTAGAGTTAGCAGCTATTGTTCATGCCCTGCAAATGTGGCGACATTATTTATTAGGAAAAACTTTTGAACTTAAGTCAGATCATCAAGGTTTGAAGTATATATTTACACAGCCCAATCTAAATGCTCGCCAGAGAAGATGGATGGAGTTAATCGTAGATTATGATTTTGAGATCAGTTACATTAAGGGCAAGGAAAACAGAGTCGCTGATGCCTTGAGTCGACGGAAGCATATAACGGCAATGGTGTCAATCAACACTGATTTTAGAACCCAGGTGATTCAAAAATTGAATATGAATATTATTTGTAAGTTCGAGAAGCTCTTCGGTCAAATCCACAGGAGCCTAAATATGAAGGTTTTCACATTCAAGCAGATGGGCTTTTGAGATTTAAAGATAGGATGTATATTCCAAAGTCTTCTGAGTTAAGGAAAACAATATGGAAAGAAGTACACACTGCACCATATTCTGGACACCCAGGAGTAACCAAGATGTTGGCTGACGTCAAACCATTATATTTTTGGAAAGGAATGAAAAAGGACGCAGCAAGATTTGTGGCAGGATGTTTTGAATGTCAGAAGGTCAAAGTAGAGCATCAGCATCCAACAGGATTACTTCAGCCTCATAGCGTACCTGATTGGAAATGGCAAATTATTAGTATGGATTTTGTACAAGATTTACCCATGACTAAGAACAGGCACAATACCATATTGGTGGTAGTGGACAAACTCACCAAAGTGGCATATTTCATACTAGGGAATCTAACAGATGGGGCACCAGTGATCGCACGAAAATTTGTGCAGGAAATTTTTTGTCTCCATGGAATACCAGAAAAGATCATATCAGATAGAGATGCCAGGATGACATCTAGATTTTGGCAGACCTTATTTTCAGCCTTGGGGACTCAGTTAAATATTAGTACGACTTATCATCCCGAGACAGATGGTCAGACGGAAAGGGTAAATCAAATTTTAGAAGATCTACTTAGAATGTACTGTATGGATCAACAATACAGGTGGGAGGAATATTTACCCTTGGTAGAATTTGCCTATAACAATTCATATCAGTCAGCAATAAAAATGGCACCGTATGAAGCACTATATGGCAGGAAATGTAGAACCCCTATAAGTTGGAACAGGTGGGAAGACAGGATCATTCTAGGACCTGAAATGCTTCAAGAAATGGAAGAACAAGTAAGAATAATCAGGCAGAGACTGAAAGAAGCCAATGACAGGCAAAAGAGTTATGCTGATGCAAAACGTGTTCCCAGACAGTTTGTAGTGGGAGAAAAAGTTCTTTTACGGGTGAAACCACAGAAAAACTCTATAAAATTTGGGAAAGCCTCTAAGTTAGCCCCAAGATATGTGGGACCTTTTGAAGTTCTAGAAATCATCAATCCTGTGGCATACAGAATTGCTCTACCCCCGACTCTCGCCAAAATTTACAATGTATTTCATGTTTTCTATCTCAAGAAATATTATGCAGACTCTGAACATATGATTGACTAGAAATCATTCCAGGTACGGGACCCTGGGGTGATCACAATAGAGCCACTTCGAGTACTCGAGATACGTAAGCTGCACTTACGTAATCGCGAGGTGGTACAATGTAAGGTCCAGTGGGACCAGTATTCATAAGAGAATGCTACCTGGGAAGATTATGATGAGATTCATCAAAAGTTTCCTTATTTATTTCCAAACAATTGAGACCGATGTGAAACTATGTTGTTAAGTTTTTATATATATCTATTGATAAATAATCATCGAGGACGATGATTCTTAAGGGGAAGAATATGTTACATCCCCTTCTTCTGAACAATGAAATGCTAGTTATGTTGTTAGTTGTGTACAATTGCTTTCATGTGAATATGAAAAATTATTTGTTGAATAATGTGTATAATTATGTGAGAATGATTTTCTTTTATATGCGAATATTTTTCAATTGTATGTGAAAATGGATGTATGGATATAATATATATTATTTTTCGCATCGAAGAAATGATTTAACCTTCATTATTTGTCGAAGTGGTTTCAAGACAAATCAAATAACAAGGAAAAAGGGATATCAACAGGGAGAGGGTGATTATAGGAATCGAAAAACAATAATAATGTCAGCCTAAGTCTTCGTAGCCTTGGCCAAGGCACATTCATATAAGTATAAATATATTTCTAGTTGGTGAGAATTATTTTTCCTTATGTCTATTAAATAAAACATAAATTGTGTCTTACCTTTTGAGGAGCGCTTGTTAGTGTGCGAGCTGGAGTCTTGTTTTGTAACTCCCACTTTGCCCGCACGCAAGAAGGAAACGCTCCTTGCATGCGGACAGGGTAGGAGAAGCGTGCATATAATTATTGGCGTTCATTCTTTCTTTGTCATTCATTCTTTTTACTCAGTCTTGGATAGAAAATAGCATTCGCACCATTTCTAAAAGCATTCGCAAGAATTGTAAGCTATGCATTGATCAGTATTTTTGCATTCCGCTGAAGTGCTTCGTCTCTACAATACTGAAACCTGAATCACATATTCTGGAGCATTGTTTTGCATTCTTCGGAAGTATTTTCTACTTTGTATTTCAGTAATCTGAATCATACATTCTTTGGTGTATCAACTGCGTACTTGCTAACTCTGTCAAGTTATTATCGTCAAATTGGCCACAAGAACCAATCGGCAGTCTAGTCTTGACTTGCCCGGCACTTCCTTCAGTTTTCGATCAGTAAAAGAATCGTCCAGGCAAGACCATAGTTCCTTCATCATATTATTGTCATGCAATAGAAATACATCATTGGGATAGCCGTAGTTATCAAATCATTCTATCTTTCTGTAATCTTTGTTCTGTCATTTATGATCGGTCTTCTGAATTAGTATATGTTCACCTATCAAGTCTTTCGAATTTGCAGAAGTATTGTCCTTCCTTACACCTTATATATATATAACAATTATATTTGCTCATATATTTATAGTTTCCTTGAGATATATGACTTCGGTCACTAAGTAAGAAAAGATATTTTTTAGTCTATATGTTTTTATGCTGCATCTCTTGTGAATCTATAAGTATGTCAAGTGGATCATACATGATTTTCTTTCAAACTTGCAACCAAAAAGAAACATATGAAATAATGTAATTGCCGAGCAAGAGTGAATGCTGACGACACAGTAGTGTCAAATAAATATATTAGAAATCCTTGGCCAAGGTTACGATATAGTATAGGCATCTGTCAGCTATCAAGTTCCAGATATACCACTGATCAAAGTGATCTTTCCAGTAGGAGGTACCTTAGGGAAAAGATCGATTAGGAGGTATAGAATCTTGACACTAGGCTCAGAGGCATATTGTTGTTGTTTGATTCCTCGTTAATCACCCTCGTGAAGGGTCGGGTTTCTTCAGTTGAAGAAGCACGGGAGACTAGTTGGTCTTGGTTGGGTGGATAAAGCCCTTGTTGATATTTCTTCTTCCAGAATCTAGAGAAGGATCTACAAACAAATCAGCAGGAAACTATTCAAGTTGTACTTTCCTTATCCTCTCTTCCTATTTTAATATTTGAGTTTGTTGAAAAGAAAGATAATTAAAGTTAGTTAGATTACTTTGGTTTACATGTATGCTGATTAGAAAAGATTATTTCAGCTGAAAATGAAAGTTTGTTGAAATTCGAATTTTATTGTATTCGTTACTTCTTTCATAAAAGTTAGTTAATCTTTCTGCTGAAATTTTGTTATTAGATACGTTTCTATTCTGTTAAATTAGAGTGGGTGTTACACCAATCATGTTGAGCGTTCGGAGGAGAAAGGCGGGCAATGGAATGGAGTGATGTCCTTCATCTTCCCTTGGTATGCATGTGTAGTCTTCTTGTTATTGGAACTCCTGGATCCTTGAAATAGTCATCTTTGTCGGCGTTTGAACTTTCTGCAGCCACCTTGAATCTAGATTTTCGTCGAGCATCCTCTTCATGGAACGTAATCCTTGTCCTCAATCCCTGCAAAACAAAGAAAAATCATGAATAGCAAAGGTGGATAGAATCCTTCAATGCAATGCAATAAGATAAAACATGAATAACCTTGCATGATTCAAGAAGAATACATAATTTTGATCAATTTTCACCCAAATTCTTGAGTAAATAAAGGAATTCCTTTATTCCTCTTGTGAGAAATTCACCCTTAAGAAATTCTCTTTTTCAATGGAAAATTCGGCCTTTTATGGATTCTTGATCCTTTTCCAATTTATTTCTGACTTTACTCAGTGAATTTCTGATTTTTACTAATGGATCTGCTGTTGTTTTGTAGTTTGCCTTTGGAGAAGGAAAATGAATAAGGAAATCTGCCTCCTTCAGAAATTGCTGTCCTTATGAAGAAATCTATATTGCAATCTGCTCTTTTCTGCAAAAATCGCCTCCCTTTGAAAATATGCCTTTGGAATTTGATAAAATCTGCCTTCCTTTGATGAAGTCTGCCCTCAAAAGAAATTGTAAAGCGTTTCAAGCTTGTCCTATTTTGAATTTGGCCAACTTGGACTTACATTTATACCCCAAACGGTGCCTCTTGAGTCGGCCGCCGACAAAGAGAGAAATTTGGATTTTTGTCCTTTCCAGGAGCGCGGATTGAGGAAGGTCGGGGATTTTGTTGGGTTAAGGATTCCTCATTCCAGAGCGCATTTTCCACCTAGTCGTGGATTTTTCCATGTGATGGGTGCGGATTTAGCTAGGTCGCGGATTTTGGCGTGTTTGGAATTCTTCCTTGTCCAAGAGCGCACTTTCCACATTGGCATGGATTTTGGCGTACTCAGAACTCTTCCCTTGGAATGATTTCCTTTAGATGATTTTTCCGTGTGGAAGGGCGCATTTAGTGTGGAGTCTTGGATTTCTTCCCTTGGAATGATTTCCATATTTCCCTTTAGATGACTTGGAGAAGGATCAACGTTTCTCATTTTCCAAACGGTGATTTAGTGAGTTGGCCACCGCCTCAAGATTTTTCCCTTATCCAAGGCGCGGATTTCTCTAAGTCGGGGATTTTGACTTGTTTCAACTTCCTTGTCCACGACGCATTTTACCTCCAGTCAGGGACTTGGATGAGTCTTGGAATTTCTTAATTCCTTGGAAATCTTTTCCTTTCCTTAGGTGCATATTTCATCAGTGCATGGATTTACATAGGTCCTGGACGGGAATTCCTTATCCAAGCACGAACTTCTCCTTACTTCGGAATTCCTTATCCAAGGCGCACTTGGACCTCAGTCATGGAATTTTCCTTGTCTGGAATTCCTTGTCTTGGATTTTTCCTGAGTTGAAATTCCTTGTCCTGGATTTTTCCTGAGTTGGACATCCCCTGTCTTGGATTTTGGACTTAGCTTCTGATGGGGTTTTATTCGAGAACT
This sequence comes from Cunninghamia lanceolata, assembly GCA_027924645.1. NCBI lineage: Eukaryota > Viridiplantae > Streptophyta > Pinopsida > Cupressales > Cupressaceae > Cunninghamia > Cunninghamia lanceolata. Next base: position 9,713,935 of record BSBN01000669.1, read on the forward strand.
TCTATTCCAGAGTCAGGATTTCGTGGTTTCAACAAAGATTTTTCAAATTTTGCTAAGGATTTCCTAGAGTCGTGTTTTGGAATTTTCCGTGTTTCCGAGTTAGGAATTCAGGATTTTCCATTGGAATGATGAGCTTTGACATGGAATGACAAGCTTTGTCGCATGCAGGACCTTGGATTGGAACTTCGGAATAGGAATCCGGATAGACCTTGGAATGGGATTTTGGACAGGAACTTTGGAACAGGATTCTTGGATTGGAACTTTGGAATAGGATTCCTAGATTGGAACTTTGGAACAGGATTCCTGGATTGGAACTCTTGGAATAGGATACCTGGATAAGAACTCTTGGAATAGGATTCCTGGATAGGAACTCTTGGAAGTTTGGAACAGGGTTCCTGGATTGGAACTTTGGAACAGGATTCCTGGATAGGAACTCTTGGAACAAGATTCCTGGATTGGAACTTTGGAACAGGATTCTTGGATTGGAACTCTTGGAATAGGATTCCTGGATTGGAACTTTGGAACATGATTCTTATTCATCATGGATTCTTGTGCTCAGAGTGAGGGACTTAGACATTTCATATGGAATGATGGACTTATGCCATGGATTGGTCAGTTTTGATTGAGGAATGATAGTTAGGGTTTCACTTATCCTCAGGAAAATCACTAATTACTTCACCGTTTCAAGCATTTTTCAAATCCCTTGTGAGCTAAGTGCGTTGAAATTCTTCCTTGCCCAAATGTTCATGGATTCTGAGCAAGAAACTTGGTGAAAGATGAGCAAAACCAAAGCCTAACCTACAAACCCTAAGACCTAAAAACGAAAAGAGGGGGTCCCCATTTGCAATGGGGCGATGTGTGAAAACGTCACAACAATTACCATATGCAATATCATATTATCCATAATCTACATAGTTGATGTGCATACAAATCATACAAATCTACATCATACCTGATTGGATCTGCAGATTACCTTTGATCAGTCCCTTGTTTGATATCCACCTTGCATATTTCCTTAGCTTTCTCTTACACTGATTTGCCGCTGTCTTATTTCTATCTTTCAATGTTTCTTCTGATGTGATCCTTTACTTCTGCTTAGCTTTCTCTTACACCGATTTGCTGCTGTCTTATTTCTATCTTTCAATGTTTCTTGTGATGTGATCCTTTACTTCTGCCCCGATCCATACTTATATGTGCGCTTAGTCATTGGTTATGACTCTTCCATGAGATGCGACCCTTACCTTTTTCCTTTGTTAGTTTAACTAAATCATAATCTTGATGGATCACACCATTTGTAAATGTATATTAATTGTTCTTTTTTTGTCTTCTATGTATCACTGCTATGATACAACAATTCATATGTTGTATGCTGATTCACAAGGATGTGTGATATACCAATCAATACTTCCTTAACTGTCATTCGTGCCTTTTCTGATGACATTCACTGCTGCTAAAAAAACTTTTTCTTTATACATGTATAAGTACTTGTTTATGTATTATAATTATAATCGCTTCTAAGCTCCCTATATATCATATATATATTTGTATATTATGATAATATATATATATATATATTATGGTAATATATATATACATATGATATAATAATATACATATGATATGATATAATAATATAGAAGTGATTATATATATATAATGATAGGGAAGGTATGAATAGTCTCACAATATAAATACATGCATACATATAAATATATGTAAGTCACTAGTAAATCATAAGGTACATGCACTTGGATACACATAAGTCACAAAGCATGCACTTGACTATGCGTAATTCATAACATATAATGCAAATGCAATATAGGGGATATGACAATCTAAGCCCTCAAATCAGCGGCGAAGTACATAGGAGAAAGGACAAATTCAAGCTCCTAGGCACCATTGTGGTGAAATGCAAATGCCATTGGAGGTAGTGGTAGTGATGAAGAGGAGAGAAAGAAATTGAAGGCCTCTTGTGAGGTAAATGATTCCCCCAAATCAGCAAGATTAAATTAGTCACAAAGAAAAGTGTGAAACCCCCGCCATGGGTGTATCTAAATCCTACTCCACCTCCTTTGGTTTCTTGCATTCCTACACCCATATTTCCTCCTATTTTATTCAGTTATTCGACTCACCTTTCTACTTCTCAATGAGAAGGTTCATCTTTACCTTCTGCATCACCACCTTATGATCATACTATCCCTTCCCAAATTGCATCCATTTGACTTCCACCACCGATTTAGCCTATAGAAGAAATTCATTCCACAATTGAACCCCCTGAGAAACCAAATGACGATGCTTCTGAGTGGGTTACGACATCATTGGCGAGGATAAAAGAATTGTGACTGCTAAACCCCTCAATTTGGGTGTTGTCTCTTCCATGATAGCAAATGAAGAAATCAAGAAGGTGAAAAGACAAACTGGGGTCAACAAGAATGATGAAAGGCATATCATTGCTGAGATGACTATATCACCTGGGGATAAAACTGTACAAGAGGTGCAGGCTGTAAATTTTCATATGACACAAACTAATTAATTAGAATGTATTTAGATTAGGAGGTAAGAGCCGAGTTTGACAAATTAGTACAAGAAAAATATGAGGCTCTTCTTTTGGTCCAGATGATATGGACGAGTTGATGAATATAGCTATGAAGTTTTCAGTGCAGGAAAAAGAAATGGCAGCCAACCGTGATACGGTTGAAGATTGCAGGAGTTTTGTGCATAATCAGCTTGCTAGAGAAAGAGTTATTTCTAGGCGTGCAGGTGAAAAGATGAAGAGTTTCATAGGAAGAGTTCGACTTACTCATAAGAAGAATAGAATGCTAGCTCTGGATTCTCCAGATTTAGAGGAATTCTCAGATTAGCTATTTTGGCTAGTCCTTTTTTGGGCAGATACTGAAGTGTGAAGTGCTTATTTTTAGGTTGCTTTAGTGTGCTTTTATCTAAAGCATTGTTTTGAGTAGTTTTTTTCAAAACTCTTCTAGTACTTGCCTAGCTCGTGAGTTATTTTGTTAGTCGAGTAAGTCACCTAGCTGTGTTTTGCTGATTTTTAGCAAGTACTCCTGAGTTTTACCAAGTTAATGAATTTATGTTTTTTTTAATTTGCCGAGTTTTTGTTGAGTCTTTGAGTTTGGGTCTGTCAAGTTTTGACAAGTGAGTTTTGAAAAAATGCTTTCAAGTGCTTTCTTTCTACCATTTTAGTTGTTTTTACTGTTTTGTTTTAAAGACTGATTTTTGGGCATAATTAATGATTATCCTAAATGCGAAAGATTGGGTTTTGTAAACTTACAAATAAGTGCTTTGAGCATAGTATTTCTTAATGATAGTTGAAGTTATGCTTATGGAGCAGAAATTGTCATTCAAGTGTTGAATTTGAATTTTATGAGTAATTAGAGTGTTTGGGTTTAGCTGGTTGAACTGAAAGTGAAGAGAAGTGTCAGGCTTTGTATTAGCACTGTTATTCATCTTAGTTGTATTTTTTATGTGTCTTAGTTATTCAATTTCCATAATCTTGAGTTGTGTGTGTGTGTGTGTGTGTTGGAAGTAATTCATCTATCCTACTATCATGTATGCACACATATTGTTGGTTTTGATTTTAGCTAGTGGGAAAGTATTTGTTGTGTCAAGTTTACTTGTCTCATTTGATTGCAAGTCTTAAAATATAAAATCTCAGTTGTGAGAGAAAAACTGTTCTCTGTCTTGTGCTCATACCCGAGGTAAAAAAGATAGGGCAAAATTCATTTAATTTATTTTATTTTGCAAAACCCTGTGCACAGTGTTAGTTCTTGTAGATTTTGTCTATAGTCCAGTGTCTAGGGTTAGTTTAGTTTTCTGGGAGCTTCCCCTCATATTTTGAAAAGAGGTTTTAACTCACTTACTGTTTTGGTTTGAGTTGTCTTGTAAATGACAAACCAAAAGGCTAACAAGAACCTAGAGTTCTTTTAGTTTTACCCTACTTATTTTCTACTGTATGTGGGTGCACTTTTGACTCTCGTCAACTCACTTTAGTCATTTGAGGACATTAATATGATTCCTTTCTTTTTCTTTTTATTTAGGAGAGTGTTAATAAAATTTGTAATGTTGGTCTATTTTGACTCATTTTGGATCAGTTGTTTCTCAGACTTCGGAGTTTAATGACTGACTTGGAAAGTCTCACCACTACGATTTAAAGTACCATGGGCTAATGCTCGAGGCATATTGATGTCTACAAACAAAAGAAAGCAATGAATAAAATGTGCATATTCTAAACACAGGGCGGAGTAATCTTTGGACTCTGCTAAAATGCATTTGAACAAAGTATACGTTTACATGTTTGTGATATCATGGGGCAACACAAAATATAAGATGGCATGAAATGAAGTACTGAAGGAATCTACAAGAGATTGAAATATGTCTAGAAGCATTTTAACTTTAAGATATTTTACGCTTACTTGTACAGGATACCACAGGGATATGTTAAGATTCAAATTTGACGTGTACCCTTACCTGTCTTGTAATTTTTTTATGATGGGCTTCTTTCAAAGTCTCCAGCATACAGTTTGTTTTTGCCAATGTGGAAGACTCCAATCTGAACACATTGAAGTATAGTGGAACACATATATATATGGTGAATGTTTAAACAAATTTGTATGCACATTGAAACCAAAAATTTACTGCTTAAGCAAACTCTTAATACCACTTGTGGCTACTGGATGTCACTGGTTGGGATGTGGATTTGTTTTGATATGTAATTAGATGGGTAATGGTGAGGGGTTCATATACAAGATAAACTGATCAACAGTCTGATATAGTCACCCCCGCAAGAAAAACATACTCATGGGATGTGCGCCAGACCCCTTTTACATGCAACTAATATTATGTAAATATATATGATTAAAAAAAGTGATGGGTAAATTTTTCAATGTAAGCTGATCTAACAAATATTTTTAAAAGTTATGAGGAAATATGTTCTAGTTAAAATTTTCACTGTATTATGGTGAAAGTGGCGAAATACATCTACATGACCATTACAGCTTAGCATTGGTCCTGGGCAATTGAAATGCAGAAGACTCCAACTTGAACACATTGAATAATAGTGGAAATAATATATGTAATGTTAAAACAAGTTTGATTTCCAAGATAAAAACTAAAAATTTACTGCTTCAAAGAATACTTAACACCACTTTCAGCTAAGGCAAAATGTTTAAATTCAAAGTTTGACCATATTTGATAGTGAAATCTTGAAACTAGATATATGTATATATGTATGTAATGATCCCATATATCATATTCTATGAATCTTCTATTGAGTCTTGTATTTTGTGAAGGGGTGGGGATGACATATTAGTAAACATCCAATAATTGTGGTTTGTGTTTAGCTAAATGATTGTGTCTTGTTGATGATTGTTTTTGTACAGAGCAGTTGTATATATCTCATACAAGCTTTGTTGATGCATAATTTACTGATGACTACGAATACCTATTTGGACTTTCATCAGAGATTGATTAATATATACACTCTTCTTGTAAACAGTTTGGTTCTGAAGGCAGATACATATATGACTGGAATTGACTACATGTTTGCTCTGTTTTTGAAATTTTCATAGGGAAGTGAGAATATAGCGTAGTGATTGGTGTAATCATCCATACATATATTTCACTAACTTTTTAATAATTGAACTAAACTGCTTTTTAGTATTAGTTTCACAAGCAACTGAAGTTTCCTCTGTTATAGTTATTATTTCTTTTTCAGTTTCTTCATGCCTATTATTTGTATTTTTGATGTCACTAATCAAATCCTGAATATTTCCTTCTTAGCATTTGATTTTGCACCTTTCTGTGGGTTTGCAACATTTGTGGAAAATCTGTTTTGTGGTTACAATAAAGTGAACAGCATCCACATGGACTTGAGAATTGCTGTAACATTTTGCAGTATTTTTGCTGTGTGCCATTCACCATAATTGTTTTGTGCCTCATCATCTTTGTTATGAAGTTGTGACAATCTCACAAGTATATTTGGGATTTTGTCCATTTATTGGTGCTTAAGGCCTTGGTTTCCCATATTTCCCTGGATATGTTCCTTTCTGTTCTATAGTATTTGTCTTACAGAGACAAAGCTAAGTTTGTTGTACGTTCTTGTTCTTGTGGTTGTTGAATCAGAGACATACACTTTTGGGATGTTAGCCATACATAGTTAAGCTCATTTGAATTCAGTTTGTGTAGGCAGTTACTATTCATTGATCTGGCAATTTTCGATGATATTTTAACTATTGATATATGCTGGGTCTACCAGGTTTTTGGCTGTAGAAAATGGCTTCAAGGAACACTGGTTCTATGTCTGTTTCAAGGTCATCGCCTAAAGTAGATGGCGGAGACTGCAAGGTGTGTAGTGAAGGATTGGCTAATTTAGCTTGTTGAACAATTTGGTTGGGCAAATTTTTGATATAATATTCATTGAACTATTCTGATATTCTACATCTTTATTGTTTATCTATTTCCTCCATATTTTTTGTTGATAGATTGAATTGGTGGTGGCAGGTTTTATTGATGTGTAAATCTCTGTAGGCCATATTGTATAGTATGCAATCACTAAAGGAATACAATTTTAATCTTTTGCAGAAAATAGAGGAAGGAGAGCAAGTCAATCAGTATGTTGGGAGTATTTCCTCTACCATGGACCAGCTGAAGAAACAAGTCCAAGCTAATCGATCTATGCATGTAAAAGTATGTAGAATGTGTTTATGAGAAATGATTCAAATGTAAACTTAATATATTTGCTGTAGTGCATTGGTTTATAAGATTTTTAATAAGTTTGATGATAATACTAATTTGTCATGTAATGCATTTTAAGTTCATTAATCAAGTTCTTGATTGGTTATGCAGGAAAAAATAGAATCCAATGCTAAAAATCTAAAAGCATGTACTGCTTACCTTCAATCACTTGCAGATGCCAGGCAGGTACCAAATACAATTGAGCAGGATGGTAATAAGGACATGTTTACGTTGAGGATAGAAAGTGCTCACTGTAAATTAAGTGATTCCGATCCTATGTTAGGAGACAAGGAAAATGTAAATTGTCAAGAAGAAGGTTCTAGTGCATCGTCAACAATTATTTATGGCAGCAGCTCTGGGTGCAAGAGTATTGTTCGAGCAATTAAGCTTCCATTTGTGGAAAAGATCCCACCTTATACTGCATGGATCTTTCTTGACAGGTATTATGAAGAGATGGTTCTGATGCACAACTAGAATTTTTCTTGTTTGTGGTTTCCTCCTGTATGATTGAGTGTTGCCTGCTTGACCAAGAGGAAATAATTTCATTTCCTTTTTGTTGTTTGTGTAAAGAAGTCCACATTATTAAATGGTTATGATTGAGTGTCACCTGCTTGACCAAGAGGAGAGATTCATTTCCTTTTTGTTGTTTGTGGCAAGGAGTCCACATTTTTAAATGGTTTTCATATGACTGGGGGAATATAAGATGAGGGATTTATCCGTATGGACTTTTATTTTCCCTACATTGCATTCATGGATAAATTATCTGATTTCTGAGAGGATTTTCCTCACTTTCCCTTTCTTATGTTATTCAAAGTTAACTTCAAAAAGATCATTCCTTATAGTCTACTCTTCGTTTATTCACAAATGCTATCTCATAAATAAATTGCATAAGACCACAGATTTACATCTTTTCACAGGTTGGAGATGTTTTATTTTTATATTATTCTATTTATAATTTTATATTTAAAATAGATGTTCTAACACTTACATTTGAAGGTAGCTCAGTGAAAGATTATGGTCTTATTGCAAATATTATAGTTGGTAACAGGTCCAAGAGGAATTTTTCCGTTGTCAGACATTTTGGAGAGTCAAATATTTGATACCTTTGAGTATAACTTACTGTTTTGCATTTTTATGAAATTGTCGAATTATATGTTCTACCAGATATTAATGTCGTGAGAAAATTTCTGTGCATAAATGACTTGTTGCTTCATGCTTCACTTGGAATTACAAATTATTATATCATGGATTCATGACAATTATATATAGAGAAAGCTCCATGCTGATGTAATTGAGATCCAATACTTTGTTATTGTCATGATGATGGTGATGATGTTTAATTCACATTGGACCAAATGGTATGTAGAACTCATCAAAGCGTATAGAAGGTGCAATTTGCTTATATCTTCCCTGCAAAGTGTGATCTTGAAGTTATCTTTATTGATGCCAACCTTCATAATATTTGGACTCTTCCCTATTGAAGAGCCTTGAAAGAAAGTAATGGATCATAAACAAATCAAAACAATAAATGATTACATACAATGACCCAAAATGACACAATGTTGAGAGAGAAATGATCTTTAACACCCTATTAGTCCATCCGAAATATTTGTTTACTTGTTTAGACAGTTGTTTTGATGGACATTTGGATTTATGGTAGTTTGCATGCAATGCAAGGACTAATTATGCTATGTTAGCAGTATTCTATTTGTTCTAAAATTGTGTAGGAATTCATGATGCAAGATTTATGGTGCTTGTTATATGATGCAAGGGCCAGTTATGCTATGTTAGCAGTATTCACATTTGTTCCAAAATGGTTTAGGAATTTACTACTGTAAGTTAAAGGTAATAATGGTGTTTACTATTTGATTTAGAAGCATGTAGCATCCTTTGTTGGATAGAATGCAAACATCTTTGCATATGCAACATGTTATTAGAAAGGAATCACAAAGAATGGTAAATTATAATATCCATCAGATTATTGAGAAATTATGAACAAGTGGAATAATTTTGCAGAACCCTTCCAACATATTATTCAAAACAATGAGTATGCTACAAAACAATGGAATTAAGTTCTAATTCAATTCCATGGTTTGTATAACCAGAACACACTCATCTTATTCTTATATTCCCTCAGAAGAACTGAATATAAGGTTTAATGCTTTATGCTCTTTGATAATTCCAAATAGAGATACAAATCTGTTGTAACCTTCCCAAATGAAGAGAGCTCTTCAATAGCTTTCCAAATCTTCACATGGGATGAAAAGCGAAGTGAATATGACAGTCATGGTCTTATGAAGTTTGTGCGTATAATCTTACCTGAACTTGTTTGTCACCTATGCACCAGTGACTGATTTTGACTAGATTGAATGTGTAAATCCTTTTTGAACCTTTCCGAACATGTCACCCATGTTTATGTGATGTATTCAATCTAGGCCAAACATGTGCTTGTGGGAGTAGAAAGCAAAAGGTGATTTAGAGTGGCCCACACTCTTCACCAAGACATTGGTACTGTTAGCATTTTAATTTGACTCTTTTGAGACAACTCAAACCGGAATAGTATGGTATGTAAAACTCTCTTCAAAGTATAAGGGGATGGTCTTTGAGATCGAAAGTAACCTTGTACACTAAGCTATTGTAATGTCCCCTTTTTGTCGTCCTTAGCTGAGCCGACTTCACCTAAGCCAAATTGAAGTTAAGTTGAGACATTGTTGCAAAAGTGACTTGGAGAAAGGAAAGTCAGTTAAGTGAAACTAATTTTGAAATCACTTGGAGAAAGGAAAGAAGGAACATAATAAAAAAAAATAAAAATAAAATAAAATAATAAAAGCGAATGTTCTAGAAGTTCTTTCTAGAAAGTTCACTTGTGGCTTTATAATGAGGTCACTTGGACTTCATTTCATCATTATTATCATTTTGTCAATTGCATATTGGAGAGTTTCCTTTTTGCTGCAACTTCTGGTTCAGCTTGTTCTAAGGACGAAAACCTTTAGACATTTGTGGTTTGGACGAAAACCCAATACCACTTGACAGGGGAATCCATTCAAGGTTTGCTAGAGAGCATTATTGCAGGTTTTTGTCATCATTTGGAGCTTCATTGAAGACATTATTTGCATATTATTGTGGGTTTTGATTGATTAGAAGAGTCGCTTCATCATATCCAAGGAAGAATCGTGGATTTTGGGAAGACTTTGGCATTAAGGGGTATGCACATTCATCTAGGGTTGGAGCGCCATAATTCCTACAAGGGGAATCACTGATATGAAGACCTGATCGCTGCCATTTATGAGCTGATATTATCCTTGGAATATTTGCTGATATTTTCAGTCACTATCTATTGCCATTGAAATCCTATTTCATGTATGTTTCAAGGAGAACTCATCCGGGTAAGCATTTCATTCGCTGTTACAGTCTGTATCAGACCTGATAAACATTGTAATCATACCTGATTTGAGAAAATAAAGGCATATTTAGTGTTGGTATTTTGATGTTTTTGCATGCAAAGTATTTGGTTATGTTTCCTATGTATTGGCATATGTATTTTCAATGAAAACCATCTAAAACAAGCATCAAAAGTCAAAACCAAACACAAAACTCAGAAATCAGTATATAGTGACTTTGCATGACAAGTGTTTGACAAAATGTCAACACACTAAAACTCAGAAATTCAGGGCAGAACTAGACAGGGTTCTTACAGTGGTATCAGAGCTTCGTATCCTGCCAGCCTGGAGGGTGAAAATCAGTTGGTTTCATGCACACAAGTGATAGGACAAACAGGTACATTGCTAGGGAGCAAAGAAGACAATTTTAGTTGGCACAACCCTACCTTGAAGAGGACACTTTATCAGCTGCAACAGCTGCAAGGCAGCCACAAACAGGTTTTGGAACAACTAGCACAATGGGGGATGAAAGAAATGTTGGTGACATATTGAGGGATATGGCAAGAGGACAGCAGCAGCTGACGAATGCATTAATGCAATTCCAACAACAAATGATGGCATCCCAACAACAAATGTTGGCATCTCAACAACAAATGATGACAGCTATTGGGCAAATGACTCAAAACATGGGAAACTTGAGAGTTAACCAAGCACATACAGGTGAAGGAAGTGTTGTAGGTACACCCAATATTGGTAGAGCTCATGTTAGCACAAGTGATAGACCATTACAACCCACATTCATACCAAGAGAGGTAGAAGAGGAAGAAGTTTTAGAGGAAGAAGAAGAGACACCTTTGGCTGATGAGTTTATTGCCATTCATGATGAGTACAACTCTCTTCCACCACGTATTAGAGATGACTTGTCCTTCAACCAATTCATAAGTCAGCGAAAGGATAGAAGGAGAACAAGGGTTGAGCAAAGGCCTCGAAGGCAAGATTGACAAGATAAGGAGTATAAGCAAGCTTTGGGCAAACTAACTCTTCCAAACATTGATGGTAGCGGTAAGAGTAGTGCACGAGCTTGGATTCACAAGCTAGATACCTTCTTGACTCTCAAACCTATGCAAGAAGAAAAAGCTATCCAATTCGCAACCATGCATCTTGAGGGGACAACATACAATTGGTGGCATCATGGTTTGGTAACTCAAAACCATGCAATGATACATTCTTATGAAGAATTTACCAGCAAACTCATTGCTAGGTTTGATAGGAAAGATATGGAGGTCTACTATAGGGAGTTGGCACATATGAAAGAAAGTAACCATGTGGATACATACATCAAGGAGTTTCAAAAGATTGATGTTATGGTTCCTGATTTGCTCGAAAAGAGAGTTGTAATATTGTTTGTAGAAGGATTGAATGCAAATTTGAGAGGTATGGTAAAGGCTTTCAAGCCTAGCACACTGCAAGAAGCAATTCAAATAGCACTTGACTTAGAAACATCACCTTCCACCAATCAGTCATATAACTTGACTTAGAAACATCACCTTCTACCAATCAGTCATATAAGAAGAGTTCTAAGCATGAAAAATTAGATGAAAATTTACTTGATCAGCCCAAGCCTACAAAGTTTGAAACACCACCAAAGATGGTTCTTGAGACAAAGAATGATCTTCACAGAAAAACGTTATGTTTCTCTTGTAAAGAAGCATGGGAACCTACTCATAGGTGTCTTGGAAAAGGTAAAGTGCACTATATAGAGATCACCTCCGATATTGATAATGTGGAAGTAGACACTAGTTCGGAAAGTGAACATGGACAGCCAACACCACATATTGAGAATGATAGTAACAAAGGGAATATGATCACTTATCTTTCAAGAGCTCCAAGGTATAATCCATTTCTATTTCAAGGCATCTTATTTGGGTGTAAGGTCATGGCGCTTCTTGATAGTGGAGCTACTCATAACTACATTGATGAGAGTTTGGTGGTTAAGAGGGGATTGCATAGTGATGATTTTGAGGGATTTGATGTGACTGCAGCAGGTGGTTTAATTATTCCATGCAAGAAGAAAATCAACAAGCTTAGTATTCTCTTTGGTGAGTATACAGTTTGTGATGACTTCTATGTTCTTGATTTGAAAGGTAATGGCATTGTTCTTGGGATGCAATGGTTACATTCACTTCATAGAGTCATTCAAGACTTAAACACCATGGAGTTGAGTTTCCAACATGAGGGGAAACAAGTTACAATGGAAGCACTCATGCACACGCTGCCACACCAAATTACAGCCAAGAGTATGAGAGTTATGGACAAAGAAACACTTCATTTTGATAATTCACAAGTACTTGCTATTGAAAAAGAGGACATTTATGTGGATTTTTCAGTGTTTATTAGCATGGAGCAGCAAAAGCATGATGGGGAATCACAAAACTTTAGGAAGTTTGTTGAATACATGTGGAGGATTGTGGCACTTTTAGCAAGAAGGTTGCATAAACTCTCTTTTGCAAACCTTGTGCAGCGTATCATATCACATGAGAAGTCATACCAAAGTCCTAGATTAATTTGGGATCCGGGAATTTGTTGGAGTGTTTGGGCCTAATGCAAATTTGTCTCATTCGATTGCTTGAGGACAAGCAATCTCAGGGTGGGAGGACTTGTAATGTCCCCTTTTTGTTCTCCTTAGCTGAGCCGACTTCACTTAAGCCAAATTGAAGTTAAGTTGAGCCATTGTTGCAAAAGTGACTTGGAGAAAGGAAAGTCAGTTAAGTGAAACTAATTTTGAAGTCACTTGGAGAAAGGAAAGAAGGAACATAATAAAAAAATAATAAAATAAAATAATAAAAGTGAATGTTCTAGAAGTTCTTTCTAGAAAGTTCACTTGTGGCTTTATAAGAAGGTCATTTGGAGTTCATTTCATCATTATTATCATTTTGTCAATTGCATATTGGAGAGTTTCCTTTCTATTGCAACTTCTGGTTCAACTCGTTCTAAGGACGAAAACCCTTAGACATTTGTGGTTTGGACGAAAACCCAATACCGCTTGAGAGGTGAATCCATTCAAGGTTTGCTATAGAGCATTATTGCAGGTTTTTGTCATCATTTGGAGCTTCATTGAAGACATTATTTGCATATTATTGTGGGTTTTGATTGATTAGAAGAGTCGCTTCATATCCAAGGAAGAATCGTGGATTTTGGGAAGACTTTGGCATTAAGGGGTATGCACATTCATCTAGGGTTGGAGCGCCATCATTCCTAGAAGGGGAATCACTTATATGAAGACCTGATCGCTGCCATTTATGAGCTGATATTATCCTTGGAATATTTGCTGATATACATCAGACTTCTGTTGTTTATTTTCAGTCACTATCTATTGCCATTGAAGTCCTATTTCATGTATGTTTCAAGGAGAACTCATTCGGGTATACTGTAGAAGTTTTGGTATTCAAATATTTAATTTGAATAAGCATTTCATTCGCTGTTACAGTCTGTATTAGACCTGATTTGAGAAAATAAAGGCATATTTAGTGTTGGTATTTTGATGTTTTTGCATGCAAAGTATTTGGTTATGTTTCCTATATATTGGCATATGTATTTTGAAATTTTCAATGAAAACCATCTAAAAAAAGAATCAAAACCAAACACAAAACTCAGAAATTAGAATACGGTGACATTGCATGACAAGTGTTTGACAAAATGTCAACACACTAAAACTCAGAAATTCAGGGTAGAACTAGACAGGGTTCTTACAGCCATAGTTTGAAAACTCCCCCAAAACTCGCCAAAACTCGCCGGACTTGCGAGTCCTATGGCGAGCAAAGTCGACTTGCCACGGACTCGCGAGTCGAGTCCTGGAGAGTCTTGGGTCGGGACTCCCGAGTCCTACCTTGGGACTCGCGAGTCCCGACCCAGGACTCTCAGGTCGCCTGTTAGACGCCCAGCCAAGTTAAAAAGTCAGTTTTTTTTTGTTTTTTTTTTCATTTTAATACTAGTTGAAGCACAAAACAGGTCTGCATAGTGGATTAGAGGGTTGGAGAAGAGGAGATTATGAGCTAAGAACTATGAACAGTAGAAGCAGAAGCAACAGAATTGGGTGAAATGGAGGATGACGAAGATAGTTTTGATTTTGAAGAACAAGAAACAACTATAGCACCTTCTAGGTCGAAGCCTTAAAAATTGAGTTACATTAGGAGAGGAAAGAGGAAGATGTAGATTTTATTTGGTTGTTTTTCTCATTTTGACATCATTATATGTATACATTTATAAACTTATGATGCTGTTATACATTTGAAAGTTTGAAACTATGAGTATGAATTGTATGATTATGGTTCATGAATGATGAAATTTCAAATATTGAGTGTTTGAAGATCATATGACATGTGTAATGTTTGAATTATGGCTCTTATGTTCTCTAAATGCATTAATTTCTTTTTGTTTTTTTGTAAAACTACGGTTTTCTTCTTTGCCGAGTCCTAGCCGAGTTTTTTGCCGAGTCCCGAGTCCTAGTCCTATTTTGGACTGCTGAGTCCGCGGCGAGTCCGAGTTTTCAAACTATGATTACAGCTATAGATAAAATATAAGGTTATTCACACTTCACAATATTTCCTCTGGGTTTTTTGGATTAATGAAATAACATCTTGCCTGGCTTTTGCCCTGGGTATGAGCACAAGACTGGTAACATAGTATCTAACACTAAATGCCTATACAACACCTTCCTACTGGCTAAAACAAAGAGCAATAAACAAATGCAAAACTATTTCAAAGGAATAATAACTATTTGGACCAATAACAACACACGATTCCGGGATATGAAAAGCTACATTGCATGCAAAGCTCCAACCTGGATAGAAATAAATCATTAATACAAAGCTTGATGCTATAATCTATGTCCGATTCAATTCATGAAGTTACAAACATAGTAAAGCAGACACAAGGATAACAAGATATTTCAGCAGCATAAGTGTGACATCAACTATCATTAAAAATTCTTGTGGCCAGAGCACTGATTTACAAGGTTGCAAAATACCCAATATTTGGGATTTGGGATTTAGGATAATTACTATTATATCTCAAAAATCATTGACTGTTGTTTTAAAGCAAAACACTTAAAGCTTCTGAAAAACAAGAATGACAAAACTTTTAAAGCAAGAAATACTCTAAACAAATAATAAATAAAAACTAACTAAAAGGGACCTAAAAATAGGTCCTTAGTCCTCTGTCCAAAAGTAGAACCTCTAGAAAAGTGACTGCCAAAAATAGCCATGGCCAAAAATAGCAGTTTGATGCATGAGTCACCCCTGTGATCTTGATATAGTTCTTTGCTCTGAAACATGGCATAGCCTTTGAAGAATTCTGAAACCCTAATCACCAATCTGGTGATAACCTGATCATCCAATCTTGGTGACTCAAAATCTGGTGTCTTCCACAGAAACAAGGCAAATTTAGTGCTCTGAACCCTAGGTCTTTTTGTGGATGGTTTCACCCACCTTAACTGTTTGTTCCAATTAGTAAAATGGAAAACTATTGCCCTAGGGTTTTGTCAAGACTAAAAATTGTGGTTGAATTCTTTGAATGAAGGCATGACAAAACACTAGCACAAGAACTTGGTGACATTGGCAATAGACACATGGAAACTGTCAAAGAATCTAACTTGAATGATGCTGAACAACTGCTGTTCAATCCTCCTTTAAACTGCTGAAAAATGCCACTTGCAAACTATGGAGAAATACTAGAAATTTACCAGAAATCTGTCATATAATCCAAAGTCCAAACACTACGTGATTGGAACAGTTTGCTGATGTACGTTATTGGAGTGATTGAAACTTGCCTTGAAACACTAGAGTTTCGATCACAACAAAGTACATATGAAACCCTAGGTGATAGAACCCATGATGTAATGTAATCTGCAAAACCCCAGCGCTGAACCTTCGCCAAAAACCCTCAAAATATCTGAAAAACATATGCCTGAAACCCTAGGTTTTATCAAACTGCTGCATACTGCCTTTATGAGGATTGAAACACACTTAAAATCACTGATGATTTTTGCAAGACACTGAAAAGCCCTTGCAAATCTTCAAAATTTAAAACTATCCTGAAATCCCTGCACAAATGCTGATCTCTGTCAAACTGCATGCTTTAAACTGTAACATGAGACTCCAAGACAGGATGGGACACTTTTCAGAAGCCTCAATTACTAAACGTGATTGAAAACAGGTCCAAATGTTCTTCTCCAAGGTGGTTACCACTTAGAATTTGGCAATAATACTCTAGGCACTCTCCTAGTAGGTCATTATCACTCAAAACTTAGCAAATAGCACATAGGTGTGTATATTGTCAACTCATGTCACTTTAGACATGGGATAACAGCTCAGGTGAGCTTTTTTTTTTTTTCACTCCAACCACTTAAAACTCTTTGTCAAATCACATTTAGGTGCTCTTTTATGTTGTTTCTGTCACTTAAACCTGTCATAACAGACCTAGGCGTGCTTCTAGCTTACTCCTGTCACTAAAAACATAACAAGATTGATATAGGTGTGCTTTATGAAAGATTAGGCTACTTAAAGACACATAGGCGTGTCTTTCAGGTGTTCTTGTCACTTGAAACTTGTCTTTTTGTCTCCTAGGTGTGCCATTATGTCATCAATGCCAGGTACTCACAGACCTATGTAAGGTGGGTAAGGTGTTGGCTTCTTTTGTGCTGGTTTTACAACACGTTCTTGGTTAAGGAGGAGTCTTTCGAGGAATCAGAAACATCAATTAGAGGAATTTTGAGCTGCAAGAAGGGGACAAGTTGAATTTGCAGGGAAAGATCATAGAGAAATGGACATAGAACAAGCAAGATGGATTTTTGAGGAAGCCAATGACCATGTGAATTTATAAGCTTGTGTTTTAGGCGATAATACTAAATAGGAAGGAGGCACAACCCCATTTCCAAGATAATTTTTTCCTACATTGGCATTCTCTAGGGTATATTTTTTGTTCTTTTGGTTGTCTGATGCTATTTTTGTTACATACATGGTCAATGCTCAACCATTCATTTCCTTGATGCTGTTTGCATTTTCTTTGCTTAGGCAAATATCATAAATCAAGGATAAGTTGTTTACCAAGTAAAGTGCCTGGGTTACAACAAGTAGAAATAAAATATTTAAAGCATTAGCATAGTTCTTTTGTGACACCAATTGGATTTGTGGAACAGAAGATTCACATATTTATAGTTGCATAAGGAGGTGTAAAATCTGATATAGTAGGCACATATTTGAGGATTGTTTGTTTCTACTCTAGTCCAAGAGGCCACATAACATCCCTTTGTTGGAATCTCTATCCATGTTCTTTTTGGGGGATGAATTACCATTGTGTGGCCATTTGCTCAAAGAAACATTCAATTGCGATGCAGCGTGAGTGCTTCAAGAAGAAGGCAAAGTTATGAAGAGCAAGGCAAGAGGAAAGGGTTGGAAGAAACAATCCATCCCCAAGCATGCAAGTACTTCCAGAAGAATATGAATTGTGAGAGACCACTCTTCATACCATCATGAAAAGCAAGGAAAGAGGAAAGAGCTGATGACCAAGAGCATTGACATGAATTATTGAAGCCATTGACTTTTGGACACAACGTTTGAAATTACATCATCAAATTCATCCAAGAATCAAAAGGAACAGTCCAAGAAGCAAATGGCAACCAAGATCAAGGGGAAAGAAGTAGTCAATGCACGTGCATCCCAAAAGGCAGTAGCAGGAGCAAAGCTTACCAAGGAAGAAACAAGCAAAGAGATATTGTGCAAATGCAGCTTCATCTCCATTGCAAAGGGATAGTGATTGTGCAAAGTCATTCTTGGGTAGAGTATGTGCAAGGTTAAAACTCAAGCATCACAAAGATTGTATTATGTATATGTAAAACTGATTTCAATAGTTGTATCATGCATTTTGAACATCACAATGACTGTAGCACGAAATTGATTTCAGCATGACTAATGGTAGCATAAAACTGATTATACCAATTGCAACATGCTTTTTCAGCATCACAATGACTTAGCACGCATTTTCAGCATTACAATGACTGTAGCATGCCTAGGTAAATTTGATTTTTGCATGACTGATGGTAGCATAAAACTGATTTCAGCAGTTGCAGCATGCATTTTCAGCATCACAATAAATGTAACATGCATTTTCCGCATCACAATTACTGTAGCATGCCTATGCAAATTTGATTTCAGCACTGCAATGTTTGTGGTATGCACATACAGAGCTGCAATGGACATGACGATGATTGTAAAATGTGTTTTCAAAGTTGATCTAAGTATGACATCAGTGGTACCAAGCACAGGAATTGGGATACTAGCATGCTATGAGCTAAAGGGTTTCTTCCATGTTCTAAGAGAAGGAATACGTTGATTATCAAAAACGCAAGCTGAGAAAACACTCAAGGTAAGAAGCACTTCGAGTTCAATTGCAGATTTCATTTACGGGTGTATGTTGGATTAAAGTTTGGTATACAAAAAAGAAAAAAAAAGTTTGGTATAAAAAGCCTTACTCATATGGAAGGTATTCCACTACATCTTCATTTGTTGGAGTTTGGGACATTGTGGATTTTTTGTTACTAATTTCATATATTGTTTTAAGAAAGGAAAAAGCTATGAGTACCACTCATCAAGATTAGCTTCCCAAATGATGCAAATTTACAAATTGCAAAAAACTCAGTTATAAAGCACAAGTGTGGAAATCCACTTGGACAAGCACAATAAAGGTTGAATTTTCAGCCATAGGAATTCTCATGTAGCATGACATGCTTACACACGAGTAAGATGCTTCTAGGATTAGCCAAGTACAAGGTCATCGCAATCAGAATGGGAACAAAGCCATAGATAGCATGGAAGTGCATAGGCAAATCCATGCTGTAGAGAAGGGTATAGAAATGACTTGGGAGAAGAGACTTTGAGGAGTAGCATTTTGAGATGCGCACTCAAGCAAGACATAACACTCCCAAGGTAAGCACTATAGCATTTTGCACCTTCAAGGGGTTTGCAACCAAGTAAGACTCCAAAGAGAGTAAAATCAGGTTCATTTCCATGAAGTAATAAAAAAATGAAAACGTCATAGAAATGGTTGAAGGTATTTCCTCATATTTCAATATATGGGCTTCTAGGGACCAAAAGTCTCCCTATTTGAAGGTATGCATTGGAATGGATTAATTGAAATGATTGAATTCCATACGATAATTTTGTATGATAATGCACACTCTTGATTAATTCCTTGGATGCCAAAAAATAAAGTGAATATTAGGATTCATGTTTGATGCTTCGTATCAATATTAAATTTAGATGAAAATTTGATGCATCCTCCACCAATGAATAGAGCTCTTCAATAAATTTCAATGCTTTAAATAGACAAAAAAGGAGTCCATATGACAAGGTTATGTCCTTAAAAAGTTTGCCTTGTAATCCTCTCCCATCCATGTTTTTTGGATTGTTCAATGGGGATTTATCAGTTCAACTCATAGGACACAAACTGCCATGTCCCCTCTCCTCTCACGGGTTAATTATATTTTTAATTTTAACAAAATAGTGTTTTTCAACACTAATAATAATAATAATAATAATAATAATAATAATAATAATAATATTTTCAAATTTGAATTAAGGTGCCTGTAATGTCCCCAATTGGCGATTAGCCGAGTTTGTTGACCAATAGCCTATTCTTGAGTTTTTGTAGGCTACTTGGTTTGGTTGGGGGACTCCATCTTGCTTGGAGAGCACTGGTTCAGTTCTTTATGCCTTCTTTTGATGGATTTGAGCTCAGATGGTGTTCAGGATCGCAATGTTGATTTCGGTGTCTTTTTTGGCTTCACGGTTTGTTCTCCAAACTTCTTGGAGGAGCCATCTATTTTTAGAAAGTCACCCAGAAGGCGTCATTCATCTTCCCAAACATCATGGAGTATGTTGGTATGCTTAATCTTGCAGTTTGATGATATTTGGGATTTTTCGTAAAGTCAGTTGATTTAATAAGCTAAACAATTAATTATTTCACTTAAGTTAAAAAGGTTGGGAAATGTTCATTTAACACTTAAGTGTTATAGCTTGTTGGAAAGGGGATGAAAAGCTTTAAATCACGGATGCATCATATTGGGACCTTGTGAATCAAATATTTCCTTTATTTTGATAAAAGGGGTCTTTGGAGATAAAAGGAGCTTTTAATTAAAAAGGTGACTTTAAGTTGTGCACACATATGAGTTATTTTATATTTTTGAGGTGAATTATGAAGGGATAAAGGAAATAATATTTTAGGTGAGGGGCTCATTATTGGTCATGCTGGGATTTTGTAACAAAGTGCTGCTGGAATTGAACTAGAGAGTTCATTCTTTCTTCTTGAGG
This sequence comes from Cunninghamia lanceolata, assembly GCA_027924645.1. NCBI lineage: Eukaryota > Viridiplantae > Streptophyta > Pinopsida > Cupressales > Cupressaceae > Cunninghamia > Cunninghamia lanceolata. The sequence continues at coordinate 9,734,426 of BSBN01000669.1, forward strand.
ACGATAACTCTCTAGAGGATGATCAGTTTCGGTGGTGGAATATCCACCCTAGCTGATAATGGTAGTTTTCACACAAGAAATCACATGGAGCTGATTGGAGATGACAAATTTTTGTGAAGTTTTGTATGGGATTCAGTTAGAAGATATTTTAATAAGTTTAAGATGAATTTTGGTGATGTTTTTGAGCTTATTTCCTGAGTTATGTATTAGTTCCCAGCTGGGCTGTACTTTCTAGCCGTACATTGCTGTTTGGGTCGATTTTGATTGGAAATTATTGATGATGTTTTAGTATCAAAACTTGTTTGGAATGCCTTTAGATGGCTAAAGCGCCTAATTTAAGACTGTTTTTAATGAGTTTAATACAGTTTTGAAAAGTCTACGAGTAATCCGTACTGTCTAGGGCCGTACGGACCTGCACATGCATTCTATTAATCTCAGATGTTAATATGATTTGCAAATGGTCTTCTTTATGTCTTATTTGGAGTATTGTAATGTGTAAATGAGGTTGCAGAAAAGAGTTTGCACTGATCTTTAGTATTGTGGTTTAAGCTTCTATGTTATGGGTTACCAAGAGGCCGTACATCAAAGCTATTGTCTCTGTAAATGCAGTTTGATTGGTCTGATTTGTACTGGGCAGTTTGAGCACAAAAAACAGTGAGTTTTGATATGATAGTATCGATTAATGAGCAGATTGACTATCCAGATTGTTGTGCCATTGTTCCTTGGCAGTGACAGTCGTACATAAGGCATATACAGCAGTATATTCTGAGTTTAACAACAATCAGCTGGCTTCAATCAATACTTTCTGAGTTATCAGCCTTCATTAAGGATTGATTAACATATGTTTGTTGCAGGGTCTTCATGATACTTATCTTTCCTTGGCATTGGTGTAGTAATATTCTGATTTTGAGTGGCTTTGCTGAGCATTGTAATCATCTCTTTCTTGCATTGATTTCATTGTACTCTTCTTATAAAAACACATCATTAACCCCTGGATGGTTTACTGCCAGTATGGGCAAATTGGGCAATTCATCTTTTATGTTTCTACCCACTGGACAAGTGGAGAATACCCACTGAATAAGTGGATGACTTGTAACTTTCATTATTGCATACATACCCACTGAAAAGTGGTGAATCCCCACTGCATAGTGGATGCCTGCTCATAGCAGATGAATGTATTTACTTGTTGCACAATGCTTTAGATTGTAAACCAAAGCACATTATGCTCTCATCTCGCCCAATTGGGATCTTGGTGATCAGAAGTGTGGAGGTCATTTAGTTGTTCATGGAAGATTGTGCTAACATTGTGTTATCACTGTTTAAGTTTTCAAAAAATTTGGGGGTTGAATGTTACAGTGCCACTTTTGGGCCCTTAAGAGCAATTCCAAACAGGTATAAGGAGTTCAATTTCATTGTGAAGCATCTGATTTTTGGTAATGAGCATTGCTTCTAACATGTGATTTCTTGCGCTTGGAATGAAAACCTCAAGGGCAGATACAACTAGGTGGGACGAAAACCCCGCCTTTTGTCTTGAGTAATTTCCATTTGAGGACTTTGCATTTGAGCTGAATCGAATAGTTGTATTTTCTAGGTCCGCCTTGCATATTAACTATTGTGCCACTCGTGGCTCAAAGGGAGGTCATCAAGTGCAATGATTTGAACATATCGACCAAGAAATTCAACCATCACCAAGCGGCAGATTTGAATTATAGGTCGTAGTGACTAGATCCTGGTGAGATCGTTGCAATTTTAAATTACTACTTTGCCCAAGTCGGGGGAAGGGTCGCGTCCCATACTGAAGTTGAAGCCGAAGGTAATATCGACAGATACCATCGCAACTTCCAGTTCATCGCAAAGTCGTCAAGATAAGTGTGTAGGTGTCTTTGACACAAGACATTTGGAGCTAGCATTGACCTACACCAGAATGCCGAAATATGATCGTAGTAACTTCCACCCTCATTCGATGACTTAATACCTACCAACCACTATGAGTTGAATCTGATTACTATTAAGTTGAGGTCGCTGACCACTAATCCAGGAGTTTGATGTATCTTATAGACTGAGATTACCCAATCAACATCATTGATTGTTAAGCTGTCATAAACTGTGCTTGTCTTTCTCTTAATAAATACTGAAGTATTTTCTGTACCTAGCGACATCATTTCTGAATATGCTTATTCAACAGATTTCAATTAAAATTGTCCCTATAGGCATTTATAATTGCTATTTGATTGTGAACAAGTGATAATTTTCTGTGGGGAATAAATTAGCAGAGAGACATCATAATTGATAGGGATATTACAGTGGTATCAGGACTACTTTTCTTGCCAGCTTGTGGGACTGTTGTAATGCAGATTCATGCACAAGAGTGATTGGGAAATTAGGTACCGGTGAAGGGAAAAGAAGAAAGAGGCAACCATGGGTGACATAAATGAAGAAAATATGCAGGAAATCATCAGGGAAAACAAAGATTTTCAATCCTCTATGAGAGACTCTATGGCAGAAATGGATCGAATCCTAAGAGGGATGAATCAACAATGGAGACTCAATCAGAATTCATGCACATGAGTGATTGGGAAATTGGGTACCGGCAAAGGGAAAAGATGAAAGAGGCAACCATGGGTGACAGAAATGAAGAAAATATGCAGGAAATCATTAGGGAAAACAAAGAATTTCAATCCTCTATGAGAGACTCTATGGCAGAGATAGATCGAATCCTAAGAGGGATGAATCAACAATGGAGACCCAATCAAAATTTTGCAGAAGGAAGTAACTCAGCTAATGACAGGGTTTCAATTAACCCACCCATGAAGACATTCAAAGGCAAATTTTTACAAAGAGAAGAGGCAGACCCCTTTGAGGAAGAACAACTCATACCACCATGATAGGAGGATGAAATGCCGAGGTATCATGTTGAATATAATGCCCTAAACCCAGCCATCCATCATGACATGTCTTTCATTGAGTATTATGAAATGACAAGAAGAAATGGGCATAGGAGGAGAAGGTATGAGGAGCAGCCCCGTAGAGACATACAACAACATTTGGGAAAGATCACTATACCTACATATGATGGATCAAACAGTTGTTCAGCTAGGGCATGGTTGCAGAATTTGGATACATATTTCTCATTGATTCCCATGTTTGAAGAAGAAGCCATTAAATTTGCCACCCTACATTTGGAGGTTGTAGCTCACGAATGGTGGTACCATGGCATGGTGACACAAGGGCATAGTTCCATTACCACTATGGAGGAGTTCAGTCAAAGATTGATAGAGAGATTGATAGGAAGGATCTAGAGATTTACTTCAAAGAGTTAGCACAATTGAGACATGAGGGATTCGTTGAGCACTATGTAGCAGAGTTTTAGAGGCTTTTAGTGATGGTTCTAGATGTGACAGAGAGGAGACTCATAGTGCTTTTTGTGGAAGGTTTAAGTGATTCACTCAAGGGGTTAGTGAGGGCATTTGAGCCAGGATCATTACAAGAGGCCATTAGGAGAGCTTTGAGCTTGGAAGATTCAGTTGCTAAAGGCAAGTTCAATCCCAAGCCATCTCCATTAGAGCAGCAAAAGAAACCCTTCCAAAGGAATTTTCCTCCACCCAAGGCTTTACCTCCAAAACCCAATAGGAATGAAGAGACAAAGAACGAACTTCGAAGGAAGTAACTATGTTTCTCATGCAGGGAGTCGTGGGTGCCTGGGCATAGGTGTTTGGGCAAGGGACTTGTGCATTTCATAGAGGTAGTGTCATATGTTGATTCAAAGACAGAAGAACATGAGGCTGAGGTTGTAGAGGATGTGGAGGAACATGAGGCAAAAGGAGGTTCTTCGGGAGGCACACTTGCCACTCTTTTAGGAGCACCTATGTATCATCTTTTTCGAGTCTGTGGAGTTTTGAAGGGTCATAAGGTGACCGTCTTGATTGATAGTGGAGCTACCCATAATTTCATTGATTAGGGTTTGGTGACTAGGATGAAATTAAAGATGGATGACTTTGAGGGATTCAATGTGATTGTGACCGATGGATTTACTATTCCATGTACTCGAAGGATCCAACAACTTGACATCACCTTGGGGAGACAGAGTATGCGATGATTTTTATGTGGTTGCATAGGTGAGACAGATGTGGTTTTGGGTGTGCAATGGTTGCATTTACTCGGCGAGTTTACCCATAACTATCAGACTATGGAGTTGAGGTTCAAATCGGAGGGTAAGGAGGTGGTTCTTCAAGGTTTGTCTAACGGAGCTCTGAGGGTTGTTACAACCTAGAGGATGGAGATAGCTTTCTACAGAGGGCAAGTAGATTGGGCGGCACAGTGTTTGATCATGAATGAATTTTCACCCACAGGTAAAAAGTCTACTCATGTGGATATTCAGTCCATTATGGACAAGCGTAGCATGGTCTTCAATGACATATCTCTAAGGTTACCTCCAAATAGAGGGTTTCAGCATGTCATAGAGTTAGAGGAGCGATCCAAACCGGTCATCGCTACACCTTATCATCATCCGAAGAGGTACAAGGAAGAGATCAAGAAGACAATTAAGGAGTTGTTGGACAGGGACACATACGTTCGAGCTCTAGCCCTTTTGCTTTGTTAGTGGTATTGGTTAAGAAGAAGGATGGTACAATGAGGATGTGCATCGACTATAAGGCACTTAATAAGAAGACAATAAAAAATCGCTACTCAATCTCTAGGATCGATGAATTGATAGATGAGCTCGTGGCGCAATGTATTTCTCCAAGATTGATTTGTGATCTGGGTACCATTAGCTAAGTATGAGAGAGGAGGATGTGTATAAAACAATTTTCAGGTGTCATTATGGGCATTATGAGTTCCTAGTCATGCCATTTGGGTTGACTAATGCACCCGCCACATTCCAGTCTTGCGTGAACCAGGTATTTGTTAAGCAGTTGTAGAGATTTGTATTGGTTTTCTTTGATGACATATTGATCTATAGCAAGACTTGGGAGGACCATTTGAGGCATATAGATGAGGTATTGGGCATTCTTGAGCAACCGTCACTTTTTGCTAAGGCATCCAAATGCAAGTTCAAAATGACCGAGATCTTATATTTGGGGCATAAGATTAGCACCCAAGGAGTCAGTTTGGATGAGAAGAAGATTAAGGCAATAGTGGATTGGCCTCGTCCTCGAACTATATCCCATTTGAGAGGGTTTGTTGGACTTTGCAGTTATTATAGGAGGTTTGTTCGGGGTTCTTCACAACTGGTTGCTCCATCGACCAACTTGATGAAGAAGGGAGCTTTCTCTTGGAGTGATTCGACACGGGAGGCTTTTGACAAGCTCAAGGAGGTAATGAGTTCATGCCCTGTTTTAGCTATTCCAGATCTTTCACTTCCATTTGTCTTGGAGTGTGATGCTTCAGGAGAGGGTATTGGAGCGTTGTTGATGCAAAACAAACAACCTATAGCATTTGAGAGTTGGAAGCTCAAGGAGTTAGAGAGGAGTTTCTCTATTTACGACAAGGAGATGTTAGCCATCATGCATGCATTGGCTAAGTTCAGGCAATATTTGGATTGTGGGAATTTTGTGGTAAAGACGGATCATAACAATCTGAAGTTCTTCCTCAATCAGAAAGACTTGAATGATAGACAACAAAAATGGGTAAGTTGGTTGCAGGTTTATGATTTTGATAGCGAGTATGTTAAGGGGAAGAATAATGTGGTGGCTGATGCATTATCTAGGAGGCCTTATTTATGTTCCATGACCGACATTTCTGCTGATTGGAGAGCTTCTATATTAGTTGAGTATGGCAAGAATGCATTTGCTATTGACATTTTGGAGGGCAAGTTGCAAGATGACTAGTACAAGGTGGTTGAGGAGCTCATTCTCTATAAGGACTGAGTGTACCTTGTCCTAGGACTGAAGATGAAAGAGAAGATTTTGAGAGCATGTCATGACACTCCATTGGCTGGTCATCAGGGGTACTACAAGACACATAGATAGGTGAGAGAGTGGTTTTCTTGGAAGGGCCTCAAAGGGGATGTTTTGAAGTATGTTAGAAAGTGTTTGACTTGTCAACAAAACAAGGTAGAGCAGACTTTTCTAGCTGGATTGTTGTAGCGTCTACCCATTCCAAATAAAAAATGGGAGAGCATTTCATCATCGGATTGCCGCGAGTGCAGGGTAATGATTTTATCTTTGTAGTGGTGGATAGACTCACTAAGTATGCTCATTTTTATGTTATATATTCCGAATATAGAGCTCCTCAAATGGCTACTTTGTTCTTTAGAGAGGTGTTTAAATTACATGGGCTGCCTAGGAACATTGTGAGTGACAGGGATAGCAGGTTCATTAGTTTGTTTTTGCAAGAACTTTTCTGGTTGACAGGGACGGAGTTGACTCCAACCACTAGCTATCACCCTCAAATAGATGGAAAACTGAGATTGTGAATAAGTGGATTGAAGGGTACTTGAGGAATTATGTTATAGGGTAGCAAACAACATGGATTAGGTGGCTACATCTTGGGAAATATTGCTACAATTTCATTCATCACATGTCTATAGGTATGACTCCATTTAAAGCACCATAGTTTAAAAAACCGGCGAGTACTCGTAGACAATTATGCCAGGCAAGTAATCGATGGAATAACTCGCGCCTGGGTTATTACCAAAAAACGCCATGATTTTTTTAGAAAAAATCGCAATAACCCTTTGAAAATCGCGAGTCAGGCCGCAGAAGCTCGTCCAAAAAGCATACAAACAGGATTTTCATTTTTTACCTGCGAAACCCTCATGCATTTTGACGGGTTTTTGTGGATTTTTGGCAGATTTCAACAGTTTCGTGGTTTCAATCAAACCGCCAAAAATTGTTTAGCGCAGCAAATCTAATAAGAATAATCGTATGTTTTGTTGGATCCAAGAAAATGTGTTTGGCATCTTAAAGTTTTATTCTTTATGGTATTTTGTTCATTTGTATCTAAACAAATGCGTTTATTACATTTATAATGATGTTTTTAATTTTTTTATATATGTGTGTAAGGAGGCTTTAAACTAGATAAAAAATGTGCGAGCTCGAGTAGAGAAGTGAAAAAACTAATAAGTAGTGGGAAACAGGTGATAATAATGAAGAGACCTAGAAAAGCTCGGCGAAAAATCGTAATCTTCTTCAGACAATTGACATTTCAGAGGAAGCTATGGAAGATGTTACAATGTTGGAGGAATTGGCAATAATATGTCGCTTTATTGGCCCTAAAATGGACAGAAGAAAGATTAGGGCATGGATTGATGAAAGTTGGAAAACACAGGAAATAATCAAATGTCTAAAGGCTTTTTTGTGGCTATCTTTACTTCTACAGAAGAAAGAGAGAGTGTTGCAGGGCGGACTCTGAATGATGGGAGAGTATCCTTTGTATATACGAAAATGGCTCCCGAATTTCAACCCTGCAAAATTATCTCCCTACGATAGCCCTCTCTGGATTTGCTGATATAATTTGCCAATGGAATATTGGTCGGAGGAATGTATAGAAAAAATCGGTAGATCTCTGGGGACTTTGATGAACATAGATGCGGATATTATAGGAGATTCATACCTCTATGCGCGAATTCAGCTCGCTGTAGTTAGACAAATCCCTAAATAAGTTCAACTATGCGTGGATGGTAATCATTGGATACAGTCAATAGAAATAGAGAAGATAAATTATTTTGCCTAAAATGTGGTAGGAGGGATCATAGAGAGGATCGGTGCTGGGGGAAACCCAGAACAAAAGATGTATGGGTGCCAAAAGGAAATACGAACAAATCAAATAATGATTTTGCTAAAGGGCATAACAAATCGGATTCTGGTATTAATAAAGTTGTGGATGCTGGTAGACTAGATAGTGATCGCACAACATTCTCCAAGGCTATTCTTAATCCTGTGATTCTTGAAAAGTCAAATCCTTCAAATATGATTAGAGACAAGGATCATTGCCAAAGGGATATGGGATGTGTGACGAGCTCTGATTTCAAATCTGTGAAGAATGACGAAGGTTTGATGACTATGAGTGTGAAGCAAGGTAATAAAGAGGACCAAGGTAATCGAAATGATAATGCAATTGTGGGGCAAGATTCTCAGGTGGAAGATTGAAGGCGATGTCTTGATATTAGGCGTGTTGAAGATCGTGAGATGGGGGAGATGGTTGCGGGGTCCGAATTTGTTGATTCCGATTCAAATGAAGATTTTTCTAAAGTTGATGAGCTAGGAGAAATAGATCCACAGTGTATTAGTGAATCTGCTGCAATGGTGTTGGGGAAAGTCAGGAAGGGAAAAGGAAGGAAGACAAACAGGTAAAAAAGAGAGGAAGAAGCTTCAAAGAAGGGGTTACAGAGCATTAAGGACTTTTTTATCAAATCCAAGGGAGCTAAGACCTCCCTTGGAGAGCAATGAAGATTGCTTCGTGGAATGTTAGGGGCCTAAGGGTCCTTGACAAGAGACGCTTGATTAAGCGTCATATTGAGAAAATGACGGTAGATATAATCTTGATCCAGGAAACCAAAATCAATTTTGTGGATGGTGAGAAGTTTCTTAGATACTGCAAAAAATGATCGGGTTTATTCCAAGATGCTTGCGGATCGGTTGGGGGTCTTGGGATATTATGGTCAACAAGCAATGTTGATAACAAATTGCTTGAATCACATTAAAATTGGATGCTATGTTTGGTGTGCTGTAAGAATGTGGATATTGAGTTTCCTCTATTTAACGTTTCTGGACCAATTAAAATAGAGGAAAAATTGGATGTTTGGAACTGCATTGGCTCTAAGATTAAGGATTTGAATAATAAAAAGATTATTTTGGGTGGAGATTTTAATGCTATACTCGATCTTAATGAAAAGAGTAGTGGGTTGAACAAAGTGAACAGAGTGATGACTGATTTCAGGAAGTTTATTGAAGATGCTGTTGTCATGGATTGTATTCCCAAGAATGGTCTATATACTTGGACTAATCGTAGAGAAAAGTTCAAAAATATCGCAGAAAGATTAGATAAATTTTTACTCGATCTTGATTGGATTGGTGATACTTTTATTTATGAATCTTCTATTCTCCCTATTTCTATTTCCGATCATTTTCCTGTACTTTTGAATATTCGACTGAGAAAGACCAATCAAGGGTTATTTCAAGTTTGAAAGTATGTGGTGGCGGGATCCTAGTCTAGTCTCCAATTTGGAGGATTGGTGGAAGGAAGGGAACTTCAAATCTGGTACAATTAGCTTCAGATTTACTAAGAAACTCAATTACATCAAATCAAAATTGAAAAAGTGGAACAAAGAATGTTTCAAGAATATCTTTGAGGAAAAGGAAAAAATTGAAAAAGAATTGGAAGATATGAACGAACGGGTGATAAAATATGGTATGTTTGCAAATGATTATGAAAAAGAATTAAAGTCCTAGGATGCTGAACTTTTAGTTAGAGAGGAAGTGTTCTAGAGAGATAAGGCCAGAGAAACTTGGCTGAAGGAGGGCGATGCTAATACAAAATTCTTTCATGCATCTTCTCGAGCGCGCAGGGCAAGGAATAGGATCAAAGGGATAAAGTTGCTCGATTGTTCAGTTACGAATGACAGAGTACCCATCGAGGATGAGGTTGTCAGGTATTTTCGCACCTTATTGGCAGCCAACAATATTAATGTTAATCGAGCGGAGGATCAAATTCGATCTTGCATTCTGTCTTGTATTGGTGACTCAGAAAATAGAATGTTAGATCCGCCTTTCACCTTGGAAGAAATCAAAATTGCAACATTTCAATTGAACCCGGACAAAACTCCAGGACTAGATGGTTTCCCTGCAAAATTCTATCATGCCTATTGGAGCTTTATTGCAGATGAAGTTTGGAAATTGGCGGAAGATATCAAGAGAAAGAAAAAATTGTTAAAGACAATAATACTGTTATTGCATTAATTCCGAAAAAGAACGAATGCACCTCCTTTGCTGATTACAGATCTATCTCTATATGCAATACAATCTATAAGATTGTGGCTAAAGCCTTGGCAAATCAATTGAAGAGTATTTTGGGCAATATTATTTTGGAATAGCAAAATGGCTTTACTCCTGGCAGGGAAAGCATTGACAACATTATTACTACTTCTGAGACCATTCATACCATCGCTTCTGAAAGACTGAAAGGTATGCTTATTTAACTTGATGTTAGTAAAGCATATGATAGGGTCCAATGGGATTGTTTATTGGCGGTGATGAGGAGATTTGGCTTCAGCAAGTCATGGTTAGATATTATATATGCATGTATATCTACTCCTCGCTACTCAGTGATGGTTAATGGATCTATGTGCGGATTTGTTAATACTACAAACGGATTACGGCAGAGGGATTCATTGTCCCAATTCTTATTTGTAATCATGGCAGAAGTAATGGGTCGCCACTTTAAACCATTGAGATTGGAAAAATATTGGAACGAAATTAAAATCACGGATGGGATTGAGTCCGTTACTCACGCCCAACTCGCGGCAGACACCATGTTATTTGGTGAGGCAAGACTAAAGGAGGCCGAAACAATTAAAAGAGCACTTGACAGTTATTCAACATCTTCGGGTCAAATAATGAACAAAGAAAAGTCAGAAATATTCTTTTTTAATAAAAAGAAAAGGATGCAACGCAGGATAGCAAAGGTTCTTGGCTTTTCCATTTTGAATCTTCCTGCTAAACACTTGGGTGTCCCCCTATTCACAGGGATATGTAAGACTTCACATTGGGAAGAAACACTTAACAATTGTAGGAATAAAATTGTAGCTTGGAAGAACAAGTGGTTATCCCTTGTAGGCAGGATTCTCATGATCAAATCTGTTCTCTTTGCGGTTCCTATTTATGTTATGTCTTGTTTCAAAATGGATGGCAAAGCATCAAATGGTTTGGAAAGTTACTTGAAAATTTTTTTATGAGAGGGAGCCAAGGAAGACAAAAAGATTTCGCTAATACAGTGGGACAAGGCTTGCTTTCCAAAGGAATGTGGGGGTGTTGGGCTACGAAATATGGAAATGCAAAACTTGGTATTAGGTGCCAAATTAGCTTGGAAAAAGTATCAGGAGCTTGATAAGATTTGGTGCATGTTGTGACGTTTCACAACATCGCCCCATTGCAAATGGGGACCCACCCTTTTTTTTTTTGCTTTGAGGTTTAGGTTTTCTCTGAGTTTGTATGTTTGGGATTGTTGTTTTGTCCAAGTCTTGCCCAATTCTTGCTAAAGAGTCCATATGCCTTCATCGTGATGCATGTCCCTGAAATCCTGAAATTGACTAAGTCTGATGTCTTGAAATCCTGAATTGAGTAAGTCTGAAATTTGGTGGATCTTCAAAAATCTAGAATCTGCATGTTAAATCTCATGGATCCGAGACCTATCTCAAACATCTTGAAAGTATATTTCAAAATATTTAAAGTATAGACTTAAATATATTTTTAAATATACTGTCAGGCAGGGATCTTCATTTTTAAAATCTGGCGGAAAAAGTTGAAGTCTTGGACCTTGAGTGGAAATTCCATGCACAAGTGGAAAATGTGCTCCAAAAAGGTGGAAATTCCTTGGCTCTGTGGAAATTGCACCCAAGTTAGGGTTCCAATTTTGGCTTATAAAATAAAAAAAATCAACTTCAAAACATTGAATTCGCCATTGAAATGCATTTGAAAATCGTTGAAAAGTCATTAGAAGATTGGCGCAAATCTTGAACATAGGAAGAAAATCAAAAATTCCAAGCTCGTATGGAATATGCGCCCAAACAAGAGGGAAATTCCATACATACTAGGACTATGTGCCAATGCAAGGTAAAAAAAAAGCCGGAAATTCCTCCCACACATGGAAAATGCGCTCAAGCCAAGGGTGCATCATCATCAACAATCTTTTGAAAAAACCATTTCAAATTTGTAAAAATCCAATGCAAAGTTCATCAAAACACTTAGAAAAATTCACGACAAGGAGTAAAAAATTCGCCCAAGATTGAGAATGAAACGAAAAAATCTAAGTGCCAAAGTGGAAATTCCACCGGAATAAGGAAAATGCGCACTAGGAAGTCAGATAATTGCATTCCAAAATCAAGTTTTCACTTTCAAATTTTCACTTCAAATTCACGAAAATTCAATGCAAAACCTTTAAAAAATACTTAGAAAATTTGTTAAGTTTGAAAGTGAAACCAAAAAAAATCAAAGGAAAAACGTGGAAATTCTTCATGCCTATGGAAAATCTGCCCAAGATTTGGGGAAATTCCTTACACTCATGGAAAACCCGCCCAAAATGGGCACACATTCCAGCCACTCAGGGAAAATCAGCCCCACAATCTCCTTGCAATCAATGAAAACCCGCCCAAGATAAGAGGATAAGTTGGCCTTGGGGAGGAAAAAATAAATTCTAAATAAGAAATTAATGCAAAATGCAGGCCGACCTTTACTAGGCCGACATGCTTGGATAAGATAGGCATGAACACTATAAAAGGAGGCATTGAAAGTTCATTCGTTACATCCCATTCAAAAACAAAAAAGCAGATTTTTTGCAGAGTAGGTCAGCGAATTAGGAGCAGAATTCTTTGGAAAAGGAAGGTGAATTTAGTGAGACAAAGAGGAATTAAAGTTTTATTTCATCATGCTTTTCCATGCTTCAAGATTGCTCAAGATTACTTCAAAATTGATTTGAATGAGATTGTTCTAAGATGTTGAAATTTTGTGAAATTCAACGATATCTTTCAATTTCTCACATGTATTAATGAACTTGATGTTATCAAATACTATGACTTGTTAATTTTCATCTTGTAGGTATGTGAGAATCCGGAGGCGAGCTATCCAGAGGATCAAAACATCATCAGGCTCATTCACCTTGCATCCAAACAAGGCTTCATCACTGGAATGAAGAAAGTTCTACTGCACTTTATCGAGTTCACCATCATCCTGCTTCCAGAGAAGAACTTCATTGCCGGAGTGAGAAAAGTTTCATCATCCATCTTGCGAGTTTCACCCTCTGAAGACCCAGGAGATCACTTCCACGTTCAAGAGCTTCCCACTTCATGCACTAGAAGAAGATCAAGAGGAAACATCCTGAGGTCTACTTCCGGGATCCACATCCAAGTCATCTCCTCTACTTCAAGAATCCAGTGTTATAATCCTACATGATCATTACAAGACAAGTTAGTCGAATGAGCAAGATTATCAAGAAAATCCACAAATTACAGGAATGCAAATACAACAACGAGGAGTGAAGAACAAGGACAAGTTCCCAAATTCCACATTTGAGAAGAAATAGTTCTGGAAGTGAATATCGAGTTTCAAGACTTTGCCAAGAAAAGAAGATAAAATTTGGGAATAGCATCAAGAAATTGGAAAAATATTGAAAATCAAACAAATTTACTCAAGAAATGCTCAAGTGGCGTCTATACATCATCGATAATCAAAGTTCGCCATGTCACTTGTCCAAGAGAAAGAGGACGCCCTATCTAGAAGATTCCCAGAGATTCCAACATGTCATACTTATCACCTTGGGAAATGTGCCTTCATTGCCTTTGGGTTTTTATGTACACATTTTGTTTCAACTTTTACTTTTTGCTAAAAATAGCTGGTTGTTGTAACTAATTGCTGATGTGGCAAAATCTCGGCCATTGGTTGCTCAAATCAATCTTGGCCCTTCATTGTATTTTGAGGACTATAAAAAGGCTCATTCGCCTCATTTGTAACATCATGACACATTAGATAAGAGTTGTTGTAGGAAAATAGAGTAGGAGTAGAGTAGAGGAAGCTCTTCTAAGTTGTTGGAGAGAACTCATGAAATTGTTGTAATCACTTCCGAGATTAATACGTTTCTCATTGAAGCTTGGTGGCAGTTGTGTTTTTTTGGAACGTAGCATGGTTTCTTATTTCTCGAAGATGATTGAGATGTGTTTCCAAGTAGAGTAGATTAGAAAGTTCATTGATATAGTGAATGCATTGTGAAAATATTTGATGAATTCCTAGGTTCATACTTTTGATGGTTTGTCGCTGGCAAGTCATCGTGCAAAGTTAGCTTGAACCTCAACTTATTGCAATAGTTTGGTTGTTGATGCTTGTTTGAGTTGCGCCAGTTGTGGGTACTCAAATGTGTGTTTGCAATATGAAAATCCTTAGTCATCCTTGGGAGATTGCACTTGTTCTATGTAGTTGAATTTGTCATGGCGAAGTGGAGCTTGTTATGAAGGAATTTGTCTATCTTGGCATCATTCATTCTCATTGTCCGTAGAAGTAAAGTAGATTCTCTCTAAACCCTTGACCTTTTTGCATTTTTTTTGTAGAGTGGAATTAGGAGGTTTTCATCCATGAAAATGAGTAATAAGTCGAGTGAGTGAAGAAGTAAATTCAGCGTAAGTTCCTTTGTGTTAACAACATATCACATCATATATATACTGAGTCTATATCCAACGCATTGTCAAGACCTGACATTTGGAACCTTGGAGTTGTCTCATTGGATCACATAGTTTAGCCTTTGAGAGACTTTGTTCAAGAGAGGATAGAATACCTTGGTATTTTATTCTGAGTTTGCATGTGCATAAAAAACACATCAATAGTGTAGAATCATGTAGAAGAAGTACCTTGATGATAATAATTCAAGTAGAATTTTAACATTAGCAAGCTCACAAGGCAGGTCTGCAATATGGCGATTCCTTTGGGAAAGCAGAAGATTAATTACAAAACTTCTAACTTGGAAAATTGGCAATAGGAGGCGAGCTGATTTCTGGTTCGACTCGTGGAATGGAAATTCACCAATTTGTAATATGTTTGACTCTATGAATTGGATTGATAGTATTATTAGCTTGCGCGGCAGATATGTTGCCGACTATGTTTGTCGAACGGATGAAGGTGTGGGGGAGAGTTATACGTGGATTGATTTCTGTGGCTTTTCTATTCCTGAGGATTCTAAGAAAATTCTATTAGAAACACTAGATAAACGCAGGATCATTTTGACAAATGATGAGGATGAGATTATTTGGTGTGGTTCAAAATCTGGTGAATATTCTGTCAAGCTAGGATATGCAATTCAAATGGTTTCAAAGGATGCGGTGGGGTGGTCGAAGAAATTATGCTAGCAAAAATGCATTCTTCCTAAGGCAGGAGCCTTCTTGTGGACCGCTATGCATAAGCGTATTCTAGCAGGAGATAGATTAAGGAGCATTGGTATACATGCTTGAAGTATGTGTCCCATGTGTCGTGTGGATGCAGAGTTCATAAATCACCTGTTATTAACATGTCCCTTTGCCTCCCAATGTTGGGACTGGCTACAACAATCATTGGAGTGGGTATCACCGAGGCAAGAGGATATATTCTTATTTTTGAGTAGTTGGCCTTGCAATAAAAAGTGTGATTTTTGGGGCAATATTTGGATTGTTGCCCCTTCCATGCTTGTGTGGCAAGTGTGGAAGGAGCGAAATCGGAGAATATTCTGTGGACAAACCTTTAGTGTTGAGGAAATAATTAGAAAGATTGAAGATGACATTTGTGAAGTGGCTAACTCAAAGTGTAATATTGGTTCCAAATCTCACTTTACAAATTGGGATAACGAACTGCAAAAGAGATGGGGAAAGCTAAAACCACAGTCTGGCAATATTTCAAATAAAACAAAGATGAGAAATGAAGCAAAATGGGAAGCTCCAAGTAATGGAAGAATTAAACTGAATTTTGATGGAGTGGCTAAAGGTAACCCAAGGTCGGGCAGGGTTGGATGCATAATCAAAAATGACAAAGGGGAATGTCTATGGGCTTTATCACGAAAACTTGGAACCACAACTAACAATGAAGCTGAAATGGAGGCGTTGGCTTGCGGGCTCTAGTTATGTGTGGATAAGGGATTGAAAAATATTGACATCGAGGGAGATTCCCAAATCTTTATAAATGCAGTATGTAAGAACAATATTCAAAACTGGAAGCTGGAACCGTGGTTAAAATTGATTTGGGAAAGTTTGCAAAAATTAGAGGACATATCGATTACTCATGTATTTAGAGAAGCAAATAAAGCGGCTGATATCTTAGCAAACAGGGGTGTCGTGCAGGATAGGAGAGAGGAAATCCACGGTTCTTTATCTTTTCCCGATTTATCCGAATTGGAGGCATTAGTGAATAAGGAGAAGCCTGGGATTGCTCTGTTGTTGCCATCTGAGTAGATATTATACTCACGGGTTGAAAAGTTACTTGTTGTCTCGGCTTGAATTTGGTGTGTGTGAATGTACGCTGCCTGTGTGTGCAGGCCTAGCCGGATGAGATAACGATGAATATTACAAAGTAATTGACAAAGCATATGACCATTCGAGAAGGATATGGATGAACTTCGATAATGTCTCGATCTCTATCTTTTCTGGGATTGATCCGTCCTCTTTTTAATATCGAGATGCCATTTTACTCCTCGGATAGAGTTTTGTTGGTTGGTATGATGCTTTTCTCAATACTGTATATGTGACCAATGGATGAGATGAAAAGTACTGCTTGTTGAAGATCTTTCTTGGAGGATCCTCTTTGGGATAGAATTATCTCGGAGCTAGATTCTCTTTGTGATTTTATTGGCCCTATAAAGATATTGGTGTATATAATATTGCTCACATTGATGTCTCGGTGGTTTGAGGTTTTGTCCTTTCTGAGAGCAAAGGTTAGGCCTTTATTTGTATACCTGCTGCTAGGTATCATTTGCTCGCCCGCTCCCCGTGTCTTGGTTGGTGACGGATTGTCCTTCGATGTTCCCTAATGGCGGTGCATTTCGGTATTAAGTGTTAGTGTTTGGAGGAGACTGCTGAGGGGCAGATTGCAAGACTGTTCAAGTGTCAAGTAGAGGCTGCCAAGGATGTGATCTCTCAATTGTTAGGTGCTTCGACCTAGGCGCAGGAGCATGCACATGACGGGATAATATATGACCTCTATTTTATTGTTGTTCAAATACTTGGTGACACGCTATGGAGAATCCGATTCGGTCGTTTCCTGATATCCCAGGAGAATTATTTGCTAGTGACTGAGTTCGCCTACAATATTCACCCCTAAGCGATTTTCGGTGTACTGGTAGAACTATTTGATCTGGAATCAGAAGGCAAGAAAGTGAAAATGAACAAAGCCTAGCACCTCTACAAAAAAGGAGCAAATAATAATAATATGAAGGAATTTGGATCTTTCTTGAATGACAATGTAGATCTCAGTGTAGAGCTTCTGGCATAACTGTGTATTGCTTTATTTTGCATCGACATTTCAAATCACACTCCGTGATGCAAAATAAAGCAATACACAATTATGCTAGAAGCTCTACGTTGATATCATGGACTGTGGAAATATCATGTCTACAATGTAGATCTGTTTTCATAGATCCAAGTAGCTAGGATCTACGAAATAGGTGCAGGAATCCGTTTCATTCTGCACAAGTACCTATAGCAGACTCTTATGTACTTTGGTTTTTAATTTAATATAGGGAGCTACCCCCTTTGGTAGCACTTACCAAAAAAAAATGTGTTTTTTTTAATAAAATAAATAATTAATTTTTTATATATAAATAATATAATATAATATTAAAAATATATAAAACATAATATAAATAAATAATATTAAGAATATATTTAAAAATATATATTGAAACTTTAAAGGTTAAATTCGTTTTTTCATTTTTTATATTAATAAAATAAATAGTTTTAATATATATAAATAAAAATAATATATTATATATAAATAAAATAAAATAAAATTAAAAATATATAAAAACATAATAAAAATAAATAATGGTAAAAACATATAAATAAATAATATTAAGAACATATTATACATAATATCTATATATATATATATATATATATATATATATATATATATATATATGTATATATATTGAAACTTTAAACTCCTTTTTTAGTTTTTTTGGTCTATGAAGCATATTCAACTCTAATTTTGATTTATATATGACAGAAACTAGTAATATGGTCATAAATTAGTAATATGCATGTTTTTAAAACATATTTTTAAAAATTAATGTATTTTTAATGTCCAATAACTTTGCTGAGTTATTGCCGAGTTTTTCCCCGACTTTTTGCTATCCCGAGTTTCTCCCCGAGTTTTTGCTATCCCGAGATTTTAAAATTTTTGGGTTTGCCGAGTAATTGCCGAGTCCGAGTTTTAAAACTATGCAAAGCACTATATGGATATTGTGGATTTGATTCTTTTAGACAACAGGGTCCCTGGAGCTAGAGATTTAGTTCAGCAGAGCATAGATATTTTCAATGCACTCAAGGCAAACTTGCAGCAGGCCCAAAATCAGCAAAAGATGTATGCTGATCGTCACCGTTTGGAGAGACATTTTGAGGTGGGAGACTTAGTATTTTTGAGGTTGTAGCCCTATAGGCAATCTTCTCTCAAAGGAAGTGGTGTGGAGAAACTCAAACCCCGATTTTATGGACCCTATAAGATTATACAGAAGATAGGTGAGGTTGCATATGAGTTGGAGCTTCCCGAGAACAGCAGAATTCACAATGTTTTTCATGTGTCTCAACTTAAGAAAGTACTTGGGCAGCATGTCTGTAATATCCCAAATGGGGATATTTTCTTTTATTTTGGATTCCCGGGCTTTCCAAATGAATCTTGTTTGGAATGACTGATTTTTCTAACTTTGAAATCTGCCCTAATTTCTGTACTTTAGATTTCTGCCCAAAAGCCTAATTTCTGATTTTGTTTTCTGCTCTTAAACATGCAATCATAACACACAAATATGCATCCAAACATAGCACATAATGATCACAAATGATACTAAACATTACATTTCACATCTCCCATGAATTACACCATGAAATACACATTTTTAGGGCAATCAAAACCAACATTCAAGTGTGATTAAACTCTGCTGCTACAACTGAGAGTTCTGATCTGAATTTTCAATGGATCGTAGGGCATAAACAAACCAAACATTGCCCAGAATTTCTGCCTTTCAAATCAGTCCTAAAACATATGAAAGTACATACCCATGTTATGCCAAAATAGGAAGCCAAGTGATAAACCCTAGCTGGGCGAATTACATCAGCTATGCATATATGTCCAAACACATACAAATGAATATGAATGATGCTCAACGACCTCTCCAAGGATGGTGCTCCAAAATAGGGTTAAACCCTAAACCAAGTGATGCCAAAACCACCAAAGAAATCTCCAACAAGGGCGAAACAGGCCCGCACTTCTGCTGCTCCAAATCTTCAATGTCTTCAAACCCTAACCAACAAAATCGCCTCCAACAACCCATAACTATGATTCTCCAAAGTGGTGCTCAATTACTCCTTCAAAAGGTGATTTACCTCTGCTCAAAAAGGATAACAACTTGCTGCTCCAATCTGCCCAATGAGATCTTCTATGCTGCTCCAATGTGAAGACAAATTTCTGCTATTAAACAATTAGTTTTCTGCTCCAAAGAATATTAGAATTCTGCTCCAAATGTATCGATTTCTGCTCCAAAAGATAATGAAAGTGCTGCTCCAACTTTGTAATCATCCAATGAAGTGCAAGTAGACCTCTGTTATGAAGTCTTCCCAAGATGAGCTAGGTTTTCATCTAATTCACCATGTATCCTCAAGGGTTTTCGTCCTTGGAATATGCTGCTCTAAAGTGCAGTCCAAAAGGAAATAAAATGACAAGTTGAATGATGTGTAAATGATCACAAAATACCTTCTATTTATACATGTTTTCTTGCATTTCGCAAATCTGGCCGACCTAGGGTAATTTTCCTTTTTTTTTTTTGTTATTTCCTTCAAGGAAGGCCGACCTCCCTTAGGCACTTGGCTCCCAAACTTTCCTAGGCTGACCTAGGTACTTAACTTTCCTCTTAGGCCGACCACCATCTCTCAAATGGCAATGTTTTATCATTCCATTTATCTTCTTCTCCTCAAGTCGTCCATCCTAAGCGCCCATTAGGAAATATTTGAATTGGTATCTCTTTTCCTCATTGGTCGATCCTTTCAACATGAAACTCATACCTCATTGTTCAATTACCACTTTATCATCTCTGAGGCGAACATCAGGCATAGGAAAAGATATCTAAAATATCCTTCAAAGGACTACTTTCCACACTCCTACCAAACCCAAGATGGTTGGCTCCATGTGTAACAAATTATTTTATTCAAAATAAATGTATCAAAGGCATTAGAAAAATATGACAAGTCATCTCCAACACTCGAAATGCCCTCCAAAAATCATGAAGTGTGGAAAATAGAACATTAGGTCAACACTAGTGATCACTCCGAAAATGGGGACATTACAATGTCACACCCTCTTTGGAATTGCCACTACTTGACGACGAGGGGAAATTGATTTTAGAGACAGAAGCAATCATTGACATAAGGGAGAAGAAGCTAAGAAACAAGGTTATTCCGGAGTATTTGGTTAAGTGGAAGAACCTACCTCTTGAGGATGCTACATGGGAAGGAGCAAATATTTTTGATCATCCAAATCTAAAATTGCTTGAGGGCAAGCAATTTGGTGAAGGGAGGACTGTCATGTCCCCTGATCCTCTCATAGGTTAATTATATTTTTAATTTTAACAAAATAGTGTTTTTCAACACTAATAATAATATAATAATATAAATATAAATATTATTATTATTATTAATAAAAATATAAAATATTTTCAAATTTGAATTAAGGTGCCACTTTTGGGTCCTTAAGACCAATTCCAAATAGGTGTAAGGAGTTCAATTTCATTGTGAAGCATCTAATTTTTGGTAATGAGCATTGCTTCTTGCATGTGATTTCTTGTGCTTGGGACGAAAACGTCAAGGGCAGATACAACCAGGTGGGACGAAAACCCCACCTTTTCTCTTGAGCAATTTCCATTTTAGGACTTTGCATTTGAGTTGAATAGAATAGTTGTATTTTCTAGGTCCGCCTAGCATATTAACTATTGTGCCACCCGTGGCTCAAAGGGAGGTCATCAAGTGCAGAAATTTGAACATATCAACCAAGAGACTCAACCATCACCAGGCGGCGGATTTGAATTATAGGTTGTAGTGAGATCCTGGTGAGATCGTTGCAATTTTCAATTACTACTGTGCCCAAGTCGGGGGAAGGGTCATGACACAGTTTGGCATTGGGTTGGAGATCCATGAGCAGCATTCGAAGGAGTCATCTTCATTGTCTTTGGATCATGTTCTACATCCGTTTCCACTAGGTTCTGGATTGTCACATTCTTCAGGTAGGCTTGGGACTCCTAATTTGATTGTGGCATCTTTTGGCATCAACATGGCGACACTTGAGCAAAGTTCAGAGACATCATACATCTTGAGTTTTCTTCCTTAATATTCCTTTCAGGAATGGGAAGACTTTCTGCATACATCCTTGTCTTGTTTCTTCCTAAGGGGAGAAATGTTGTTCGACGTTCTTGGATCATCTTCAACATTCATTGTCAAGCATCTACCATCAGTGCAGGAGATTCTACTTTGAGGGGGGCTACTTGTTCTCTATTCTTCTCTCTTATGAGGGGGACTTTTTCCTCAATGCGGTTTTGTTCTTCTCATACTATAGAGAGCATCTTGTGTTTTCTCTCTTTTGAGAGCGGTTTTTTCCTACGGGTTTTTCTCCTTTTCTCCATTTGTGAGAGATTATTTGGACATGGGTACCTAACATGGCCTTGTAGCTAGGACCCATCTCTGCATCTTTGTATTTGTTTCATTCTCCCTAAATTGCACTTAAGGGGGGGTGTTGGTGTGAACGGGGTATATTACTTAACTGGTTCCACATTAGGTGGTCCTATGTACACTTGTCTAGTTAAGTTTACTTAGGGCATATTTAGGGTACACTAAGGATACTTATCACTTTGTGTCTCAAACTCTCATGTCATAAGATTAAGACACTTGTCATAATCTTATGTTGTCCTATGTTTCACCTTGGTCTATATAACCAAGGGCTTCTCATATTATATCATAATATTGTTGTATTTACATTCGTTAATACGAATACAGTTATTCTTGTCATATTGATCTTCTCATTTCTTTGTGGTTTCCATTAGGCCTCTAGAACTTTGGTGGCTATCTCCATAGCAAAATCTTACACATTCGGTAAGAACCTGATGACACTTATAGTGCATGATTATGTTTAATTTTCTGGTAATTTTTTCCAAAATGGCCATAGCAATTGTAATGCCCCAAAATGAGCTGATTCTAGTTCAATTGACTCAAAGCAATCTCTTTGGTAAAAAATCTCATTATTATGACAAGGTATAGAGCAAAGCATTGATTCATGAGTAATCTACCAAACAAGTTTTCCTGTTGCTTTTAGTGTAAACTTAACAGACTATATTATGACTAGAGTTAATTCTTTTATAGAAGATGTCTACTTTTTGCAAAAATAGCCGGAAAGAAATAATGCTAGCAGCTCTTGTGACCCTTGTTGGGAGAGGACTTATCATGTGGGACATCTCTATGTAATTTTTCTGTATTCAGTTTAGTAATGCAGGATGCCTGATTTTGAGAAAGAAAGTTAAGCTGATGATAGGAAGGACTACTGAACCTTTTACTTATCCTTTCCTCAAACTCTTTTTATATATGAAGGCCATAAGTTTAATGCTAGTGTTGAGGTGGATGTCTTAGTGGTACGATTTACTGCATTGGTGATGAGAATTTGGAGTTATAGAGATTTCGACAAGCTCCATCTGAAATGGCAGCAACATGTTACCCTATTGATCTGGGAATGTCTAATATAATCTGTAAATAATTTTTCAGATTTGTTTTGGTTATGTTGAATGTGTTGAAAATATTTCAATTTAGAAACTAATTACTTTGAGGTAATTCTGTTGTTACCATGTAAACAAATTTGTTAAAGAAGTTATGTGATTCATTGATCATAGTTTGGCCTTTAGCATGGGAAACATTAAAAAATGTTTGTTGTGAATGCAGTCATGCTCAAAATAAGCATGAAGTTTAATCTTGTAACGGCCCATGGGCATATGCCCCAACAAGAAAGATTAGTATATTTGGCTTTTTAGGTGCCTTTTATTCAATCTACTTCCATCTTAATGTAATATTCATTTAATTAAGCATTTGCCTTTTTGATGATGTTTAATAAAAGATTTGCTATAATTTCTTTGTAGATTTGCCCCCCCCACCCCACACACACACACTCCTCTTCATGATAATGGGCATTTTTTTACTTGATAGGCTTTCTAGCACTATACTTGAGTTTGTTTCAGTTTACCCGAAAGTTTTGTTGTGTATTGTAGGAACCAAAGGATGGCAGATGACCAGTCAGTTGTTGGAAGGAGGCGTATTTACTATGATAAATGTGGAAATGAAGCATTGGTTTGTAGTGACAGTGAGGAGGAGGTTGCTGAAGAGGAAGATGACAGACATGAGTTTACTGAAGGAGACGATTTTGTTTTACGGTGAGTAGATAAGTTGTGGTCCTGAGATAATATGTGTTATTAGCTATTTTTGCTTGGAGGTTTTAGCTTCTAGAATTTCATATTTGTTTGTGAGTTACAAGAAACCGTTGGACATTGAATCAAGGGATAAAATGTAACAAGTGAATGCGATTGTCAATTCTGCAAAAATATTGGCTTACTAGTGATTGCGAATCTAATTTGCATATAATTTTTCTGTTAAATATCCTATAAAAATCATGTGGAGACTGTGTTATCTATTTCCAAGTATTTGGTTTAATAATATGTTGAGGGAGGAATATAAACAACAGCAATTATAGCTCTATTGTTGATTTCCTAAATTATAAACTTTCCTTTTGACGCCCCATTCAAGAGAAAATGCAAGGTGCATGCTTACCTTATTGCATTTCAGTCTACTTTCAGTTCCTCCTATTTGTGATGGGCTTCTTTGACAGGTGACTCTGCATGAACCCACACTCCATCGACAGTCTTTTTAACTTATTCTTCTGTGTTCTTTATATCTTGTAGCAGGGCCATGTGTAGTGATTCTGATGAATATATGTATTTGGATTTTTTCTTTTTGAAGAGGTGTTTAGCCCTCAGATGTTTCAGATTGCAGAACAGTTGTTTTATCCTTTTGATGATTTTTTTGAGTCTAGTATTTGCTTGAGAGACATGCCAGTTTGCCACTGTTAAAAGGTTTGCTTAATGCTTGTGATTTTCCCTTGACTGTGCTTTATTCTTAGTCTATTTATCTTTTATATTCTCTTCTGTCACCATATTTTTATCTGTTGTATCTGCTAGTGTTTTTCATTCCAACTTAAACTTGTTTGTGCTGAAATAATTTTGTGTCTTTAAATTTTACACATTTCAGGACCCCCTTGTTGTTCTAAAGTCTACTGAACAAAAAGGGTTAGCATTATATTTTCAGTTAGTTAGACTTGCATATGGATTATTATGCAATATGGGCAACAATGTTTATTATATAGTATATACCAAAGTGATTAAGGCAAAACTGTTTAAAAGCATTATATTCTATACCCTGGTCTAGTGGTAAGGCAAAACTGTGCCACGATGATGACCCTGGTTGGAGCCCTACCAGGCATGCTTTCTCTGTTAAAGTGGCTGTGACAATGCAGGAAAATAACGGAACAAGGTTTGGTGCATTTCTCAGGCATATATTGGCAGAATAAATAATGCTCAGATTGGTTTTCTTAGCTGAACAGTTTGCTAAGTTTATAGTGAACTCTACTATGGGCATGATTGCTTTTACTGATTAGAGAAATGATAGACACGTCTTATAACTATATTGGGGAAATGTTGTACTCTTGTATACTTTGACTATTGTTCTAATGTTCTCCTAATTTAGTCGTTTGATTTGTTACATTTCTTTCAATATGTCTTCTTGCAGAATGACAATACAGGAGCATGGGCAATCCGAGGCAGTTTTCACTAGCCTTAGTCAGTACATTGAAGCCAAACCTTCTGAGCTTGAGGTAATAATGCACTCACATACATTATAGAACATGTAAAACGGTGCTCTGGATGTTTATTTCTAGTGTTTGTTGTAGGAAACAGCAACCTTCAATTTGTATTCATCCAAGGACATCTTTTATTACAATTCATTTTTTGCTAGATAAAAGAAATATGTTTTAATTGTTGGAAAACTGAAGCGTGTAGATAGTGAAACACAGAGAAAATTATTCCAAACACGAAGCAGTATACAATATATGTGAAGTACACATCACATCATTCATATCAGTATTATATGACAATATTTTAGTCTCAAAATAAATGGAAATGGAATTCATCTCATTGGGAACATTTGCAACATACTATAGCTCCAGAATTCCAATATGGAGTGAATACAAGAGAGATCAAAGACAATGCTCATATAGGGTTGCCTGTTACAGGCATGTTGGTTGGTGAAAACAGGCCAAACAGCCTGTACACAACCACCAGTCATATTTCAAATATTAAAATAATTACATTGATATTACATAACAGCTAGTTATGGAAATGAAGCATAGTAGGATACCAAAATGCCTTATTTTATTCCTAGAAAGCCTATCCCTTAAGATAGATGTGGCAACCTATTTAATGAAGTAATCCATATGAAATATACATGACTGAAAACAAGGACAAAAGACATACATTCTACAGGATTAATCTATGAAAGCACAAACGATAATGGGGAAAACCTGCTAATGTAAGTATGCCTTTCCTTGAGAGCTACTCTATTAACTCTCATTATCATTCCATTTATACCCAAGGATTGCAAATATTCAAGGTGGCTTCTTCCTTGAAAAGTGCATTTCCCTGTAGGTTATAAAAACTCTTTTTTCATTTTTGACTAATAAAACTGACAGCATGATGGATCTTCTACATCTGAATCATGTGTTTGGAAATTAATAATTACTCTTTGATGTCTTTATAGGGAGTAACTATTGTTTAATAGCTACAATCATAGTTTCCAGGAGACTGGTACTGATACGTCATTTTTTGAAAAAAGTAGGAGACGCCACATATATATATCACAGTTCACAGACTCGGACTTGACAAAAACTCGGCAGACCAAAAATTTTGCGACTCGGCAAAAAATCAACAACTTAAAAAATTAATTAAATTTCTTTAAAAACACATTGTTTTTGCAAAATTCAATGACAAAATGTATCTGATGAGTACAAAAGTGTTTTCTATTGAGTACAAAATCAATTTATGCTACTATAACATGAGCCATATCAAACACATTTCTAACAGTGCAAAGGAAACAGTTAACCAGATTTAGTTAAACATGTTACATATATCAACAACATAACATCGAATGTGCCCATGCAATATATACAAAGTAAACAACACTGTGTCAGGTACAAAATGGAGTGTGACAGCAATGCTCCTTCATTATTATCTGCTTATGCATACCATGTTAATTCAGTGAGTTTCCCTTTCATCTTCAAATTACCTTCACCATCACTCATTTCTGCACATGGCATGATGTTAATGAACAAGGTGAGCCTGAAGACAAACATCCTTCCCTAAAGACTGGATATGTAACATAGGGGAGTTGGGACTATACATGACATCTACAACTCTCTTACTTGAACATGACAAATGACTTAGCGGAACATGGGCAAAAGAGGTTAAAAAAGCCAAAAGAAAAAAGAGTTTTGAAGGGTTGTAACAGTATTTAATAATAACATGATTTCTGGCAATTTAAAAAGCTCTTATTTTTCATGATAGGTGCAATAAGTATGATTTTTTGAAGTGGTTGCTACAAAATTTTGGTTCTCATTGAATCTGTTTGCTACAATTTCACTGCTTTATAATGTGATGTCAATTGTTTATTGCTAGTTTTGTTCTTTGCTTCTTTAACGGGGTGTAAGTCAAAAGTTGGAACAATCTTATATAGGCAAGATATATATTTCTTACGGAGCAAGACAAGAAGAAACAAGTGAAGAACCTTGAAACTGCTGCAGCAACTGCAGAAAATATAGCTTCTAGCGATGATATATTTCTTGGAAAGGATCTAGATGCTGCTTTGGATTCCTTTGACAACTTGTTTTGCAGACGCTGTTTGGTAGGTATCACCCTTCAGTATCTGATTCAAATTATATTATACTTTATTGGTATCTGTGGAATTCTTTACTAGAAATCTCTCTCTCTCTCTCTCTCTCTCTCTCTCTCTCATATTAAAACTGTGCTTACCAAGTTTCTGCACACAGGTTTTTGATTGTCGGTTACATGGTTGTTCTCAGGGTCTCGTTTTACCTGTAAGATGGATTCTTGCATTCTTTTAATAGTTCATTCTGTTGATATATCTGGATTTGTTTAATACATTAATGAGTTTTTGGAGCAGAGTGAAAAACAATCACCATGGAGCAACCCTGAAGAAGACAACAAAACACCATGTGGGATCCACTGTTATTTACTGGTATTTTACTTTCTATTAGTCAGGACCTACACGTTGGATACTCTGGGGTATTTACTAGACTTACCAGCAGATTATATTGTTCTGTCGGCATAATTCTCTAGTCCGGCATATACCGTTATTAGTCTGAATTAAGCTCAGAGATGTCCTATGTTTTGGGATTTTGTTTTGCTGATGAATTTCCCTATTTGCTAATTTAATATCCAATGGTTGTTAGCTTTTCTATTTTGATATTGTAGGAACCAGCCTTACTCTTTTGCTGTTTGGAATTTTATACCTCCTTGCTGAGGAGATATGCTCTTTGTTCAGGCACTGAAAGCTACGGAAAACATCACTGTTGCAGATTCTTCTACTCCTGATGCTTGTGAGGTGACACCACTTTTTGGAACTACCAAAGATATCTTCATGGAATGTTCTCCAAAGGAAGGTTCAGGTGTGAATAGTAGTTGCACAGGTGTTAAAAGGCCAACAACTGTCATGACTGAAGGTGCTTGTTCTGGTGAAGAAGTTACAGCTGAGAGCAATCAAGGAGACTCTAATGCTGGAAAGGAAGCTTCCACTTTTCAACATACAGAGTTTTCGAGGAGAGGCAAAAGACGATTAAAACGTGGAGGTATTTCAAGGAAAGATTATAAGAGAACTGCTAAAGAAGTATTAGTTTCCATGAGGAAACGACAAAAAACAATTGCAGTTTCAGATATGGATACCATTATCAGTGGAAGTACCCCACCTTCTGATGTTAATTTCAGCTCAAACACAAGGTATTCTGATAGCAGTAAATCCAAAATCTCTCAAAAGAAACTTTTCAGAACTATTTCAGTCACAAAACGACCCAGAAAACAAGATTTAAGCAATATAGATGATGGTCGTGCACATGATATAAAGGTGGAAGATGAAGATGGGGATGAAACAAAATCTGTAAATGACATGCAACTTGTTTCGGTAGAGAAACATGGAAAACGGGGTACTTACAATAAGGATACAAAGGTAGAGATAAGTGCTGATAAGCATGGGGATAATGGGTGGAGCGCCTTAGAGAAGGGGTTATATTTTAAAGGCATTGAGATCTTTGGAAAGAATAGGTTAGCATTTTTTTGGTTTCTTTTTAATTTCATTAATAGTACTTTTCATAACTTGGTTTGCCTTCTGTAGTCTACTTTTTAACTGAATGAGAACTATAAAGAAGTGATAATAAGGAAAGGGCGTCAAGATCTTTTGGAAGAATAGATAGGATATGGTTTATTTTTATTTCTGAATGTGTATATTCCAGCAGGAATTATTTCTATAGACTATATCTATAAATACTAATGATGAGAAAGTGTCTACACTTGTTTAGTTGACATTTTTATGTATAAAGATTTCAGTTTCTGTCCCGTTAAAGTACAATTTCTGCAGTATTCTTTAGCCTTATTCATAAGGATCTTCATGTTTGTGGTTAAAAATTTGTTTACTGTTGAGCAGACCCAGATTAAATTTGCCAATTCTCTTCATATATACATGCAATGCAGAATTACTGTCACAAAACCATGGAAAACCCTAAAATTTGCCTAGAATAATTCCAACCTCTATTTAATGGAAATAGAACAGCAAACATAAAAATGGAAGAAAGAAAAAGAGAGAATAGAATTTGGTGATCTTTGTGAGCAACATCAAGCAAGAGGAATAATTTGAAGAAGTGCTCATTGCTGAATTCTGTTGGAGATAAAATTAGGAACAAGGAGGATGTGCATACACGGCCTACAAAATGAAAAGTAAAGGTCACTTGAAGGTCCACGATGCATTGTCCCAGCCGCTACTAGGTAGCATTTTCTGCGTATGGGACCAATCCATGTACTTATCTGTGCTTAGACTATGGGGTCACATACTATCCCTTTCAGGATTTGAACATGTTCCTCCCCCACTTAAGTTAAAGACCACCACTATTAGGCCTAGTATGTGGTGCCCAAGCAGGCTGTAAGGATTTCCCAAGGCATAGGAGTTGGTGAAGGCATGTTTATTAGTTCTTATGAGGGGGCAGGAACATTAACACATCAATGAAAAACACTAATCTACAAGAGGATTATCTTATAGTCTAATAGATACTAGAGGGAAAGGTAAGAGCACTTGAACCATAATTATAACAAAGGTTAAAAAGGCATAAAATATGATGAGTGCACCAACGGATAGGGAAAATTGTCTAAGTTCAATGGGGATGGAAATTAGGACTCCACAAAAAATCATAAAAGATGTGAAACTGTTTGGTCAACAAATAGTCAGACATATAAAATGCATCAGCTGAGATCATTCCTTGCAACCCTCTCAAGAAATTGCTATAGAGTGGTATATAGAACAAGTGGGGTCATTTTAAAACATGGCAAGAATAGAAAAATTCTTTTGAAAATAATTTCAAGCTGCTATAGCAAGATATTGAGAGTGTGTTCGATATTTCAAGTAGCCCATTGTTGAGTTGTTTGTAGCTTCGATCAGATAACGTATTTATTATGATCATAGTAAGTATGAATATATAAGTAATATTAAATATTACTTATATATTCATACTTAATATATAAGGTGTGTTAAAATAAATATCAATAGCATGATCGAATGATACATTACCAAAGTATAAACATAGTCTGCATTCTAAACAGCGATTAGTAATTGTTAACATCAGTGAAACTGACTTCATTAGACACGGTGACAAAGTCACACCTGTGATAGGCGTGACTCCTTGAGGAGTCACGTCTATCACATATGTGACTCCTACAGTCACTAACATATATATATCAATGTCTTTGCCCAGCAATACTATGAATTGACACAAAAATCAGAAGTGTATGAGAAGTAGAAATTGCATCTGGGAAAACAAAAGGCAATAATAAATTAAACTCTGCAATACAAATATCCAACTTTCAGAAAATATCCAAATCAAAGATTATAAGTTCGATTTGAATTTACATGGTATCAGAGCCAAGTTAAGCAGAATCTGGGCAGAAAATCGAACTTGAGAAATTCAGAGTTAATACATCTCATTTCTCAAATGACAGCAGCAATCCGATTCGAAGACAGATTGGAAGGAGGAAATAACTTCTCATCATGGAAATTCAGAATTATGATGATACTAAAAGAAAACAAAGTTGATTCATTTGTGAGAGAAAACAAAACGGAACCAGAGAATGGTCCTGATAAAACGACATGGATTGAAGGAAATGACAAAGCCATGAAAATCATAGTTGATGGAGTTAGAGATCATATCGTGCTGATTCTGACAAAACATGAGACTGCATATCATATGTTTAAGTCACTTGAAGGCAATTATAAAATTAATAACTCCAGCAGAACCTTAGCCCTAAAGAGAGAAATAAATCATATAAGTATGAACAAAGGAGAATCTATCAATGCATACTTTATGAGAATATCTGCACTAAGGGATCAACTATCAACACTTGGGTACCAAATTGAAAGCAAGGAACTAACACTTATTGCTCTAGATGGTCTCCCAAATTCCTGGGAGACATTTGTTCAAGGCATTAGTGCAAGGTCTAAATTTTCAAAATTTGACCGCCTAAGATCAGACTGTCTTCAAGAAGAATCTAGACAGACAAAGAAAGGGTCAAAGCAGAAAAATATAGATGAAGACCTTCATGTTCTAAATACAAACTCTCAAAAGAAAGAGAAGAACAAACACTTCAAGAAGAGGAAAAATTATCACGGGAAAGGTTCATTCAAGAAAGACATTTCTCGCATCCAATGTTTCAGATGCGACCAATATGGACACTATGCAATCAGATGTCCTGACAGAACCAAACAACAAGCATCTTATGCCAAAATAAAGGAGCATGAATCCGAGAAATATGTATTCTACTCTGCACTTTCAAACCAAGTATCAAATAAATCCAACACCTGGGTTATAGATAGTGGTTCATCAAGACACATCACAAGGTTCAGGGAACTACTAGACACCATGGTAGAAGAGACTGACGAAGAAGTAACAATTGGAGATAACTCTGTGCATCCAGTCAAGGCTATTGGCACATGCACCCTCAAATTAAAGACTGGTATCTCCATCCAACTTACTGGAGTATTGTTTGTCCCAGGCATCAAAAGAAACCTAGTCTCCATATCTGCACTTGAAGATAATGGATATAGGGTGACCTTTATGGATAGCAAAGTATTGGCATGGCCAAAGAATTCTACTATTAAGAAAGCCAAAACCATAGGTCATAGACAAGGGTACTTGTACGAGTTATGTACGGAACCAAATCTAGCCCTAATTTATGAAATTGCTGACTCTAATGAAATATGGCATAGAAGACTAGGACACCTAAATTTTCGTGCCCTATCTTCCATGGAAAGACTAGTTACAGGGTTACCCAAACTCACACAATGTAATTCAGGGGTATGTAAGGGGTGTGCCTTAGGGAAAAATACAAAGGGGTCCTTTCAAAATAGTTCTAGCAAAACAAATAAAGTACTAGAACTAGTCCACTCAGATTTATGTGGACCCATGTTTGTACCCTCCTTAGGTGGGTTTCTATACTATGTAATCTTCGTTGATGACTTCTCCAGAAAGACATGGCTCTATTTTCTTAAATGTAAAGAATCACAGGAAATCCTTAAAAGATTTAAGGAATTCAAATCCATTACTGAAAACTCTTCTGGGAGAAAAATCAAAACCTTAAGAACAGATAATGGGAGTGAATACACTTCAGACATTTTTAAAGACTTTTGTAAAAACACTAGGATTAAGAGGGAGTTCACTGTACCTTATAATCCTCAACAAAATGGAGTTGCAGAAAGAAAAAATAGAACCATTGTAGAAGCTGCTAGGGCTATGCTACTTGATCAGAATATAGACACTTCTCTTTGGGCAGAAGCATCTAGTACTGCTGTCTATATACAGAACAGATGTCCTCACTCTCATATTGATAACAAAACTCCTGAAGAAGCTTTCACTGGCACAAAACCAGACCTTAGTCATTTAAGGATATTTGGTTGCCCTGTTTACATTCATGTGCCCAAAGAGAAAAGAACTAAGCTAGAACCTTCTGGGAGAAAAGGCATTTTTGTAGGCTATAGTGAAACATCAAAAGCTTATAGAATATATATACTTGGTCAAAGACAGATTGAACTAAGCAGAGATGTGATTTTTGAGGAAGACATAGCTTTTAAAAGAGCTAGAAATTATATTGAGTCAGAAATTCAAACTTCCAACTTAGGCATAGAAGAGGATCGTACACCTGAGTTTCAGAGGGAGTATCCTGAGGAAGATGAAAACCATGAACAAATCACATCACTAGAAAATCCCAAGAAAAGACCACTTTGGGCCATCAAAACAATGGAAGAAGCTAAAAATTATGCCGCTCCATCAGGGACTTCTAGGGAAAGCACAAGACCTAAGAGATTCTCTAGTTATGTAGCTTTAATGAGTGAATCCATTAAATTAGAACCTTCTAGTGCTATAGAAGCTCTTAAGCACCAAGTATGGAAGGATGCCATGACAGAGGAGTATCAATCCATCTTGAAGAATGATGTATGGGATATAGTACCTAGACCAAAAGGGAAATCTATTGTTTCTTCGAAATGGCTATTTAAAATCAAACATGCTGCAGATGGCAGTATAGGGAAATACAAAGCAAGATTTGTGGCTAGAGGATTTTCACAAAAGGAAGGAATTGATTACGACGAAACCTTCGCTCCAGTTGCTCAATATACATCAGTCAGGGCAGTTCTAGCTATTGCAGCAGCCAAAGGGTGGAAAGTCCATCAAATGGACGTAAAAACTGCTTTCTTAAATGGAACCATTGAAGAAGAGGTTTACTTAGAGCAACCCGAAGGATTTGAGAGTCACAATGCAGGATCCCATGTATGTAAATTAAAGAAAGCTCTATATGGACTTAAACAGGCCCCTAGAGCCTGGTATGAAAGAATTGACAGTTACCTCTTGAGATTAGGCTTCTCAAAGAATGATGCAGATCCAAATCTCTACTTCAAACAAAGCAAAGGTGATATGTTAATATTGATATTATATGTTGATGATCAATTGATTACAGGGGAAGATCACCTTATTGATCAGTGTAAGAAAGATCTAGCTTCAGAATTTGACATGGACTTAGGTCTATTACACTACTTCCTTGGACTGGAAGTATGGCAGAAATTAGACTGTATTATTCTAAACCAAGGGAAGTACACAATTGATATATTAAAAAGGTTTGGTATGATGGAATGTAGACCTATGTCTACCCCCATGGAAACAAATCTTCATAAATTGAAGGAAGCAGCAACAGATTCTCCGTTGGCAGATCCCACTCTTTACAGACAGATAATTGGATCCTTGATGTATTTGGTCAATACCAGACCTGATATCTGATATGCTGTAAATGCTTTAAGTCAGTTTATGTGTGAGCCCAAGGAGATACATCTTGTGGCTGTGAAGCATATAATGAGATACCTTCAAGGTACTCTAAATTATGGCTTAAAATATGAAAAGGTTGACTTAGATCTACATGGATTCACAGATTCAGATTGGGTTGGAAGTGTAATTGACCAGAAGAGCACCTCCGGATGTTTCAGTTTAGGGTTAGCAATGATATCGTGGATTAGCAGAAAACAGTCTTCAGTTGCTCAGAGTTCTACAGAAGCCGAATATATTGCAGCTTCTATGGCTGTTAGAGAGGCCGTATGGCTTAGAAAACTGCTTGTGGGATTATTTGGTAAACCTCTGAAACCAACTATCATCCACTGCGACAATCAAAGCTGTATTAAGCTATCCGTGAATCCAGTATTCCATGATAGATCTAAACATATTGAGATTCCTCATCACTATGTGCATGATATGGTGGAAAGGAATGTGATTCAGTTGGAGTATATCAGTACAGGAGATCAAACTGCAGATATTCTTACCAAACCACTTCTCAAGGTGAAAGTTGAATACTTCAGGAAAAATCTTGGTATGATTGAAATGTAAAATTCTAATTGATTTGTAATAATATATTAAAGATGTTTAATGTGTAAACATCTTGTGTCATATGTGTGACTCTATGACATTATGGGCCTACCCATTCTGTGTTTATTTCTAAAAGGTGACGATCTTTTGGATAATCTACACTTGTACCTAACATTATAAGTTGACGATCTTATAATGTTCATTAGACTGATATCATGTGACTTGATATTGGTATGAATCATGGAGTTATCATGATTAAGTTATGGTAGGCATTATGTGACTTAATGTCATTGCACATACCATAACTGGGATGACATACCATAACTGGGATATATAAGGAGAATGTAATGTTTTTGAGTATAGTATATCCTTTAGTATCACGAGGTAGGTGATGCTATGTATCACGAGATAGATGATACTATATATCATGAGTTATGTGATATTAAATTACTTTAGGTAATTCATTACAGATCAGATAATTGATATTCACAAAGATTATTGTGATATTGTTATCTTCCCGAGCTAAGAGGGAGTATTGAGTTGTTTGTAGCTTCGATCAGATAATGTATTTATTATGATCATAGTAAGTATGAATATATAAGTAATATTAAATATTACTTATATATTCATACTTAATATATAAGGTGTGTTAAAATAAATATCAATAGCATGATCGAATGATACATTACCAAAGTATAAACATAGTCTGCATTCTAAACAGCGATTAGTAATTGTTAGCATTGGTGAAACCGACTTCATTAGACACGGTGACGAAGTCACACCTGTGATAGGCGTGACTCCTTGAGGAGTCACGCCTATCACAGATGTGACTCCTACAGTCACTAACATACATATATCAATGTCTTTGCCTAGCAATACTATGAATCGACACAAAAATCGGAAGTGTATGAGAAGTAGAAATTGCATTTGGGAAAACAAAAGACAGTAATAAATTAAACTCTACAATACAAATATCCAACTTTCAGAAAATATCCAAATCAGAGATTACAAGTTCGATTTGAATTTACACCCATGATTCTAGAAGTAGAGACTAAACATGGTTTGCATTGTTGTATGACATTAACTGATGTAAGACATGCATAAAAACTTGGCTGAATTGCATGCATAAAATGCACTTAAGGTATGATTAATAGTTATAGATATGTAGCAATGTCAAATAACTAACTTGCTGGACAAACATGAGCTGCATCCTCTGCATGAGTCAAAACAAAAGAATTGTTCAATGAGGGGTATCTTCCAAAACCATAGTTTTAGCATGATCACATGGTTAAAAAGCTGAAGGATGATGACATCGAGGGTCAGATGTGATGGATAATTGTAGGTAAATGGATTATGATGTAGGCAAAGGATCCTAGCCACTATTAAAAAATGGTAAGAGATGGTTATGCATGATTTTATTGATTTGTATACCAAGTTTATGGGCTAATGACAATTGCACCAAAGGATAGAGGGGAGTACTTGAGTTTCTCGCAAAAGTAAAAGGATTCAAGGTAAAGGATACATTGATGGAAAAAAAATCAAAGTAAAAAACACACAGATGACAGAGATGAAGGATGAGATCAAGGAATTGAGCAGAAACTAAGTTACTAAATCAGCTTGAAACTCCGATGATTCCAAGTATGAAACATTTCAGAATCAGAATTGAAGCCAATTCATTAGCGGATTCGGATAGGGCACAAAATTTGGAAGTCGGAATCATTTGGAATTGAACCCGGGCATACCCGAATGATTCCAAAGTGAATTTGAGGCTTTTCAAAACACTTTGCGACCACCGGGAATTCGAACTCTTGACCTCTTGAGCTGCCCCACATTATTACTATCGTTATACTTGTTTGAGACAAATAAACCATAGGATCTGCTGAGCCACACTTTTGGAGCTGCAGAAAAGCTTGTTGCGGTGTAAGGATGGTAAGGGAAAATCTTTACTCCATAACATAACACATGGTCAGGGTCTTAGTACATATTTTTCTTTTTTGGGATTAAATAAACTTTTATGTGGAGTCCAATTATCCCTTTAGTGTAGGAAGGTTTTGTTTTGTCCATCGAAAACATGTATCCTATATTCCTAGCCCATGGGTTGGGCTGAAAGACACCAAGAGAGTTTGTGTCAGTGACCCACATGGACACCATTTTGCATGGATGACATAGACATGCGGGTCTTATTGGTTGGTCAACACTTTGCCAATGTGGCACTTTGTTTTTTTTTGATGGGTGCCTATACCATGTCCAATAGCGTTGTTAGCGTTTTAATTCACACCTTTCGATGTGACACAAAACGGAACATTGTGTACGATAAATTGTTAAAATTATAAGGGAAGCTCCCTTGAACCTAGAATCTAAAGACTTGCAATACAACAAACTGAAATTGAGGCTTATCTTTTTCAATTTTTTTTCTCAGTCTAGGGCACAAGGCGATTCAGTGCCACTAGACAAAAGATTTGTGTATAAATCTATTTACTGTAGTGTTAGCAAACAGATTTGTCACTGCTTAAGTAACTCTAATTTGCCCTGTTAGTAGTAGCAAATTCACTAACAGTTGGACAATTCATATGTATAAATGGCCCTCTGAAGGTACAACTCCCTTCTTATGATAGTTTAAATCTCTTTTTTTTTGGGTTATATTACGCCAGGTAATTGGTAAATTATGATATATTCACAATGAGCTAAAAGCTCAATAAATAGATTTACAAATGTACATGGAAGGAAAGTTTCGAGAATAGAAACTTCCAGAAGATCTACAAGACGATTGAACATTAACTAAAAATAGTAATGAAATAACATTCTAATACCCTCCCTTAATGGTCAATCGATCAACTACACCAAGAGACCTCCTGAATTTGACAAACTTATCTAGACCAAGGGACTTGGTGAGGATATCGGCTGTCTGATCCTCCGTCGGAACATACAACAATTGAACTGATCCGTCTTCAACAAGCTTTCGGATGAAATGACAATGAGTTTCTACATGCTTGGTTCTTTCATGGAAGACTGGATTTTTGGCAAGTTTGAGAACTACCTGATTATCACAAAACAAGGGAGTCGGACCTGCTTGAGATATTTGCATATCAACAAGCATCCGGCGAAGCCAAACTACCTCACAAGCTGCCTTAACTGCTCCTCGATACTCTGCTTCTGTCGAGGAGAGAGCCATTGCCTGCTGCTTCTTACTAGTCCATGTGACTGCACCGGATCCCAAACTGAACACATACCCAGAGGTGGATTTTTTGTCATCAACTGAACCTGCCCAATCTGAGTCTGTGAAACCACTGAGTCTAGGATCGTGACTCCTTGAATAAAGAAGTCCATAATCAGAAGTGCCCTTCACATAACGTAGCACACGCTTCGCTGCTACCCAATGAACAACCTTGGGGGCTGTCATGAAGCGTGAAATGTAGCTCACTGCAAAACTGAGGTCAGGTCTAGTGGTAGTGAGATAGATGAGACTGCCCACTAGTTGCCTGAACAATGATTCATCCACAATCGGTGAGTCTGACTGGGCTGACAACTTAAACCCTTTTTCCATGGGTGTGGAGGCAGGTTTGCAGTCCTGCATACGGAACTTATCCAGAAGACTGCGAGCATACTTGGACTGGGAAATGAAAATACTTTTCTCAGTCTGCCAAACCTCAACACCTAAACAATAATGCAAGAGGCCCAAATCTGTCATGTCAAATGTACTGCACAAATCCTGTTTGATCGCAGCAATCAAATGTGCCGAGCTACCAGTAATGATTAGGTCATCCACATAGACAACAAGAATCAGAATCTCACTACCAGTGCGTTTGACATACAAATTAGGATCAGATGGACTCCTCTGAAAGCCATGATCTGTGAGATACTTATCAATCTTGATGTACCAAGCTTGAGGAGCCTGTTTCAGGCCATAGGGGGCTTTGACCAATCTACACACCTTGTGTTCTTGACCAGCAACCTTGAACCCTGGAGGCTGCGTCATGTAGGCTTCTTCCTTCAACTCACCGTTGAGGAAGGCACTCTTAACGTCCATCTGATGGACTTTCCAACCAAACTGGGCTGCTAAGGCAAGGACAAGCCGAATTGTACTCATCTTGGCTGTAGTAGCAAAAGTCTCCTCGTAGTCAATGCCTTCCTTCTGTGAGAAACCCCGAGCAACGAGACGAGCTTTGTACTTGTCAAGGGTTCCGTCGGCTTTGTATTTCACCTTGTACACCCATTTGCAGCTAATGGGCTTCTTCCCTGGAGGAAGATCAGAAAGGACCCAAGTGTGATTTTTCTGAAGACTCTGGTATTCAGACTCCATAGCCTTTTCCCACTCAGGAATTCCTTTAGCCTCTGAATGTGTCTGAGGCTCATAGACACTGTGAATGTTGGCCATGAGAGCAAAGTTAACTGTAGGTTGCTATTTGCTCTTATTTCTGGATGATCTACCCTCAATGAGCTCGTCGTCATGAAGATCTCCTATAGTCTTAGCCCACCATTTAGGTCGGAGAGTAGAGGTGCCAACATTTGGTGCAACAGGAGGAGCCAGAACAGGGGCAACAGGTGGAAGATCAACATCATCCGGAGGAAATTCGGGTTGAGCATCATCAAAATCAGAATCTGCATCATCCCTCCCATCAGGTGGACCTAACGGAAGATGAACCCCCAAATCAGCAGCGTGCAGAGGCTAATCCTCAGAATGATGCACAGACGAGGAAGAAAAAGGACCTCGTTCTTCATCAAGGACAACATCCCGGCTGAAGGTAAGACGATCAGTGTCGATATCAATCAACCGGTAAGCCTTATGGTTGTCACTGTACCCTGTGAACATAAGCTTTTGACTCTTGGAATCCAACTTGGAGCGCTTGGCATTTGGAATCCATACATAAGCTAAAGAGCCAAATATTTTCAAATGACTGATCCGAGGTTTGTAGCCAGTCCAAGCTTCTTCAAGAGTCTTCTCCTTAACAGCATAAGTCGGAGACCGATTAAGGAGATAGACTGCAGTGTAGACTGCTTCTACCCAGTACTTCTTAGGAACACTCTGGTGTTCTAACATGGAACGGGCCATCTTAGTGATGGTGCGGTTGCGCCGCTCTACAACACTGTTTTGCTGAGGAGTATAGGGTGTGGTGAACTGGCGTTTGATGCCGTGTATGTCACAGAAGTGGGAGAAGTCAGTAGAACAAATTCCCCCCCATTATCTGACCTAAGAGTGACTATGGAATAGCCAGACTCTTTCTCTACTAAGGCCTTAAACTTTTGAAATACAGTAAACACATCTGATTTCTTTCGGAGAAAGTACACCCACATTTTACGACTGAAATCATCAACAAAAAGTAAGAAATACCTGCAACCAGTAACAGAAGGTGTATTCATTGGCCCACATACATCAGCGTGAACCAATTGTAGTACCTTGGAGGCTCGCCATGAGTCACCAGTCTGGAATGGTGTCCGATGCTGCTTCCCACCATGACAAGCTCCACAAACCCCATGATGCTGGTCTGGATCTTAGGTAAACCGGCTACAAGACCCTCCCGAGATAGCTGAGAAAGATAGTGTACATTTAAGTGCCCATAACGCTGATGCCAAAGACTGGTGATGGAAGAATTGCGGGCTGCCATGGCTAACTCTGGAGAATCACCTATATCCACAAGTCTGTAGAGACCATGAACCTCAATACCAACAGCCACAGTGCTACTAGTCTCCCGATCAACAAGAGAACATGTGTGTACTGAAAACCACATCCAACTGAGGAGAGTGTTGCATAATCTGACTCACAGAGAGAAGATTAAGTTCCATGCCAGGAACATAGTAGACATTGAGGAATATGAGATGTCTTCCACCAGACTGAATTTGAACAGTGCCCTTACCGACAACTGTATATTCTTCTCCACCAAAAATAACTGAGTCACTGAAGGGAGTAAAATCAGTAAACCAATCACGTCGATGAGTGAAGTGACGCGAAGCACCTGAATCAATGTACCAAGCAAAGGACTTCACATGATCTGCAGGTCTTTTAGCCATAAAAGTGTAAAAGGCAGATTCCTTCTGCTCAGTGTGCTCGGCAATATTGGCTTTCTGTTGAAACCCTCCCTGCTTCTTCTGTTCAGAAGCCAAACGCTGACGACAATCCTTTTTTATGTGACCATATTTGTGACAGTAATTACACTGAATATTCTTTTTCTTGTTGCTGTCCTGAGGTGGACTTGAGCCTTTCGGTTGTGGAGGCTGACTTTTGCCTTTATGCTGAGCTTGAAACTTGGCTGCAAAACCCTGCTCTGAAGAGGATGAAGAAGCACTACTACCAAACTGTTGTTTCTAGCGATCCTGCTTCAAGAGGATAGTACAAAGTTCGGGAAACTTCAGATCAACATTAGTTGAAGTAATGTTGAGAGTCTCGATGAAATGTTCATAGGACTTAGGTAGACTTTTCAAAGTGATCACGACCATGTCTTCTTCCTCCATTTTTCGACCAATAGCCTCCAGTTGATCTCTGATCTCCTGGATCTTATTCAGGTGCGCTTGCTATGTAGTTTTCTCATCCATCATGATAGAAAACAACATATTTTTCAGGAAGAATGCACGGCTCTTGTCAGAGGTTTCATGTAAACCCTTCAGATGGTCCCAAATCTCCTTTGCTGTTTTTCCAGCCAGAATCTGAGGTAGCTGATCATCTGTGACTGACAGCTTAAGGAGCATGACTGCTTCACGGTTCTGCTCGTCAAACTTGTCCTGGTCTTTTCCCGCCGTGGCAGGACGAGTAGCAGTACCCAAAATCATTTGATCGAGGCAGCGATATTCAAAGATTGTCATCATTCGCTGCTTCCAGGTATTATAATTTTTGCCATTAAATCGCTGACTGCCTTCCAACATGATGTTCAAACTCGCCATCTTGCACACTTTTCGAGGCACGGAAAATGAGGTATTGAGAAGAGGTGGACAAATGCGAACCCTAAAGCACAAATTTCAATGTAATGAGGCAAGTACAGGAACAAAACAACTGGCACAAAAATCGAGGCACAGACTTCGAGATAAACGGAAAAATCTGGAGTCAACCCAGAAAAGATCTCGAAAAACCCAGAAAGAATCTCTAGTCAGAAAATTTTTTTGATTGAAAAAGGAGGTCAAAACCCTAGCCGACAAGTCCAGATGCCCTAGGCGGCCATTAAAGCACAGAAGTTGTAGAAAACGACTTCAAGGTTTTCAAAACACAGCATAAAGAAGACGTCTTCAAAGGTCAAGCAGAAGATCTGTGGAAATCACGTCCAACGATCTGAAAGTCGCGAGCGAAATACACAAAATCGCGTCCAGAAAACACGTCTCGTGGAACAAGAGGTCGCGCAAGCTTCAACAAATTAGAATGGCGCCCAACAGAGATGAAATCCCACAGGCACAAATGGCTAAAAAACGCGACCTCCACTGGCTCGAAATTGCGGGTAGGAAAAACGTCAGTTGTCTGAAACAAACGGGTTAAAATCCCGCGTTTGCACAAAACGGGACACAAAAAACTCCGCGACCACACAGGTTCGTGGAAGAATAAACCCGTCGCCTAGGAAGGATTTTCGCGCAACAGAAGAAGGAACACACGACGCCCAGAAACAACCACGAGCTGCAGAAGACGAATCACGATTTTCAGCGAGGAAACACCTCTGCTCTGATACCATATTACGCCAGGTAATTGGTAAATTATGATATATTCACAATGAGCTAAAAGCTCAATAAATAGATTTACAAATGTACATGGAAGGAAAGTTTCGAGAATAGAAACTTCCAGAAGATCTACAAGACGATTGAACATTAACTAAAAATAGTAATGAAATAACATTCTAATAGTTACACTTTTAACTAGAAAGTGATGAAAGGGGATTACCTATAAAAACTAAAATAACTATCTAACCATAACACTGTTGAGATTATGGGCGAGGCTCACAGTAAATATAAAGTTGTCCTTCAAACGTACGAATAAAAGAAAACTGTTTACAACTTTTCAACAAATTCCAATATAACTTCAGCATCAAATCTCAACATACGAAGAGAGACACTTAAATGATAACATCACGAATAGGGAAGCAGGTTATCAATATTCCAAATAGTTTTGAATAAATCTCAAGACTCCCAGATTAAATATTCAACATACGAAGAACAAATAATCAATATTATAGTAATTGACTCACAGCCAATCCCCAATTAGAAATGAACTTGATATCACCACCTAATACTATTAGAATACCCCCCTTCAAAATTAAGAGCAAGATAATTTTTAGTCTAGTACAATGAAATTCCTCTCGCCAAAAGATCTAGAAGATCCTTTTCCGATTCTTACATCCTGAAAATATAGTAAAATGGAATAGAACTATTTTTGCCGTATACAGTTATCATAACTGATAGACCATTATAAAACAAGGTCCATATGAAGGAAAATTAAAGGAGTTTTAACAAGTGCTTTAATAAATTAAGAAACAATTATGGAATTGTATTATCAACATCAGACTTCTCAGGTGTATCTGGCGTCCCTTTCTCTGTTGCATCATCCGTTTTCTGAGCGTCTGGACTGCATGGCCTTGAATTTTCCTATGATAGAAAGCACACCTTTAGTGTTGGGAACATCAGTAATGGTGAGCCTTGTCTTCCATTTCTATAACACATGGCCTGCTTCAATGAGTTTCTTCTCCATCTCGGAAAGGTCTTTCTTAAAATTAGATAGGCAAGCAGAAACATTACTGAGTTTTTCTATGACATTTCCTTTCACATCTTCTTTGATTTTCAATTCTCCATTCATCAATTCTTTGAAAGTTTGCTTTATGCTA
This sequence comes from Cunninghamia lanceolata, assembly GCA_027924645.1. Taxonomy (NCBI): domain Eukaryota; kingdom Viridiplantae; phylum Streptophyta; class Pinopsida; order Cupressales; family Cupressaceae; genus Cunninghamia; species Cunninghamia lanceolata. The sequence goes on from BSBN01000669.1 coordinate 9,777,396, forward strand.
TCCAAATCTAGCAAATTAGTTTCAGTATCATCCCACAAGTCTGCCCCAAGGGAAACAAAGGCACTGCGGATATCGAGTACATAAGACTTGTTCTTGGCCAGGCTTTTCAAATCATTGATGCATTGTTGCTCCATGTAGATTTTCCAGTCAACTGCAGCCGCCCATTTGGCTGACTCATTCTCTTCCAATTTCTCCATAACCTTCTCTGCTAGGAGGGCACTAGAGTCCATTTTGGCCATGGCATCGAAGTTATTTTTAGCCACACCGAGCATAGTCTACTCTTTCCTTATTGCCTTTATATCATTTAGAATTTTTGTCAGTTTTTCTGAAAATTTACCATAAAGAATATTTTCTATCAAAATAACTCGTAGATCCATAACTCCTAGATATGCATACAAATGATTTTTAACAAAATCTTTGCTATCAAAATAACTCATAGATCCATATGTTTGGAAGTGGAAATGATTGAGTGAGTCAACCTTAAGGGGAATGGGTACCCTTTTTTCTTTGCATTGTAATACCTTTGCCCTGCCAAATAAGCTTGTCTGCACACTTCTAAAAACACCACATAATCTGAAGCATACCTTGGTAGTTTGAGTGGAGGATACTCTAAACCTCCAATTCTAATGTATGTAAATTTATCAGTGTATGAAATAACTGCCAAAGGTCATAACCTAATTGGCTGCTTTTGTAGAAATCCTGACTTGAGGGTTTTCCCAAATTCTTCTAACCATGAGCATCAAGAAGGCATCATTAACTCTTCTGTACACTTTGTTCCCATTTGTTTCCCTCATTTGAGGAAAATAATCATACACCTTTGTTTCAGCTGTTAGAGGACCTGCCACCTGTAGACTTGGCCATCTGTGTTGTGTAGTGGCCAATAAATAAATAAGATATTAACGCATATAAAACTTCTCCTTATTCTAAAAATTTGTTAATTGTTCATGTAATCGGTCACTTATTAGTTGAGACCAGTCAATAAATTGTTTTCCTGTACAAATTATCATAACATACTGGCACATCCAATTTTCAAAACTGTCACACTCTTGACTGCCAGTAACTCTGTGCAACAGAGTAATGATATCAGAGATTTCATCTTGAAAATGGCCTCTAATCAAATTCTGGGGTAACCTAGACCCTCCCTTCTTTGGGTTCTTGAGCCAAGTGGTGGTTATCATGTCTTTACACTTCTTTTTACCATCAATATAAAAATTAGAGGCTTTCTCTAGAGATACTTCTGCATAAACCTCATGAGTGGATAAGCCTAATCCATCAGCAATAAAATCAACATTTAGTGGTAGGATAGTATGGCCGCTGACAGTTTTAATTTCTCTACCTTTAGGATGATAATTTTGTATGCAGGCCATTATCAAGTCAGGGCATTTTACAGCTGGCGGGAAGCCTCCAGCATGGGCCAATCCACTATCAAATACTCTCTGTGTGATTTCTGGTCTAGGATTGGTATTCATTTTCTGCCAGAATTCACGGAGGTTTATGTGCCCGAAATCTATGTCTCTGACCCCAGATAAATCATTCCCAATTATGAAGGAGATATCCAATCCCTTGTATTTATACTTCATCTTGGCAGGTCTAAATAAACAGTGTAAAGGAATTGGGGCCTCGGTAAGGGATGACAATTTCAAATGGTAAGATGAGAGACAACGGAGCTTGATGATTGAAATTAGGGCCTTAAATCTCATGAACAGTGATGACTAGAAATTGCAATTTTTACCCCACCCCACAGTATTTGACTAGCTAGCAATAATTTTCAAACTAAAGGCAGATGGCTGGGCTTACCTAGATGGCGACGCTTGGACGAGACAATGAAGATAGCTAGTTGCGTTAAGCTCCAGGGTTTCTTCTTCAGCTAAACTTTAGCAAATGACTTTACAATAGGGACATTGGCTTTATAAAGAAAGGAGATTAAGTGAAGTCATTTAATGCCCCTTGCAATTAATGCAGACATATCAACTTACCCAAACAACATATTCTTCGATTAACACTTTTTATTTTCCGTAGGAACCCCTTTATTGGCGAAATCTCCCTTCGGTGAACCTTCGGTTATATGCCATCGACAAAAGCTAATTTTGATGACACTTTCTCATTTTACCGATATTGCCCATTTTCCACTTTTTCCCTTATTTTTAGTTCATCGGTCATATCATCATATTCTGAACTTGCTGGAGGATGTGCCTCATAGTCGGAAATTGAAGGATTTATGAACCACTGCTTTATCAACGATTAGAGGCATCCATGAACTGAAGTTCTCTTATTGGCAAAAAGAGGCTTTTATGAACCTTCTGAAAGTCTTGAGTGATCGGCTTATCGGCCAATTGGAAGAACTTGGTACTCCAGGATCAGCGTAACTTGGCAGCCTCGAATGTGTTTAACACACTCAGTTGAGAAACCGGCGATTCGATGTTTTCATGAACTCTGGAACCAATGGTTAACTCAATGAATGACAAGACACAGTATCATCAGTTTATCGGCAAACCAAGGAACTCATGAACTTAGGAACCAAAAATAGAGTTCGAAGGTATAAGGAAAAGCTGATAAAGGCGAAGAAAAGAGGACTCAAGGCTTCTCGGGGAAGTGAGTAGTTCAAGGTACTCAACATTCGTCGATAGAAGGAAAAGATGAGTTCATTCTTCTATAGGTTCGCCGACTGAGACTTTTGCTGACAGACAAGGGAAAAAGACTTGAAGTTCTTAACATCTCACTTTTGTCGATAAGATGGACTACATAGGGGAAGACAACAAGTTTAAGAAAAGGGAAAATTGCCGACATAAGAGGATATAAGACTAACATGACATATAAATGGAAGAGCAAAAATATGCAAGACCATAAATTCGGATTTGAGGGAAACATGTAGAAAATATTTTAACACAACATAAATGATGCTTACGATTCTCTATTAAACAAAGAGATCAAAAATCATAAGTGAAACAAGATTTGGGTTGATAACACACAACACTAAGCACAAAAGCATTGCACACAAGGTTGCAAGGCTTCCTCTGACAATAATTGTAATACAAAGCTTACAAGAATTAAAAAATTGTACTTAACACAAAACAATTGAACATCAAAAAACTCAGAACTAGGTGAACAACAATTTTAACAAATCAATATTAAGAAACTTAGTGCAAAAGGGCAATTATTTGTATTGTTTACAAAGCATTGCATGAAAATAAATGAAGGAAATTAACTGCTACTTTTACTCTAAGAATAGCTTGATTGCATGAATGCAAGCTTAATTACAAAATATCCTGTCTAGTAAGAATAAATCTAACCGCATGCAATGTAATATCTTGATTGCACGAATGCAAGGTTAATTACAACATATCCTGTCCACTAATAATAAATTTAACTGCATGCAATGTAATGTCCCATTTAAATTTTTTTATATCCCCTATTATATTTTTTGTATTTTTATAAATTTTCCTCCTTTTTGTATGTTTCAAACTGAGATTAAATATGAAGCATGCACTATTTAGATCTCATTTGGGGTTTATAAATAATTTATGATTGTAGATATAACATCTCATAACAAAACTATTATACATTGGTATAGTTGGACTACAACAAGAAGATTTGAGTAGGCACTGTCAGACTCAATGCCTCCCAGCTGTTCGTCCCTTGATGTTGGCTGTATGCTAATAGTGAAGGATAGGAGTATTTAGAAATAATACCAACCCACGGAGTGATTGAAGCAACGGAATTAGAACTACTCGTCCTAGGGATGATACACAATGATTAACTCACTCTTGATGGGCACACGATTATACTGAGAGAGGGGGGGGTGAATCAGTATAACACAAACTTTTACTTTTCAAAACTTAACAATAACACACACAAGATCTAGCAATTAAGAACATAGAAGGAACACATGATTTACGTGGAAACCCTTGCGGGAGAAAACCACGGCAAAATATTGCTTATATATATTGATCTTCTTTGTAGGCACCAACCTACTTCTTTTACAAGTCTTCTTTTGTAGGCACCAACCCATGGGAGACACCAATCCCCACTTACATAATTTGTAGGCGCCAACCCACTAGAGACACCAATCCCCACAACTGAGCACCAACTCAGCAAGAGACACCAATCTCTTATTTAATAGGCACCAATCTTCAAATTCTTCAATGAATGATATCAAAAACTATGTAGAAACTTCTTTCCTCACAAATCTGATCACAACTCTTGTAATGTCCTTCCTTTACAAATCTGATTCAAATCATGAACTATCTTTTCTCACAAATCTGATCACAAAAATCTCAAAATCTTCCTTCAAAATCTGCCCTTAATCTTCACACATATTCCTCAAATATCTCTGCTCTTAATTTTCACACGTGGGCTGTATATATATTTCAAAATAGGTCTGAAATACTCTTCATAAATACCTGCCCTAGATCTGCTCAAAATTAGAAATATATCTAATTCATTTCACTCACACCAAACTCAATCTTTTCATCTATCTTTTATATTTCTTCAAGAGAGGCAACTCATTCAAAAAGTGTCTTTTGCAAAGGGTAACATCCTTTTTATACACCTCTTGATAATATTTTCGTCCTCGAGTGAGGAGTGCTCTATTTAAGAGGTTGGCTATCTTTTGGATTTATTTCTTTGAACTTAAATTCCACCATTCAAGTGGCGCCGATCTTATGAGGGAGTTGGCTACACTTAATTTTATTAATCTTCCAAGGATGGCTCTAAAGTGGGAGTTGGCCAGGCATTTATACTAGTTTAAATCTTTAATTTAAACTATGTTTTGGCGCTTTGTTTAGAGGGTAGTCGGCCATATACTCTTTGACTTCAACCTTTATTTCAAACCCTTCATATCCATGCTTTCATATGGAGTCGGCCAGCATAATTTATCTTTTCATTCTTCACCATATTTCTTCAATGGGGATATTATAAGGGGCTGTTCTTATTTTAATGATTTGACATCAATGACTACTTACTTTGACATCAATGACAACCAGTGTTCCACGGAGTTTCCTGACGGGGACTCGAGGACGGGTTTTGGGGACGGGGGGACAAAGGGTTTCAAGGTTGGGGACGGCTTTCGGGGTCGGGGGGACGGCTGGATTTTGGGAGGGGACGGGTCCCCGTGGAACACTGATGACAACCTATTCCAACAACTCCTTCGAAATACCAAGAGTTATGATTCTTAAACAACTCCTTCAATGTTGATTAGATTCACACTTCCCTTGATAGTGCCGTAGATGCGACTCTTGGCGGCAATGTATATAATTATATCTCCTTCAGTGCTGATATATATGTAGGATTGTGACCTAGCAAGGACAACGGCAGTAGTGTTGGTCGGTGGTGATGTGCTAGCTGCACACCAACAAAAGTTCCTCTAATATGTTGCGAAATGTTCCTTATGAGATTTGTGTTGCAAATGATAATTCAACGAGGATTCTGACTGTAGCAATCAATTTGAAATGCAATAGACCTGTCCCCGAATTATGGTAGACGATGATCTGGCTGCTGTAAATTATATATGATTCTGCTATTGCATATCAGTCTGATGTAATTAAATTGACGGATATAATTAAATTGACGCTATATTAACTACGTAGATCTGTTAACATGAAGCTCATATGCAATCCCTTGGTGAGATTACCCAATTCTGAATTAGGTGTTTTTCATCCATTAATCCAGCGATGGGAATCAGGGGGTTTTCGTCCTCTAATTCCAGACCTAGAGGGGTTTTGTCCTCAAGTTATTTGAACCAAAGTCCAGTGCTCCAACAAGGAGTAGAAATCAGAAAATAGAATCGTTCATCAATGCATGCTTCCTCCTTGCTTGGCTTCTCTTAAATAGAATTTCCCTCCAAAAGACATAACTCTTCAAGTTTCCTTCATGACCCTTGAGAGGAATTATTATTTAAAATGAACGTTAATTATAAGAGACCCTTATTTAATATTTTAATTTTACTTTATTATAAAATCATAATATAACTTAAGCACACCTTTTTGTGATATTATGACCCTCTTAATTGTATGATGGACACTTGGGTTTATCTTGGTTTAATTTTGAAGAGGGGACATTACATGCAACTATCAGTTAGGTTAATAGTTGAGATTATTAGAAAAATTAATAATAGATTATCCAAAGTTAACATCATTGGCATGACTAGGAATCTAAGAACAAATTTTTCTTAAAAATAGAGTTCTCTCCCAAAAGAGATTTCCCTCAAAATAGTGCACTAGGCTAAAAATAGAGACAACTACAAATAGCTACTCAACAACCCCACTGAAATTCCTTGGTGCTGAAATCTTCGAAAAACTTTGAAGGAACTAATCTACCTTGGCTTCTCTTAGTATTGACACTGAATGACCTTTGCATTTATAATCAATTTGTACAAATTATTTAACACTTTAATACTTGGATGACAGATGTCTTCCAACCATTTTCTAGATTCTTTTTGTAAACAACTAGCTGGTCTAGCCGCTTTTGATCCATAGTAGAATCCAAAATCTAAGGCATAAACACCGTGGGCTTTGAAGCAGATTGTAAAAGATGAGTAATATATTCTCTGAGTTGTTTGACCTCAGCCTTCAAGGCTGCCTTATCTTCTCCATCCATTATGTCTCTTTCCTTGATGCTTCTTGTGACGACCTCTAGCATACTATTGTCTCCCAAATCTGTCTTGACAACTTGAAAATCAACCGGCTCTGTATTCCAAATGGATTTGTCTTCTGGTGGAATAGTTGTCTCAATAATTGAATTGTCCTTAGTTTCCTTGCCATCCTAGATTATCATTTCGGGTTCTTTTCAATTGGATCCTCAACCAACTTATCAAGCATGCCAAAGTTAATTTGTTACAAGGGTCTTTCCTTTTCCTTACAAGTACTTCCTTTACCCTTGTTGAAACATCTTCCCTTCTTTCTTTGATACTGTTAATTTCTAGAGGTCCCTAAGGTGAAGAATCAGTGCACATTGGAGATGGCGTTTGGAGCTCCAGTTGAATGGGTGTAAATACAACATCCTTTGGAGAAGGTTCTCTAACAGGTGACAGAGGAATAAACATCAATAATGATTGCTCATGTTGAATTGATGTGGAAATACTAATTCTTTTCTTGGCAATTACCCTTAGCTTTCTCTCTTTTAGATTGGTATCCATATCACCTTCTTTTAGTTTTTCTTCTCCCTTTCTTTAGTGCTTTCTCCATTTCTTTTTATTTTTTTATCAATGTCTTTGAAGAAGATGGAGGAAATACATTTACAGTTGGTGGCTTCGAAACTAGAGTCTTCTCCTTTGGAACCACTGATTTTCTTGTCATCTTTGAACATAAGAAGAATCTTCTGTGTTGCCAAACTATAGTGGCTCTTTCTTGATTTGAGGAAACCTTCTCGTTTGACCAATTCACTAAGGGCAAAGGCTATTGATCCACTTTTCTTATGAACTGTGGTGATAAAATATTGACTTCATCATTTGAAATCCCCTCTATATCTTCCAAAAGAATATCAGCAAATTGATGAATTGTCAAATGGCTGAAATCCTTTCTTCTCACCTCAACTCGTTTGCACAATTAGCCCAATAAGCCTCAATCTTCTGAACATGCATGTACTTGATTCCCAACCTACCTTGCATAATACCTTTTTGTGTCATAGGTGCGTTTTCCGTAGAAGGGTTTGAATTGGATCTTGCCATTTCTCTGTTGTTGAACTTATAATCTACCATCATTTTGCTCTTATATGTTCTTAGCTGAATTGGGAAACGGAAACCCACCGTAGGCCTATATCTTCTTCTCAAGAGAAAATGCACCTCGGAAACTTGGCAAAGATATTCCATAAATCACTTCATCGCTTGGATATCTTGGCAACATATATGGGTAGGACACAAATCCAAACACCCAAATGTAAGTGAGTTGAGAATTAGATGCAGTAATCAGCCCAATCCGATATGTGACAGCTCTAGCCTTTTTTGAAATCCTAACATGCATTTGATCTTCCATCCCTCATACTGAATGCATGAGGAAAGCATTGTTCACCTTTTTGTAGTGCTTGAGGGATTCCGTGTACTCCAACTACGGAAGGTGTCTAACTCTATACATACAAGTGTGTTGGCGTGGCCTTGTGGTTTTCAACCCTACGAAAGTACCATGATGAGCTATCAGGTATACAAGGTAGGATGCCATTCAGAACTCACGAGCTTGTTTGAATTTTGTCAATTGTTTATGCATACAATCATTGACGAAGGTGGACCAATCAAAATGCTTCTTCCCATTACATATAGTACTCATGATATATAACATCCATGGCTTGAAACTATGGGCTTCTTCTTGTCTTGTGATTTAGTTGAGAAGTATAATCATGATTTGAGAATTCGTTTTTGAGTTCTCCTCTGCTCAATTTTAGGCAAAAATTGACTTATTTTCTTTCAAACATCACTTGCCAATTTGCTTTTGACAATCCACAAGTTATTCATTCAAGCCTTCTCACATTTTTCCAAATCTACCTTAAGTGATTCTTTATATGGAAGCATTGAAAGTGTTAATTAATTCTCATTTGATTTGAAGTTGCATAGGACTCGTCCATCTGTTGATCTGATCTCCCTTTTTTTAGGATCATAATGTTTGACACAAGCTAGAATAAATTCTAGAATTTGTATGGCAATTGAGACTGATCATGCTTGTATGAGGCCTATCCATCAACTTTTTGGCCACTTTACTTCCAACTTTTATCTTCTTTTCGAGGTTGAATCCTTTGGGCAAACATGACATAATTCAGCTTTCTGTACCTTTGGATATTCATGTACTAGGACAGAAGAGATCTGCAAGGAAAGAGAGCAATACTGCATCTTGTGAGTATAAAATTGCTAATTTGTTCTTTTATGACTGTACCTCACTGCAGTTATGACAATATTTGACCCCATTAACTGATTGTAACTCGAATTTTGCAGATTTGTGAGAGAGAAATGAAAGAATTTGACGAAGATATCAAGCTGATATGTTGAAAGAGCTGCTGTTATAATTGCTTTCCTTTAAAATTAATATCCTACCAGAGTTGCATGGACACGGATACGGTATCGGATACGGGTACGGTATCGGACACGGATACGGCCATTTTTTCAGGGCCCCTAATATGGATACGGCTGGATACGTCATTAATAAAAAACATATACACACATATATATAACACAATTTTATAAGTTATTAGAATATATTTCCTTTACTTTAGAAGCAATACAGACACATAATTGTCAATTGATATAGATTCTAAAATATTTATATTTAGATATAGTTTCATCATCAAAGAAAAATTTAAATACATTGATAGAATCACATCTTATCAAAAATATCATCACTATTCTCCTGATATTGGAGTTCTAGATCATCAACTGCACTCTCAGAACCGATCGAAGATGCACTAGAGGATCCCCCTCCTGTGTCAAAATTCTCAATAGTGGGACTGAGATGTGTCAATGCATTTATGGATACATCAATGTCACTCATCTCAGGTTGCACATCCCAAAATCTACTAGGTCCCTTCATGTAGTCTGTGGAGGAATGTGACAAGAGACGAAGATTGGAATGGACAAATACAAGGTCCTCTGCTTTACTAGCTGCTAGCCTATTTCTTTTCACAGAATGGATGAAGCCATATGTGCTCCAATTCCTCTCAGATGCAGAAGAACTTGAAACCTGTAAAAAAAAATGATATTACAAGTTACAAACTTACAAAGAGTAATACAATCAACTAAAATTAAAAAGTAAAATAAGAAATAACTTGAATTAGAATATAATTCATATAATGTTAAACCTGTGATAGAAGTTTGATAGCCAATTTTTGCAAATGTTTGGTCGTGGCACCATGGAAGTTCCACCACTTAATAGGATCCATTATTTTCTTATCTGCCATTGCATCAACATCTGCATAAGTTCCATCAGAGGATGCAAAGCTCCCAAACTCATCTCGAATCTCTGCTGCAACTCTAGGATCTGTAAACATCTTCTTGAAAGCTTTTTTATATCCATCAACTACCTCAAGATCCATATTTGGTGCTGTTCTATTTGGCATTGCCAACATGTCGGCATGGTAGTACTTGGGGTTCAAAGCATATGCCAAAAGTTGCAAAGGAGTTGTCATTTTATCCCACCTCTTCTTGATTATGTCATATATTTGGTTATAAAAAAATTCAGATGGGTCTTGCTCTTTTGCTATTATTATGTCTCTAACTTGCTCCACCATTGTATCTATGCAATCATAGATGTCGCCTAATATTGGCTTATCTGTGTCACAACGACGAATGAGGGCATATATTGGCTTAGTGAAAGAGAGCAAGTAGTCTACTTTAGCCCACCAATCATCATCAAGAATGATTGTCCTGATATTATTCGCTCTATCTGTTTGAGATTGTCTCCAAACTACCCAAATATCACTAATCACCATGCTTTTTAAGGCTTGTTTCACATCCACAAGTCTTTTAAGAACAATGTAGTGTGTTGCAAAGCGAGTCTCTACCACCTTCAATTAAAAAATAAAAAGAAAATACAAAATATAGTTTAGAATATATTTCAAAATACAAAAATATAGTTTAGAAATTAGAATATAGAAAAGTTACCAACTTACCTTCAGTAGCTCCAACTTAGCGAATTGTCTATAAATGGCTTGTGACATGTGGTGATTACAAATAAACATTTGAATTTCTTTGGCTTCTTCATAAATCTTTTCTATCCATTGGATTTTGCCAATTTTTTGTAACATCAAGTTCAAAGAATGAACTGCACATGGAGTCCACCAAATGTTTGGAAATCTTGCCTCCACAACCAACCCTGCTGCTCTACATACCTTCGCATTATCTGTGATCACTTGAACAACATTCTTTGGGCCCACTGATTCAATTGCTTCAATTAGAATATTGGCAATAAATTCGGTATCTTTTTCATCGGTCTTGCATTCAACTGCTTTCAAGAACATTGCCCCCTTTGGAGACATTGCAATCACATTGATCAATGGTCTATTTCTAGCATCCTTCCATCCATCACAAATGATAGAAACTCCTGATATTTTCCATGAAGCTCGAATCGCCTGCAATTGTCTATCGATAATATCTTTTTCTTTAGCCAAAAGAGTGGTACGGACCTTCTCATACCCTGGGCTTTTGTATCCTTTTGGGGCCTCATTAATTGACCTAACCATCTCTTGCCAATATGGAGAGCGCACCACATTAAATGCAATCCCATTTGCATACAAGCAACGAGCAATATTTTGATCTGTATCCTCTCGACTCTGCAAATTAAATGATTTTTCAAGAGGTCCTAAATTGCTCCTTTTGTGACCTATAGATGTCCCTGAAGCTGATTGTGTATGCAAAGGGGGTCTATTTAGAGTTGACTTTTGTTTTGATGTTTGAGCAAGATTGTTGGCTTCATCTTCTTCTTTTTGATATTTTGCAATTTTGGCAGGTGACAACCCCTTCCCCGATTGGCCATCAACATTCGGACTGGGACATACAGCACACCCTGTCCTTGTTATGTGGCAAAGGTGTCCACGAACCCTGGTGTAAGAGCCTTTATACTCTTTTAGGCACTCCTGACATATCCATCTGTAACCTCCACCACCTTGAATTTTGTCAACAATGGTGACATATTTCCACAATGGAGATCGAGGGTCCGGTTTGAGCCACTTTTTATTGTTTTCTCCAACATCGGACAATGATGATGCCATGACAATATCCTAGAATTAGAAAACCAAAACAATAAAAATTTAATAAGATGTAGAAACAAAAAAGTAACAATTAAATTAATTACTTAACTAACATTTAATTCACTTTGACATTTAATTATTAATTTAGTTATTAATTTATTACTAGATAAAATAATTAAATTATATTGACTCATATTTAATTATATAATTTTTATAATGCTATGTTCATGTTTATAATTGTAAGTTTATATTTATATTTATAATTTCTTTATTAATTTATCCCAATTAAAAATATATAATTAAATATTTAATAAATTAAATATTTAATTATATATTTTTAATTGACATACTTCCAAATAATAAAGTCTTATAAATATTAATACAAATTTATAAATATCAACATAAATATAAATATAACCATAAATTATAATATTATAAATACAAACTTTTAATTTTAATAAAATATAAATATAATTATAAAATTTTTAGAAAATATACCAATGAAAACTATAAATTATAGTTATAAAAAAACAATACATTATAACAAATTTAATTTAAAACTATAGATTATAAAAGATTTTAATTTAAAACTATAAATTTTAAATACAAAGAATGAAGCTACAATATAAATTAAAAAACATTTTATAAAACTAAAACAAACCTACCTGCGGAAGAAATCGCGACTCTGAAGATGGCCGAAGCGCGTATGGAGAAGACCGTTCCAAACCAAAAAACCGCCAGACGAAATCGGTAGCAGAGGGAAATTTAAGGATTCACTGTTACGAACAGAGCGATTTGGTATCCAACGAAGCACCAAAAGCCTGTATTTATACAAATCCGCGACTGGTTTTTTAACATTTGGATTATTTCCGCCGACGGATTTTAAACATTTCCTCCATGTTTTTACTTGGCCGACTCTTTTTGAGTGTTTATCACTGGACTTTAACTCAACTAAGGGCATTTTTAAAATGTATTTACCTGGATACGGGAAAATTTTCGAAAAATCCCGAATCCTGACGAATCCGGCGCGGCTAGAAAATCAGGGTTTCTAGGGCACGGACGGGCACGGTACCCAGGCCGTACCCAAGCCCTACCGTACCCCGAATCCATACCAGGTACGCCGGTACGCGTACCTGGACAAGGGGGGGTGGAGTATCCGGTAACCCTGTATCCTACAGCTTCTGTTATAACTGTCACACCCTGTAATTTTTTTTTTCTAATATTACACCTGCTGTACGTGTACTGCTGCTGTGTCAAAGAATGAAAGTGCAAAGGGTTTTTAAAAGGACAAATCACCTCCAACTTGGGTGAACCTCTCATCTATTAATATCCATGTTGCTTTTTCAGAAATGACAATTCTAAACCATAGGTTGAAAATTCGGTGCGATTACTTGCCAAAAATTCCCACGGGCGAGTAATTGCAGGAAAAACTCACCAATGAGTTTTAGGTAAAAAGCATGACGCTTATTTGTTAAAAAATTGCTAAAAATTGGAAAAAATCGCCTGACTCCCGCATAAAAACTCGTCCTTCATTTGGTATAAAAGGATAGAAAGATTTTCCCAGTTGCTACAGACAGATTTAGGGCACGATTTGAAGATTTTCAGTTGCTGCGAACGGATTTAGGGCACGATTCAATTCCAATTGCTGCAAGAAATTTAGGGCATGATTTAAGGATTTTTTAACTTTTTGAATTTTTCAACTGCATAAACTTCGCCTTTTGCTTCGAGCTTCCAAATTCCAACATTCACCTTTACTCATAATTCCTCATGTAGTGCTTACTGCCAGTTAGCTTCACCAATTTTTGGCTAATATAGATTGATGCATATTCACAATAAGAATACATGCATAAACGAAACAAAGACATACTAAAGAAATAAGTATACATAATAAATATGTACATTCTCTGCTAGTTTCACTGATGCTCACCTTAATGTAGATAGATCATAGATTTATATTCAGAATGAGAAGAAATACATAGGTGATTAATTTTTCTTTCCTGTTATTTGTCTTTTGCTAGGCTTTATTTCTATTTTCCAATTTCCGAAAAAAAATATGGCATCTACAAGTAGGAGATCTAGCAAGCCTACAGACTCCTTTTTTGATCAATGATATGTATTGAACTCTAATTTTGATTTATATATGAAGGAAATTAGTAATATGTTCTACAAATTCAGTATATGTGTGTTTTTGAAGAATATTTTTAAAAAATTATGTATTTTTAAATGTTCGATAAATTTACTGAGTTTTTCCTCGAGTTTTTAAATTTTTTGGGTCAGACAAGTTATCGCTAAGTCCAAGTTTTTAAACTATGTTCTATACCAAGCGCTGCAATTATTATTTATAGTTGCGCAAATTTTGACTTGTCTTTAGTTGGAACTAATGTCGACCTTTTATTTCTACATGAATTTATTTTGAAAGAGATGTCTTTCTAAAAGTGGTTCTACTTAAATAAAATATTTGTTTTGAAACTATTAACCAATCTTCTTTGAATTCGTATGAGTTGGCTGTTTTAGGGAGTTATTAATATAAAAATTGACTACTATTATCATCCAGTTGGCCTCCTCCTTCTGAATGCACCTCACAAGTGTAAGGCTTTGATGAAGTGCATCTACCAACATGTCATGTGTGCCTTAGTGTACGGTTTCAAACTTTGTTTTTGTAATGTCCCCTTTCTCTTTACAGAGTTAGTCTATCATTGGGTTCTCGTAGACTGACAATTTGGTTAGGGAACCATGGTTGGATTGGCCTTGGATGGGCTAATCAGTGGTGTAGATGTGGTTTGGGTTCATTGGATCCAGTTGGCACTTTCCAGAAGTGGCTTTAACTGCTTATTGCCCATACTTGCTATTTTTAGTAAATTCGGAAATGGTGTCGTTTCGGGACTTTCAGACTTGGAGTGGATGCGTCTCGTCGAGACCTTTTCGGCGAGCTATAGAACTTTGGATTCCGATATCATCTTGGTTCCCGTTTTAAAGTCCGAAAGTTGAATTAATTTATTTAATTGGGACTTTAGTAATATTTTATAAAGTGACTTGAATAAAGCAAAAATGAAAAAATGTCACTTAAGTGACTTGGGCGCCCATCTCTAGGGAAGAATAAAGTGATTTTAAAATATAATGTTCCCTCTCAAAAAGCAATGCCCTTCTTGGAGAATAAAAGATGGAAAAAGAACTTCATTTGTTATGCTTGAATATTGGAAATTGCTTGCTTTTTGCTCTGCTAGGGTTTGAGAGGGTTTGAAGGAGATTTGAACCCTGGTGGCTGTTGGGAACGAAAACTCCCTTCGGTAACAACATTCTACAGATGTGCAATACCATCCAAAGGTGCTATGGAGGCAGATGCATTCAGTATTTGTAGTTGGGCTTCATTTGAATACATTTTGATGAGGGTTTGAGAGTTTATTGAAACATCTTTCGTAGATTTCATGGTGAACAGCTGAAGGCGTGGATTAAGAGCAGATTTGATACATTTATTTGCCTTTGTGTGGAGATTGGAGGCTCATACTTGTTGGCCGTACCTCCTTGGGGTTTTAACTTTGGTGATTGTGCACAGATTTTACTACTCTTTTGCGGGCGAACAGGGGTGTTAGAGGACTGCAGCAATAAAACAGAGATATTCCAGCAAGATCGTGGAGCTATTTCATTATATTCTGCTGTGTTAATGTCCCTTTCCTGGCCGTACAACAGCTAGGTGAGGCGTGGAGGTGCTGGGAGTTATTCTTCATCACTTTGGCTGCATTGATACTTCTTGTCTTAGGCGTTTAGGGTCACTGGAATTGCATCTTCATCATATACCAACAATCTTTCAGCTATAGTGACTCTTTGGAGGTGATTCATGATACCCATTGTGCTGGTCCAGCTATAGCATAAATATCAAAGTGAAAATCTTGACATGGGTATGTAATAATGATTCATTATATGATATTTTATGATCTAGGTCTCTCTTATTTTCCTCATATCTATTGTACTTTTTCTGGGTTTTCATCATATGCTCTATATTGTATTGATTCTAGCAAACACATCTCAAGAAAACTGAAACCCCTTCTGCATCTTCCGTCTAGTCTGAAAGAACACATTAAAATAATAAAATAACACTTAAAAGATCTTAAAAAGAACCAACAGGTACGACACATTACAATTTTGTAGTGCAAATTACCTCCTCTTGTGAGGCTTGGACATTTGGACCAGGCATGCACCTCTAAATGCAATTTCAAACTGTGTTTTAATTCCTTTCTTCAAGTGCATCTCACTACATCATACGCATGCCTTAATGCATTGCTTAATCATTTTGAAATTCATCTCCTTTACACGATGCACCTCCTAGATCAAACATGTACGTCATCATTACTTTGATTTTTACAAACCAAAATTGTCCTTTGATTAGGTGCATGCCTAGATCCTAGGTGGACACCTTTATATTGTCTTTGAAACTTTTAGGACCTGATTTCTAATCTTCATTCAGAGAGGTGCGCCCTTGTCTTGTAGCACATGCCTATACATTGAAAATTTAAATTTTCTACCGAGAGATTTCTCCCTTTCAATTAGTTTACACAAGTGCACACCTATCCTTGTGACACACACCTTTAAACTAACCTCGACATTATCTCAAATCCTTTATGCTTATGTGCATTTCTTTTCTCCAAGTGCACCCTTGGGGAATGTACATTGAATTTTTTTGATCTTGAAGTCAAATTTCTCTTTGAAAACTCGTTCCTTCCATCCGGTATGCACATGAGATCATATTTGGAAATGTCTCCAATAGCAACCTATTCTTTCCACCATAATGGATGATTTGGAAGTCTTTGTTTCATGACCCAACAAACATCAAAATGACTAAGGACAATTTAACAAAGTGAACTAAACAAGACTTGAAACATGTTTAGTAGTTAGGAAAACAATAGATGTAGCTTAAAACTTGACTCAATACAAAAATTTCGTATGGGTACAATAGGTGGATTGTCATGTCCCCTTTTTTAGACACGAGTGTTTGGGAGTTCCTTAGCCTATTATTTTATTTGCAATAGGCTAAAGGGTAAGGTGAGGGAAATAATTTAAAAATAATAACTTAAGTTGTCCTTGTCACTTTATGTTATAATATTATAAAACAAACGACTTATATGTTATTATCGTAAGAGGGTTCAATAGTAAAAAGTGTTTAGGAAAAAGAGCCTAAAGTGATGTTTTATAAAAAAGGTGTTTCTAGGCACTTCTAGGAGGTAGGAATGTAATATCCCTTTTTTGAGCAAGGTTTGGTAAGGGAATGTTTTGTTGGTTGAGCTAGGACCTTGGAGGCATGGAGAATGGAATGTTGGATTCTAGTGGCTCAACTAATTTTATTTTATAGGATAAATTGTATTTTTGGCTATTGATATTTTTATATTATTTTTAAAAGCCAAAAATATTAAAATATTATGCCAAGAGGAAAAAACGACCTAGGTGGGAAAATGGAAAATAAAGGAAAAGATGGAAAAATGAAATATTGGAAGTGAAGTTAAATTATAATATTTTAATATTAAAATATTATAATATTTCCCACAAAAGTTGGTGCTCATGAGGAAAAAGAGAAAAAAGAAAGAAAAAAATAAAAAGGATGGCAAAAGACAATAAATAATATTTAATTATATAAAATATTATTTTATTAAGCCAAAGGTGGCCACACAAGGGAGAAAAAGAAAAAATAATAAAATAAAATTATTTTATTATTATTTATGTGGGACGTCCAAGTTGGAGGAAAATAAAATAAAATAAAAAGAAAATAATTAAATATTATTTTCTTTTGGCGGTGGATCTCAAAAATAATAAAAATAATGTTTTATTTGGGCGCCCAAATTGAAAAGTATAAAAGGAGGTCATTTGGAGCATTTCTCATATATCATTGATCATTTGGCTTTTGCATGTTTTGGAGAGTTTCTCTTGGCTGTAACAGAGTTTCAGAGGTATCTAAGGACGAAAACCCTTGGATAAAAGTGATTTGGATGAAAACCCAATTCACTATGGGAGATGAATTCACTTAGAATTCATTATTAAGTTTATTTACAGGTTATTGGATGAATTCAAGCTTCAATCAGCTAGGGTTTGGATTGGAATTCATTACATCAGCTAGGGTTTGAAGCATTTTGCAGATTGAAGGATTGATATTCAGATTTGGCATTGTTTTTTAGCACATATTTCATCAATAAATCAATTGGCAAGGGTTTACATTTGTGGCGCTTGGAATTGGAGGGTGATTTTGAGCTTTGCATGAACCTAGGGTTTGCTGAGATGTGTTTTAGACTTCTGATTTTCATATAACAGGTTCAGATCGAAGGGTTTAATGGCATGAATTGAAGGTTCAAAGACAAATCTTGCATCTAGGGTGTCATTGCTTCCCTTCTACACATAGGCGCTACATATTGGAGGAGTATTTTGGTGTTTTTTGGCTAGGTTTTACAGGTCTGATTTTATAACAGCAGCTACAGATTTTATGTTCAGACTTCTTCATTGGCATTTGGCTTGAGTTTCCATCAGCATTCATCATCTATGAGTTGGCATTTGATGTTACTTCATTGGAAGATCATTTGTATGACAGTATGACTATTTGGTCAATCTAGGGCATCATCTACATGTTTATCCAAGTTTGATTTTCATATCAGACCTTTTTGTTTTGTAATCAGCTGACTACATTTCAATAAAGAAGCCAATCTTTCCATCCGGGTATGTTTTTGTTATGTTTGCATTGATTTTGGATGTATATGTGAGCTGATATAATTACATTTCAGTCATTTTTTGGTAGTATTTGTTTATCATATTGCAACCTTTCCATATTCATTACATTGCAAAGATATTTGTGAAAACAAAATTTGAAAACCTTAAGTGAATTGAAAGAAAAACAAATCAAAAAATTCAGATCAGCAGGGTTAATTTCAAGACAAAATTAGACAGGGTTCTTACAGTGGTATCAGAGCTATGTATCTTGCCAGCTTGTGGGTGTAAATCAGTGACAACAATGGTTAGAGGAAGTTCAAGTTCATCAAGGAAAGTTAGAAGAGATGACCGAAATTTTGGTGATATATTTAAAGAGACTACAACAGATGATAAATGCCTTAATGCAATCCCAACAACGATTGAAGACATGTGAACAAAACTTGCAACGGTTGGAAGACTCCCTATCAAGGCAATCTAATATAAACTCATTTCTCTATGATGAGTTTGACAGGTGTAATGATTGGGAGAATGATAAATTAGTATCTATTGGATCAACACTTGATGAACAGCATGCATCTACGAATGCCGAGGACATCACACAAGGGTATGAAAGCAGTTCTAATTTTTTGTTTTGTGACAATAGTCCTATTTCCTCTCATAATTATGAGATAGCAGCCACTTTACATGAGGAAAATGAGGTGGAAGAGTCTTTTAATGATGGCACTCAAGTTTTGGGTGTTAAGCATGAGGAGTATATTGAAGATTCAAGCCACAACAATTCTGATTTTGTACATCATATCATAGAGGACGTCAAGAAGACTTCAAGAAATGTGTGATGGATGGGTACAAAGAGCTAGGAAGGCAAAGTTGTTGGCTGCCCAAGCAAGACAACATCTACAAGAGGTCAAGGAGCGTTGCAATCAGCTAGACCAAGCAAGGCAACAAAGGAAGTCATATCTTAGATCTCTATTTCTTCCAAGGGAAGAAGGTTTGGAGCTTGATCATTCACTTAGTGGATCAGCCACTAGTGTTTTGCCTACACATGAAGGAGACATAAGTGTTTCAGATTTGGTTGAGCCTTTGATTATTCATAGAGAGCTTGAGGAATTGATTCATGATGAGGTTCAAGTACATCATGTTAATGATTCCTTAATAGAGTTGGAGGCTGCCCTACTTCAGGGATTTGTGACAAGTGTCATGGAGTCATTTTTTTGGGTTTGGTATGGATATGAGCATGAGGGCATGGATGTTCTAGCCCTAATTCATATGTCACTACCTCATGCATTGATGAGAGATAGTTGTTCTACATTGTTGATCATGAGATTTTCAGAATTTACACTGATGAGTGCAGCTGAGTTCATGGATTTGTGTGCATGGGATTGTCACTACAACACTTGGAGGTTGAGTAATGATGAGTTTGCATCAGTTTACGACAGCGGAAGCGGTCCTAGGATCTTTTACATCAGCAGCTTTGAAGAGGTATGTGTGAGTATTATGGATGTTATGATGAGAGATGTTTTTCATTTCACTTTGAGTATGTATGGTGAGCCTAGATGGATTTGGGATCCGGGTATTGGTTGGTTCTAATGCAGATTGGTCACATGTGATTGCTTGAGGGTAAGCAATCTTGGGACGGGAGGACTTATAATGTCCCCTTTTTGAGCAAGGTATGGTGAGGGAATGTTTATTGGTTGAGCTAGGACCTTGGAGGCTTGGAGAATGGAATGTTGGATTCTAGTGGCTCAACTAATTTTATTTTATGGGATAAATTGTATTTTTGGCTATTGATATTTTTATATTATTTTTAAAAGCCAAAAATATTAAAATATTATGCCAAGAAGAAAAAACTACCTAGGTGGGAAAATGGAAAATAAAGGAAAAGATGGAAAAATGAAATATTGGAAGTGAAGTTAAATTATAATATTTTATTATTAAAATATTATAATATTTCCCACAAAAATTGGCGCTCATGAGGAAAAAGAGAAAAAATAAAGAAAAAAATAAAAAGGATGGCAAAAGACAATAAATATTATTTCTGATTTGGAGAATATTAGAGGTGAAGCAGTGAAGTTTTTTCAGAATCTTTTGTCCTCCCCTGCTGCTGCTACAGGTACTAATGAAGTTGAATTGAAAATCCTAGATAACATCCCTAAATTGATTACAGATTCACACAATTCTTCCCTTGATTGTCCTTTCTCCCTGGAGGGAATTAGAGCAGTTGTTTTGTCAATGGAAGGCTCTAAAGCCCCAGGGCCGGATGGTTTTCTCCCTCTCTTTTTTCAAAAATGCTGGGACTTCATTGGTAATGATGTTTGGAAGGTTGTGGAGGAAGCTAGAAGAAAAAGAAAAATACTAAAAGAGGTCAATAGTACTTTTATCACTCTGATTCCTAAATCTGAAAAGACCTCTTCATTCAAAGACTTCAGACCAATTTCCTTATGTAACAGTGTATAAGATTCTTACTAAAGCTTTGGCCTGTAGATTGGGATTGATTATTCCGGATATTATTTCTAGTGAACAAGGGGGTTTTGTGCCTAGGAAAGAGATTTCAGAGGGGATAATTGTAGTTCATGAAGTCATTCATTCAGTAAAAATGAGAAAAATTTAGGCTATGGCCTTAAAGATTGATATGTTAAAAGCCTATGACCGTGTAAGTTGGAGCTTCTTGCTAAAGGTAATGGATCAGTTTGGGTTTTGTCAGAGATGGTGTAAACTTGTGTGGGATTGTTTGTCTATAGCTAGGTTTTCGGTTTTGGTTAAGGTTCTCCTGCTGGCTACTTCTCTTCCTCCTAGGGATTAAGGCAAGGTGATCCATTATTGCCTTTCTTATTTATAATTCTAGCTGAAGCCTTAAACAAAAATATTTCAGCTTTGCATTTTTAAGGTTTGTGGAAGGGGATTAAGGTGGTGAATGAAGTGGATCCTATCACACATTGTTTGTTTGCAGATGATACCCTTCTTTTTGGTCAATCTACTTTTGAAGAAGCTCACGTGATTAAAAATTCTTTGTCTAATTATTGTTTAGTCTCTGGTCAGGCCATCAACTTCAGAAAGTCAAAGATCTTCTTTAATACTCCTCTTTTGATCGTGCATAGAATTTCCAAACTTTTGGGTTTAAAGAAAGAGAGTCTGCCTAGCACATATTTAGGGATTACTCTCTTCATGGGGCAGATCAAGACTGATTTTTGGGATAAGATCACATCTTCTATTAATGCAAAGCTTGCAAGTTGGAAATGCAAATGGCTTTCCTTTTCAGGTAGGATTTTGCTTATTAAAGCAGTTCTATCAGCTATTCCTATTTATATGTTGTCTCATCTTCCTATGCCTTATAAGGTGGTTGAAAAATTGAAAGGGATGTTCAGAAATTTTCTCTGGAATGGTAAAGGGATGGTTAGGAAGATTCCTTTATTAGCGTGGGATAAAGATATTTTGCAGAAAGATTCAGGTGGCTTAGGGATTAGAAGTTTGCCTTTACAAAATATTGCTCTAGGAGCAAAATTGGCTTGGAAAATTTATTCAAATCCCGAGGCCAAATGGTGCAGATTGGTACAGGCTAAATACCTGGACTCCCTGGAAAGGAGTAGAATTTTTACTATTCTTAATCCCCCTGCTGGTTCGGCCATGTGGAATTTCATTATTGCTTGTAGATCAATTATTTCTTCTAAGATGTCCTGGGTAATTAGAAATGGGAGATTGGCAAATTTTTGGCTTGATTCCTGGAACGGTTGTGAGAAACTGGATTCTAGAATTGATCTTCTGGAGGCTAACCTTTATTTGTCAGAGCATTGGGGTTCTAAAGTTAGAGATTATCTAGTCTTGGAGAGTGTTTCTTCTTCCTTGACTGTTTAGTGGAAGGATTTTGATTCTTGTCTGTTCCCAGATGCTCAGAAGACCATTTTAAAGGGAATTCTTGCAAACAGAAAAATCATTATTTTAGAAAAAGATGATGAATTGATATAGTTAGGTAACAAGTTTGGAAACTACTCTGTAAAAGCAGGTTGTCTTCGTTTGTCCAAGAATCATTCCCAGAAGTGGCTTCTTAATCTTTGTTGGCATATGAGTATTCTCCCGAAGGTTGGGGCTTTTGCTTGGTTGGCTATTCAGAATAGAGTCCTCACAAGAGATAGATTGTTTAATTTTGGCATGTCTCTTGACACTAAATGTTCCTTTTGTGAAGAGGTTGAAATTGTAGACCATCTTTTCCTCCATTGTGAGTTTTCTTATAATCTTTGGTCTTGGGTCTTTTCCAAGCTCAACTGGCGGTGTGCCTTCCCTAGTTCTTTGGTTCAGTTTTTTGAAAGTTGGTCTTTGCTTTACTCCTCCTCTCTCTTTGCTTGTTTATGGAACATCATTCCCTCTATGGTCATTTGGCATATCTGGCGAGAAAGAAATTTTAGAACTTTCAAGAGGTCTTCTAATCATGGGATGTTAATCATTAATAAGTTGGAGGCAGCTATCTCAGAAAAGGTGATGTCCTTTGTCAATAACCTTCCTTATTCCAATTTCTGCTTTCCTCTTGGGATAAATTTGTTCTTAACAGATGGCCTTTGTTAAAGTTCCCTACTGCCCTTGTGTCTTCAAAGCCTTCCAAAGTGGATAGGAAAACTATTAGTTGGGTCCCTCTTGTCAATTCTCTTGTCAAGCTCAATTTTGACGGGGCTTCAAGGGGCAATCCGGGGGCCTCTGGAGCTGGCTGTGTGTTCCGTGATTCCAAGGGGAGGTTATTATTGGCTGCCTCAAAATGCCTTCCTTTTGGTTCTAATAATGAAGCAGAGATTCAAGCTCTTTTTCTTGGCCTCTCTTTAGTTCTTGAAAAGGGCTTTACTAATCTACACATTGAAGGGGACTCTATGCTGATTATTAATGCTCTGCATCAAAGATCTTTTCATGCTTGGCATCTCAAGTATCTTATGGACCCGGTTTGGAAGATACTGGATAGACTAGACTTTTTTCAGTGTGGGCATTGTTTCCGTGAAGCTAACAAATTGGTTGATTCTTTGGCAAATTGGGTTGTGGATCATCAAGTTGCTTTGGTGTTTAGCAATTCCTTAAATCCTTGGGAAGATTCAAATATTTGGCAAATTTATTGGTGGGAGTGTGTGGAAAGTTCCTCTCAAGGTGGCGGCTGAGTTAGGTTTTTTATCCAAGTGGCAGTTGGCAGTGGCCGCCATTCTCTTCTCGCTTCTCAAGCCCATCATATCTTTTTGTGTCCCTTAAGTGGGGCACGTGCTGGCTTCCCTCACTTGGTGACTATGGGCGTCACAAAAGATTTTTTCTCTACTGACTTTTTGTTTTGCAGGTCTTAATCTGAGTACTTTTTGTACTCTTTTTTGGTTGCTGATCTTGTGGCTTCTTCACACGGTGCTTTGATTACTTCTGTAGATTTCCTATCCATCCTACATTGTTTTATCTGCTTTGGGCAATTGGCGTTTGCTATGTAATGATCAAATTTGTACATGTGAGATTTAATTGCTTCTCAGTTTGCACGCTTGTTGGGCGTTTTATCCGAGTTTGGAATGGCATTCTTGCGAGTTTCTTTCATTTCCAGTCTTTTCTAGTCTTTGCTAGTCTTTGTTTCATGGAGAACCCTTGGAGAGTCGGTCTTCCTCGACTGTTTTGGGAGAAACAAATGGATTTGCTTCCGTTCGAGGGTGATAAATTTAGAAGTCTATTATCCTGTGCCCGCTAGTGGAAGAGTCTATTTGCACTGTGATCGGCAATTCGTGGCTTACGTCTAATTCTTCGGCGCTGTTCTCACAGGTGGCTTCGGCCTTCCTCACTCATCTGACGGACCTCGTTGCAGATAAAGATTGTCTCCTTTTTGGCGACCCGCTATCTCCAACCTTTCATCTTTTCCTTGTTTGATTTAGATGCGGCTTTGGATGCCTATAATCTGGATGTGTGCGCTTCTCCTATAGCGGGTATCTTTGCCAAAGATGCTTTTCATGACTCTCCTGTGATGACCTTGGCCTTGCAAGAAATGAAACATGGCTTAATGAATGATGATGTTGAGTATGCACGGAAAGCTCTTTTCTCTGTTAAAGAAGAGCTTGGTTCTGCTCTTTACGATAAAGCATATGGTCTTTTCAATGCTGTGCATTATTTGTTAAAACATGCTGAGGAAGAAGCTCTGTTACATCCTCCTTTGCCTCCAGAGGTTGGTCCTTCGAATGCAGATGAAGTTATAGAGGATTCTGCTGATGGAGATAGTTCTTCTGGTAGCTGTAGCACTTGATTTCCTTTTCTCTAATCATTCTAAGTTTGGTCTTTTGATGCTGGATTTTGTTGAATTGTAAATCTCATACATGATAGTCTGTTTTTGCTATATTATTGCTGGGCTCAGCCATTTTTTCAAACGCTGCCTATCTCACTTTTGTAATTTCCTTTCAATATAATAGGTGACTTGATCACCCATGATTCATAAAAAAAAAAGACAAATAATATTTTATTATTAAAAATATTATTTTATTAAGCCAAAGGTGGCCTCTCAAGGGAGAAAAAAATAATAAAATAATATTATTTTATTATTATTTGTGTGGGATGTCCAAGTTGGAGGAAAAGAAAATAAAATAAAAAGAAAATAATTAAATATTATTTTCTTTTGGCAGTGAACTTCAAAAATAATAAAATAATGCTTTATTTGGGTGCCCAAGTTGAAAAGTATAAAAGGAGGTCATTTGGAGCATTTTTCATATATCATTGATCATTTGGTTTTTGCATGTTTTGGAGAGTTTTGCTTGGTTGTAATAGAGTTTTAGCGGTATCTAAGGACGAAAACCCTTGGATAAAAGTGATTTGGATGAAAACCCAATTCACTATGGGAGATGAATTCACTTAGAATTCATTATTGAGCTTATTTATAGGGTTATTGGATGAATTCAAGCTTCAATCAAATAGGGTTTGGATTAGAATTCATTACATCAACTAGGGTTTGAAGCATTTTGCAGATTGAAGGATTGATATTCAGATTTGGCATTGTTTTTTGGCACATATTTCATCAATAAATCAATTGGCAAGGGTTTGCATTTGTGGCGCTTGGAATTGGAGGGCGGTTTTGAGCTTTGCATGAACCTAGGGTTTGCCGAGATGTGTTTCAAACTTCTGATTTTCATATAACAGGTTCAGATCGAAGGGTTTTATGGCATGAATTGAAGGTTCAAAGACAAATCTTGCATCTAGGGTGTCATTGCTTCCCTTCTACACATAGGCGCTACATATTGGAGGAGTATTTTGGTGTTTTTTGGCTAGGTTTTACAGGTCTGATTTTATAACAGCAGCTATAGATTTCATGATCAAACTTCTTCATTGTTATTTGGCTTGAGTTTGCATCAACATTCATCATCTATGAGTTGGCATTTGATGTTACTTCATTGGAGGATCATTTGTATGACTATTTGGTCAATCTAGGGCATCATCTACATGTTTTTGCAAGTTTGATTTTCATATCAGACCTTTTTGTTTTGTAATCAGCCAACTACATTTCACTAAAGAAGTCAACCTTTCTATCTGGGTATGTTTTTGTTATGTTTGCATTGATTTTGGATGTATATGTGAGCTGATATAATTACATTTCAGTCATCTTTTGGCAGTATTTGTTTATCATATTGCAACCTTTCCATCTTCATTACATTGCAAACATATTGGTGAAAACAAAATTTGAAAAACCTAAGTGAATTGAAAGAAAAACAAATCAAAAAATTCAGATCAGCAGGGTTAATTTCAAGACAGAATTAGACGGGGTTCTTACAAGGAAAATGAATTAAAAATTAGAAAAGGAGATTATATAAGGAGTTGGACATAGAAGAAGGCCATCCATTGTCATTTGCAAACAAACCCTTTCCTTGAAGATTGAGCATTTGTGTTCATCTGTTTTCCTGAGGACGAAAACCCTTTTAGCATAGGAATTTGGAGGACGAAAATCTTTTAGATTCCCAACTTTTTGGATTTCCCTCAACCTTGCCCTTGTCTTGACTTAATCCCTTCAACAAGTTAGAAATCTTAAATATCAGTAAGTCCATCACAATTTAATAAACTTAATTAAACCTTACCTTGGGATGATCAACCATGGGGAAGCATGGAAGAGAGTGACTCGATAGGGTGTCTTAGCCTCTCTAGGCCCAAAGGCAGAACCCTTTGTACTAAAAGGTAGAACCCCTTTGGCCTCATGTGGCCCATGCCATTCATATGAGTTGGCGTACCTAGTGAGGATTCTAATTTATCCATTATCTCCTCATCTTGCCATCTTCTGTTTCCTCATGATTGGTCTCCTTATATTGCTATACCATGCTAGGGGAGTGAGGTCTCAAAAGGGTGTCTTGGTAATCCAACTCTCCTAGGCCCAAAGGCAGAACCTTTCAACTAAAAGGCAGAACCCCTTTGGCCCATGTGGACTTATCATTTCCCATCCTGGGTGGCGTATCTAGAAGAGGGCCCCTCCTGGTAGCACAACTCTCCTAGACCCAAAGGCAGAACCCCATTGACCCATGTGAGCTCATTCCATTCTGTAATTTCCCCTTTTAGGATATTCCTTATTTCTTTTCTTACACACAATAATATCACTAGAAAGGGACATTAGAACTATTAAAAGTCACTTAGTCAAGATAATATTGAACTCATCTATAAAAGTATACCATAAACAATAGCATAATCCACATTCAGTTTAATTCATAACACAACTCAATATTGACTATGTTCAAGTCTTAATCCTTACTATCTTTCTATTCCTCAACCTTGGATGGGGATTTACTTGTCTAGGGCGCAATGACACCACCTCATGGATTGGATTTACTCTGCCTCTCCCTAACAACTTTAATTGTCTAGGGCGCTATGACACCACCTCATGGATTGGATTTACTCCGCCTCTCCCTAACAACACCTCGCCTCTCCTAAGGTTGTAGGCAATAGGAATAACTAAGTATTAACTTGAACATATTTTGATATACTTCATCATACCAAATGATCACATTAATTCATAGGATATTATGTATTGGCTATGCTCAAGTCTCAATCCTCATTTCTCTTCTAATCCTCAACCATGGATGGGGATTTACTTGTCTAGGGTGCGATGACACCAACTCGATGGCTGGATTTACTCCGCCTCTCCCTAACAACACCACGCCACTCACTTACAGGTTGATAGCAATAGAAATAGATAGGCCTTGAGTTTGAACATACCAAAGTGTTGTAAATACAATCTTATATTTCATAGCAAATTTCATAATGCTTATATATACATGTGTAATGATACTCACAATAATCTTTTAATGATATATATATTTATTATTACTTATGCAAAATATAATGTCATATATATATATATTATAATAATAATAATAATAATAATAATAAGATGATAATACTTACCTTGCTACAATTTAAATGTTTAGATCTGATTTTTCCAACAATCCAGAATATTTCTGATTATTATTAGAATTCCCTTCTTTCCACCTATGTTGCTGTCGTAGTTTTATCCTTGACTGATTGCTGATTATTTTATTGCTGCAGACTTATAACTTAGAGCTCTTTATATTCCTCTCATTTGATGATGCCTCTCTTGTGAGGAAGTGCTCCTTTTAAACTTATGAAAGGTTTCCATCTGACCAAAAGGCACAGCGGTTACCTCTTAGAGGTATCTGCTGCCCTTTCCTTAACTCTTGTTTATTAACTTATCTCCCTTTAATAAACACTCCTCTTTCGGTCAGCAAAATTACTTATATTCAAAGGTTGATTCATAATATTGGCCTACGTAGCCATTTCTATATTTATTTATATTATGTTATAATAACATTTAATTTAAGATTTATATCTATATTATTATAACTCTATTTGCTATCTATATAATTTTAATAATATTAGTTTATATAATATCAAGATAGCAATTAAATATTTATATTTATATTTATAATATTAATATTAATAATTGTATATATTCATCTTCATATAATCATTATATATATATATCTTATATCTAATTATATTGGAACATTTATATAATAATGTATTGTTTATTAAATATTATAGGTTAGTAGTTAAATATTACCACATTTTATAAAAGCGACTTCACCGTTTCTATCATTATGCTTAAATCCTTAATTTAAACAATGCCTTAACATTGGGACATCACACGTTCCCTTGTGGGTGGCGTATCTAGAAGAGGGCACCTTCTGGTAGCACGACTCTCCTAGACCCAAAGGCAAAACCCTTCAACTAAAAGGCAGAACCCCTTTGGCCCATGAGGACTCATTCCATTCCCTCTTGGGTGGCGTATCTAGAAGAGGGCACCTTCTGGTAGCACGACTCTCCTAGACCCAAAGGCAGAACTCCTTTGGCCCATGAGGACTCATTCTATTTCCTTTTGGGTGGCATACCTAAGAGAAGGTCCCGTCACCGTATCCCGTCACCGTATCCCTTTTGTACTTTCCTTCCTCCTATCATGGTGTAGTTTTATGCATAACAAACTCTTGTCAATTCCACATTCTCAAATAATCATATCAGCAATACATAATAAACTATAAAGATGATATCATAAATACAATATGCATGATCTATACTTAAATCCATACATTACATACTCATAAATCCTACCACAATCAGATTTCAGATCTCTCTATATATATAATTCCACTTCCTTCTTGTTATGCTCAGATATATATCTATATCAGAAATATGTATATTTTTTATCTGGCTGTATCTTAGATGATTTGTTGTCCCTTGGATTGTATTTCTGTTGTCTTCCAGTGTATTTGTTCTTGCTTGCTGCCCCATCGATCATTCACTATGTACTTATATACCTTTAAAGTCTTACCGTTTCCAACGATTATGACTTTTCCTTTATATGGTTCGTAGTTGGTAAAACAAGGACTACTTTTAGTTAAGGCTGATCCTGGCCTTTTGTGTATTGTTAGTGATCGCTTGGTTTATATTAATAATTCTGTTGTTTTTGATAATAGTAAGCTGCAAACCCGAGTGCAAGTCCCGATAACAAAAGCCAAACATGCAGCAAAACAGGCCCAAAGCCACAAACAGCTCAAGCACAGCAGTCTAACAGCTTAAATACATAATATAATAAGCCAGAGTCCAAGTCCATAAACATAAACTAATAACAAAATTAAGTAAGTAAATCTTTCCAGTCATCAGAAACCAAATTAAGCATTTTCTCCTTGTCCTCGAACAGAGTATCCACATCATTATTCCGATCCACCTACAGAATAGAGAAGGCAGCAGCAGCCCTGTGAGAAGATTTTATAACCATTTTAAGCAGCGCCTTGACTTTGCCGTCCATGGCTGAGAGGCGGGCTTTGACCTCCTCGAGCTCCATCTCTAGCTTCCTGTTACCCACCTCCACTCACTCATCACTTCCTTATCCGGAGTCTCCTAAATTTCAGTTTCCTTAGGGTCAGTGTCATAATAAGAGTTATTCATCGATTCAAAATGACTCGCACCATCCTGTTCCTGCACGAGAGTTGTTTTAACTTCTGTTATTTCAATCTCCTGCTCAATATCTTCTTGTTTAGAAATAGAGTAGTCGACAATTTTCAGCACTTGGGGCCTTTCCCCAGCCAACCTGGAAGACCTAATACTCGGCCTTCTCACAGTGTTGTCTTTTCCCACAACCTTCTCCTTAACAATCCCAACCTCTTCCTTCTTCCTGCTCATCCTGCTTGTCCGTCCTTTCCTCAACCTGCTGATCTTCATTCCCTAGCCCCTCAACACTTTTTTTACCCCTCTTCTTTCCACTTTTAACAGAGGTAGAATTCATCCTTTTACATTTCTTGTTGCCCTGAATCGGCAGTTTATTCCTGAGGTCACAGAGACCCTTCGCAGCTTTCTCGCAAGACTGATCGTGAGATCCTTCCAAATCAATAGAAACAGAGGCCCTCGGAGCCCGGCCCCCAAGATGAGCCTTAGAAAGAGAGGTGGTCTTTGACACGGGCGGGCTAGAAACAGGGGCAGAAGGACAACTCGCAGGAGGGTTAGAAGGAGAATTAGGTTCAAAGGGCAACGGGGTTTTCAAATTGGAGGGGCTTCCAAACCTAACACTAAGAGGAACATTATCCTCAGAGTCATCATTGGAGCTATCTCCTACAAGACAAGATGAAGGGGGTTTAGCAAGGAACAGCGCAAGATGGTAGTGATAAAGGCGAAAGATGAGCCCCTGGTGTAAAGGCAAGGCAACCACCTCAGGATTTCCCTCCCTGGCCTTCTTAGTTTGAAGCACAGAGGACTCAAGACTAGATAGAAGGTAAAAAGGATGGTTAACTAGAATTTTATGGCGGAAATGGTTTAACAAAGCAAAGTGATAATGATAAAAACACCTATAACACCCTTCCAGGGTGAAAAGCTTCATGATAAGGAAACATACCCGATCCCATGGGTTGATCAAGCTTGCACGATCGAAGCCACCTTGGAGTCTAATCTGCTTCTCCCCTTCACAGTAGAACTGCTTCAATCCTTTGGTATCTTGGACTCTTTTTTGTTTCTTGATCCTTTTCCCATTTCGAAGTAGACCCGTAGCATTGGCTATGGATTCCTCCGACATGACAAACTGCACCCCGCCAACTTTCACCCTCCTATTCCCATCCCAAGAACCAACAAATTGGGCCGAAAGGTGTTCATCATAGCCATTCAGACTCTCAAGAAAAGGAGTCACTCCACCCTCATAGGCGATACTCCAGACCTGTAAATCCTCCTTGAATTCCCCACATGTCGTTGGCTCAGTCCTAACCTTCTCACCACCCATTTTCCTAGCCAAACACCTCTCAGAGCAAACAAAGTAGTTGCAGAGAATAGAGAAGCACAGAGAGAACGAACAATCTAGAAAGATAATTAAAAAGCTTTAAACCAACTTCTCTTCTCGAATTCCCAAGTATGTCCTTCCCAGCCCCAAGCGCGTTCTTGTCATTATTTCATTTAGTAAGCAACTCGTGCAAGCCCGTCGCATCCAGCCATTCAATCGGGAGTGAAAAGACCTTTTAAGTTGGCAATGCCAACTAACACGGATACTGTTGAGTTGGCTCAAGTCCACATGGGACTCCACAGTCCACTTCACCAAGAGAGGGTGAGTGGGAAGCTTCCTGACGTCATCGATGTCACATCCCTCCAAGAGATGAGGGAAGCTCGAGAAGACTCTGCACAAGGCAATACATATTATGATAACAGCAAGATGCCTCATTCAGAATGCTAACTTTAACATTCGAGGGAAGACTATCAATGTTTCTCCAACACCTTAAGGGATTAAGGTTAATCCCTAGATTCGCCATAAGGTCAACAGTACTATTGCCTTCTCTATATATATGTATCACTTCACTACCTTCAAAACTTAAGAGAAGGGTTTTGATATCCTCAACAATATTTTCCATCTACCAACCAACCCTAGCATTCCCTTTAACAACTTCAATGATGAGCTTGGAATCTACTTCCACGATTAGACGATTGATACCTATAGCCAGAGCAATCTTAAGACCCCAAAGGAGAGCCGAGGCCTCTGCAACATTATTAGTACTTTCTCCAAGTCCCCCCGCAAAAGCAACCAAGAGGGCACCATTATCCGACCTTAAAACTCCCCCTCCACTTGCCAATCTAGGGTTGCCTTTAGCAGCACCATCGAAGTTGAGCTTCGACCAACTAGATGGGGTTGGGGTCCATTTAAAACTTGCCCTAGCTCTTCTCTTACTATCATCCACCTTGCACATGCTTACCGGGATGGTCCATTGATTAATGATCCAAGATTCCAGAACATTAGGAGGAGTTTCGACCGCTTTTAGAGTGTTGTTAGTGATGCTGTCTTGCGGCAGTTTGACAACTGAACAAAACACTTCCTTAGGATCTGTAAACTTCTCTCAAAAAAGCATGTTATTCCTCTCTTTCCATAGGCCCCAGGACAAAATGGGGGGGACCTGAGCCCAATTTTCCCTGCAAATAGGATTGGAAAAGGGAGAGTACCAAGACCTAATACAAGCTTCCATGTCACCATTCAAACACCAGGAGACTCCAAGAATATTCAAAGCAAAGCACCAGACTTCCCAGGAGAAATCATAGTGCAGAAGAATATGCGAGACAGTCTCCTCATCTTTCATGCAAAGAACACATCTGTTGGGTATTTGAAATCCTCTGAGCCGAAGGTTATCTATGGTTAGGATTTTATTCTGCACCGCCAAGCACCAAAAATGGTTAATCTTCGGTATAAGATTATGGTTCCAAATTTTCCTCCATAAGTTATCTCCAGTTTGAGGTAAAAAGAGATTATAAGCAGATTTTACAGTAAAACACCCAGACTTCTCATTAGCCGATAGAAGTTTATCTTTTTGGGGGAATAGGGGAATTCTACAACCCTTCAGAGAAATTTAGGTCTCATCAGCCATCCTAACAAGATCAACTTGACTTTGACAGCAGTCTGACAGTTGTTTCCATCCCTTTTTACAAGGAAGAAAATAGTCATGAGCAAACTTGCCAAAGTGGTGAATGGCTAAATTAATCAATCCTTGAATATTCTGAAGCCTCTTTAAAGGTCCTCCATTAGTCTAGTTGTCTTCCCAAAACCTTATAGTTTCACCATCACCCAATTTCCACTTGACACCCCGCAGCAGCACAGTTCTATACTTCAAAATATTATTCCAGATCACAGAGCCTTTAGGGAAGTCAGAAGTGTGTAAAAGGTCCTCAGGATCCAAATTCCCAAAAGTATTTAGCTCTCATGATGCTACCCCAGTCCTTGCCTCCGGTTAAAAGGTTCCACCCATTCTTAGAAATAAGGGCCTTATTAAGGAGGTTCATCTTTCTTAACCCTAAGCACCCTTGGAGTTTTGGTCTGCACACTTTATCCCATCCCACCAGAGCCATTCTCTTCTTACTTTTCAGTTCAGTCCATAAAAAATTCCTTTGAATTTTCTCAAACCTCTCAGCTACATAATTGGGAATTTTAAAGAAGGACAAAAAATAAACAGGAATACCTTGGAGAGAAGCCTTAAGGAGCTGGTACTTACCTGCTTGGCTCAGTAATTTACCTTTCCACCCTGCCAACTTCCTCTGAATCCTTTCCAAGATAGAATTCCAATGCTCAGGAGAGACATCTTTCACGGTAAAGGGGAGTCCAAGATAGATACCAGGGAGCACACCCACAGAACAACCAAGAATCCCCATAATCTTTTGTTGAAGCACGAAAGGGGTATTGAAAAAGTACACCTGACTCTTATCATAATTGATGCATTGGCCGACTGTGTTAGCATAATCTTGTAGCACTTTTTACCACTTTCTAGCCTCAACTACCGAAGCTGATCCAAATAGGATGGTATCATTCACAAATTGTTGAATAGCTGCCGGAGCAGCTGTTGAAGTTGGTTTAACGCCTTTGATTTCTCTAGAGTTTAACAGATAAAGGAAGCATCTACTTAGGACTTCAGCCAAAAGAATGAAAAGGTAGGGGGACAAGGTGTAATGTCCCCTTCTAGTAAGCCAAAATTTTCACAACCTTGCACAAAATTTCAACTCACCAAAAGAGAACATTAGTGTTCAATTCTTCTTTTCATATCATAATTAGGGTTAATGATCAATAATCAAATCCATATACTTTCCACAATTGTAATTAAGGCTTGTTACCTTATTATCATAATCATATCATTTCTCTTGAACATAATAAACATAGGCCTATACATTCACATTATTATAAACATATTCACATATATGTTATTCATTTTCATTACTTGTTCATGATATGGCTCGGGAGGGACTTAAGGTAGACTCGAGCATTAACCAGCTCTAGATCACCGAGTATGACTTCATTAGGGAGATAGCCCAACCATCTCTTACGGAGGCCCAAAGGTTTCACTCACACCCGGAGTACCTCACCATTTGGCTCGTGGGATTTCACTCACACCCGGAGTACCTCATCTAGACGAGGGTCACCTTCTGTAGAGCAAATAACCTTGCAAGTTACTTCTAGGCCCAAGGATTTCACCCACACCCGGGGTACCTGATCACTTGGCTCGAGGGACTTCACTCGCATCCGGAGTACCTCGTCCAGTCGAGGGTCACCTAGGCTCATTCCAACTACTCCTAACTACGTCCTACCCAAATGGTGAGAGGGGTTAATGATAGAGTCCTAGTCAGCTCCGAGCATATCATAAACTCATTCTTATTGGATCATTTTTCATGTTATTTATTTATTGGCAGCATGTTTGCCATCATCATTATAATATCTTTCATCTCTATTTCATTTCATTGTATTCAATTTAACAATGTTCATAAACAAATCCATTATACTTACTCAATAATGATCCTACTTATGATATGAGACTATAACATTAAACCTTCATATGTTATTGGCAACACACTATTACCTTATAGGTGCATCTATGTAAGACACTCGAAACAGAAATACTTTCCAATTCATTTATAAATTCATCATGGGTATTCATAAGCTTTCTATGCTTCTAACTATTAGACATATTAAATAATAATATACATATATATATATTAAGAGAACCTTCTCATCTGTTATTTATTCTAACATCATAAAATTAAATATAACTTACCCTTTTTATTACCTTTATTTCCTTCTACAGATCTGAATTCAATTGCTGAGATCTGATTTTAATAGCTGCTGATGATATCAGATATTCTTCTTTTATTCAGTCATATATTCCTTGATACCCCTCCATGCCTTTTATTCCTCACCAATCTGAATTTATATATTATTTTTCTTATGAAGGGAGGCATCCTTTGAAGAGTGATGTCCCTTCATCATGATTGCTGCCTTGAAGATATTAATTGCAGCCCCTTTTGATAAATATTAATATTTGCTCTCTACGTATGATAATCATTGTCTTGGTTTTAATTTCATTTCATTGTTAATCTTACTCTCTTTTCTTTTTTTAAACCTGTCCACTGCTATAAATCGCAGCATGTATCCTTTTACAGATTTGTCTTATTTGAAGTCTCTTATATTTGTGAGCGCTGCCTTTATTTAAATATAGTCACTTATAATATTAATATATAATATATATATATATTATTTAATTAATTAATTCATATTAATAATATATATAATAATAATATAAATATCTATTAATATCTTATGAATATAATAATATTTGATATTTATATTGATGTAATATTATAATATATTATTTAACTTATTAATATTTAAATAATATTTGTGTAATTAAATATATTGTTTAAATCTTCAATTTAAACAATGCTTTAATATGGGGACATGACACAAGGGGTCCCCCTGCCAAAGACCCCTGCCAGCATTGAAGAAGCCCCTAGGAGCACCATTCACCAAAATAGAGAATCTGACAGCAGTGACACAAACCTTTATAAGTTGCAGGAATTTACCTTGGAAGCTCATCTTCCCCAAAACTGTGAAAAGGAACTCCCAATCAACTCTATCATAGGCTTTTGAGATGTCAAGTTTAAAAGCCATTCCTAGGATTTTGCTTCTTTCCATGGAGTGGATAATTTCATGGGTTGAAATGGCCGCGTCAGTAATCTGCCTGCCCAGCACAAATCCTTTTTGGCAACTGTTGAAAAGCTTGTCAAGGATGGGTTGAAGCCTGGACACTAAGATCTTAGAAAAAATCTTGTAGATAGTATTACAAAGGCTTATGGGTCTAAAGTCTCCCATACACACAGGATCTGACTTTTTAGGAATAAGAGCAATGAAGGTATGATTAAGTTGCTTCAGCAGCTTGCCAATCCTGAAAAAATCCCTAGCTGCCTCAGTGACATCTTTACCCACAATGTCCCAATAAATTGGAAAGAAAGCAGGGGGAAAGCCATCAGGCCCAGGAGCCTTAAAGGCACCCATAGAGAAAAGACAAGCCTGGACTTCCTCCTCAGTAATCATTCTGCCAAGCTGTGCATTATCCTCATTCAGAATAGTAGGAATGATGTCAATGAGCTCCTGATTGATGCTGCAGCCTTGAGCGTCCAAAAAGTTCTGAAAGTAAGAAGCAACCACCTATTCAATCTGAAAGTCCAAATCAACCATAATTCCCCTATCATCCATGAGTTTTGTTATAGTATTTCTTTTCCTGTGCTTCATTGTGGATTGATGAAAAAAAGAAGTGTTCCTATCCCCTTCTCTCAGCCATTGCACCCTTAACTTTTGCTTGCAGTAAATTTCCTCTTTCAAAAGCAACTCTTTCCATTCACCTCTCAAAAGCTTTTCTTCCTTAGCAGTCTCCTCCGAAGAGTCCCCATCCTCTATTCTCCTTTGTAAGTCCCCTAGCTTAGCATTAATCCTTCTTTTGTCATCGAAAATATTCCCAAAGTTGAACCTATTCCAACCTTTAACCTTTTTCTTAACCATCAGCAGTTTTTGCGCAAGTCTGAACATAGGCGTACCTTGGACATCCTCCTTCCACCAACTAGTTAACTTATCCTTAAAATCTAGGTGTTTAGTCCACATAATCTCAAACATGAAAGGATAGGGGCCCTTACCATTCACACCTCTCCAAGAAAGAAGCAAGGGATTATGATCCGACGTAGTTCGAGGCAAGGCTTCTAAAGAATAAGTGCTGATAAACTCCTAGTTGGAAGAGACCAAGACCCTATCTAACTTGACTTGAATCAAATTTCTCCCATTTCTCTGATTAGACTAGGTAAAACGGTTACCTTGAATATCAAGATCCATTAGACCATCTTTATTGAGAAAATCAGTCAGGTCCATCATACTGTCAGTGTAGTCCAGGATCCCACCACTCTTCTCCGAAGGGAATAGAGGGGTGTTAAAATCACCAGCTAACATCCAGCAGCTAGAGGGGTCTCTAGCAATCAGTGAGGATAGAAGGTACCACAACTCTCTTCATGGGCCCCTCTGATTAGGAGCATATATATTAATCAGGTTCCAAGAATTGTTGTTATTTTCCATTCTGACCGCCAGAAATTTTTTTATTTTTTTCAATAACCCGTCCTTTGACAACTTGACTGTTCCACATAGTGACTATTCCCCCAGAGGCACCACAAGCATCACAAATAAGGTAATCAACATTAGGCCACACACTCATTGCAATAGTTTGGAAGCCTTCACTTTTCATCTTTACTTCTTGGAGCATCGGAATGTCAATTTTGTTATCATAAATACAGTTCTTGACAAAGAACTACTTATTGGGGCTGTTTAACCCCCTAATATTCCATGAGAGGATTCTCATTTGTTTGGAGCCTTCTTGGAGCCAATCTCCAATGTCTTCTGTCTTCCCATTGCAATCTCCTTATTAATTGCCTTTTGTCTAGTCTCTCTCTGAGACAGTCTTCCTTGCTTGATATCTGCTCCCACATCCAGGGTCTTCGTCAAGGGACCTTTACCTTTCCTTTTAGCAGTGATCCAACCTTCCGAATTAGTGACATTGGAACTAGCCCTAGGAGTAAGGGTGAGGGTTTTGCCACTAGGAGAGGACACACCCAGGCCAGAGTTATAGCCAACAACCGAAATACCTTCCTTAACCCCTAAAGGGTTGTTTAGGCTAAAAGGTTCCACCTTTTCCACTAATACCTCCTTCTCTGGGACTTTCCCTTGATGAATCTCCCCATCTTCCAAGCCAGCAACCAACGAGGCGGTGCAACCCTCCCCACCAGGAAGGGGTAAAACCTCCGACATCACTAGGCTGTGGTGGTCCCGAGTCTTCGGAACCTCCTGGGCAAGGGGACACATATTTTCTGCCTTATCCTTGTCATCATTACCATTTTTAGGAGAACACATTATATTCAGCAGATCCTCCTTAAAGGGATATTCATCCTCGGTATCAGTAGTTTGAACCTCCGGAACTGGGGTAGGCTTTCTGGCCTTGCACTGTGAGGCCAAATGACCCTTCTTATTACAGATTTGGCAAAAGGTTGTAGAGTTTTCATAAATTATAGGCTGAACCCAATGACCAAATTTAGATTCTAGAGTAATATTGTTGGGCAAGACCTTGTTAATATCAACACTGACATAGAATCTAGCAAATACTAACCTCGATTTGTTCCTGGTGGTACTGTCAAGAGCAATGAAATGCCCGAACGTATTGGCGATCCATATAAAGATCTCTTCATCCCAGTACTCCAAAGGAAGACTCGGGAGTCTGACCCAATCTGGCGCCGTTTTATTGAGATCAACAGCAATGTCAAATCCTGGCTTCCATTTGCAAAGGGATAAACTGTGTTTCCCATACATCCAAGGCCCCCTTGCAAGGACAGAGGCAAGGTCTTCTCTAGTCGTGAATTTGAAGAGAAACGTTCTGCCAACCATAGCACTCACAGTAACACTTCCCTTCACGCTCCATTTGGCAGTCACCCATTTCCTAACCGCATCAATGTTGGGCCTGAAGGAAAAAAACTTTCCCACAATAGCATTCTCCATAGCAGAGACCACTCTTTCCGCAGTGATATCCGGGAGCACAATCGCCGACCCATCAGCCTATCACGAAACTGAGGTGAAGCACGAGCTCCCTCCAACTCCTCCCTTAAAAGGGCATTTTTGCAGGCCTTAGGGCCCAACTCCTTGTTCTACAGCGTGTGAGCAGAGGACCCAAGGTCCTTGTTTCCGAGCATGTGTCCAGAATGGTCCTTACCATTGTCCAGAAAACTGGGCGCTGACTCATCCCTCGAAGCAAGCCCCGGGCAGCCCCTTACCGGAGGGTTCAGGGGATCCCTCGGGTCCCCTACAGCCATCGAAGTTCAAATTCAAATTCAAATTCAAAATGCAGAAGGCGGGAAACAGTTGTAGAGCGCTCTTCGTATTCCTCGGAGCCCGGCCCCCAAGATGAGCCTTAGAAAGAGAGGTGGCCTTTGACATGGACCGGCTAGAAACAGGGGCAGGACAACTCGCAGGATATGTTTACTTATCATGAATTTTTTCACCCTGGAAGGGCGTTATAGGTGTTTTTATCATTATCACTTTGCTTTGTTAAACCATTTCTGCCATAAAATTCTGGTTAACCTTCCTTTTTACCTTCTATCTAGTCTTGAGTCCTTTGTGCTTCAAACTAAGAAGGCCAGGGAGGGAAATCCTGAGGTGGTTGCCTTGCCTTTACACTAGGGGCTCATCTTTCGCCTTTATCACTACCATCTTGTGTTGTGCCTTGCTAAACCCCCTTTAGCTCGTCTTGTAGGAGATAGCTCCAATGATGACTCTGAGGATAATGTTCCTCTTAGTGTTAGGTTTGGAAGCCCCTCCAATTTGAAACCCCGTTGCCCTCTGAACCTAATTCTCCTTCTAACCCTCCTGCGAGTTGTCCTTCTACCCCTGTTTCTAGCCCGCCTGTGTCAAGGCCACCTCTCTTTCTAAGGCTCATCTTGGGGGCCAGGCTCCGAGGGCCTCTGTTGTTACTAACCGTGGCATATACCCTTTTAAATAATAGTCAATGCCTTAAGTCTTCTTTATTTATTTCCAGCGATCGTTATTTCTGATTGCTCTATTATATTTTTTCCTTTCAAACACTTCACCACTACCTTGACTTTTCATGACCACCGCTGCCATGTATAAAATTCCTTTATATCTTTACAAGATGTATACATTTTACTTTGGTCTTATACATATATTTATGATTATAATATATGTATTTAATATATATATTTATTTATATTATATATATAATTTAATAATATATAAATTACTAATATTTATATTTATATTTATAATAAATTTATTATTATATTTATAGTATTATATTATTATAATAAATGATTATAATAATATATAAATTATTAATATTTATATTGGTTATTTATAAACATATAATATATCGGGTTAATATATTATATTTTAATTATATAAAAATATTCATATAATAATATTATGTAATATTGTTTATTAAATATTATATATTTATAATATTATATATGTTTATTTATTATTGTTAGAAACTTAGAAGCATTCAAAATGGACTATGACGTTTAAATCTTTAATTTAAACAATGCCTTAATATCGGGACATGATAGGACAAAAACCTTCTTATCCATTGGAGGCGATTCCACTCAGGTATTGCATTTGTGCGAAAAGTTTGTAGTTTCTGGAGCATATTGAAGATTTTAGAAGTATGCTAAAGAAGACTTCCAAGTTTGTTGAAGATTTCTAGATTTAAGTGAAATCTAGTATGTAGGGCCATACAGGTTGGAAGGGGTGATAAATGGTAAAAGGGACTGCAACCCTTATTCTTCCTAGCTGTATCATTTCAAAGACTAGCTGATCATATTGGAAGGAACCCACAAAAGCTGCCATACATAGTGGATTGCAACATTTTATATGCTGTGGGTGCTACGTTACACTATATGTAAGCTGTTGTGCTTTCATCTACCTGTCGCACCACTTTGGTAACAATCACACCCTTCTTAGGTTCTGTCTCACTTCCTTGTGTGAGAATGTACTGGTCGTACAATGAGTAGTTTGGGTAATATAGCAGGTTTGATTTTTAATATCATGATGGCTCCCAATGCATCGATGAACTTCACATAGGTTTTTGGAATTTTTGATTTCAATTTGGCATTAGCTGCTTAATTAATTTTTATCAGCATTTGTTTATCTGCTGCAATATTATATTACTAGTGTGGGTTAATATTATGCCCCTCGTACATATTATTGGGATTATTATGTGTTGTGTTGATTGCTGCTCTTTCATTGGCAAGGGTAATTATATGTGTTTTGAGTCTGCCATATAGTTTTTGGAGCTTTACAGCCCATCACTATTGTACAATCTGTAGATTAGTAAGTTTGCAAGTACATTTCATGCATGTCGCCAATATTATTTAGATATTTCTATGCATTTGGATGATATAGTTGGCATTCATCTTTGGGTTTGATTGGTAATATTATATTAAATATCAATTTCAAGATAGCTGCAAGATATCATCTGATATTAAGGGTTTTAAAATTTATTTATGGGTTTTCATGCTGCTATACAACATTCAAAAATATTCAATTTGATCAACATTCAACATTATAAGATGGATCTTTGATAATCAATCTTGATAGTGATATTATTGTGAAATGTAGAAGGCTCAGTTGGTAGGATTGCATATCATTCAGATTTTGTAGTTGCATTTGGCTCTACGGCTTGCTGCCAGGGAGCATAATAGAGTTGATATTGATAATATTTTAGTCACTATATGCTCTCACCTGCTCATTCTGGGATCTCAGTGATCAGAAAGTGCTAGAATTTGTGGGTTATTGTTAAGTTGTCAAAATATCTAGTTTGGGGACATTACAGTGATGACATAGATTTAACATGAAGAATAATAATTCTATTTGTGTATGAGACGGAAGTAGACCATGGAAGTTGGAACCCCAAATTAGCAATAACCTTGTAAAACATGAAATGTTTATTGATTTCTTTCCCTTGGTTCTTGGTGATGATGACTTGTGGTTGAGGCTTAATATTCACAAGTATACACAAAGGTAGAGGAACTAGTTTATGTGCATTCCAACTAGTTTTTGTGCACAAACATAACAAAGTACAAGGAAGGGGCAATGAAACTAGTTAGCAAAACATCTGGAAACTGGTTAGCTACAAAATAAAGTATTTACATGATTATACACGACGAGTAAAATAAAATTGAGATCAGTAAAATAAAATTGATATCTACTATCAAGTTGATTTCTAGATGTTAGAAATTGTTGTCATTGATGTCAAAATAGGTAATATCATTGATGCCAAAATACAAGTAAATCATCAAAGAATGCAAGGAGTACATTGAAGATAAATAACATATAAGTCATATTCCAATATGCTGGCCGACTATCCTCTACATAAAGCACCAAAATAAAGTTTAAATTAAAGATTTAAACTTTCATAAAAAGTCTGGTTGACTCCCTTAGAAGTGCCAACGATTGGAAGATTACATTTAAATAAGTTTGTTTGATGTGGCCGACCTCCTCATAGAATGGCGCCAAGATGAAGTTCAAGGCGGTCGATTCCCTCATACTTTGGCGCCCTTGGTTAAAGATTTAAATAAATTAAAATAAATATTTTCCAAAAAGTGGCCGACCTCCCAAATAGAGCGCTCCACTAGAGGACGAAATTGTTATCAAGAGGTGTATAAAAAGAGTTGCCTCTCTTCGCAAAAGACATACACTTTGAATGAGTCGCCACTCTTGAAGAAGTATAAAAGATAGATGAAAAGGTTGATTTTGATGGGAGCGAAGAGAATACGATATATTTTTGAGTTTGAGCAGACCTAGGGCAGGTATTTATGAAGAGTGTTTCAGACCTATTTTGAAGTATATATGTAGCCCATGAATGAAAGATAAGTGCAGATATAATTGATGAATATGTGTGAAGATTAAGAGCAGATTTGAAGGAAGATTTTTGAGATATTTGTGATCAGATTTGTGAGGGAAGATAGTGCATGATTTGAATCAGATTTATGAAGGAAGCATATTACAAGAGTTGTGTTCAGATTCGTGAGGGAAGAAGTATCTACAATATCACTCATTGAAGAATTTGAAGGTTGGTGCCTATCAAATAAGAGATTGGTGTCTCTTGCTGAGTTGGTGCTCAGTTGTGGGGATTGGTGTCTCTAGTGGGTTGGTGCCCACAAAGAGACTTGTAAAAAGAAGTAGGTTGGTGCCTACAAAGAAGATCAATATATAAGCAATATTTTGCCATGGTTATCTCCCGCAAGGGTTTCCATGTAAAT
The DNA here is from genome assembly GCA_027924645.1 of Cunninghamia lanceolata. NCBI lineage: Eukaryota > Viridiplantae > Streptophyta > Pinopsida > Cupressales > Cupressaceae > Cunninghamia > Cunninghamia lanceolata. Next base: position 9,820,353 of record BSBN01000669.1, read on the forward strand.
TGTATGTTCTTCCTATGTTGTTATTAGATCTTGCGTGTGTGTTATTGTTAAGTTTTGAAAAGTAAAAGTTTGTGTTATACTGATAAACCCCCCCCTCTCAGTATAATTGTGTCTTCATCACTAGATGCACATTGGAAGAGTTCTATATGGAGAAACTCAATTTGTAATAAGATTGTCATTCCATCATAGTATTAAACGAATTGTTCTCTTTGTGTTATCCAAAATGTTTAATCGAGACAGGTATTAGTATGGCTTACATAATGTTATTTCATAGTGCCGTCAACTTTAATTCTTTATTGCTTTCTTCCCAAATATTTCTTGTATCTTTTTATATTTGTTGAGTATTATTTTTGAACATTAGAAATTGATGAAGTGATTTGAACTTTTATAGATTCAACACTGGCAATTTATTTCACATTGCTTATTTCATCTTGCTAGTAAAGTAATCCTTACTCTTTTTTTGTCCATAGTTGCCTGATATCACAAAACTTGCTAAGTGGTCTTAAGACATGCTCAGAGATAGCTGAATACATGTCCCACAATGGATCTATACTACAATATCAAGTTGGTGATGTACGAACTCTTCGGTCTGATGGCAGTGGGAAGGCTGATTGTATTGATACACTTGTAAGTTGTCCTTAACTTTTCCATGTTCTTTGTATGTTTATTGATCTTTAGGATGGTCCTGGTTCTATTTGTATGGAAAATTAATTTTAGCATTAAGCAGGAGATAGAGGTTCGCACAAGATCAAGATTTTGGCGGAGGAGAGGAAGAGTGCGCAGATTAAAGTACACTTGGAAGTCTGCAGGCCATCCCTCAATCAGGAAAAGAATGGCAGATGGGAAAGGACAGCCCTGTAAACAATATACTCCATGTGGTTGCCAACTAACATGTGGAAAGCAATGCGCTTGTCTCCGGGGTGGAACCTGTTGTGAAAAATATTGTGGGTAAGAATATTTTTGAATTTTCAGAATTGAAAACAACTGTCACAACATACATGGATGAGCTTTTTATTGCTTGTACTGACTTTTTTCTTTTTTTTGTGTCTTTTTTTTGGTTGAAGGGCTTAAACTAAACATTTTCTTCCATTAAAATTTATTGATAAAATCCTTTCAGAGCTTTTTATAATGAGAATCTTAATGTTTATGCATATTAAGTTTTACTGTCTGATGATGGTAATGCTGATGATGATGATTTTTAGAACATCCTTTAGATCAAATCGGTTTGTTGGTCCTGTCAAAGTGCATCATGCAAATATACATTCTAATTTATATTTTAACTTTGCTGTGCAATACATCATTGATTTTGCTACTGTTGTTATTGCCACCCTTCATTGCCTTCCATGTCCTTAGCTCTTCAAAATTTTCCGTTTATGAAGTCTCATCTTTAAAATCATCATCAATGTTCTCTCTCCTTGTTTTTCTGGCTTTTCTTGAGTGTCTGATTTGAAGTACTTTGAAAAAATAGAAAGGGATAAATAAGCTATGTAGCAATGAGACTAGATATCTTTATAATATTGTTTCTATATTTAAAAATGATGAAAATGAAGATACCCAAGTGTTTCATTTCTTGGAAGATAAGGGGTCTGAAGATTAGTTGAGTTACAAAATTGGGGGAAGTTACCAGTTTTCCCACTTATAGGTTTTACGTACTTAACTTTATAAAATTTAGAGGTAGCTTAGGTGTGTTGTACCTAGGCATGTCTTTGCCACCCAAGTTCATCATACTGTGCAAACATAAACAAGATATGGGAATTTATACAGTGGTTTATGCTAACTATAGAATAAAGTTAAACCGATTTAAGAACTTGACAATACTATTTTTGTTTTCATTATGATGACATTATCTTATTATATCATTATTTGATTTTAGCTATCAATTAGCCTATGCAATTATTGTGATAAAACATGCCTGGTGCACTAAGGGGATTGGGAATCTAAAGAAACTCCATGGTAAAATTTAGCCTTCTGTTAATTTTTATGCAATATGTTCTATAATGTTAGACTGTTAGGATTTTGGATATTGTCCTGGCTTCATTTCAGGACCATTCCTTTAGAACCTAAAACTAGCCTCTTTATATATGTCCGTTGATTTATTGTGTTTGCTGCTAGGGTTTGAAGTTCTCTCAGTTGTTTGTGTGTGTACAAGTGTGGCCATATGTTGAATTGAATGACTTGCCAGTCATATTTATAGGATTTTTCATTTTTTGCTTTTGGTTTCTTGATAACATTTTGAGGATTTATTAGTATTTCTTTTGGTATTGGTTTGAAGTGCTTCCTGTTGACATTTACATTTGGACTTCTTTGGATGGCATGTGTTAGAGTCTTCTTTGAGAGTACATATGCTGTCCATTGTACATGTTATTTGAGTTTCCAATATAGTCTATTTGAGTTATTGTAAGAACCCTTACTAATCTGAACTGAATTTCTGAGTGCTGGTCTGAATTTTCTGATTAGGGTTTCTTGATAGTTTCAATGGTTTCCAATTGTTTTCAATATATGAATGTTTTTGCCAAGTTATGATGCCAATATAGAACCAATTTTCAATGAAATAACAATAAACTTAAGGACTGAAAATTACAATCAGAACTCTGATTTGATTCAGAACAGTAATGAGATCTTATTGCAAATTAAAGGTTTGAATAAGAAGAGTATTTACAACATACCCGATTGATCACAACCTCTTCTTAATTCAGTATGAGATCATACAAGCAATTTGATGACAAACATAAGTCTGATTTTGTTACAGCAGTACACAAAGAAGTCTGATATGAAATAGTAGATGACAGCAAGGCCCATTCAGCTCCCAAATAGTCCTCAAAACTCCTCCAATGTTAGAGTGATGGATTCCTTAGGTATCAGCCAACTTGGTGTAGATGACAAGTACCAATTGAATGATTGAAATTTCTGTTCCAACCTCTGATTCCTAACCTGTTATGACTGCAGAAACTGTTATGAAGTCTGATCACAAATTAATGCTCATAAACCCACAAAAATGAAGCTAGCCTTCTCAATGTGAAGCGATGAACCCTAGGCTTGATAACCCTTCACAAATACCTCCCGATCTGCATTATTTCATGCTCCAACACCTTCAAGACCCTGTTATTCAGATCTGGTATGAAATCAGAAGTCTGATATAAATTCTGATTGGAATTTTGTTGATGAAGGAGAATCACAATATCACCCAAATTGAAGCGCCAATCCTCAAATCCCTAGATGACAGCGAATAGATGCAAATATATCATGGAAAGCTCTTCAATCTGCATAAAACACCAAAACCCTAGCGCCAATATGAAGCCCTAGCTGATATGATTAATTTCTCTTCAAACCCTAGCTTCAATCCATGTCAAAAACCTGCAAATAAATCCAATGATGAACCTTGGATAGATCCACCTCACAAAGTGGAGTGGGTTTTTGTCCAAACCACCAAATTCTAAGGGTTTTTGTCCTTAGAACCTCGCTGAAACATAGTTACAGCCAAAGAGAAAATCTCCAAGTATCAAATGACAAATTCACCAATATATCCAAATGACTCCCAAATACCATATTTTATAACCCACAACTTGGTTGCCCAAATCCAATACATTTTACTTTATTTTCAAGTCCACCGTCATAAAATATTATTTTATTTTAATTTTCTTTTCCCTTCCTCAACTTGGGCGGCCAAAATTGAGATAATAAAATAATAATATTTTATTATATTCCACTACAAACTTGGGCGGTCACCTTTTGGCAAAAATATAATATTTTAATAAATAAAATATTATTTTATTTGTCATTTGCTTTATTTTCCATTTTTTCTCTTTTTTTTTTCTCCTTTTTTCCACTCTCCAAGTGGTTCGCTCATATCCTAAGCAAATTATTTTAATATTTTTGACTTATCCATAATAACACAAAAATATTCTAAGTCATATTCCACTTTCGTTTTGTGAAGGAAAAATAGTTGAGGCTATTAAAAAGCGACTTTCCATTCTCCAAGCTTCAAGTTCATAACCAACGTTCTCTTTTCCAAGCCTCTCTATAACAATAGCTCAACAAAATCATTCTCTTACCAAATGTTTTAGCCTACGGGAATGGTGAATAGGCTAACTCTCCATTGCTAGGTGATCATGTTGGAAATGAGGACATTATAGTTATATATATTGTGAATTGATTTGGAGTTCTCCTTTGATATGCTTATATTTCTTCGTGGTATTATAAGTGCAGGAAGTATGGAAACATATAGATTATGGATTCATGGAGAGTTTTGGGCGAGCGTAAAAGATGAACTGTAATGGTAGAACAGATGAAGGACAAGGAAAGGTTAAGTGAGACATTCATATGATAGATGGAGTCTCCTAAAAGATGGATTAAAACATGAAAATATTTAGATGGTGGACTAGGCTGAAAATTGGAGTCAACTGATTAAGAATCAGAAACTTATTTCGTGAACTGCGAAATAATCTAGATTAAAACAAGAACATAACAACTTTGAAAGATTGATGTTTTGCTTGCAGAAGTACACATACCTATGATAATATTTAGCCCTCATCATGAGCGTTTATTTGTCATTCTGCTGTTTATGTATTACATGTAGGCTTTTCTAAAGGAACTCCATGATTTGCTCACAGTTTTAAAACTTAATGGACGTCACACTCATTGGCATGTGATGGATTGATGGACACTCATCACCATGTGATCTTCAAACTTGTTGATGCAATGCTATTGACAATGTGTATTTTAGTGTGTTCACATGCCAATAAAACAATGTTAATAATACTAGATATGTCTATTCAAGGCATATAGTCAAACAAAATGTGCTCTTGTGGAAGAGGTTTTCGATCCTTATTGGTTATCTTGTTTAAACCTTGGTAATCCCCCCACAACATATCATATCATCCTCCTCTTTGACAATGAGGACAAGAGCTCCATAAGGTGATTATGAGGCACAAACAAATTCTTATAGGAAACTCCCATACTTTTCCTTCTCACCTCTTTTTCTACAGAGTTGCTCAGGAAGGAAGACCATAGGTGGATTGAAATTTAAACACTTAAGAAGTATACAAATGTTAATTGGTTATGATTTAGAAGTCTAGGCTAAAGAATCTCTCATCAACTACCTTTATTTGCTTATGATGCCATTGGATCTTCTAGCTCAAGCCCTTGACAGCACTAGTCATCGGCCTTGGTCCCCAATTTCGATCTTTGTCATCTCTTTGTTACATTACAAGGTCCTCCCCCCACAGGGTGTTTTTATGTGCACTTACATAATATGGTTTGGGGTTAACCATTAAACTGCTACCCCCTCTAGTTGTGTTTACTTCATTTTAATGTTTGTTTTTAATTTCTATTTGGAACCCAGGGTTCTTTTTACCCTTGTACATTTCTAATGTAATTGAATGTACTTTCAAGTCCTGTTACCTACTCTGGATATTTGAGGACATTAATCTGGTTTCTTTCTTTATATCTCAAGACTAGAGAGAATGTAGTCGTGTACCTAATTTGTGGGAGTTTACTATCCAACCTTTAAGCCAAACTTGTATTGCTTTCTGCAGTTGGAGTAGGTTTGAGAACACACACTTGAGGAAGTGCAATCAACCTGCTCAAAACAGATATATATTTTGTTTATTCAATAATATCTTCAATTTCTGGTTTGTCATGCCAAGATATAGTTGATAGTTAGGGTGCTTGTTGAAAAAACAGCTTTGGTCCATATGCTGGAAAATCCTTCTCTTGGTGTAAAGGGCACCTCTAAGGTGAGGTGGAAGTCTTAGCAACCTTGACAATCAAAAACATTGGTTGACTACATTACTTGGGTACTTTTGAAAGCAACCTTGAAGCCATACTAGTAGTATTTTGGTATTGGTATTGGTCTAGATACTTTCCAGACATCCTAGTGTAGTTTTAAAACTCTATGAGTAGTCGCCTGACTTGCAAGCTTTTGTACCCATATGAAAGTTTCTATGGTGTCAAATTTAAAGCTAACACCTATTGTTTTCCAAGTATAAGTTTGACTAGGTCTTGTCAAGTTTGTGTTGGTCTTGTTGTCTTTGTGGCTATTGCCTAAACGGTTGTAGGATCATGAAATGATGCTCTTGAAATTATCCATCATGGGAAAGGAAAAGAGGTTCTAAGATTGTATACAGTTGAAGGAATCAAGTTCAAGATCAAATTTTCATCAAGGGAATATCGTGAGAAGGAAGCATCCAAGTCAAAAAATGGCTAAGTATGGTGATCAAATTCCCACTTGGAGTAGAAACGTGATCTAGAAAAGGGAAATCCCAAAGTTTAAATATCCATTGTTAGGTGTGCATCTAGAGTTGTGGCATGCACCAAACAAAGGACTGAAATCATTTCAAGGTATGGAAAGAGAGACTCAAGTGAATGCCATTCAAAGGTTTGCTCTTGGTGGTTTGGGGCATATTTGTAAAGTTAGAAGTTGAATTTCAAACAAAACAGTCTACTATATTGAGGTTTGCGTTTAGTGTCATGAGACAAACTTGAGTACAAAGGAGTTGTTTTGTGACAACACAACAATAGAATAAAATACCAAGTATCCTATCCTCTCTTGATCAAAGCTTCCTGAATGCTGAATTATATGATCAAACAAGAACGCTCCAAGGTTCCTTTGATGTCAGGTCTTGACTTGTACGTGGATAGACTCAGTGAATGGATGTGATCTTGCTGGTAATCACAAAGGGACTTACGTTGAATTGACTCCACTCAAATATGCTACTCTCCTTTGTGAAGTGGAACTATCTCAAACTGATTATGAAAAGAAAAGAAAATGAAAAAAGGATAAGGGTTAAGATAGTCTAATCTAAGGACAATGAAATAATGAACAATGCTACGATAGACAAATTCCCTTCCACAACCTAGCTTCTCTTCACCAGGAGAACCGACAATTACATGAAGCAAGTGCAATTTCCAAAGGTAATCATATGATTTTCATATTGTAAACACTCATCCAAATACCCACAACTGGCGCAATTTGAACAAGTATTCACAATTGAACTAAAGCAAATGTGGTTCAGGCTAACTTTGCAAAATGACTTATCTTTGACAAATCATGAAAAGTATGAACCAAAAAGGAATTCATCAAATATCTCAACATAAACTCATTACATCAATGAACTTCTAATCTATTCTACTCTACTTGGAAACAAATCTCAATCATCTTGGAGACAACGGAAACCATGCTAACATTCCAAAAATTCACAAGATCACCATGAAACATTCAACAATGAGCTTGCATTAATCTTGAAGTGTATCTTTACATCAATCTCTCAGAGTTTCTCTTTGACAATCTTTGAAGAGTCCTCTCTACTCTACTTTCTAATTCTAATGATCCTCCTAATCGTCCTTTACAAATGAGAGAAGTAAGCTTTATATAGAGCTCCATAAATTACATGAATGGCCAAGATTGATTTGCAAATCAATGGCCCAGATCTTGACAACACAAGGTAGTTACAACAACTTGCTATTTTTAGAATATGAGAGAGGCAATGAAGGCACGTTTCCCAATGTGATAAGCTTGAATAAAGCATCTTTGAAACATCTTCCACATGGGCGTCCTTTTTGGCTTCTTATCTGTTGTAGATACATTGAACTTGGACTGATGATGTGGTGAGCTGTGATTGGCGTGATGACGTGCATATGCCACTTCAACAACTTCTAAACTGGTTTGATTTTCCTCATGTTCACATTGCTCGTAATACTTTCCCAAATTATGGACTTTTTGAAGTAGTCTTTTGATTTTGGATTTTCAACTCTGGAACTTTGCATCTTTCGAATTTGCAAATTTGGGAATTTTGTTGAACTTTCCTTGTTGTCTTTCATGCCTTAGTGAAATTTATAGATTTTTTGACGATCTTTACTCATTTGTAATTTTGTGAAATTCTTGTCTCCTGTGCAGGCTTCAACTCTGGATGATGTAAGAAGTAGAAGAGACGACTTGGGCGTTCTTGGACTAGACTTCAAGGTGCTCGCTCTTGAGCTTCTCTTGATGATGAAATGGGAAGGTTCTTGAACGTGGAAGTGATCTTCTAGATGCTCAGATGATGGAGCTTGCAAGGTGATGATGAAAATCTTCCTTCACTCCGACGATGAAACCTTGATGCAATGAAGTGCATTTCCTCCGCCTTGGCGATGAAGTTTTTCCTTGTGGATGGAAACTCGATAACATCTTCATGTGAAATCTCCTTTGATGAAGTCTTCTCCCTTGAATGCTCTGGATGTTCTTGTTGCAAGTATGAGGTGAACCAGTGTTGTCATTGATGTCAACATACTCATATTACATTGACAAGAAGGATTGGATGAGCTGTGTGTTGAAGATATTGAGAAAATTAGCCTCAGTTAGGAACAGTGAAGAACAGTGATGAGAAGAAGGCAAATATATTGGATAGGTTGAGAACCGGAGGATGCGGATTAAAGGGTTTGCAGATATGAGTCTTGAGATGCTTCAGTCAAGTTTTCAGAGGTCCGCATGAAGACCTGAAGAAGTTATGGCTGTCTGTGTGGAACCGGTTCCGGCAAGTGCTTAGAGGTGACAGAGGATCACAGAAAGGTCCGGTGAGGTCCGGAATTGTACAATCCTAATCTGTGGATTGGAAAGAGTGTTTGGGATGTCCTTGTGATGTGCCATCTCGAGTTGTGTATGATTTGGAGGTCCGGAAGTACCTCTTGCATTATGATAGTGGCGACAGACTGTGTTCTTGAAGTTCCGGATAAGGAGGATAAGAGATTTCAGTAAGTAAAGGAAATGCGGACGTACCTGGTCATTCAGACAGGCTTGTGAAGGTTCTTGGATCATGTTGAGGTTGTGTTGTTGGTCCGCATTGATAATGTATGATTTGAAGGTCCGGAAGTACCTTCTACAGTGGCGACAGACTGTGTTCTTGAAGTTCCGGATGAGGAAGACAAGAGATTCCAGCAAGTAAAGGAAGTGCGGATGTATCCGGTCATTCAGGCAGGCTTGTGAAGTTTTCTGGATCGTGTTGAGGTTGCGTTGTTGATCCGCATTGATAGTAGAGCCCGGAATTGAAGTTATTCTTCCGGATGAAGTTCTTGCTCTGTTTAGCCGACCGGATGAGTTGTTCATCCTGCGAATGTTCTTGTGGTGGCCGACCGGATGTGTTATTCATCTTGCGGATACTCTTATGATTGTTTGCCGACTTAGATGTTTGTTCCTAAGTCGATGTCTTGTATAAATAACGGTCTGTGAGTTCATTTCGAGGTGTGGTTTTTGTGTGGATAAGTGTGGCATAGCGAAGAGAAGTGCGAAAGGCAGAGCAGAGGTTTTTGGGCTTAAATGGAACTGATCCGGACATGGTAGAGATGTCATTCTCCAGTTCAAGACTGTGATTTTTATCACTTTGTAGACAGTGTGTCTCCTTGTAGGCAGTGGGCCTCTTTGTGAGCAGTGTGCTCGGGCAGTGAGCCCTAATTGGCATGTGCCATTCATTCTTCTTTATTCTTCTAACAGAGAATAATTCTTGGGTTAATCACCCCGTGGTTTTTCCCTTAACCGGGTTTTCCACGTCAAAATCTTGGTGGTCAATGTGTTGATGTTTATCTGCTCTTGTGTTTATGTATTATGCTTTCATGGATGATTAATTGATATGCTGCTAACTAATAACGAAGAATCAAGTGTTTGAAAGAACAAGAAGTTTTATACAACTGATTCACCCCCCCCCCTCTCAGTTGTATGCCCTAGATCCAACAATTTGTATCAGAGCTAAGTTCCTCTGAAAGGAGCTTAACCGCTTGAGGAGATCCAGGATGTCGTCATACAAGAAGGATAGTCCGAAGTTCGATGGAACCAACTTCACTCTCTGGAAAGGTCGCATGAAGTGTCACTTGGAATGTATGGGAAAAGCATACTTGGCTATGGTCTCAAAACCATATGTACCTCCACAAGGTGGCCCGACAACTCTGAATGAAATCACAGAAGCAGAAAACAATCTGCGGACCAAGGAAGCTCTTCTAAGCGCATTGAATGACTCAGATCTCTCAAATGTTATTGACCTACCAACTGCATATGAGATCCTGACTAAACTGGAACTTCTGTATGAAGGAGATGAGTTTGTCAAAAGTGCAAGGTTGCAAAGTCTGAAAGGGAAATTTGAAAGATTGAAGATGAGAGATGATGAAAACATCACTACCTTTATGCCAAGAGTGAATGAGCTGGTATGTGGAATCAGAGATGCTGGTGGAACTCTAGATGAAAATGAGATTGTCTGCAAAATTCTAAGATCCCTTCCTGCTGCCTACAAAATCAAGGTTGTTGCCATTGATGAATTCAGAGCCCACACAACTGTCACAAGAGAACAACTGGCTGGCAAACTAGCTGCATTTGAAATGACCGAGTTTGGAGATGATCCTCCCAAGACTGAATCTGCTTTCAAAGCCAGTGCCTATGTGAAAGGCAAACAGAGAATTGATCCGGGAGAAAACTCATCAAGGAAAATGTCATGGTATGATCAAGCAAGAAGAGACATGGAAGAAGAAGCAGAAACAGCTCAACTTGAAGCCCTCATTGCAAAGAGACTGCCAAGAGGATCCGGTAAGTATGAAGGAAAACTACCCTTTAAGTGTTTCAACTGCAATAAGATTGGTCATTTTGCTTCAAGATGTCCGGAAAGATCTACAAGGTCTAATACTAACAGACAAAGGTTTCAAAAGAATTGCTATTATGTTCATGAAGAAGATGACAATAAAGGAGTAACATATGATGAATCAGAACTAGGAAGCAAATCCGGAAATGAGTGGGTGTTTATTGCCATCAAGGAAGAAGATTCAATACTCTCTGAATCTGTCAATCACAAAGTTGTTGAAAAAGCTTTGGCTGCTCAAGTGGAAGAAAAGGATGATTGGGTTATTGACAGTGGATGTTCTCACCATATGACTGGTGACAAGAATAAGTTCTTGAATTTGGAAAGGTATGGAGGAATGGTAAAGTTTGGTGACAATTCTGCTGGCAGAATCAGAGGCAGGGGAACTATTTCCTTTGATGGAAAGAACAAAACAGGTAACATACTATATGTTGAAGGATTGAAGCACAATCTTCTCAGTGTTGGTCAGTTAGTGGACAAAGGCTATGATCTCCGGTTCAAGAATGGAAAATGCAGAATCTTTACAAGCTCCGGAACTGAAATTGCATCCGGTACTCAGACAAAAGGTAATGTCTTTCATCTGGTTGGTTCAAATAAAAGTTGTTTGTTTGCTCAAATTGATCAGAGTTGGTTATGGCATAGAAGAATGTGTCATGTAAATTTTGATAACATCATCAAGATAAGCAATACTCAGGCCGTAAGAGATCTTCCAAAATTGATGAAACCTACAAATAGTTTGTGCAAAGAATGTCAGCTAAGTAAACAAAGCAAAGTCTCTTTCAAAAGCAAAGATCAGTCTTCTACCGGATTGTTGGAATTAGTACATACTGATCTCTGTGGTCCGACAAGAATCAAGAGTCTGCAAGGTGATAGATATTCCATGTTGTTAATTGATGATCATTCCCGGATGATGTGGGTTACCTTTCTAAAAGAAAAATCAGAAGCATTTGAGAAGTTCAAAATCTTCAAAGCTATGGTAGAGAATCAAACCGGATTGAAACTAAAGTGTCTAAGGTCTGATAGAGGTGGTGAATTTACATCTGGTGAGTTCATTGACTTTTGTGAGAAGCAGGGTATAAGGAGACAGTTGTCTGCTCCTAGGACTCCACAGCAGAATGGAGTAGTTGAGAGAAAGAACCGGACCATCCAGGAAGCTGCCAAGACAATGATGTTGGAAGCAAATGTTCCTCAAATGTTTTGGAAGGAAGCTATCAGCACTGCAGTCTACACTCTCAATCGAGTTCAAATCAGAAACAACACCGGTAAGACCCCCTATGAACTCTGGTTTGGCATCACTCCTACTGTGAAATATTTCAGAGTATTTGGTAGCAAGTGTTATATTAAAAGAGATGAAGATCTAGGAAAGTTTGATGCTAGAAGTGATGAAGGAATTTTCTTGGGTTACTCCACTCAAAGCAAAGCATACCGGTGTTACAATAAGAGATTGAGGAAGATGATAGAAAGCACCAATGTGAAAGTTGATGAAGGAATTGAGAAGCCTTCAAGATTTTATGAGTTTGATGAAGATGACCAAGACAGTGTTCAAGGACCTCAATCCTCTCCGGTGAGACAGAGTCAGCCTGATCCGGTAAATCAGGAAGAAGAGATAGGTTTGAATGAGCCTGATCAAGAAGCAGCAGTGCAGGATACTCCCAAAATTCCAAGGTATGTAAGACTGAACCACTCTGAAGATCAGATCATAGGTGACAGAAGCAAAGGTGTACAAACTAGAAGGAATGTTGCTCAAAATCAGGATGAATGTTGTCTGATTTCAAAGATTGAACCTAAAACAATAAATGAAGCCTGCAATGATGAAAACTGGACCAAAGCAATGGAAGATGAATTGATGCAAATTGAGAAAAATCATACTTGGGATCTTGTTCCCAGACCTAGAGACAGGAATGTAATTGGAACCAAGTGGGTCTTCCGGAACAAACTAAATGAAGCTGGTGAAGTAATCAGAAACAAAGCTAGATTGGTCTGCAAAGGCTACTCTCAAATAGAAGGAATTGACTTTGAAGAGACTTTTGCTCCGGTGGCAAGAATTGAAGCAGTCAGATTACTTCTTGCATTTGCTGCCTTCAAAGACTTAAAGGTATATCAGATGGATGTCAAGTCTGCCTTCCTAAATGGTGATCTGGAAGAAGAAGTCTACATTGAACAACCGGATGGATTTCAATTGTCTGATAATGATGATATGGTCTGCAAGTTGAAGAAAGCTTTGTATGGATTGAAGCAAGCCCCAAGAGCATGGTATGAAAGGTTGGATATGCATCTTGTGCAGATTGGATTCAACAAAGGTACTGCTGATAGTAACTTATATTTCAAAATTGATCATGAAAACATTTTGATTGTTGAAGTGTTTGTGGATGATATCATTTTTGGAGGAAGAGATAGTATGTGCAAAACTTTTGCAAATCAGATGAAAAGTGAGTTTGAAATGTCTATGCTTGGTGAAATGAATTTCTTCTTGGGTCTGCAAATTACTCAAACAAAAGAAGGGATCTTCATTTCTCAGACCAAATATGTGAAAGAATTGTTAAGGAAATTTGGTATGGAAGACTCAAAGCCTATGAACACTCCTATGACAACCGGATGTAAGTTAAGCAAAGATGATGATTCTCCAAAGGCAGATCAGACAAAGTATAGATCAATGATTGGTGGATTGTTGTATCTCACTCAAACTAGACCAGATATAATGCAGGCTGTTGGTCTTGTGGCAAGATTCCAGGCTGATCCTAGAGAATCTCATGTTATGGCAATCAAAAGAATTTTTAGGTATTTGAAAGGAACAGTTGAGTATGGTCTATGGTACCCTAGAGATCCGGATTTCTCTCTTCATGCTTACACAGATGCAGATTGGGCAGGAGATGTGGATGACCGGAAGAGCACTAGTGGTGGAGCATTCTTTTTGGGGAAGAAATTGGTTTCTTGGTTAAGCAAGAAACAAGATGCAATATCTCTGTCTACAACTGAAGCAGAATACATTGCAGCAGCAGGTAGTTGCACTCAAATCTTATGGATGAAGCAGATGCTAAGAGACATTAAAGTTGAATATGAGGAGCCTATCACAATTTTCTGTGATAATTCAAATGCAATTAATATTTCTAAGAATCCGGTATTGCATTCTAAGACTAAGCACATATCTATCAAGTTTCACTTTTTGAGAGAACAAGTAAACAAGGAAGAAGTCAGATTGGAGTATGTTCCCTCCAAGGATCAGATTGCAGATATCTTTACAAAACCTCTTCCCAAGGACTCTTTTGAATATCTCCGGGAGAAGTTAGGGGTCATGGCCCCTCCGGTGATGAACTAGGATGCACTGATGTGCATCAGTCCGGTGGATATCACAGTCATATCTTGTGATCCGGATTGATGATGGGGAGCTGCTACTAAGGGGGAGCAGCTGGTATGATTCTGATGTATTAGAATTGCAAGTATGAGCCCTTTGCCATTGATGTCAAAGGGGGAGAGAAGACATGTGAAAAACAAGTGGTTAATGATCAAAGGGGGAGCAGTAAAGGAAGAGAAGACATGTGAAAAGTTGTTGTTGATAGGGGGAGCTGTGACAGAAAGGAGAAGTTCTTGTCTTGATGGTTTTTCACATCATATGTTGCCATCAATGACAAAGGGGGAGATTGTTGCAAGTATGAGGTGAACCAGTGTTGTCATTGATGTCAACATACTCATATTACATTGACAAGAAGGATTGGATGAGCTGTGTGTTGAGGATATTGAGAAAATTAGCCTCAGTCAGGAACAGTGAAGAACAGTGATGAGAAGAAGGCAAATATATTGGATAGGTTGAGAACCGGAGGATGCGGATTAAAGGGTTTGCAGATATGAGTCTTGAGATGCTTCAGTCAAGTTTTCAGAGGTCCGCATGAAGACCTGAAGAAGTTATGGCTGTCTGTGTGGAACCGGTTCCGGCAAGTGCTTAGAGGTGACAGAGGATCACAGAAAGGTTCGGTGAGGTCCGGAATTGTACAATCCTAATCTGCGGATTGGAAAGAGTGTTTGGGATGTCCTTGTGATGTGCCATCTCGAGTTGTGTATGATTTGGAGGTCCGGAAGTACCTCTTGCATTATGACAGTGGCGACAGACTGTGTTCTTGAAGTTCCGGATAAGGAGGATAAGAGATTTCAGTAAGTAAAGGAAATGCGGACGTACCTGGACATTCAGACAGGCTTGTGAAGGTTCTTGGATCATGTTGAGGTTGTGTTGTTGGTCCGCATTGATAATGTATGATTTGAAGGTCCGGAAGTACCTTCTACAGTGGCGACAGACTGTGTTCTTGAAGTTCCGGATGAGGAAGACAAGAGATTCCAGCAAGTAAAGGAAGTGCGGATGTATCCGGTCATTCAGGCAGGCTTGTGAAGTTTTCTGGATCGTGTTGAGGTTGCGTTGTTGATCCGCATTGATAGTAGAGCCCGGAATTGAAGTTATTCTTCCGGATGAAGTTCTTGCTCTGTTTAGCCGACCGGATGAGTTGTTCATCCTGCGAATGTTCTTGTGGTGGCCGATCGGATGTGTTAATCTTGCGGATACTCTTATGATTGTTTGCCGACTTAGATGTTTGTTCCTAAGTCGATGTCTTGTATAAATAATGGTCTGTGAGTTCATTTCGAGGTGTGGTTTTTGTGTGGATAAGTGTGGCATAGCGAAGAGAAGTGCGAAAGGCAGAGCAGAGGTTTTTGGGCTTAAATGGAACTGATCCGGACATGGTAGAGATGTCATTCTCCAGTTCAAGACTGTGATTTTTATCACTTTGTAGACAGTGTGTCTCCTTGTAGGCAGTGGGCCTCTTTGTGAGCAGTGTGCTCGGGCAGTGAGCCCTAATTGGCATGTGCCATTCATTCTTCTTTATTCTTCTAACAGAGAATAATTCTTGGGTTAATCACCCCGTGGTTTTTCCCTTAACCGGGTTTTCCACGTCAAAATCTTGGTGGTCAATGTGTTGATGTTTATCTGCTCTTGTGTTTATGTATTATGCTTTCATGGATGATTAATTGATATGCTGCTAACTAATAACGAAGAATCAAGTGTTTGAAAGAACAAGAAGTTTTATACAACTGATTCACCCCCCCCCTCTCAGTTGTATGCCCGAGATCCAACAGTTCTTTGAAGTGACCTCTTCTTGACAAATGCCTATTTCGCCTCCAGATTCTGTGATATCTACAAGTCATAGTATTTGATCATGAGAGCAATATATCAAAACATATATATCGAAAGTTATTCATTGCAAAATTAAACTCAATTTCTTCTCCTTGAGGTAGACCCATTTCAATATGCAAAGTAAATTTGACATTTTTTGAAAGTTTTTTTAAAAAAGTGGAAACTTCCCTTTGCTAGGAAATTTGCGCCCTAGCAAGAGCGCATATTTCCCTTCAAAGAGAAATTTCCCTACTTTTTATTTCAACACTTAGTTAATTTTTCTCAATTTCATTCAATCATTTCCTCTTGTTGAAAATGGAATCATTTCAAAACTACTGATGTTTGAACAAGTTTCCCTTTTGGTCAATTTTTCCGCCTTGCATGGACACATATTGAATGGGGGTAAGAAATTTCCGCCCTCACAACTTTTGATTCTTATCTATTCCTTAAAACAACTTTAAGCTCAAATGTCTTGTGATTTTAACTTATTTCAATCGAAATGTTGAAGACAACATTGGGCGCATATTTCTCTCTAAAGAGAAATTTCCTTCCTTTTGACTTGAACACTTAGTCGATTTGTTTGATCTTCTTCAACATTTGGTGAATGATGTAGGGTGTTCTTCTCATCCAACTTATGAAATTGAACCATTTTAGCATATCTCAAACACCTTCTACTTGGGCACAAATTTCTCACTAAAGAGAAGTTTCCTCCTTGCAAGAGCGCAAATTTCTCTCTAAAGAGAAATTTCCTCATTTTAACTTAGAGAATTTTGCAATTTTAGGAGACTTCCTTTAATTCTCTTCAACCTTTTCAAACAATTTCTCATGAATTTGGCTTATGATTGGATCAAACTCGAACTCAAAAGCAAAGACCTTCATTAGGGCGCATATTTCCCTCTAAAGAGAAGTTTCCCATTTTGCAAGTTCATAAACTGAGCCAAATTTTCTAAGTGTTTTAAGCAATTCTCAATGAGTTATTTGATGCAAGATGATTCTTCACTACAAACAAACTTTCCTTTGTCAAAATTTCACCACTTGTCCTAGAGCGCATATTTCCCTTTGGTGGGAAATTTCCTTCTTTTTGACAAGGCGCATATTTCTCTTCAAAGAGAAATTTCCCCACTTTTCATTTTAACACTTAGAAACTTTCAAATTTCAATACTCTTCTCACTGGCTCATTTCCCTTCATCACTTGCATGATCTTGCATTTCGTAATGACTTCAATTCATCTTCCCTTCTGGACCACAAATTTCTTGCTAAAGAGAAATTTCCATTTTCATCTCATACTTAGTCATATTTTGAAAACTCCCACCTTGGGCGCATATTTCCCTTCAAAGAGAAATTTCCCTATTTCCACCACTTAGTCAAATTTCAGTTCAACTCCTCCATTATTCAAATTGACAAAGTCTCATCCCTTTTTCCCTGGGCGCAAATTTCTCTTTAAAGAGAAATTTCCGCTCTTGCAATTTTAACTTAGATATTGAATTTCCTATACTTTAAATATTTTAAAATATACTTCCAGGATGTTTGAGATAGGTCTCAGATCCATGGGATTTAACATGCAGATTCTAGATTTTTGAGGATCCACCAGATTTCAGACTTAGTCAATTTCAGGATCTCAGAACATCATACTTCAGGATATCAGACTTAGTCAATTTCAGTGTCTCAGGGATCGACTTCAGTGTTCTCAATTGCACCTTGTTTGATGGATGACCTTCCTAATTTCTCGTTTGCAAAGGAGATTAACTCACTTGACCCGTTTCTGGTGAGGCTCACTTCCCAGTTTGTGGAAGAGACTTGATCTAATGACACTTCCAAAAAGACCCGACAAGCTCAAAATTGCAAAAAAAAGGGGGTCCCCATTTGCAATGGGGCGATGTGTGACTAGGTCACAACAGGAGTATCATTCCCAGGAGCACGTGAGAGGTCTAGGTGTGTGCTTGACAAAAAGATGAATCCACAAGGAGATGGTGAAAAATAAAAAGCCTATATAGAGGTGTGCGTTGGAGAGTTTGACACACCTCTACAAGGAGAATTCAATAACACAGCAGCCGTACAGACATATTTCACCTTAATGAAGATCATTAAATGTCAAGGATATGCTTAGCACTCCTAGCCTCTCGTGTTGATGATTGTTTTTAGACAAGTCAACAATAGAGTAAAACACTAAGTCTCTCACTCTCTCTTGAATAAAGTTCTCCAAAGGAGAAGCTGCGTGATCCAATGAAGTAACTTCAAGGTTCCTTATTTATGATTTGCATTGGATAGACACAGTGATTTGATGTGATCTTGCTAGTAATCACAAAGGGACTTACACAGACCTCTTACTTCATTCAGCTTATTTCTCCTTTCAGTGTGGATGATATATGTACAATGCTTTAATGATAAAGAAAAGAAAAAAGATTAAGGTTTAAGGAAACTAATCTAAGGTCAATGAGGCAATGATGATGCATGAACAGACAAACTCCTTAATCAACCTAACTCCACTTCGCCAAGGATGCCTACAACTACATGGAGTTGGTGCAATCTCCTAAAGATAGCGAAAGGTTTTCAAATCATGAAGGCTTATATAAGCACCCATTGAACGACGCAGCTCAAACAAGTATCCACAATTGAACTTAAGCAAATGAAGCTCAGACTAGCTTTACACAACACTTCACCAGCAATGAATGTTAAAAGCATGAGTTAGGAGTTGATCAAATATCCAATACATACATACATAACATCAATGAACTACTACTCTACTTCTAATCTACTTTGAAACATCTCTCCACTTCATCAAGATACAAGAAACCATGTCATTCCACAAGACAACACTTAACACCAAACAAGCTCCAATGTCTTTGCATTAATCTTGAGAAATATTTACAACTTCAAGTACTCTCAGAGAACTTCGAGAGTCTCTTCCTACGCTACTCCTACAAACTATATAACTATTCTCCTACCGCTATATCTTACAAATGAGGCAACAAGGCCTTTATATAGTAGTCCAGAATTACAATGAATGGCCCAGATCAATTCAAGTAGCCAAGGGTCCAGATTGTGCCAACAAGGCAGTTTGTTACAACTTGCTATTTTTAGTACACAATAGAGGCAATGAAGGCACGTTTTCCAAGAAGATAAGGATAGAATGGAATCTTTAGAGCATCTTCCACATGGACGTCCTCTTTGGCTTCTTGTTTGTTGTAGATACATTGAATGCAGTCATATGATGTGGCTGATTATGATTGGACTGATGATAGGTACATGCCACATAAGTGCCACCTTAGCAAACTTGTGGATTTCAACTGTTTATTCACTTTGCTCTGTGGGCATAGTCCCAAATTGAATCATCTTTGTGATGTCTTCGATGTGATTGCTTGAACTTGTATGTTTGGAAATGCTCCTTGTTGATCTTGCCTTGTTCATTGTAAGTTGAATGTATGATGTATGTAGCTCATTTGACTAACTCTGTGTCTTCTTCTCTTGCAGGATATAGGTTGATCTCTTTGATTCTTCTTTGTAGAGAGTAGTGAGGATGATGATGATGCTTCTTTCATGATATAGAGTAGCTGATGATGATGTCTACATTGATAATGGAGTAAGAGACTTCTCAGAGACTTGAAGTTATATGGAAGAACTTGAAGCTTGGTGGATAGATGTCTTTCTCCGGATGCAAATGATGAAGTATGCTTGCACAATAAGCTTGAAGTATTCCTTTGGAGTGGTAGTATGATGTTTCTTCGCAACGAGTTCCTCTTGACTTCACTCTTTGCCCATTGGTGATTCCAAGTGTTTGCTCCTTGAATGACTCCTTAGCTTTGTTGATGTTCCTACAAGACAACAAGGAAACAACGTCAATTACTAGATAAACATTTTATTTCATAACATAGAAGCATGTTTTAAGCATTCAATATCCTTCTCTAGATCTAGGCGCATATTTAGGTGTAAGGAGTAGAAAAGTGCGCCTTGGCATACTTAGTTTGTTTTTGATATTTTAATGATCTCAAATTCATGTGTAATGCTTAAGAAACCCTCCTTTACCCTGGGCACAGAATTTGGAGTCTTTAGATAATGCTTATTTCTCATCAAGTCTAGGCGCAATTGGATGATTATATAGGTGTGGATTGGCACCTTGCCATGAATGAGTGTTCTCTTTAACTTTAGGTGTAGTTTAAAGGTCTTAAAAACTCTCTAATCTGCTAGGCGCATTCTATGACTTTTAGGGGTGAAATCAGCGCCCCAAATAGATTGAAGTTCACTTTAGTATGGGCGCTGATCTAGGTCTCTTGAATTAAAATTTGCGCCTAACTCAGATTTCTTAGCTGATCGATTAACTTTAATATCAAGCTCAAATGCTTATAAGATTGCTCTTCACCCTGGGTGCTACCTTCATATGATGTTCATTTTGATGTTCTTTATTTAGGCGCTAATAATGACAAAAACAGCAAGAAATGGTGCCTATACTCAATGGGTTACTATCTTGATTTTCATGTGTTCAAACATCTCCTCCAAATTGCCTAACAAAATACCTTTTGATGTTAGGCACCCAAAACTGGTGGATAAATACATGAAGTGCGCCTAGCATAGGATAAACATTGTCTTCATCCTAGGCGCCAATTTAAGGTAAAATAAAGTAAAAACTGCGCCCTAAATACTTCATGCTCTTTGCTCAATCTTTAACGATTTCAACTTCAATTTATAAGGTTCAAAGTCTTCCCATCTTATGCGCTATTTGGAATATCTTAGTTATTAGGCACTCTTTATGAATTTTCAAGACAAAATCAGGGCCTAGCCTTATTGGGTTTTGTACTTATTATTTTTATGCTTTAAACAATTGAAGGTGACTTAAAATAACTCCTTTGATCTAGGCACATTTTTATGAAAACTCACTTTGATGATAATCTATGTTCAATCTGTAGGAGTACAATCAACACTGAGAGGGGGGGTGAATCAGTGTTGTTCGAATTTTTAAATCTTTTTACACACTTTAACTTTCAGAGCACAAGGAGAGAAAGATAGCATTGATCTGTCAAATACATATGCACATGACTGTGAATACAGAAAGAGAACAAAACTTCTTAATTAAATCATACATACACAGAGAAGATTATGACACAAGAATTGCATGAGTGGAAAACCCTCCAGGGGTAGAAAAACCACTCTAAACTGCCTCACTGGCTTAAATGAAAAACTTCTTACAAATGTCTCACTGACATATACAAGGTCTCACTGACCACAAGCTTCACTAGCATAGAAAGGTCTCACTGACCACAAGCCACACTGGCATATTGTGCCTCACTGGCAAACTAAATTACCAACAAATGTAATAAGCAAATCAGAGGGATACTCTGTTTCCATCCAATACAAACATATGTCTGTCAAATACCCATTCTATTCAATCTGACATCCGGATACACTCAACAATCCTTTATTCTGATCCAATCATCACTGCATTCTAATCCATTCAACAACACTGCATATCAAATCTGTATTCTAATCCAACACTTCACAACACTGTATGTTTCATCTCTATCCTTCTTAAATCTAGCATCAATGCACCTGGAAACAAAATTTATACAAGTTGAATGTCTTTTCACTGCCTTGGAACCTTTCACATTCCTTCATGAATTTCTCCTTCAGATCACATAAATTTCACAACAAGACTTTTGAAATTTCACTTCTCTGCAAAAACACATTTGCTTTTCTCCTGCAAATAAACTCTTTGTCTTCTTAAGAAAATCAATCTTCAATAAAATCTAATAAAATTTCTGAGAACCAAACCCTTCATTTCTTTTCAACAAGACTTCAAGAATCATTTTTCTTTTGCATTGAATGTCTTTTTGAGATCTTCAACCTTTTTCTATTATCTGCAACATATCTGTAAGACTCTCCAAGAAAATCATTTGAGTCTTTTCAAAAATCTCTCCTTTAAAAAATAAATCATGAAAAACTTGTTCAAAAATCTTTCACCTTCTCTGATAATCAATTTTGTCATAAAAATAATCTTCAATTAATAATGCACCATTCCCTTAACAAATAAAAACATCTTCTAAAGAAGCTTCCTTTTCATAAAAGGCATTATACAAAAATCTTCATAAAGATTTTTCCTTTTTAGAAAAATAATAAAAATCTCCTTAAAAATTTCTGAGTATAAAGTTTCTAAAAAAAAACTAAAGTCATAATAGAAACTTATAAAATTAAATACTCCTTACATATCGGGCTCCCACTAATATATATTTGTTGCCCCTTTTTAAAAAAAATATCATATGAAGCTTTTAAAACATTTAAAAAGACATCGGGCTCTCAAAGATTCTAAGTTGAAAACATAACTCCTACGCGCCCACCACACATTTAAAATCTTACTTTCCCGCTTAGTGAGGACCGGAATTTCTTGTCAAGGAGGCCGATAAATGTTTAATAAAAAATCTTAAGGAGCTCGAACACTTCACATACCGGTGATGACGGTGATCAATGTGAAAGGGGCCGGTCCACAACTGTTTTAAGACCCTCCATTAAGTCACTTAAGTGACTATGACCTGCTATAACAGGTCAGTCTCTTAATATAACAAAAATTGCATTTCAAAAGGGGATAGGCATGAGGAAGTTTCAAAGTCACTTAAACAACAAAAACACCCTTTGAAAAATGCTAAACTTTACTCACAAATCTAACATAGAAGACCTTCAATAAATATTATTGATACTCTGCCTTTGTAGCACCTCAAAAACATATCTGAATTCTCTGCTATTATTCCTCCAAAACAAGTCAAGATGACCTCAGATCTCATGACATCATTTGTGGTTGGAGAACAAACTAGAAAGAACTACACAATTAACTCAAACCCAAACAATCTTCAAACTCAATTCTCCAAAACAATATATCATAATTTGGTGGTCTTCAACACATTGCAAACCTTTGAATACCAACAACTGATTTCATCAACCTTGTTAAGAACCTGATGAATAATGAAGACCATGCCTACCAAGAATATGTCATGTTCACTGATAAATCATGACATTGCGAAGAACACATCTCTCCAACTGATTGTATGAACTAAGTAAACCATGAATGAAGATCACACAAGATGATGTCTCATGCTCCTGCTCCTATCAACAACAAACAGGATGATGTACTCTTGATGATGCAAGATCAAACCTGTGAAGTATAAAACCATTCTCTATATCTGTAAGATGATTTCTCATGCTCCTGAACACTTTTGACATCAATGACAACCTAACACCATCACAATCTTGGGCAATCTAATGTCCCTCCTTCTTGATTCCTGCCTTTACTCCCTGAGGCGCACTTTTAGGTTGAATAAGCGATAATCAGTGCCTTAAGATAGATGAATGCTTATTTCAATTCAGGGGCTGATTTGGGTTTGTATGGACTGAAAATGGCGCCTAGATTTACTTGACCTTCAGTGACCTTTAGTTTATGTCTAAACATTTAAGAAACTCTTCATCTTGCAATCAGATTTAGTTATGTCAGATTTGATGTTCATTCAAATGAGGAGCTGTTTTGGATCTGAATGGACTTCTTGATTGCTTAGGCACTCATTAGGAGTCAAACAGGTGTAAATTAGTGCCTTGTATAAACTCTTGACCTTGTCCTATTCCAAAAGCTTCAAAATTGATTGATTTAAACATGATTTCCTTTTAGACGCCCTTAGTGAACTCTTCAAGGTATGAAATGCGCCTACCTCCCTTCAACATATTCTTAGATGATCTCATCATTCTCTTCCAAGGCGCTCACACAAGGTCATTTCAACACAAAAGTGCACCTAACTTCACTTAGCTTGTTCTTAGGGACTTATGATGACCTCTAATCTTTCTCCACCAAGGCGCCACTTTGAGGATCTTTGAACGATATTTTTCCTCCTACCTTGATCTAGGCGCATATTTGTGATGCTTTGAGTAGGAAATAGCGCCTTGATGCTAATGAGTATTCACTTCAAGGTCTTATGATTCTAAATCATTGTGAAAGTTCAAGAAGATACTCCAACATACCTTGCTAAGCGCTCAAATGGTGTCATTTAGGAGTGAAATGGCGCCCAACTTGATAAAACCTCTTAGGCGCTGATTTGAGTTCAAACAGCTAGAAATGGCGCCTAACTGTCTTAAGCCAATTTTGGCCAAGTCTAACCCTCCAGGATGTCTCAAGTGTAAAGTAAATGTTTCCAAATGCAAATTTGTCAATGATAACAATGATTCCTCAACTTCTCATCTTAGGCGCTGATTTGAGTTCAAACAAGAGGGATCTTGCGCCTAGACACAAGGACCCTTTGAATAGCATTTCATGACTTCAAATATCTATTACAAGGTTAGATTAGGTGACTTCAAATGGTTGGCATTCCTAGGCTCTTAGAAGTGATTGCACAGAGGGTGAAATGCGCCTAGCAGACTTAGAAGTTCACATCATATGAAGGCGCCTAAATGAGGTTGAATAGAGGCAAAAATGCGCCTAGATTCACTATTAGTGTTTTTCAAAACTTTAAGTCAAACCACTTCCTTAGGCGCAATTTTAGATGTTACTCATTCACTCTATTGCCAAGGTGCCAAAATGGGATGATTGAGGCATGAAGTGCGCCTAGACTTAAATGCCTTTTCCTTGTTAAATTTTCAATACTTAAGGCCTTTTATATCAATATGCAATCAAGGCACCATCTTATGTAAGTTCCTACGCTCCCTTCATGTCAAGGCGCAATTTGGAGGTTGTCTGGATGATGAAATGCGCCTTGAATTCGAAGCGCAATTTGAAGTCACTGAAAGTGGAAAAATGCGCCTAAAGTCTTATAACAAATTTGAGCCTAACTTTGAAAGTCCCCAAGGTAAGGTATATTGAAAAATATATTTAAGTATAATTTCTTATACTTTAAATATTTAATTATACTTAAATATATTTTTCAATATACCTTTCAGGATGTTTGAGATAGGTCTCAGATCCACCGGATTTAACATGTAGATTCTAGATTTTGAGGGATCCACCAGATTTCAGACTTGGAAAATTTTTCAGGTTTTTCAGGATATCAGACTTAGTCATTTTTCAGGATCTCAGAACATACATTAGGTCATCAGGGGACTATAGGACTCAAACACTACTAACTTCATCATAAAATAAATCTAAGGCATCATCCAAGACTCAGCAAAGCATCAGAACTCAAAAAAACGGGGTCCCCATTTGCAATGGGGCGATGTGTGATTTGGTCACAACATCTCGCACCCCTCACATGCAAAATTTCTTTTGTTTTCATCCTACTATCTATGCTCATACACCAACATCTTAAATATCCCTAGTGACAAAGACACATCAATGAACGTGGGAACATTAATCATTAACTAAAAAAAGACCATGGTTATCCCAAAAAAACTGTAGGTGTACTTTCCTTACAATTGGATTTGCATACCACACACTGCTATATAACACAATAGCATCCCAAATTTGCCTCACGGGTAGCAAGCAAAGGATGAAAAACACAGCAGCTTTATGAACATATTTCACCTTAATGAAGGTCATTAAATTTCAAGGGATCTGTATCTTTACAGTGTATCCATTAGAAATCACTCTTATACAGAATGGTATGACACCCATAACTTGCAACGATGTCATCATAATTGCAATGAATTTCTAGGAGAGAGTCGGTCAAATATACAAAAGTAGGTGGGAAGCTGTGGAGGGGAGTGGTGACTTGATTGTTTTTGATTTTCAACTTCGAGATCCACATGAGCAAGGGATGGCTTCAAATACCTTAAAATCCTTGTTTATTCAGCCAATCAAGAC
Source organism: Cunninghamia lanceolata (assembly GCA_027924645.1). Taxonomy (NCBI): domain Eukaryota; kingdom Viridiplantae; phylum Streptophyta; class Pinopsida; order Cupressales; family Cupressaceae; genus Cunninghamia; species Cunninghamia lanceolata. The sequence continues at coordinate 9,845,860 of BSBN01000669.1, forward strand.
AATAAATCCTCCAGAATATGAATTTTCTGAATGCAGTGACATTAGCTTGAATTATTTCTTTCTAAAATGCTTAAGTCAGCCAATCATTGTACAACTTCTATAAATTCAAGCAGATTAATAGGTCCTTCAAGCTTTTTTACTCCATATAGGCTGTTATCCCTAAAATTTATCTGCACAAATTGGTTAGCGGCAGAGTGTGGGACTAAATCCCTTCTCTATTTTCAAGGGAGGTTTCCCCTGATTGAACAACTGCAGAAATCTTACAGATGATGAAATGTACAAGAATATTTACATCCACACAAAGATTATTTGTGAGATAAATCATTCAAACTACATGCAATCATAAAATAAAATTTACATCATTTAGAGAAATAAAGACAAAGCTCCTCCTAGTTCTATGTCATACAATATCAAGTATCCACTCAGAATGAAGTAAAGAACTGAATGGAAATTTACCTATTTCTTCAACCAACAATGCAACATATCTTGTAGAAATAAAACAAAGAATCCACAAGATTATACTTTCCCATAAAGATAGATGTTTCCAAGGCATAAAAACCTTGCAAGATATCGTCATTTCAATGCACAAGTCTTACAACATTAACTCTCTAGTTGCTCCTTGTGATTTCTGAAAATTATCCTTACAAATGACAATGAATCTATGGATCTATTTATAACACTTTTGGGTAGTTACTAGTCATAACTAACATACTACTACCTCATAACGAACTTGTAACCACCTGAAACCCTAGAGTGACTTGAGCCACTTTCAAAATACAAAGTATGACCCAACGACTTTAGTGATGACTTAAAGTCACTTTCAAATTATAAGTCTGTGGCAGGGTCCATGATGCCAACATGAGAATATAATGCGGGCTGCATTTTGCTCCTGATCCAATTTGACAAAAGGCTTCTGGAATATTGTACAGTACTTACATAGTTTGAGAAATAGAACTTGCTTTTCTGCAATTTTTGCACCGTGTTTAAGATTTTTAGCATAAATTTCTTTTGCCTATCTCAATAGAATGGACAGTGAAGTAATTGATTTGGAAGACAAACCATCAGATTGAACTCTGGAGATAGAGGCAATATTTACAGATGGGACCTTAGTGGATTAGACAGAACAAAACAATTATAACCATCAGGGTCCTGGGAAAGATTTAAAGGTTTCCAATTCTGTGGTTTGGATAGCAAATCCAGAGTTGGCCTGGTTGCCATGGTTGTATTCCTATTTGTGTTAAGAGACTGCAGTTTGTACTTTGAATTTTTCAAAAATGCAATTCCAAGTTTGCAATCTAGGATTTGTGGCTAGACTTGTATCTTCAGAGTCCAGGGTGTATAAACTATTTTTTAATAATGTACAGATGATTTCATTTGCCTTTCTATATGAGCATAATCTGTTTTGATTTCTAAATGGTTTATTTTTCAAGGATATATGTTCATATTTTTTTTGTTAAAAATGTGAATTCAATAATTTATATAATGTTTAATCTTAATGAGTAATTGCCAAGCATTTGTTGTGACCTGGTGTGCTCATTCATACACTTGGCTAATTATTTCTTATATGCTTAGCATTTTACAAGATTTTTTTAAGAAAAGAAACTCTTTATCTGTGTTTGCAGGTGCTCAAAAAGTTGCAAAAACCGTTTCCGAGGCTGTCATTGTGCAAAGAGTCAATGCCGAAGCCGGCAGTGCCCTTGTTTTGCTGCTGGACGTGAATGTGATCCAGATGTGTGTCGGAATTGTTGGGTCAGGTATTATTATTTCCTAATGAATTATAGATTAAATATTTTATCCTTTTCATTTCACTGTAGATATGTATATGTCATGATATTGGGAATGTTTCTGACAGTTTAAGCATATTTCTATATTGTGAAAAGCAATTCCTCTGTCTTTAGCAAACTAAATTTTTGTATTTCATAGACTCTAGAGAATGATGGTTTATCGATTGTTTCAGTTGGAAAGTGATTTAAAGAAGTAGAGGTGAAGATGCCATATCAGTGTGTTGTAAAATGGTAGAAAGCATTGTGAATGCATGGAAATTTATTTTAAACTTTAAAGGTTTCAAACTTCAGCATTAGTCACTTTGGCGCTTTTAAATGTCTGCTATGCTTGAGCATCTCATGCATGTCCTTATGAAGTGTAAGGGATTATGGGTGAGCCAGTAAGACATGTCAATGAATGCATCAATTCATTTTATCAGATGAGAACTGATTGTTTATGTGTACTGAAACAATCTTGTATTAAAAAGATAAAGCTTCTTTGTGATAATGCTTTGTAGAACTTGAATGTAGTTGCCGCCTTTTTCAATTTACATTCTGCCACTTGTATATAGAGTTTCTTTTGCCTTTCATGCTTTTAAAGCTAGGAGTTCATTTTTAGATTAGGTCTTTACTAAGTTTTTTGGGTACATTTTTTTCACACATCAATTATTGGATTTCTCCATTTGAATATGTTTTTCAGTTGTGGAGATGGGTCTTTTGGTGTTCCACCTCAGAGAGGAGATAACTATGAATGCAGAAACATGAAGCTTCTCTTGAAGCAGCAGCAACGAGTGAGAACTTCCCCTCCTCTTGCCTTTTCCCTTGCCTCATATTTAGGTATTCTATCATGGTTATGTATTAATGATAATCCATGAAGAGGTCCTATGATAAAGATAGTTGCTAAATCTCACTCTCATTTTAGTGGTGGAAGATAGTGATTGGGAAGGAATTCCAATGCTTACATGTTACATAGAATGATCTCTGTGATGTGTATCAAGTGTTGAAAATACTGCTTGCAAATGCTTCCTTATTAAGCTTTGGTCATTAACTGTGCCAAAGGTATCATTCGTGTACTTTTCAAATGGTCAATGTTGGTGAGTATCAGGATTGAACTCATGAATTAAAATCTGTGTCAGGTACTGCTTGGAAAGTCCGATGTTGCTGGTTGGGGTGCATTTTTAAGGGTATATTCCTTCAAATACAACTTCAATCTTTTTGCAATTATAGAGATGAATTTTGCTAAAATATTTATTTATTTTTTTCTTTCTCTGTACATGTAATCTTTTTAACAAAGTGTCTGTGTTTGAGTTTCCACTTGCTTCAGAATCCTGTAAATAAACATGATTACCTTGGAGAATATACTGGAGAATTGATTTCACATAAAGAAGCTGACAAACGTGGAAAAATATATGATCGTGAGGATTCTTCATTCCTATTTAACTTGAATGATCAGGCAAGTTGTGGACTTTCAATTTTTCACTTATCCAATTTGCCTTTTGTTTTGATTCTCTTCAAGTCAGTCTTAGACGAGCAAGTTTTATGGTAGGATTGTTTCACATGCTTCTCTCATGGAACTTTTACATGACATGCTTATAGTTTAATCAAAATGTGTGGCTTTAGGATAGCCCCAAACATGAATACAGCATTTATACTATATGCATCCTGTATTAATTGGTTTAGATGGGATGTTTGTATTGTAAGAGAACCTGCTTCTCTACCATCTTTTCAGATCTTATATTTTTAATTTTTTCTTTCATTAAGTAATTGGTAATATACATGGTAATTATCTGGGCTTTCCTTGATTGTAATCATCTTTTTATCTATTCTGGCCCATGAGCTGTAAGCTTTGCCAATTTTGGCTATACCGGTTGCTTTGCACCATGGTTTAGAAACTCAGCAAGTTACTTGCCCAATAACTCATCAAGTTTTTCCAAATTCTCCAGCTAGCAGAAAAACATTTTTTTTTCAAAAATTTCCCATCTTTTTTTAATTTTTCTTTTATTATTGTGATTGTGAACAATTTTGTAACAATTTTCCAGGCTATGCACAAATTAAATTCATTTCTTATTCTTTTTAACACTATATTGTATGTAATTTAAGTTTATTTTATGAATTTATGTTCTTTTGATATGCTGAGTTTTGGCCAAATCCCAAGTCTGAGCAAAATTTTGGCCTCCCTATTTTTGCCGAGTTAAGTCTCTGAACTATGCTCTGCACTACTGCCCTGACTATGGGGGTGGGATATGTACTGTATACTTATTTATGTGCTGTTCCTCTGTGTGGTCTTCAGTTTGTTCTCGATGCATATCGGAAAGGAGACAAGCTGAAATTTGCCAATCATTCACCAAATCCAAATTGCTATGCAAAGGTATGAAATGTTGGCAATGAAGATTATCACTACAGAGTTCCCTACTAGGAAGCTTGTAATGGCATGGAGGGAATTCTTGCAGCTACTATAACATATTTATATGTTACAGGTGATCATGGTTGCTGGAGATCATAGGGTAGGCATTTTTGCCAAGGAACGAATTGCAGCTGGTGAAGAGCTCTTTTATGACTACCGTTATGAACCGGATCGAGCCCCAGTGTGGGCCAAGAAACCGGAGGGTTCAAATTCACGGAGAGATGAAACATTATCTTCACATGGTCGGGCGAAGAAAATTGCTTGAAGTTGATATTGCTGTTACTTTTGAGTTAAATGTTGCATAACACAGACGATGCCCCATAATCATTGCAACTGAAGGTAGTAATAGTATATAATCATATTTCAATTTGCTCCAAGGTTTTTAGATGTTTTTAATAATCCAATTTTATGATTTTGGTAGTAATAGATGTATCTGTGATAGGTTGGTTTGACACATTTATTGAAGTTTAAAGAATTCAATTTGTAAAATAATATGCAATAAATATATGTGTTTATGTCAAACTGATGCAAGTAGAACACAACAATTCAGATAATGAATTGCTTTTTCTATGCTGTCAATGTTTGAACCTCATCATGTTGTCTTTTGTTTAACTTTAGATAAATGAATCTTCCTTATGTTTTTATGGTTTAACATTTACTTTAGTTTATCTAGCATGGTAATTAGAATGCAGTAATTGCAGAGAACATCTTAATTCCTCATCAATAGATACACAAACTTCTCTCTCCAAAGTTAGGAATTTTGGTTAAAAAATTATAACCAAGTGCTTGCAAATTTCTGAAGGGAAACTCAACCTGTCCATCTATCTACATGCTTTCTATATATTTATAAAAACCTGAAATTTTTTAAATATTATCGTCCTTGTTAATCAAATGGGACTTTTAATATGTATTTTAATGAAATCCCGCAATTTCTGAAGAAAAAAAATATATTGATAAAACTTTGTTACATGCACATGCACACACACACACATGTAGGCACGCGCGCACACACACACACGTACAACATGCACACGTGCACACACACATGCCTAGACATACATGCACATGCAAATGTGCACGTGTAGACACAGAAGCACATCTTAATTTCTCATCAATAAATACACAATTTTCTATCTGAAAAAAATTATAACCAGCTAACTGCAAATTTCTGAAGGGAAAGTCAACCTGTCCATCTATCCAAATGTTTTCTATATATTTAGAAAAAGCTGAAAATTTCTAAATATTATCATCCTTGTTGATCAAGTGGGCCTTTTGATATTTATTTTAATGAATCCTACAATTTCTGAAGTAGGAAATATATGGATAAAACTTTGTGACATGCACACACATGTATGCACACATTCATACACCTCTCCAAGATGAGGTGTATTAGTGTCCCCATATCTAATGATTGAAGATTGGAGTAATGATGGTGATAATGTATTTCATATCAGCCAAAAAGTGTCACGTTTCACTACCTTCACCCAATTCCCCTAACTTAGAATTGGGGCATCGATTCCTCTATGTTGTCATGACCATTAGTTCTAATGCCTCTTGCAACTCAAGAATCCTCTCCAAGAGAATGAAGTATGATGCATATCTAGCCTTATAAGTTTCATAAATTCCTTGGAGAAGGTCCTGAAGAGTGCATGTGAAGTGTGGCGGTTGAGATAAACATCTATGCATTTTTAGCATCACTAACTACCTCTTTAATCCAACCGATTTTGCTATTGTTATAGAGTAAAATGTGTACACTTGTTAATCATGACCTATTTTAACATCTTTTTGAACATTAAACGATTAAATCTCGATCCCAATGAATAAACCTAACAAAATAAGGTTAGGACTAGTCTAAGCCCACTTAAATGGACACTCTTTGGAGCTTTTGGGCTAAAGGAATAGGGCGCCTTGGTCCCAGATGTTACCCTAGGTCCTATTTTTGTGGTGTCAGCTTATAACACTTCCTTAACTTTTACTTGTCGGCCCCATTTGGTTTTATTTGTCGTTGGTGAGTGGGAATGCATATATAAAGGAGTTTTACTATTCATTTTTATAACTAGAGGACAAGAAAAGAATTAGAATTGCCTACATGATTGATCTCATATGCTTAAGTGCTTTTCATGCTTGGAATTGCTATATGCTTGTGGATGTTATAATGCTCATTTGCAGTTTTGAAGGAAGTTCAAGCTATCTTTGTTTATCTCCTTGTTGGTGCATGATCTTGAGTTATCTACTCCAACTAGGGTTTCACATTTTGTGGTAATCATTATCACTTTCATTCATATTTCTATCATATATTGTTGATCTTGCCTCTGCCCTCCTAGGGCACGCACTCTTGGATCACTAATCATTGCTGTACTGGAAGTGGAAACACCAACACGGGGTTTGACTAACGCAAGCCCCTAAACACAACACAACCTTTTCCCTCTTTGCTTGTGTGCAGGTTGAAGATACAAGTTTTTGAAGACAAGATTCGGGAAGAAGGGTTTGTAGGTATAGGTTTGGTGAAACTCGGAGATTTTGTAAAACCCTAAATTGGGTCTAGGGCACCTAACACCTTGGGCTTTTGGTGCTCTCGAACTTAAATCTAGGTTCTAATTTGTTTTCTGATCTTTGCTATATTTTTTGATTTTTTGTTTCCATTTCCAACTGTCGTATATTTGTAGATCTTTGTTAGTTAGGGTTTCATCTTATGCCCTAGTTTGGTTGGTTAGTTTTGGTTGAATTTGATTGCCACTCCTCTATACAACAAAACAACAGAACACCTTTAGCTTGGCTCTCCTTTACGGGTAGAAGCCAAGCTCGGTTTGTGTCCTAATGTTTGTAGAAGAGGGTTTGACCTAGTTTAACTCTTTAGGCTAGATCTCTCTTTCTAACATTTTGGTGAACCCGTCGTTTCTTGCACTTTGGCATCCTTCTTGTTTTAGAGATAGTTGTTTGTTGCCCTAGATTTGATTAGGATTGAATTCATTGATCATTTTGCATACATACATAGCTCATTTTTGCGTTGTTTCAAAATTAGGGTTTACAAAAACCTTGCATTGTTAGAAAACCTAGTTAGTCTCGAACCTAGGGTTTGTAGATTAATGTTTTGTTTTAGATCTTTATGGCATGATTAAATTGACTTCATTTGCTGTTGTATATCATCTTTGTGTATAAAGAAAAGACATTCTTGCATACTTGCATTGAAAAGTGAAAAAAAAAAACATTTTAGGGTTAGAAAAAAACATATTTATTGCATTGTTTTCATTTCCTAAGTTTTAGATCATCATAGAAAGATTTACATTTCTGATTTTTTTTGCATCATATTTGATTGGTATTGCATTCATTAGTCATTTCCTAGTGCTTTATTTTGCATTTGAAACTATTCGTTGCTAGGGTTAAGAAAAAGTTGCATTTTTAGGAAAAACCTAGTTTTTTGTGAAATCTATGGGTTGTGATTCATATCTTGTTTCAGATTTTGCTGATGACATTTGCATTTGAAATCTGATTTTACATTGCTATCATACATCATCTATGCCATCTTGTTTTTGGAATTTGAAAGGATAAAAAGTTTTTGGATCGATACATTTTGAGAAAAGTATTGAAGTTAGAGTTTGATTTGAAGATGATTATGGATGATATCTAATTTGCTTTGAGCATAGTTGAACGTGATTAAGCATTTATTATTTCATTATATGTGTTTTCATTTGATCAAAATTGTAAAACATTGATTTATTTAAACAAGTCAAACTTTTCTTTCATCACCTCATTCATCTTTTCTTTGTGTGCATTTTGTGTCACTAAAGTTGGTAAACAATTTATGAGTTTTGTGACCCAGTGCCCTAATTTAAACACTCTTGTGCGAATAAGTCTTCGAATTATGGGTTCTAATGCTTTGAATAACGCTGATAACAACACATCAAAAGCCCAATTCCCAAGTCTCATCACACAAGAAGATCAATCACTTCTTGATATTCCTTCTTCACATATGCTTGAAGCATCAACTTTTCATGAATCCATCAACATTGATGACCTTGTGGCCCATGTTCCTGAAGCTCAAATTCAAAGATTAGACACAGAGTTGGCTAATTTTCAGCAATTTGTAAGCTCAGAACATATAGCTGAAGAGGTCGTCCCTATTGTTGAGAGTCTGAGAAGTCTTACTCGAAGGTCAAGAAGGATTGGAAGTCTTGTGTGGCTTTGCTCATATAGTGCATAACAACATTCTATTTGCATCTAGTTGCACTGAAATTGTCACTAATGTAACTTCAAATCAAATAGGGACTTAAGTGTTGACATCCATATCGACATCCCCTATTCCTACATACACTTACACTATTCTCACCACAACTACACAGCCAAGTAATAGTGCTACCACATGTGTTGGGTTATCTATTGGGAATCTCATTCATCATTATAGTTCCATTCCCTTTAATTATACAAATACTACACCTAGTGTCACCTCACCTACATCAAATCAAACTAAGCCTAATATCACTTTTCAAAAAGCCAATCATATAGTGCCACAACCTATGGTTATCCCTATCCATTCATATCAATCTCAATCTAGTTCACCTTCAGACCCCGTCATCAATCAACTTTTGCAAAATATGAACTCCATCCGACAACAATTAGCAAGCATAAACCAAAGTCTCACCAAACCCTCCATGACATCACATTATATTCGTAGCCCTTTATCCTATCCTATACTAAGAGATCAAATGCCTGAGAAGTTTGAAACCCCTCACTTTGAGAAGTATAATGGGAAGAGAGACCCTAACAACCATGTGGCAGCATTTACAACTATGTGTAATGATTTCTTTTTTGAAGATGCAATTTTGGCAAAACTCTTTCCTATGTCACTCAAAGACTCAGCCTTGGATTGGTTTTGCTCATTGCCTCCTAATTCAATCACTTGTTTTTTAAACTAATCAATAAATTCATCAAACATTTTCAAGCTAACATTCGACATCAAGTCTCTTTGATCGACTTGGTTCATTGCAAACAAGGAATAAAAGAGAAAGTTACAGATTTTATGGGCCGTTATCAAGCCCTCTTTTCACAAGTTCAATATTCTATTCTGGATGCTGATGTACAAAGAATTTTTATAGGAAACTTACAACCTCACATCCGTGATAAGATATTGTTGATGCATTATGATTCTTTCACTCATCTTTGCACGACTCTTTGTGATTACCAAATTTTGGTTAGTCAGTATGAGAATAATCCCTCATCAGCTCCAATTGGTCAATCTGAAGTATCGCACAATCATTCATTCAAAAGACAACAAAAACTTCATCAAAATCAATGCATTTCAACTAGTAACATAAGAAAGCATGTGGCGACAACGTCTTCTCCTACACTTGCCCCTTATAAATTGAAATAAAAAACAAGACATTTCACACCATTATCGGAGTCTCTCTACTATATAATGACAAATTTTGAACAACAATCTCATCAAGCTTCCACCCATTAGACATCTCGAGCCAAGTAAGATGCAACCATCTTCCTTTGATTAAACCTTTTGTCAATTTCACCGCACCGTCAGTCATGACACTGAAAGATGTATGAGTTTTAAACATGAAGTTCAAGACCTCATTGATTCCAATGTCATCTAGGTTGTTGGTGTAAATGACAAAGGAAATAAGTTGATGGTTCCACCTAATCATTTACCTACAAATATATACAAATCCATTACCTTATCATGAATATAATGTTGTGCACATCTCAAGAACAAGACTATGAAGGCGATGTTTGTATGGTAGATGTCCGCCATCATAAGGAGCGAGTAGAACCTGAGCCGTCTATATCTTTTACTCTTCATGATGCTACTATTGAAGCTCCTGATGGACCTTTATACATCACCATTAGAATTAAAGATAAACCTATAAGAGGTCATATGATAGGTCCTATATGCATGGTAAATGTAGTGACTAAAGAGTTTCTCTACATGCATGGTTTACATCGCAATAACTACGATGTATCAGAATCATGATTAGAGCACACAATGGGTCTATCCTTCCAACTCTTGGTGCCTTGACCCTTGATGTCAAGGTTTGGCCAAGCATCTTGGATGTTACTTTTGTCATCATTCCTACATCGGACTTATTTCATGTGAAGTTGGGTAACCCATGGCTCCGCTCCATGAAAGAGGTCCCCTCTTTGGTTCATAAGTGCTTAAAGTTTCCATTTGAGGGACGTGTGCACATTGTCCATCACAGTCGGTACCAACCCGTCGTTCGTAATGGACACTTTACACTTGACTACTTCTGACTAAAACTAGTTGGAGTTGCTTGAGCTAGAGAGGATTTATTCTTGTCATATCAAAAATTTAAATCACATAAAATTGCAGAGTTATCACTTAGTAACATACCTCCTTGTGATGTCATCGGACCTCCTCGATCTTTTGAGGCTACGACAATAGTTCCCCCTGTCCCATAGGTGGTAAATGAAGTTAATCCCGAATCGAAGGTTCTTCCCTGTCCCCAAGCATTTGGTAGATATGCTGAGGTTCCCCCTTTGCCACCCCTTCAAGGACAACGAGGCAACCATCAAGCACAAAACAGACCTACCCGTAATCGCAATATTACTTTTGTCCCACCTACCTCTGCGGAGACTAGTAGAAATCAATTAGTTGCGTGTATTATTTTCCGAGGTTTCTCAATCACTTGTGGATGCTTAAGTACTTCCACCTGTTTCACAAGTTGAGAAGGAAGAGCAACCCGTATTGAGGAACCCTCCCCCGTGGTCTCCTAGCCTTTGGTGGTTCCTCTTGTTTCTTCTAATGTTCCTAAAACAAAGGAAGAAAAGGAACCCATGTTGGAAGATACTATGGTTCCTTTAACAAACATCACAAATAAAGCTAAGCGAAATAAAATTGTGAGAGAAAGAAAGAAGCATTGTCGTGCTATGGCTCACCTAGTCGTAGGAGAGGAGAATCTCTCTCCTCGCAAGCATTTATTACCGATGAGTGCGAAAGAGACATCTACTAGTGTTTTGTCTTCTATAAAGAAGGATAAAGCTTCCCAAGCTAGTATGGAACCTATTGTGCTATATTCTGATAGCGAATCTGAAGATAATACTGATACAGGTATGACTCTTGTTCCTTACACCACACTTGCTATAGTTCCTCTTGCATCTTGTCCACCTATCCAAATTGGTGATGAGCAAGATTGGGAGAAGGACAATTTGCTTTAGGTTGACTTACGAGTGTGGCCCTTATTTCTACTGTCACGAGTCCATGTGATTGTTTTCCCCCGTACTGTGTTGATTGATGCTTTATTTATGTTGTTGTTAAGCTTTTTTTGGATGACCCTTGTTACCCTTATAGGTGCAAGGATACAAAGGGACCGAAATTCGTTGTGACATTCTCTCTATTTGTATCATCATTCTTCTAAATGTTGTAAGTTGCATTCTTATTGTTTCCTTTGGGGACGATGCATGACGTATGATGCTTTGGCATTATCCCTTGTTGACCCAAAGAGTTTTTATTTGATTTCACATGATATTTTCTTCCTTTGTCTCCATAGTTCTAGCGACTGGTGGATGGTGACAGTTCCAAATATATATAGTCTCGAGATATCTCCTATTATACAACCATTCATATATTGATGCCAATCGGGCAGATCCCTTCGTGTTATTACTTTATACTATTAAATCTAACTTGTTGTTTCTTTGTTGTTTTGATTTATGTGGCACCTTGTTACTATGCTCGACGTCATACCATGACAACACAAGCCATTGTGTATCATGCTCGAAGCATCGCCTCAGTTTGCCTTTTGTGGGGGCAACCCCTCGTTGCAATGTAGTCTTTTGGGAACACATATCATATGGGCATGTGCTTCCAAAAAGCTCTCACGCCTATCTTGCAGTTTTATTCTACCTTAAAGCAATTGCTCCCTGATAGGAGTTAGCAATCACTTTCAGGTGGGGGCATACATCGCGCTAAGCTCTCTTGGTTACATACTTGTTTATTATAATTGGCATTAAACTCACCTAGTGATTCGATGGTCCTCGCTAGCCCATGATGTTTCCTTTTGGTCCATGAGCCACCTAGTGCAACGAAGTTGACTAGCCTATGTGCTTGATGTGACTTGTCGTGGCCGCCTAGTAATTTGACGGTCCTTAGTAGTGTGTGATTTGTGAGGGCACTTCTCTTCACATGACCCCTAGCAACAGAGCAAGCTAGCGTCAAAGTCATGTGCCTTGTGTGTTTGTTTCCATATTTACGTGTGTGATACATTGTTGGAGCTTGTATTCTCTTAATGATTCCATGTCTTATGTGTCTTCATCGTGTTTTTCATGTGTATTCCATGTACATATGCTTTTTGCCTTATGTGTATGATTCGTGTTAAGCGTGTATGCATTGTGTATGGCGTGTATTGCATTTGTGTATTGCGTGTCTTTCACATGTATTCCTTATGTTTGTTTGTAGTACTCCATGCATGTGAATTATGTTACAATGTCTTGCATGTTTGAAAATCTCGTCGCTTATATGTTTGCAACCTTATAATCCTAACCTTGGGGGCTACTTATAGTCCACAACTTGGTGGAATTCTTTGGCTTCTATGCTTTCGTGTTTGAAATCTACCTCCTCGTTACTTTATTATGAGTTCGAACATAAGTTAATGTAAGTTCGTACCCATGTTAAAGTGGGGGCTAAATTTTATAGAGTAAAATGTGCACACTTGTTAATCAGGACCTCTTTTAATACCTTTTTGAACATTAAACAATTAAATCTCAATCCTGATGAATAAACCTGACAAAATTAGGTTAGGACTAGTCTAAGCCCACTTAAATGGACACTCTCCAGAGTTTGTGGGGCTAAAGGACTAGGGCGCCTAGCGCCCTAGTCCCGGATGTTAGCCCCGATCCTATTTTTGTGGTGTCGGCTTAGAACACCTCAACTTTTACTTGTTGACCCCATTTGGTTTTATTTTTCATTGGTGAGTGGGAATGCATATATAAAGGAGATTTACAATTCATTTTTATAACTAGAGGACAAGAGAAGAATTAGAATTGCTTACATGATTGATCTCCTATGCTCAAGTTCTCTTCATGCTTGAAATTGCTATATGCTTGTGGATGTTATGATGCTCATTTGAAGGTTTTGAAGGAAGTTTAAGCTATCTTTGTCTATCTCCTTGTTGGTGCATGATCTTGAGTTATCTACTCCAACTAGGGTTTCACATCTTGTGGTAATCATTATCACTTTCATTTATATTTCTATCATATATTGTTGATCTTGCCTCTGCCCTCCTAGGGCATGCACTCTTGGATCACTAATCATCGCTGTAGTGGAGGTGGAAACACCAACATGAGGTTTGACTAAGGCAAGCCCCTAATCACAAAACAACTTTTTCCCTCTTTGCTTGTGCGCAGGTTGAAGATACAGGTTCTTGAAGACAAGATCTCAGAAGAAGAAAGGGTTTGCAGGTACAGGTCTAGTGAAACTCAGAGATTTTGTAAAACTCTAGATTGGGTTTATAGTGCCCAATGCCCTGGTCTTTTGGTGCTCTCGAACTTAGATCTAGGTTTTGATCTATCTCCTAATTTTTGTCGTATTTTCTGATTTTCTGTTTCCTTTTCCAATTGTCGTATATTTGCAGATCTTTATCAATCAGGGTTTCATCTTGTACCCTAGTTTGGTTGGTTAGTTTTGGTTGAATTTGGTTAACACTTCTCTATACAACAAAAGGGCAGAACCCCTGTAGTTTGGCTCTTCTTCATGAGTAGAAGCCAAGCTCGGTTTGTGTCCTAATGTTTGTAGAAGAGGGTTTGACCTAGTTTAATTCTTTAGGCTAGATCTCTCTTTTCTATCTAACAACTATTTCCTTTAGTGCATTATCCATGGCATGCATACACCAAGAAGTTCACCAAATATGCTTGTAGGCTACCTCAATCAACTTCTTTGTAGCTTTGTAGACATATACCGCATTTGTCACTACTTGCACCACATTCTTTAGCCCAACCTCCTCAATAGCATCTCTAAGGATTTGAAATTGAAAATTGACATTTTTCCGATGCCCTAAACAATTGATAGCCCTAAGGAAGTAAGGGCCCTTTGTACATGTGACCATGATGTTGATGAGTGGATGATGTGTGATGTCCATCCACCTATCCATGACTATGCTAGATCCACTAGTGACAACCTTCATTTTCTCCATTAGAATATTAATCTTGGAATAGTTCTTATCCAAAATTGTTGTCCTCAATTTTGTCTCCCTTGGTGGCACATATGATGGCATGTTATTATTTTTGCCACAACCTCCTTATAATAAGGAGAGTGAGTCACATGGAATGTAATGCTATTGACGAATAAAAATTGTTAATGGCATCATCTGCCTCATCTTTATTTTGCACATTGAATAACTTTGCTACCATGTTTGCAACATCACTACTGCTAGTCATTCTATGTTTCCCCTTAGGCTTTACTGTCCTTGAACTAGATGGAAAATTAGGAAGTCACGACCCTTGGAAAATCCTAGTACTAATAGGAGTAGGACCCCTTGGTGGCAGGGTGGAAATTGAGTGTTAGGTGTTCACTACAGCCCCACAATCTATTTATTTCAGCCCTTTGTTTAAGTGGCATTTTCCATATACCTCTACATCGTTGCCTTAGACATAAAGGAGGTCTGCATTAACTTTTGTAATGCTACCTTGAAATTCAACTTGACAAAAAATGACATGTTCACAACTTAGTGCCCCCCGTTGCCCCAACTTTTGTTTGTAGTTTGGTTGCAAATTGTCTTAAAGAGGACTTCTTATCAAAGTGACCCTTAGAAAATTCTTTAATAACTTGGAAGGGAAATTAAAATATACATTGTTAATAGAACTAGTTGCCTCAACCCCATATGCTCTTGTTGACCCTCTTCTTCACTTATGTTGTGAGAACTCATAGTGACATTGCAAGAAATGAAATTTATGGTTTAAATTTTAAACCATACATATATCATTATGCATGGCTCAAGACACAAGGATTTTGTTTTTGATTTTCGTACTTTAGGTCACATGAAGCATAGAAGTAGAAGATACACAAAAATAGGAATCCTTGTTCTTCAATCTTCGTTAAACAAGCATTTCATTTTTATGTTTCTTACTTTAGGTCTCATGAAATGCAAAAGTAGAGGATACACAAAAGAGAAAATTCTAATTTGACTAGGATTAAATCTTAATCAACTATTTCTGCAAATTTGCAAATAAATATTTCAAAATAATTTAATAAATAAATTTATAAATGTAAAGTTAATACTTAAACCTGTAAATGTTGTTTTTAGGGTTGTCTAATTGTTGTTTTCAGTAAAAACAATAGTTCAATAGACCTAAAAACAACATTTTATAACCATATACGATTCTATGAAAAATTTATTGTATATCTAAATTGAAAAAATATCATAGAATCATTGATTTTAGATTTAGCCATTTAAGAATAAACAATTAAAACAAAAATCCAAATCCCAAAAGATGAAGGGCCATGTCTTACCTTGAAGGATTAATGCCTTCTAGCTTGATCAAAGTTTTGAAACTTGAATGCTTGGCACTTGCTCTTCCTCTTTCTATTGCAATCCATCTTGCTAATGCTTTCACTCTTGCAGCCTTGCTAGTAGTTGCACTTGTAGCCTTGCTCAATGCTTCCAAGCTTTGATAGTGATTTGGAGTGAGAGTGTGAGGTCCATAAACTTTTAGGGTTAGGGAGAGGGGCACAAACATCAAGAAAATTGTGGTTTAAAAAAAAAAGTATTTTGGAGGTGTTTGGTAGAGGGGACGAGTGGTTGTCTTAGAAATGTTCAAGATTTTGAGGAGTTTCCTTGAAGTCTTGGGGATGTTTTGGTGTCCCCAATATGGGAGACATCGCAAATCCCCTCTTTGAGGGAGACATCCTAGGGATGTCTCCTGCATCCTGCTTGGTGGTGGCGGTGGGGGGACAAAAGCAGGATGTTTGCTAGTCATCCCCAAGTCTTAGGGATTTCCCTATTTCTAGAAGCACCATTTTTTTGGTGGTTGGGGAGGGGGCATGTGGGGGACACATCCCCATGAAACATTGTTTAATCCTATGCCAAAGATTTCAATTGAAGAAACTTTCATTCATTTACACATTAGCAAATTCTATGTTGCAAACCATGATTCTAAAGTTTTAACCATGACAAACAAAACACTACTAACCCAATGTGAAGTTGCATTTTTTGTAATCATAGTTAGACCAACATTAGGCATCTGCATGGTCTTCCATCAACTATGTACAACACTGATGTTATCTTAACAAGTCTTGAAGTGAGTAAATAAAATAAAACATATAAAAATAAGTTACAAACATATCCATGTCCATCTGTCTTCTATTATCCTTTCTTCTTAAACTCTAGGTCTCATTTTTCCATATAATCAAAGAGAGGGTTTTGAGATATATTTTAAGAATGGGGATAAAATATATATATCTTAAATCACACACATGAAAAGAAATTTTATTTGTTAGACATTTGATATCGGTTGTCTATTGGATGTCTCCACTTTTAAATTAGAGTTTTCAATCTCATCACATCCTTATAACTCGATTGCAATATGATTAGTGGTGTAATAGGTGTATATGGGTTGAATGAACCATTGATGAATGATCATGCAAAGCACACAAATGGATGCTAACACAAAAGCAAATGGAGAAAGGGAAACATAAACAATTTATTAAGTTGCAAAAATGAAAGATTTTCAATGTGGCCCACCTTCAATGGAGAACCTATCACTCTATGCCACCCAAATTGATGAGGAATATGCAACCTAAGAAGATAATCTCTATGCTTATAATGTACCCAACTCCAACTCAATTATGCACTCTCAAAGCTCCACTCAAAACCCAAATCCAAAAATCATGAACCCAAAAGTAGTCATGCAATTTGATATAATTAAGCACCTAGGCATAGAAAGAAATTTGATTGCACTAGATCCCAAGATTGATACACACCATGCCAGCATTAATGTGTGCCTACAAGGAAATTTGATCCAAGAGATAAAGAATGTGTAGTCATAATTTGAATCTTTATGCCATTTCTCATTAACACTAAATTCTGATGCCTTCTTGATAGGTCAGCCATAACTTCTCATGACAATTTTATAAACTTTCTTATGTCAAAAGCTGCCTCGACAACTTGGCCACGTGATTTGACACTAACACTTGTTGACTTTTTCAAGGATGCACGTCATTAAACTACATGATGTGGGGAACTTGTGCGAGCTGCATGGGTTGCATGAAGCATGCACACAAAGGTGGCTTACATGACGAGTAAGGGTCAAATGCCAACGTGTACACACGAGATTGTAATGTTGCACAAAGATTATAGTTGTGCATGACAACACAAGATGGAAAACACTCCAACATGACTTGCAGAAAGGCCAGCATGGTCTACGCAAATAAATAGTGTTGTGCCAACAAAGCAAAAGTTATGTTAGTCCACCAAAATTGCCAACACAAGCAAAACAAAACAAACAAGCATGCAAAAGTTAATCTTGCATGCAAGGATCTAACAAAACAAGAAATATTTTTAGGTGATTGTCATGTCCCCTTCTTGAGCGTAAGTTTTTCGGAGACCCTTAGCCTATCTTTAAATTTCCTTTAGGTTATTAGGGTGGATCCAGGGAAATATTTTAATAATTAAAGTTAAGTTGTTTGAAAAAGTAACTTTAAGTTATAAAAAAGGAACAACTTTTGTTTATTATTAAAAAGGGTTGTTTTTTAAAAAGTGAGTGATAAAGTGTCGCTGGGAGTGGGTGAAAAAAGGTAATGACAATTTATGATGCTTAGTGGAGGGAAAATAGGAAAAGTAATTAAAAATTCATTATTTTCTCTCAGAAGGCTATTTAAAGGGGTTTTGTGCTCAAAAAATCTTCTTTTTGGCTAATTCATTTTTATTTTCTCTGAGAGAACTTAAGTTCCTCTGTTTGCTTGGGGATGATAACCCTCCAGTAAATCCAATTTTCAGGGACGAAAACCCTCCACGCTGGCTATGTGATTTCATCCATAAAGCACCCTTGTGTTGAATAGTGGAGTTTAATTATCTAGTTGATCATCATTGGATGTTTTTGATGCTTTCCAAAATTTCTATAGTGGTTTGTAAGTCTGAATCTCTGATGTCAATGAAATGTGTTGCTTGAAGAGTGTTGTGAAAGATATCTTGGAGTAGGCCGTACATATTCCCAGAGAGGTCATACTTGTGTAGCTACAAAAAAAATGATAAATTTATGAGTTGGTGTTGATGCTAGTTGTACTATATTGTTCTAGTAGACCATATGACATGAAGTTTTGGTGACTTAGTGTTTATTGTTGATCGTACGATCCTCTTGCTAGCCGTACGATGTGTAGGAAGCATGGGAAGTTTGCAAGAAGGTAATCTCTGCCTTCTTTTGTCTTTGGTGAGTGCTGGTGGGAGCCGTTGTACCACTAATGAGGCACTTCTAATCCTTGGATAATTCTTTAGCATTTTTTATAATTTTGTGGTAGCCATACGATGTGATAAGGAAAGTCGTACCTACTGGTACAGGGACGTGTTAGGGATAGTATCAAACTGTAGCCTCTTTATGATGTTTTTTGTTGACTTTGGGCTGCCATATTCATGCCACATAGATTTAAGCATGTTTGAATGTGTACACAATAGTTTAGAGGATCATTTTGTAGGCTGTACAACTTGTTATTAGTAATTTCTAGTTGCTGCAAGGCCATATAGAATGGTTGGGGAATTTATGGACAATTTACTTTGCTATTTCAGTTTTCCAATTGGTTTGGGCAGTCTTCAACAATAAATGAATGGTGATTAGTGAACTCCATCCTGTTTAGAATCACTTTGAGCTGATTTACATTCAATTTTCTGAATATTATGCTCTGATGTGTGTGTGCAACAATATGCTTTTCTGATTAGAATAATATAACAGTGTTTTGCAGATTAGTTTCCTTATTTTTAGCATTTGTAATGCATTTTGCATACTTGGTTTTTACATATTTCATGCTCATATTAATGTAAAATCAGATGGTATACCACTGATTTGGTGTTGAAGGTCTTGGTCGGTTCATTGCTAGACCCCTCTGCATCTCATAGCCTGTTTTGACATTGCAAAAGGTTGCTTTGTAATCAACCATTTTGGTTTGATCAAGCTTAATTTATTCTGCAAGTGGATTTGCATTTCTACGCATACTTGTTCGTTGAAGAGGTTGATTTGGGTTAGCTCTACCACCTGCATGCTCTTGTCAGCTTACTGCCTCTTCATTACAATAGTACATACATCTAGATAGTTGTGTGTGGTCCAACCACTGTATACTCTCACCTTGCCCACATAGAAAGTGTCAGGACGTTGCATTTGCATTTACTTATTTGCAAAAGTAAAAAAATTGGTGTGGGTTATTACAGTGCATCAGAGCCGGTGGTCTTGCCAGCTTGTTCAATGAGCTAACCCTTTGCAGTTCAATCCAGATGCACAACGGTAATATAGAATTCATATATCATCAGAGGGAAAATAAAAATGAAAGTCAGAGGGTAGAATCATAGTTTGAGATAGAAGAAGAGAATATGGGTGACTGTGATAAGGGAGAAGAATTGAATCTGCATGAGACCATCAATAGGAGCCATAAGGAGTTCGCTAAAGAAATTCAAAATTCTATGAGGTAGTCTATGTCTGAGATAACACGAGCCCTACAAGATATAACTCATAATATGAATGCCTCCCATCCATGTTGGGAAATAGGTGTTGTACACCTTGCATAATATTGTATTATTTATTTGGATACCACTTGTATAAGTTGTATG
Source organism: Cunninghamia lanceolata (assembly GCA_027924645.1). Lineage (NCBI taxonomy): Eukaryota > Viridiplantae > Streptophyta > Pinopsida > Cupressales > Cupressaceae > Cunninghamia > Cunninghamia lanceolata. Next base: position 9,865,791 of record BSBN01000669.1, read on the forward strand.
TAACATTGGGTTAATTATTTTATGTGTGTGGGACACATAGAGTGATTAATTGTTTATTTGTATTATTTAATTGTTGGGAAAAAACGTAGTACCAATATTAAATAAGGGGGCCAATCATTTTGTGTTACCCATGGTTTTGGGGCATATGGTTTTCTCATTGTATTGGTGTGAGCTTGAATTATAAAAGAAAGCACAATGTTATTATTTGAGGTTGACTTATTCATTGTTGGCATACGAGAGGTTTGTGAGAGGTTGTCATTGTATTGAGCTCTATCTTGCAAGTGCATATTGTGAAGCATGGCATGGGATGTGTGGATTCATGCTTGGACACATGGAGGATGCATTAGAGGTGCTTGATGTTTCAGAGGTATTCATGGAAACTCATGGCATGTATTGTAATATCTTTTGTTGAATAATATATATGAGTGTGGATGCTTTTTGAGGCTGGGTTTTTCCATCTTGAGGGTTTTCTTAGGGTATATCTTATATTTGCCATTTGATCTTTGCATTATGGTTATTTGCTGCATCATTTTCTCCTATTGGGTTATGTGGAATTGATTTTATTGGACCTGCAAATTCCTAACATGTGGTATCAGAGCCATGTTTATGGTTGAGGGAGGTGTGAGTTCACTGGATTTGTTGATAACCCTTGTGTGTGTAGATCTGATGCAAAATGGAAGCCATGGCAATGCATGAAAGGTTTGGGACATTACAAGGCTTTGTTGGATTGGTTCAATGAGGGTTTTGAGAAGGGATTTTTCACAAATGACCTCCCATATAAAAACAGGCCTCACCGTTGGATTCAGGAGGCCTGAGAGGTGAAGAAAAACATATAAAATTTTCCTATTTTGGCCATAGGGCCTGGAAGGAGAAAAACAAATTCCCCCCAGGTACATGGTATGACCATACGATTGTCATAGGTATGTTATGCAGAAATTAATTTTTTTTATCCTACACTGTTAGATTTTTCTATAGTTGAAAGAAAAAAATTAAAAATTAAAAATAAACTATAAAAAACATTTAAAAAAAATCAAGATATTAAGAAAAAAAAAAATTGGGGCGGGGGTTTGCAGACCCCCTACCCTGGCCAGTGCCTTGGCAGGGCCTACCGACATGGCCAACACGGTCGTTGGGGCCGGTCAGCTCCTGGTCGATGGGTCTGAGTTGGAGGGCCTTAGGGCCCCAGTCCCAGGCGCCGGTCTAGCAAGGCCGGCCCGTAAACCCACAGCAGCAAACGACAACAAACAATTTTTTTTTTAATTATGGACTTCAAACTTTTATTAAACCCTTTGAAATTAATTAAGGGTCTGTGGATATAAAATGAATTCAAAACTTCCTTCAAGTCCACCATGTCACCTTATGACACCAGACCAATTGTATGCTCAATCAGTGCCATCTCAACACAATGATGACATCAATGCTTATGTCATGCTTACATCAGTAGTACCAATAGGGTCCTACCAGGGTTCCTCTTTTAGCCCTCGGAGGGTATTTTCTTCTGGGAGGCATAACTTTTGCTCACGGTATCAGATTTTCAACTTCTTATAGGAGTCGGAAAGGTCTCTTCGAGAACTACGTAGTGGTATAGGTTTCATGGTTAGATTTTTCTATTTGTGTTAGAATTTGGTGCTTAAAGCCAGACATTTCCATGAGACAGTTTTATGCTCATAACTTTTGCATATAGAATCAATTTTTTGATTTCGGATAGGAGTTGGAGAGCTATTGCAGTGTACTACAATTTAGATCATGCAAATTTTTAGTTTGGTGTGTAGAGAGAGATTGGTACTTGTTTGAGCACTTGTAGGAGCTTGAGATTTAGGGTGCGATTATGAGAGCATTCAGATAGTTTTTTGGGCACAAACTTGTGGGAGTGCATGTTGTTATGAGACCATCAGTATGGTATAAGAGGTTTTCAAATTTGGTGCTTCTAGTTATAGGTTTACAACTATTTTTAGAGTTTGGACTTTGATGGAGACAGGTACACTGTTTGTCTTCTGGTTTGAGGACATGGTTAAAACACGTGTGAGACTTGGAGTCTTATTTCAGTGGGAGTTGAGTACATGTACAATGATGATGATGATTATGGTGTTATGGATATATGTAGGTACACTTTTACATTGGCACGACATGATCATGTATGTGATTGACAGGTATGGGCTATGGTGTTTGATTCATGATTATAGGTGGTGTTGTTTTAGGAGGTTGTTCTTATCTCATGGATTCTTGATTAGTTCCTTGACTATGTTTACTTGTTGTGGACTTGTTTGGTAGATCAAATCTAGCATTGATTTGGTGTTTGAGTCTTGGAGTCTACAAGTTGTCTTCTTTGATATCTTGGTTCACATGTTGCTAGTGTTATGATGAGTTTGCATGTTACATTTGTTTTGGATCTTCGAGTTATGTAGTTTTGTGGATTAGCTACCCCTTGGCTACAATGGGATGACTTGGATGTTGACTGTCTATATCCATGAGATTGATTGAGTGTTTATGCAAACTTTGTTAGTTGGCCTTGTTTGTGGTCATTTATACATTGGTATGTTGCATTGGGATGAGATGATGGATGATTAGAGTGCTTGGATAGTCGATTGTTGGGACTTGTAGCATGTTTATCATGATGTCTTGGAGATCTTGGATACATGGTTTTATGTGATCTTTTGATAGTGATAGTTTTATCTTCTTGGTTTGGAGATCATGGTTTTACATGACCTTTTGGGAGCTGTTGTTGTTACATTGGGATTCCTTGATTGTGTTTGGGCCATGGATAATCTTCATTTAGGAGATGGTTACTTTGTTGCCATGGATAGCTTGGTATCATGATTCAGTGGGAGCTTTGACAGGAATGTGGATTCATCATTTGTGATGGGCGATCTTCTGTAGTGGATGTTGGTGTCATGGAGGAGCTCTTGGTAGTGAGAGTATTGACATTTTGAGTTTTGTTGACATGATATGGCTATCTTCATGTGATTGGAGATGTTGACATCTTAGTTTACCATGGAGGACTTTTTTGAGTCTTTGGTTGAGGTGTTAGTTTACATTTTATCAGTTTGACATGTTGATCCTTTCATTAGAGATGTTGATATTGTGTCTTGATGTACTCTTGATACCTGTTTAGAGTTTTGACATGATATAGGTTCTCTTAGACAAGATGTATGCATAAGTGCATGTGATCTCCTTGGAAGAGATGGTTAGATCATGATGTCATGATTAGTTCCTTGATTATGCAGATGTGCAGTAGGAGCATTGACAGTGTTCTTGTTGGTTTTCTTGGTATTGAGTACTTTGGTCATTTGCTTGAGAGCTTCATGATAGTGCAATGTTGCATTTGGAGTTTGGCATGGATTGATCATGGAGGTACTCTTGGATACATGGAGACTTAGGTGAGGCTAGAGTTCTCTTGGGATTAGAGACACTTCTTGAGACAGTTACTCATTGGAGGTTTCAATAGATAGATCGAGGAGCCTTACCCCTGGATATGGATGTGAGTTCATTATGGACCTAGAGGAGATTGTTCTTGGAGAGAGTCATTGTGGCTTGGTGTATCTTGGAGGAGAATTCTTATTCCCCACTCTCGGTCTACTCAACGGTTTATCATCTATGAGGTATTGCCCATCCTTTTAGATGCATTTTGCTTTATGCTTTATCTTCTCATAGATATGGATCTTGAGCTATGATTATTGGTTCTGGAGGGTTCATTTGAGGGATGTTAGCATGGTTATTTCCTTGTTCATATGGTTTGATTTATGATGTTCATTATGAGGAGTTTAGGAGATGTGATTGGGCTTATTCCTGGTTATGGAATGATAATGAGTTTGATCTACCTTGGATAGAGAGGCTTACATCCATGTTGGTTACATGATACATATGTTCATTTGATCTATGAGATCGGATGGTTGGGTTTTGTTGAAGCTTTTCATTTGGGGTTGTAGAGGAGATCATACTTGATACAACTTAGCACTTTGAGGTGTTTATAGAAGGACATTATGATTTACAGGTTTTCTCTCTGTCTTATGGTTACTTCTTGGAGGATCATGTTGATATGGTTGGACTTGGGAGAGTTATGGTGACATGTTGTGAGAGAGTATGCAATGATTTATCATGCATGTGTGGATTATTGTGATTGTTCTTGATACTACATTGGCTTGTTGGTTAGCCACACCTTGGTTTGAGTGTTGATTGGTAGACTTGGTATGCCTTTGTTCTATTTTTAAATTTGACATTACCCATGCAGTTGGAGTTCCTGGATGTATGTGTTCTTCATTGACAGGTTTTATACACGGAGCTTGTGATTGCGGTATATGGGTTGGATATGTTGTTGGCATGAGTTTATTGATGTTGTTGATACCTATGAGGTATGGATGGTTGGATGTATTAGCATATGCAATGGGTTCTATTTCCAGTCATGTGGGTTTTTACCTTTGACAACAACTTGTAGCCTTTTGTTATCACTTGGATTTGATGCTTGTGTTCTTTGGATTGGTGCATCTTCACCTTGGCATGTTCCTTTTCTTCCATAGGTGGCACATTGGAGGATGAGAGGAGTTCTTTCTTGAGATCGTGGTCACTTTGATTTTATTGCAGGTATCTTGATGGAGCATGATGGAGATTCATGTGATTTCATGTTTGCCTATGATGATGTATTTCATTGACTGAACCTTATGCAACGTATACAACAAGTGAGAGAATGTTGGGAAATAGGTGTTGTACACCTTGCATAATATTGTATTATTTATTTGGATACCACTTGTATAAGTTGTATGTAACATGTTGAGCTAATTATTTTATATGTGTGGGACACATAGAGTGATTAATTATTTATTTGCATTATTTAATTATTGAGAAAAAATGTAGTACCGATTTTAAATAAGGGGGTAAATGGTTTTGTGTTACCCATGGTTTTGGGGCACATGGTTTTCTCATTGTATTTGTGTGATCTTGAATTATAAAAGCAAACACAATGTTATTATTTGAGGTTGGCTTATTCATTGTTGGTGTTCGGGAGGTTTGTGAGAGGCTATCATTGTATTGAGCTCTCTCTTGCAAGTGCATATTGTGAAGCATGGAATGGGATATGTGGATTCATGCTTGGACACATGGAGGATGCATTGGAGGTGCTTGATGTTTTAGAGGTATTCATGGAGACTCATGGCATGTATTGTAATATCTTTTGCTGAATAATACATATGAGTGTGGACTCTTTTGGAGGTTGGGTTTTTCCCTCTTGAGGGTTTTCCTAGGGTATATCTTGTGTTATCTTGTGTTTGTCATTTGATCTTTGCATTATGGTTATTTGCTGCATCATTTTCTCCTATTGGGTTATGTGGAATTTGTTTTATTGGATATGCAAATTCCTAACAATCCATCTCAGAGATAGAATGATAAAACTAGTAATTCCAACAACAATAATAATGACCATAGTCATAATACAACTATCATTGGTCTTGTAGTTAGACCTTTCCAACCTAGGTTCTTGGCAAGAGAAGAACTTGAGAGAGAGGAAGAGCATCAAAATCACAATTGAGGAGGTAACTTTATTGAGTATCTGCATAAGTATGAAGCCTTGGGGGATGAGTTTAATGCAGCCATGTCTTTCCCTGATTTGTGTAACATATAGTTGAGGAATAGACCTCGGAGGGAGAGAAATAATCAAGATTTACAGCGAAGGTTGGGTAAGTTGTCCATACCCTCCTTTGATGGTTCTGGAAAGTGTTCAACACGCCCATGGATTCAAAAGTTGAACACCTACATCTCCCTAAATCCTATGTTTGAGGAGGAAGCTATCAAATATGCTACTCTTCGTTTGGAAGGAGTTGCACATGAATGGTGGTATCATGGGCTAGTCACACATGGCCACATAACACATGCTAATTTCAACCAAATAATTATTGAAAGATTTGATAGAAAGGATCCTGAGATTCATATCAGAGAACTTGCTTAGTTGAAGCAAGGAGGTTCAATAGACAGTTATGTGACAAAGTTCCAAATACTCTCTATTATGGTTCTTGTTGTCGCTGAAAGGAGACTTATTGTTCTTTTCATAGAAGGATTGAAAGAGCCTCTAAAATGTTGGGTTAAGGCCTTTGACCCAACTTCCTTACAAGATACTATCAAGAGGGCTTTGAGCATGGAGCCTTTTCTTCCTAAAAGCAAGTTTTATTCAAAGGATTCTTGTACAAAATAGTAGAAGAATCCTTTTAAAAAAAATCAATCAGCCAAGGAGTTTGCCTCCAAGAATGGATGATGAAGCAAAAAATAAGTTAAGAAGGAATAAACTTTGTTTCACATGCAAAGAGCCTTGGACCCCTAGTCATAGATGCCTTGGAAAGGGGCAAGTTCATTGTATTGAACTGGTTTGTGATGAGGAATTAGATTCTAAAAAGTTGGAACAACGAGCTAAAGATGAAGAAAGTGAAGAACATGTGACAGAAGACCAAGACGAGAATAAGATTATCGAAGGTACCCTTGCACAACTTTTTGGTACTCGCAAATATGATCCTTTTAGGATTCGTGGAATGTTTTGTGGCCAAATAATCACTTTGCTTATTGATTCTGGTGCTACACATAATTTCATTGATGAAGGGGTAGTTGTAGGAAGAAGGCTGGAAACTGAAGAGTTTGAAGAATTCCCAAGATGAGTCTTACATTGGGAAATAATGAAGTTAAGGATGGCTTCTATGTTGTTAGCATAGGAGACAAATGCTATTTTGGGAGTTCAGTGGTTGCACTCTTTGGGAGAAATCTCGTAGAACTTCCAAACTATGGACCTTAAGTTTCATGTTGATGAAAAGAAGGTGGTACTAAGAGGCATGTCCAATGGTACACCAAGAGTTGTTACAATGAAGAGGATGAAAAGGATATTTCGACATGGTCAAGTTGATTGGGCAGCCCAATTCTTGATTATGCCTACTACCACTATAGAGGGGAAAATAGAGTATCATGTGGATATTCAAGCCTTGTTGGACAAACATAGCAAGGTTTTCGATGACATATCTCCAGGAAGGCCACCCGATAGAGGGATAGAGCATGTTATTGAGGTGGAAGAAGGAGCCAAACCAATGATCACCACTTCTTATTGCCATCACAGAAGGCATAAGGAAGAAATAAAGAAGGCAATTAAGGAGCTCCTTTAGATAGGAGACATAAGGTCAAGCAAGAGTCCTTTTCCTTCTTCAGTTGTTTTAGTAAAGAAGAAGGATGGGACCATGCGAATGTGCATAGATTATCAGGCCTTGAATAAAAAGACCATAAAAAATTGGTACCCAATTCCGGGGATTGATGAACTGCATGGTGCAGTCTATTTTTCAAAGATAGACTTAAGATTTGGTTACCATCAAATCAGAGTTCATGAAGAGGATGTTCAGAAAACAACATTTAGATGCCACTATGGGCATTATGAATTCTTAGTCATGCCTTTTGGCTTGACTAATGCCCCTGCTACTTTTCAATCTTATATGAATCAAATATTCAATACAACTTAGGAAGTTTGTGTTGGTGTTTTTTGATGACATCCTCATCTACAATAAGACATGGGAGGAGCATCTAAGGGACTTGGATGAAGTGTTGGGCATTTTAGAGGGTTAATGTTTGTATGCTTAAGATGTCCAAATGTGAGTTTGGCATGACTAAAGTTCTTTATAAATGGGACATGTGATCAACTCAAAAGGTGTGAGAGTTGATTAAGGGAAGATCAAAGACATTTTAGAATGGCCACCACCAAAGACCCTTACACATTTGAGAGGCTTCATGGGTCTGTGCAACTTCTACACAAGGTTTGTGAATGGTTTTTCATAGTTGGCTACCCTTTGACAAAAAATGGGGCATTTTTTTGGTCTACTTCAATGCAACAAGTTTTTGATCAGCTTAAGAAAGTGGTGAATTCTTGTCTTGTTTTAGCCATTCCAGATTTCTCAATGCCATTTGAGCTTGAGTGTGATGCTTTAGGTGAAGGTATTGGTGTTGTTTTGATGCAAAAGAAGCATCCTATTGCTTTTGAGAGCAGGAAGTTGAAGGGACTTGAAAGAAGTTACTCTATCTATGATAAATAAATGTTAGCCATTATGCATGCTTTGGCTAAGTTCAGACAATATCTTGTAGGAGTAAAGTTTGTTGCCAAAATTGATCATAATAGTTTGAATTACTTTCTTAGTCAAAAAGATCTCAATGAGAGGTAGAAAAAATGGGTTAGCAAGCTACAAGCTTATGATTTTGACATTGAGTATGTGAAGGGGCATAAGAACATAGTGGTTGATGCCTTGTCTAGAAGGCCAAATTTATGCTCTATGATGGAGATTACAACAAATTGGAAGGCCAAAATTCTATCTGAATATGCTAAAAATCCTTTTTCCACTTACATCTTAGAAGGTAATTTGCAAGATGATAAGTGTGTAGTGGTGAATGAGTTGATACTTTACAAGGCTATAATCTTCTTAGTGCCTGAATCTAAGGTGAAAGAGAAGATTCTTAATGCTGTTCATGATACCTTTTTGGCTGGTCATCTAGAGTATTTCAAGACCTACAAGCAAATTAGAGAGAGGTTTTCTTGGAAGGGGCTTAAGGATGATGTCCTTAAGCATGTTAGAGAATGTGTGGTGTGTCAATAGAACAAAAATGAGCACACTTTTCGAGTTGGCCTATTGCAGCACCTGCCCATTCCAAATCAGAAATGGGAAAATATTTCCATGGATTTCATCATAGAGTTTCCCAGAGTTCAAGGTAAAGATTACATCTATGTGGTGGTTGATAGGCTTACAAAGTTTGCTCATTTCTTTGCCACTTCATCAGATTTTAGAGAACCGCAAGTAGTTGATTTATTATTTAGATAAGTTTTTAGACTTCATGGTTTGCCAAAGAATATTGTGAGTGATCGGGAAAATAGGTTCCTTAGTATGTTTTGGTAGGAGCTCTGCCGATTGGCTGGTATGGAATTAACTCCTAACACTAGTTATCACCCACAAACTGATGGGCAAACATAAATTGTTAACAAATGGATTGAAGGATATCTAAGAAACTATATCATGGGACAAAAAGGGCATGGGTTAATTGGCTCTATTTGGGAGATCACTATTACAACACCACTCATCACATGTCCTGTGGTATGATTCCCTTTAGAGCACTATATGGTTATGATGTCTTAACTTTTGTGGATTTGATTATTTCTGATAGCAAGGTGCCAGGAGCCAATGATGTGATTCAACAAAGTCAAGAAATAGTGAATGTTAAAGGAAAAATTGCAACAAACACAAAATCAATAGAAGATGTATGCTGATTAGCATAGATTGGAGAGGAGTTTTGAAGTAGGTGACATGGTTTATTTAAAATTATAGCCTTACATGCAATCTTCCCTCAAGAAGAGTGGAGATGAAAAGGTCAAACCACATTTTTATGGTCTGTATAAGGTATTGCAGTGGATTGGTGAGGTAGCATATGAGTTGGAGTTGTTGGAACGTAGCAAGATTCACAATGTGTTTCATGTACCGTGTCTCAAAAAGGCACTTGGGCAACATATTAATCCTTTAGCAGAGTTGCCTCCACTTGATGATGAAGGCAAGTTGGTATTAATTCCTGAAACTATCATGAATGTGTGAGAATGGAAGTTGAGGAATAACACCATTTCAGAGTAGTTGATCTGTTGGAAGGATCTCCCACTAGAAGATGCTACATAGGAAGGGGAGCAGATTTTGCAGCATCCAAACTTGCAATTGCTTGAGGGCAAGCAATTTTTGGAAGGGAGGATTATCATGTCCCCTTCTCTAGAGTCTTTTGGAGACCCTTAGCCTATCTTTTAATTTCCTATAGGCTATTGGGGCAGAATCATGGAAATATTTGAATAATTAAACTTAAGTTGTTCAAAAAAGTAGCTTTAAGTTATATATATATAAAAGAACAACTTTTGTTTATTATTAAAAAAGGTTGGTTTTAAAAAGTGAGTTATAAAGTGTCTTTGGGAGTGAGTGAGAAAAAGCAATGATACTTTATGATGCTTAGTGAAGGGAAAATAGGAAAAGTAATTAAACATTCATTATTTTCTCTCAGAAGGCTATTTAAAGGGGTTTTGTGCTTCTTCTTGGTTAATTCATTTTTGTTTTCTCTGAGAGATAACTTAAGTTCCTCTATTTTCCTGGGGACAAAAACCCTTCGATAAATCTAGTTTTAGGGATGAAAACCCTCCTAGCTAGTTTTGTGATTTCATCCAGAAATCACCCTTGTGTTGAACAGTGGAGTTTGATTATCTAGTTGCTTATCATGGATGTTTTTTATGTTTTTTGAACTTTCTATAGTGGTTTGTACATTTGAATATCTGATGTCAATAGAATATGTTTCTTGAAGAGTGCTCTGAAAGATATCCTGGAGCAGGACATACATATTCCTAGAGAGGCTGTACCTATGTAGCTACAAAAAAAATGATATAAATTTCTAATTTGGTGTTGATGCTAGTCATATTATCTTGTTCCAACAGACCATATGACCTAAAGTTAGTGACTTGGTGTTTCTTGTTGATTGTATGATCCTCTTATTAGCTTTATGATGTCTAGGAAGCGTGGGAAGTTTACAAGAAGGTAATCACTGCCTTCTTTTGTATTTTGTGAGTGTTGGTGGGGGCCGTTGTACCACTAAGGAGGCAATTCTAATCCTTGGATATTTCCTTAGAATTTTTCATAATTTTGTAGTTGCCATATAGTGTGATAAGGCAAGACATACCTTTGTGTTGGGTTGTACCTGTTGGTATAGGGACGTGTGAGGGCTAGTATCAAACTGCAACCTCTTTATGATGTTCTTTGTTGACTTTGGGCTGCCATATTAATGCCACAAAGAATTAAGCATATTTGAATGTGTACACAACAATTTAGAGGATCATTTTGTAGGCCATACAACTTGTTATCAGTGATTTCTAGCTGCTGTAAGGCCATACATAATGGCTGGGAAAGTTTATGGATAATTTACTTTGCTATTTCACTTTTCCAGTTGGTTTGGGAAGTCTTCAACAACAAATGAATAGTGATTAGTGAACTCCATCTTTTTTAGAATCACTTTGAGCTGATTTACATTCAATTTGATGAATATTATGCTCTGACTTGTGTGCGCAACAATATGCTTTTCTGATCAGAATAATATAATAGTGTGTTGCAGATTAGTTTCCTTATCATTTAACATTTGTAATAAATTTTGCATACATATTGTAATCTTATATGGTAGTATCACCATTTGTTATGCATTTCATGCTCATATTAATATAAAATCAGATGGTATATTGTTGATTTTTTGTTGAAGGTCTTGGTCGGTTCACCGCTAGACCCCTCTGCATCTTATAGACCACGTTGGCATTGAACAATGTTGCTTTGCAATCGACCATTTTTGTTTGATCAAGCTTAAGTTATTCTACCAATGGCTTTGCATTTATACACATGCTTGTCTACTAAAGAAGTGTTGATTTGAGTCGGCTATGCCACCTGCATGCTCTAGTCAGATTGACACCTCTTCATTATAGCAGTGTATACATCTAGATAGATGTGTGTGGTCCAAACATCATATGCTCTCACCTTGCCCACACTGGGATCTTGGTGATCATAAAGTGTTAGGATGTTGCATTGCATTTACTTATTTACAAAAATAAAAAAATGGTGTGGGTTATTACAATGATGTAAGATTGCACCAACCTTAGGATGTTGTTGCATCAAACATCATTGTTGAAAAGAATTCTCACAATTTAAGGATTGTGTGGATGATTGAATTGGCCACCCAAGTTGGCTTACTTTAGCTTTAGAACCATGAGTCTTCCTTTGGCTACCTACTCTTCTAGGAAATAAGATATTTTGTCTTCTTGGCAATGCATGCATCCATTATTTGCACAATTCCTTCTTGTGGTCTTTTTGACATCTCCTTTATGTAATTTGGTGTTTCTTTTGGTTGCACATCTTTTTCATTGGGTGCATGGTAGGAGTACAAATTAGAAAGATTAAATATCAAAGAGATTCAACCCTTAAGACAACTCGATCTTATATGCATTTTTAGAAAAAAATTCAATCTATGACATTGACCAAATTTAATTGGTCTTTAGCTTGTTATGTAATTACTCTTTCCTCAAATATTCCATGACTATCTCACTTTTATTGTATGTCTTCTCTCTTCAATGCTCATTTGTGTGTGATTTGCATTTTGCATTGTTCTCCTCCAATTGCTTCTTGAATTACAGATGAATCTTCTTCATGCCACATGTGCGAAGTCTTTAGCTTTTGTGGTTATGCGCCTACCATCTCCCTCCAACAAATATGTGACACTTTTTAGTGAGGTGCCGTACACTACCTGGAATAGTGTCTTCCCTATAGACTTGTTCAATGAGTTGTACATAAAATTCACTTGTGCCAACACAAAATCCGATTGTGTATGCTTCTCTCCTACTATATACTTGAGTAAGTTGCTAAGACTTCGGGCAACAATCTCTATTTGGTTGTTCGTATGTGAATGATATGCAAAACTACAATTGAGATACATGCTTAACTTCTATAGATTGCACTAGAAATGGCCAAGGAACTTGATGTCTTGATTTGATGTAATGCTCCACACTCTCTCCTTCAAGAACAAATTCACTATTCATGATGCATCATTTGACTTATAACAATGAATGAAATGCACCATTTTAGAAAATTTTCCAACAACCATGAAGATTGAGTCACTACCTTTATGTGTTTGGAAATCTAATGAAAAACCCTTGGATATTTCCTCTTAAGTTTTCTTGGCATGTGTAATGGCTTGTATAGCCCAATATTCTATGCCACTCCATTTGCTACTTGACATGTTTTGCAACACTTTATGAACCTCTCACATCTCTGCACAAAATTAACCAACAATATCTCTCCTCCAACATGGCTTATGTCTTGTTTGCGCTAATGTGGCCTCTAAGTCAGCCATTGTGTAACTCTTGAATGAGGTTCTCTCTTGTCAAACTCTACAGAATACACAATTGTTGCACCTTGAACAAGTATCCTTCAATGTGAAGTAGTCTCCAAATAGGCCCATGGTCCATGCATGTGCACCATCATCTGTAAAATTTGGATCTACAACATAGAAATTCTTTGTCTCCATGCCCACTAATTCATTAGTCATTATGGAAAATCACACCTACATCCTTCTTACTTAGGCATGTGCAATTTTGTTGGTATTCCCAACATGATGCTTCAAGACAAAGGAACAACTTTGCAAAGATTCCACCCATGTTATGTGCCTTTGTTTCAACTTTTCTTGGTTGTTGATGCAATTCAATTCTTGATGGTTGGTGTACAACACAAACTCCTTGGGAAATAGATAATGCCTCCACTTATGCAAAACTTGCACTATGGTGTAGAACTCTTGGTTGTAGGCAAAATGCTTATGCCTTTCCTCGTTCATCTTTTTGTTGAAATATGCAATTGATCTTCCCCCTTGACTTAACACTTCTTTTGACATCACAATCCACTTGGAAAACCTTTGCAAGACTAGGAGTACCAAAACATGCTCTTTTGTCACTTTATTCTTCAAGAATGCAAAACTCTTTGTAGTAGTAGTTGTCCAATTGAACCTACCCTTTCTCATGCAATGAGTTAAGGGTGCAAAAATCCCATTGAAGTTTTTGATGAAGCTTGCCAACCCAGGGAAACTTCTAACCTTTGTTGTGCTTCTTGGTTTGGCCACTTGACAATTGCCTTGATCTTCTTTGGGTCCACCATTTTTGTAGACATTAAATTTTTTGTGTTGCCGCCATCAATTATCAAATTGCAACACTTTCCTCTCAACTTGCACCTTAGTGCATAAGAGACTCTTTCTCAATAATGATTCATTATTTACACATGCAAGCTTTAACAGAACTTTGCACATCATCATTCCTTCTTGTTGTCTTTCCAAATCTACTTTTTGCTTTTTTGTGGCTCCTTTGGTTGCACACCATCTAATTCATTGGGTGCATGATAGGAATACAAATTAGAAACATTGAATATTGAAGAGATTCAAACCTTAAGGCACCTCGATCTTATACCCGTTCTCAAAAAAATTATGCAAGCTGTGACAAGGACCAATTTCCTTGGGCTTTAGCTTTTTACAATTTCCTTAAGGTAATCGCTCTTTCCTCAAATACACCATGATAAACTCAATTTTAGAGAAGTATTCTCACTTTGACACTCATTTACATTCAATTTGTATTTTTCATCGTTTTCCTCTAATTGCTACTTAACTTGCACACGAATCACTTTCATGTCATATGTGTGAAGTCTTTAGCTTCTATGCTTATGCACCTACCCGTTGATGGGTGCTTTTGTACTCAACAACTTAGATGAAATATAGAGTATCCCACCTCTCTTAAAAGGAATCTAATCCTAGAAAGCCCAGAAAAAGACTACCCCAAGGTTTATATTGTCAGGTCTTGACTTGCAGGGTAACTCAGTTGGATATGTTTTGTTGTGCCAATCAAGGGGACTTACATACAATAGGGGCTTATTTAGGGTTACGTAAGTGATGAAAGTTATAGGTATGCAGAAACCCTAAGTGATTCAGATTTTGAAGTTTGAAAACTCCACTTGTTATTATCAATGACGTGATGCTTTTGACCTAAATCTACTAGCTTTCCAAAGAAAATCCAAAAGAATAAGGGATAGGGAAAGAAATGAAAAACCCTAAGGACTAATCATAGTGGATGAAATTACTCCAGATAGACAAATGCCCTAAAACTGATTTCTGTTTAACCAGGTTTTCCACAATGCTGTAGAAATAGTGTAATCCTCATAGGTAACAAAGATTTTCAAATCGCATAAATTCATTAAACACCCAATTTCTGGTGCAACTTAATCAATTTCATACAACCGAATTAATTTTGTAAAATTTGTTCAGACTAACCATGCAAAGTAACTTACAATTAGCAAGATACAAATGGTATGAACCAAATCATTCATTAAATATTTAAAGCATACATCCAAACTGTAACTGAACTTCATCTAAAATCAGGTAGAATAACACAATAAAAAAATATGCAGCAATACCTGTAGATATATTTGTATTGATTCTAAATTTTGGTAGAGTCTCAACAATTCATTGTTCTAACCCCCTCAAATAGAGAAAATGACTACCCTTATATAGAGAAAAAGACATACCGAGTTTTACAATGGATGGTGAGGATTAATCCAACACCAAAGGTCCAGATTCATCAACATTTAATTTGGGGTGGCAGGTAGTACAATCTCAGAATTGCTTTTGTCCTTAAGGAAAAAGATAAAAAGACAACTTTTGAGCTCAATAGAATAGGACAAAATAACAACTTTTTGATATGCCTAACAAGATAAATCACTTTTACAATGCATTGAAAAGTATAAAAGGAGTAATGGCGGGTTTTGATGGAGACACACTAGCTGGATTTGTCATTTGATCACCAATTTGTTGAAACTACTCAGTGCTGACCTTAAAGAACATCATCTTCGACTGTCATTTTGCTCTTCTCTACCTCTTTATTCAAAAAATCATTGTAACGTATTACTAATCCCTTTTCTGTGTTATCTACCCTGAGAGTGTTTGTATCATCTTTCTGAAGTGACCCAATCTGTTTCAACTGATTCCCTATGTCCTGCTCTATCTTGTCAAATGTAGCCTACTGATCTAATTGATCTTATGGAGGAATGTCATCAAGATTTACTATCTGTATAGTTCTCATATCAACAGGAGGACTGTGAGGGGCATCCTGGATGTGGACCTCTTTGTTGATTATATTCATTTTTGCGCAAACTTTCTCAATTCCATCTAGTAGGGAAACCTTTGGAGATGAAGGCTCAAGAATAGCCTCAGCAGTCCTGAATGGCCAGGACAAATTGTTGTTTATTGAAAAAATGAACTTACTACCACCTCAAGTAGTTGTACCTTAGATAGGTTTAAAAATACTACAAACTCTAGGGAAAGCAGGATGGATGGATGAGGAAGAATGGAAGGGATGACAATTGGTGTGGATAGACTGAGTTGTGGTATGGAGAAGGATGGAGGTGATAGAATAGAGGAAATAGGTGGCAAAGGAGGAAACATCAAAGATGTAAGTGATGGAACAAAGGACATTGCAAATAAGGTGGAAAGTGAGAGTTGAGGTAATGAGGAAATGAAAACATTAATAGAAGAGAGAGGAGGATAAGATGGAGGAGAGGTGGAGGAAAGTACAATAGAGGCAACAACATTGGGAACTGACATAGTGGAAAATATAGGAGCCGTTGGGGTAGATGGTGCATTAGAGGTAGGTGAAGGAGATCTGACAAAAGTAGTTTGTACATTTGAGGCTGTAGGAGAAGCAGTGACAGTTGGAAAAGGGATGGAAGTGACAACAGTTGCAGCTGGAGGGGCTTGTGTAATTTTGAGGCTTGGGGTCTTCTTGGTAGCTTTGACCTTCTTTGATTTCAACCCCACAACTTCTCCAATTTGTGCAGGCTTTCTCTTGGATGTTCATGTTTTAATCAGGGATATGCTACCCCTCATAGCCTTCTTCTTGGGCTCTTTCACTAGCTTTCCCTTTCCTTTCCTATCAACTAGAGCTATTTCATCCTCTATTTCTTCAATATCAGATCTGCCTCCTTATACTGCTAGCTTTGGTTCAAAAACCTCCATAGGTTCATCTTTCCCATTATCACTATCCCTCATTTCCTGAGGATTTGTATAGGTCAAGGGTACACCAAAAACATTAAGTTGTGCCACTTGTGCATGTACCCAAGCTCTACTATATTTTATTGGATTCCTTATGAGCTCTTCGAGGGATCTTTCCTTAGCTTTTGCCCAAGTTGGAGGAGGAAATGGAAGGTCAAAGACTCTTCTCCATTAAGCCTCCTGTACTACAACCCCACCATCAACTAATTGGTTCGACACCGGGGTGATATGAAACTTCCTAATGGAATCAAGGGACAACCTTGAGCACCTTTTTCTTTTTACCTCATAGTCATTTGCACAATTGGCCTAGAAATATTCTAACTGCTCTACATGGAAGAGCTTTCTGCTAATGTGCCACTCTAAGGTGCCAAATGGATCAAAGTGAGAGTCTGCCTTGTAGAAGATCAAATGTAGTTTTTGAAGTTCCACATCTAAATCCTCTACAACACCAATGGTAATACATGTGAACAATCCCCTCACTAGAACAATTGGGAACTTAATTACAGCCCTACATAATTCTTTTAACAAGTTATGGCAAGTGCACAACTGTCTCATTAACTCTGATAGAACTACCTTATCAGTGGGATATTTAGGTAGTCTATATGGGGCTCCTTTGAATCCTTGTACTTTGAGATAAGTGAACTTCAGGAATTGGATGTACCAATACCAATAATTTTATACTACATTTGCAGCCTCCAAAGATATTCTTCTAGACATATTCCCTTTTAGCATCCTAGTGATATGCATTGTGAATGCATCATCCACCCTCTTGTAATGAACGAATGAGTTTTCAAGCTCTAATTGAGGGTAACATTCATAAAATTTTAGTTCTCCATCTACGACATTGCCAACTGTTCCCATGTTAGTCAGCCCAGCGTAAACAAGGTTCCTGGATAACATATAGACTACATAGGAAGACAGGTGAAAAACCTAGGTTTCACTCAGAGCCAAGAAAGCCTCATGAATGTTGTCACTAATAATGTGATACTAATATATCTTCCAATTTCCCTTCAACACTTCTTCCACATATCCAAACATCCATGGCTCAAAGGTTGAGGCAGTGGCCAATCCCATAACCCTACTTAGGAGTGTTACCATATCTCCTACTTCTAGCTTGAGGTCACTCTTATAAAGCACATGGGGTACTTTAGACATGGCAGTCCTAACTTCATCTAAGTATCATTAATTATTTTCCTGCATCTCTTTAGATGCTGGTCATACATCCTTCGGTTGTTCTCTTTGGTGATCATGGTCAAGGTAGGAAAGACTAGGATGTCAAAAGCTTCAGCTATGGCTTCTATGGAAAAATTAGTGATTATTCTTCCATCTTGGTTACCACTAACCTAGTTTGCAGATGGTACCTTTCCTGCACAAGCTATGATTAGTTCCGAGCATTAGACAATAGTGGGAAATCCTACAACTTGGGCTATACTATTGTCCCTTATCCCGTTGGCCTAGTTAGTAGGATTGTCACCAAATACCCTCAACTTGAAATCCTCTAGGTCCACATGACCGATGTTAGTATCAACTAAGTTGCTCCAGCTTGAAGTGATCTTTGAAACAAGGGGAATTCCTTTGAACTCGTACTTCATGATGTTGGCTCGAGAAGACATTTATCTTGCATATATTGCTTTAATGAATACCCTCTTGGATAATTTTCAAGATGTTTAATCTATCACCTTGATTACAATATCCTCGAAATCATTGAAACAAAGCATTTTCATAAATTTCTAACACATAGAATTCATCTAGGCATCAAATATGACCAATTTCTACAAAAGGTGGGTATTTCCCCTCCTACATGATATAAGCATGGAATACTACTAAAATTCAAACTTTACATTAATCACAAAAGATGAGATCTTTGAATCAACAAGATTATGTAAAATAACCATCTAGGAGTGGGAAAATTAACTTATACGGGATAAATGATTCATTTACGCTTAAAAGTGGGTCTAGAGGCTTGGACCAGATAAAGTAGATGTTTTGGTCTCAACAGGATATGTGGGATTTTTAGACCCAACATGATATATCCTGCATCCAATGATATTAGCGCAACGAAGTTTTGTTTTGAGTTTGAGGCAGGTGATAGCTAGAGTACCGGATAAGTGGGCCAATGTCCTCATACTAGATAAGTAGGAAAACCTGTCCAACAAGATGATATCCGTCATCTAGTGAAACTCCCACAAATGGTCTTAAGGAGTTTGGAAGTCAAATGATAAAGCAGGGCTAGGGTTTTGCACAAGATAAGCAGGGAAAAAGGTCCCAAGTGGATAAAATCCACTACCTTGCAAAATACTCACAAAAAGGCAGAGGGCCATGGTATTCAATGGTCTCGGCGGGTTCACTCAAGTGGACTGAATAAAGCGGGTCATCAAGCCCTCAGTAGATAATACCCACTTAGGCCCAAAAAGTCCCACAAATGCAAATTTCCCGCCTTAGGGCAATTTTACCATAAGGATTTTCAAAGGTTAAGTTAGGCGGGGGTGTCTAACCCTAAGGGATATTACATTGTGCATGGTTTTTTCACAAAAAAATTTTTACTACCAACATTAACACATAACCTAGGTAAAATGAAATCGCGAAGGTTTTAAACCTAGAATCCGAATCATTCATGCAAACCCCTTTTGAGGGAAATTTCACAAACCACATAGTTCAAAACCCTAATAAAAAAATAAGTACATTACGATTTATAGTGTGCACCATCCATTTCTACAAATCTTATCCACTTATCCATTTCTTTACCGATTTCATGCAAGACATAAGGTATAAATAGTGATTGAACACAAATAAAAGATAAAAGGGAATATAGCCAACCTCGTTTGCATCGAGAAATGTGAATCGACCTTCGGGAGCCAATGTAGGAGAATTGAATAATGCTGTAGAGATCTTGTAAATGAATGGAATCAACTTTAAGTTCAGTAAAATTGCCAAGAGCTCCGAAGAATTAGGGAATACAAATGCAAATGGAGATAATGAACCAAAATTCAACTTTTATACCCTCTGACCTACCATCCATAAATGTCTTGTACCTCAGACAAGGTGTCTAGCACTAATCATGCAAAATGTGGGTGTTTTGATAGACACTGGATATGCAGGCAAAAGATGCGCAAGTAGATAATATCCACTACCAAACGAAAACCCCTCAATGTTCACTACTAACCCAAAACCCCACTTTTCCCAAAAAGAAAATGGTTAGCCTTGTGCGGAACTTTAGAGGTATATTGGATTTATCTTGTGACCTTGAATTTTAGTGCAAAATATAGTTAGGAGTAAATCACCCGCCTTTTGAGAAATACTTATCATTTTTACTCTTCATGGGACACGAGGGAAAAATAGTGCATCTAGATATTATCTGGTTGGCAAGAGATTTAGCGCGATATCTAGTTGGAGCACAAATTAGTGCAAAAAGGAGGAAACATGGGATTTCTCCAATATGACTCGTGCAAGGAAGACCCAAGACATCATAAAATCTAGCATGAAGACAAAGCTAAATCCCAAGAAGATGAAATCATCACAAATGACATCAGTTGAAGTAAATTCTCATTAGGGCATAATTTTCCATTTTCTCCAAAGCATAAGGAAGAAAAGCCAAGAATCAAGCCAAAACAAAAGAGGGGGTCTCAATTTTGATAAAAAAGGCATGTGTGCAGCGCACAACAAATGGTGCCTCTACTAGGGAAATGCTACAAAACATTTCTAAGGTAAACGATAGTTACAAACCCAAAAGATTTGAGTTTCCCACTAGTCTAACCAAATAAGAATGAATTCAAGGTTAAGGGATCAGAGTCAAGAGTTAGTATAGCCGTATATATTCCAAGGATCCAAGTGTGTGCAAGTGCATTCATTTCCATCCCTTGGAGACTAAGATCACCTAGGTTTTCTTGTAGTAAGCTACATGAGTGATACCTTCTAAACTACCTAGACATTACCTTGCTGCCAGTCAAGTGTCTATAGCCGTGACAAGGTTGCCTCTATGATTCCACTCAGAGCATAGCTCTATTGCTAGCCAGGTGTCTATAGCCTCGATAGAGATACTCAAATCCTCCAGCTAATTGAGTCATATAATAGGAGTACTAAAAAGTATTGTCTTTGATTTCTTTGCTTATTTGACGATTCAATTAATTTAGCTTTAATAGGAGTACTAAGAAGCATTGCCTACCCTATAGCACATGCTTCTTCCGCATGGGCTACATGCATTAATTCAACTTGCTGGGCTAGGAATCATAGTGGTGGCAAAGGTGAAACCTTAGGATTTTTCTCTTAATGCAAGATCACAAAGACTTTTTAAGAAACTTTAGGATCATTAAGATGTGAAGAAGTATAATATCTCAAAATACTTCTAGTTATACTAAATTAGTGACTCATCTCCTAGGAACATGTATCATGCTATCTAATACTAACAATGGAACCCACAATACACTCCTAAATTCACGACTATCATTTCTCAAAGAAATTATGAATCCATAGGCCCATGGGACACCTTTCAGAATGCCTACAACTGCCACCTTATTTAGAAAATGCAAGACCCTAGACAAAACAAAACAACAAAAATAGAGAAAAGGAAACCCAACAAACAACAACTAACACTAACCAAAAAAAGAGAATGGAAAACAAAATTATATACACAAAAAGGAGAGCACGGGTGCCTCCTAATCTAGGAAAGAGTGCTTCAGGAACTGCCCATTGATAGGCAATGGGAGATCTTCACCAGTAAGTGTTTTCAATTGATATGCATTATCTCCCAAGATTTTAGTGATTTGATAAGCACCTAGCTAGAGTTTATCAAATTTACCATGTTCTCCTTTCTTCTCATGAGATTTATCCCAATACAAGACTAGGTGTAAAATATGAAAATCTTTCACTTTGGCTCTTCTATCAAACCAACGTTTCACAATACCCTGATGTTTGGTAAAATTTTCAATGGCTGCATCACATTTTCATCTAAATACAGTAACTGTATAAGGCAGGAAGAAGTTTTATCATCTGATTCTAAGTAATCCTGCATGAACTGTAAAATGGGTATCCTCAAATGTATGGGAAACACAAGTTCCAATCCATAAACCAAATGATAGGGTGAAGTCCCTAAGACAACTTTATTTCTTATTCGATTGGCCCATAAGGCAAACCTAAGCTGAGTGTGCCATTCCCTAGGGTTCTTATCAAGTAGTCTCTTGAGGACTTCCAATGAATTCTTGTTCGTGGACTCAACAACACCATTACCTTGGGGATAATAGTTAGATGAAAATTTCAATATAATACCATAGTCAAAAGCCCAATTAGAGAAACACAATGATAAAAATGCAGGACCATTATCACAAACAAGGGAAAATAGACAACCAAACCTGGTGATTATATGTTCTTCAACAAATTTTATTACTATTGCTGTAGTACATTGTTTACATGCCTAAGCTTCAAACCACCTAGTTTAATAATCAATAGTGGTTAGGATATACCTGTGGCCTACAGAGGAAGATGGATTGATCATACCGATAAAGTCTAGCCCCATTGTGGAAAGGGTCATACCTCCACAACTGGTTGCAAAGGCATTGCAACATTCCTTTCGCTTGTGGTAGTAGTCTGACAAACATGGCAAGTTTAGACGTGTGTATGAGCATCATAGAAAATAGTAGGCTAGTAATATTTTGCTCACAAAATTTGGTTGGCGGTGGATAATCTAGAACCATGCCCCATGCCAAATCTTTCATGAAAACTAACCAAGACCTATGAAACTTCAGATTTGTTAAGTCATCACAGATAAATACATTCATGATTCCTCTTGTATAATATTTATCCTTTAATCATAAAACTATTACTTTTCAACCTCAAAGCTCTCCTTTGGATAGAATTCAGATGAGGAGAACATTGTTGATTAAGCAAATAGAACAAGATATCACTGTACCAATTTTTTTAGATTTGTCTTCTAACACATGCTACTAAGAAACTAAGTCTAGACCAGCCTCTGCCATAGTTCGAGTGAGGGCTTGTCCTCTTACCAATTTCATTAGTTGGATCTCTAGATCAAATTCTTGCAATAGCGTCACCCACTTTCCCCTACGTTCTCCTAACTCACTCTACACTAGTAATGATTTGACAACAAAATTAGGGATGATAGCATTTACCTTGCTTCTCAAGATATAGTGGCAGAATTTCTTCACTGCCTTCACCAATGCATAAGCATGTTTTTCTACATTGGGATAATGGAGCTCATCATCCTTCAATGGAGTACTCATAAATGCAATAGGATGCTCATCAGTAGGCCCTTTCTTCTGAGTTAACATTGCTGCACATGTGTGTTTTGAAGCAAAAGAGTAGATAAAAAATGGGAAATTATAATCTAGACTTATGAGTACTGGGGTGTTTGCAATGGCTTGTTTGATTTCTAAGAAAGCTTTCTTTACTTCAGGTGTCCACTTGATTTTAGCATCCTATTTCAACATGGCATTTAGTTGCCTAACAATTTCAGCAAACCCAGTTATGAATTTCCTTACGAAATTAATCTTCCCAAAGTAGGACTTAAGTTCTTTCTTGTTGGTGGGTGGCCAAATTTTGAGGATAGATTGGACTCTATCAGGATCTATTGATATACCTTCTTTTGAAATAATATGACCCAGTAATTTACCCTTAGTTACTCCAAAAATACACTTTTTGGGATTAAGGAAGATACCATAGTCCCTACATTGTTGTAAAACCTTCCTCATGTCAAAGATATGATCTTCCCTTCTTTTGGAGAATATGGTTAGGTCATCCATGTAAATGTTGATACACTTTCCAACTAAACCTTTGAAGGCTATATCCATTCCTTGCTAAAAAGTTGCACTGACATTGATCAAGCCAAATGACATCCCGCAGTGTGCGTATATTCCCCATTTGCAAGTGAAGGTCGTCTTCAGCATGTCAATGTATTCAACCATCACTTGGTTATATCCTGAGTAGCCATCTAGGAATGACATCATTTGGGATTCATTAACAATATGCAACACCTCATCCAACGATGGTAAAGGATAATTGTCCTTTTCTGAAGCTCTATTCAAGTTCCTAAAATCTACACACAATCTGATTTCACCTTTTTTCTTAGGGACATGTACTAGGTTGGCCACCAATATTGAATGATGTATTGGGAATATGATTCTAGCTACTAACAAATTTTTCACCTCATGAAAAATTAGTGGCTCTAGCAAAGCATTGACAGGTCTCTACCTTTAGCAAAATGGTTTAACCCCTGTTTTCAATGGCATTGTGTGAGTGATGATGTAAGTATTGTAGGTTTTAAGGTTCTCATAACTCCAAGCAATAGTGTCATGATAATCCATGAAGGCTTGGATGATTCCTGTCCTTTCTTCAGGAGTGCAAACCTTACCAATGAAGACATTTTTCACATTATCATCTGTCCCTAAATTATGCAAATCACACTTCCCTCCAATGGAGTCAGCCTATTTATTTTGAGTTCCTAATTGGTCATGATCAAACAACCTTTGCAATTTGACCATTCCTTAGGGAATAATATTTGTCTTGAGGTTTAAGCCTCCTAAATCTATCTCATTTGCCTCAACTTCTTCTTCATCTATGATTTGAGTAGCAAATGCATCTGAGCATGTGAGAAAATCAAGGATATGCTTGCCATCTTCAAAGACCTGGAAATTAGTGACATTATCAGGTACAAAGAGGATTGGAACCAATTCTATAGTAAATTTCTTCAAATCAGACATAGCTAATTGTTCTAGAGTACTAGTAGCTTGTGCCAAAGAATTGGCAACATGATTCTTTTTTTGGGGTATTAATTGAATATTGAAGCCACCAAAACTTTCTATGAGGTCCCAAACCCGGTTTTGGTAACAAACAGGGCTCTTACCATGACAGGAGTATTGCTTCCTTACTTGTTTGATCACTAATTTTAAATCTCCAAAAACCTGAATAATTTGAGCCTTCTGTCAAATAGAAGTTAACAATCCATACACTAATGATTCATACTCAACAATGTTATTAGTACAGAAACATTGTAGCTTGTAGGAGGTAAGATAAGATTCTTCGGTAGGACTAATTAGTTCAAATCCAACACTAGTCCCTTGCTTAGACTTAGATCCATCAAAACACAACATCCAAATCTGAGGTTCTTCATTATTTACTTTACTAGGAGTAGCCAAAGTCTGACTAGTTTGTAATTTTGTTCTTTTATCATCCTATTGTGCCAACTGAGCCTTCCCATTGTCTATTATCGAGCATAGTTTCAAATGTCTTTGAACCTAATGTACTGCCTCTATGCAGAGTGAACATTTGAATTTAGAATTGGATGCATCATGGATACGACACTAATTTGGTAATAGGAGTTGTTCCATCAATATCTTCTTTCCCATAGCTAGTTGGTCACTCATAAACTTAGCCACAAAGTCCATGAATCCCTCAAAATTCCTAGTTCATCTTTTGAGGAAGAGTCATGATCTGATTGAATATACATCTCTGTACTATCTTGTTGTCTCTTTAGATGAAGCTTATGAGAGCCATCACTGTCAACCATGATTACTTCTTCCACCTGATTAATTTGAAGAAGATAAACTCCCAAATCACCTTCGGAGTACATGATTTCATTAGTCTGATTGTACTCAATTATCATATGCTTCATTTTGGGTTCTATCTCAATGTAACTATGATTGGAAATACCTCTCCATGGAAACCACATATGAGAGAACTTGGTGGCCATATATCCATTCAAGGTCTTAGACTAGTCTCTACTGAGCAACATGCCATAAGCATCAGGGATTTCAACCACTTGTATATCGATGTATATTTGTACCTGAGGATATGAGGCTAACTACATGTGAATTTCATTCAGCTCCCCTACAACATTAATTTTTGTTTTGTCTAATTGAGTAACTTTCCTAGATGACTTGGCAAGAGTGAGTCCCAAGGCTTTGCAAATGGACAAAGGCATCAAATTGGTTGAGGCCCTAGAGTCTACTAAATAATTGCGAAGGTTCTTACCAAATATCCTTAAGGTTAGTAGGAAGGGTGCTGATTCCTTCTTCTCTTTGTATAGTGCTACCTACTAATCAGTTTTTGATACATGAACTTTATCTTTGTCCTTGTTTTGAACATCCTTCTGAAAAGTGTCTTTTGTGACAGGGTCTGACCTAGCTGGTCCTCCAATGTCTTGAAGAAAAGTCATCCTTACTTCAATGATCTTCATCAACTTAAAGACAAACAAACTAACCTTCATATTTCTAAGTTCATCGGCTACATATTGACCCAATTTAACTACCTCAGACTTATTAGAAGGTTCTACAGTATCCTGTTGTATGATGACCTGAGGTGTAACCTTAGGCAGATCAAGGTTATTAGAGGCCTTAGGGTTAGGAGGAACCTGATAATTTTTTGGAGGGTGCAAGCAGTGAAATGCCCCTTTTCCTCATTATTCCTGAGGCTATAGAGAGTCCTAATATACTGTTGATAATCCTAGACTTCATCAACTTCCTCCTCTTCAGGTTGGTTTTCATCTTGGAAAGGAAAGGTATAACTATCCTTTACCAAGGCATTGTCATACCTTTGAGTAGGTACCAACTCATAACTAGTGGGAGGTGTAGTCTCTTGTCTGTCGGCATTCTAAGCAGCTTTTTGAAAAATGTTGGATGCAATCTGAAAATCATGACAGTCTAGCTCTAAACGTGCGTTGGTATTGTGAATTCTACACCATGTAGATAGGACAGCTTCTACTAGCATGACTCACCTTGGGGGATGATTTTATACATTATGAGATTCCAAAGGTGATGGGACACCTCTGTTATTGGGCCTAGTGTTCCAAGTTTTATTAAGCCTCTTGTAATTCTCATTCTAGTTTTGACTTCTCTACTGTAAGTATGTGTTCTAGTTTTTGAGGTAGGTTACTTTTGCAGTGAGATTTTTTATTTGTTCAGCCAGTTCTTAGATGTCATCCCTAGTCTTGGTAACTATAGCTTTGTAAGATTGGAGGAATGAGAGTTGAGCCAGAGGTATTTTTGATATAGGATCTCTTGGATGGATCTTCATAGCCTGGGTTGTAGTTGGTACTTGAATAGGGTTAATCATAGGGGTATGATTGGCTAGGGCTTGATTGATCTGTTGAATCTAATTTGGCATACCTATAGGACCTATGTGATTAATAGGGCCTAATTCAGATAGCCCTAGTTTTGTATTCACTTTATCTGCCTCAGTGTAAGTGTCTGCTAGACTTACTATCTGGGGGTTTGTCTTCCTTCTAACAAACATTGAAGTCAACCTATCCAATGCAACATAATAAATGGGTAATGTTGCATCCTCAGTGATGTTGTAAGGTCCTTGAAGGTGATAGTATGCTTTATGGCATCTATCATTGAACATACTTATTAACTCATCATCCCTTCTCTGAATATCAACAAAGGAGTGATAAAGATTTGCAGGTGATACTGGCATCCTGAATCTGTCCAAAAATACATTCTTAAAGAGCTTCCAAGAAGTAATGGATCTAGTGGGTAAATTGGTGAACCAATAGTATGCTTCATCATGGAGAGAATATGGAAACAATCAGCAAGCTATATCCTCATATTGGAATCGCAACATGTGCATGTTGCCCTCAAAAATATTTATATGTTCATCTGTTGTTCGTTCTAGATCATTAGGATGAAATTTGGAATGAAACTTGTTAGGATTCTATGGCATATCATGATAATTGGGAAATTGTATTAGAGAAGGGTTTACAACCAACCAAGCCATATTTAGAAAAATTACTTGGATTACAGTGGGGTTCCTAGGTATGGATTGTGATCTTGTAGCTCTAGGTATCCCTTGGTCTCTTCTTGTCCTTCTAGACTGTATTAAAAACAAAAGATCTTCTCCAGCATAACTGGATTTCCTGAGTCTTTGTCTGGTCCCTAGGTTGATTTATTAGGAGGAGAAGGGCATGAAATGAATTGAGAAATGATCCTCCTTCTAGCACCAATATGTTGATGGGTGTTTTTTCACTCAACAACTTAGATGAAATATAGAGTATCCCACCTCTCTTGAAAGGAATCTAATCCCATAACATAGAAAAAGACTACCCCAAGGTTTATACTGCTAGGTCTTGACTTATAGGGTAACTCAGTTAGATATGTTTTTCTGTGCCAATCAAGGGGAGTTAGATATGATAGGAACTTATTTAGGGTTCCATAAGTGATGATAGTGTAGGCATGCAGAAACCCTAAGTGATTCAAATTTTGATGTCTGAAAACTCCACCTGTTATTGTCAATGACGTGATGCTTTTGACCTAAATCTACTAGCTTTTCAAAGAAAGTCCAAAAGAATAGGGGATAGTGAAAGAAATGAAAAACCCTAAGGATGAATCATAGTGGATGAAATTACTCCAGATAGACAAATGCCCTAAAATTGATTTCTGTTTAACCAGGTTTCCCACAATGCTGTAGAAATAGTGCAATCTTCAGAGGTAACAAAGATTTTCAAATTACATAAATTCATTAAACACCTAATTGCTGGTGTAGCTTAATCAATTTCATACAACTGAACTTAATTTTGTAAGATGGGTTCAGACTAACCATGCAAAGTAACTTACAATCAACAAGATACAAATGATATGAACTAGATCATTCATCAGATATTTAAAGCATACATCCAAACTATAACTGAACTTCATCTAAAATCAGGTAGAAATGAACCATGAAATTGAAAATCTAATAACACAATAACAAAATATGCAGCAACACCTGTAGATATATTTGTATTGACTAAGAATTTTGGTAGAGTCTCAACAATTCATTATTCCAACCCCCTCAAATAGAGAAAATGACTGCCCTTATATAGAGAAGCAGACATACTGAGTTTTACTATGGATGGTGAGGATTAATCCAACACCAAAGGTCTAGATTCATCAACATTTAATTTAGGGTGGTAGGTAGTTACTGATAGGGAGGACTCTAGGCTGCCTGCTCTGCATCCTGTAGGTGTACAAGACTATTTGACAACACTAGCCTTCCTACCAATTCAAAGTGTTAAAAAAAAACATACTCTTTGCAGAGATGGAAAACTCTACTTCTTTGCTTGGTGTGGGACACATACATTGTCCTCACTGCTTCCAAGGTACTGCCTCAATGGTACATAACTTTCTGAGTCCGTTGCCCACCCTTCTCACTCTGTTCAAGGGTTTGGACTGCTTGGTGCTCACTTTCTTTCTCTCTACTTTTCCACTCTTGCAAATCTATTTTCCTACTTGTTTATCTAGCCGGACTCCTCACTGAGCTCGCCTAGAACAAGCATGCATTGCCTCTAGCTGGTAATCTGACCACCCCACAAAAGAAAAACAAACAAAGAGCATGGCTCTGCTTGATGACCTCCATATTGTACAGAGGGATTTGAAGAATCATCAAAACAGAGTCATGGTTTGCAAAAAGAAACAAAATTTGCAGAAACAGAAAAACTAATCTACTTTAGAATGGTAAACTGGAAACAAAAAAGAAATACACAAATGATCGAACTACTGAATTTGATTTTTTATTCAAAAATTGCCTTTACATCAGAATGCTTCCCAAATCAAAATCTTTTTCTTGTTTCTTCTACTGAACCCCTCATATAGAAAGAATGCTACATCTTATGTATTTGCTCATGTCCGTTACAGGACGGTTCAGCTACCAGAACTGTTGGTATTCCAACTGCCAGTTAAATTTTGTGCTATCGGTAAGACAACTATCATCAGAAAACCTTTTATAAGTCTTACCGCGGACCAGTCTCATATCAACGTGTCCCCGACACCTTTTTCACCACTATCGGCAAGATAATGTAGATGTTGCACCAAAACATGCATATGCTTTCCTATCGGCAAGACCCTACTCTGTCGGCAAGTCTAAATCTCTATCGGCCGATAGTATAAGTTATTCCGATGAACCTAACACATAAACATCGGCCGCACTTCCTCTTTGTCTCCCCAATCGGTGAGAGCATGAACTATCGGCTACCATTTAAAGTCTTACGCCGATATGTCTTCTCACGCCGAACACTTAACACTAGCTTCCCCATTGGCGAGACTCCCATGTTCGTCACCCCGATCGGTCGGACCTATCTCTGTCGGCCTTGCTCCCGCATGTCTCTCTGACACTCATATCACGCCGATGCCACATCTCCATCGCCAAGACATAACTTTTCGGCGAAGATGTTATCTCTTCCGCCGATGCCCCTGGTCACGCCGACATCTTCCATCGGCGACACTCCACAATAGTCTCTCCGATCGGTAAGACCTCCAACCGTCGGCCTACGATCAAATCCTTAGCTCGATACTTATACTCACGCTGATGTCTTCGGCCAACTCCACCATCGGTGAGACTTGATGTTTATCACCCCGATCGGTGAGATCACTATTGTCAGATCAACACAATTTTATCTCTCCGACAGTCTTCTCACTCCGATATGCGACCACTTGGAGTATGCATAAATTTCTTCCCGCTCTGTTTTATTCAAAAATTCACCACATCACACCAAAATGCAACTATAAGAAAATTTCACATCACACCAAAAACGTGCAGTATATACATGGGCTCCGAGCCCTTGGTGCTCCTGCACCATACTCCCCCTGTGCGGAAGAAGTCAAGTCACCTCCAGTGATAATGAGGCAAAATCAATGCCCCTCTTTTTGAATTCTGACTCTGCAACCCAGGTAGCTTCTGCTTCAGGCAACTGCTTCCATTTGATCAAATGCTCCATGTAGACACCATGTCTGGTTTGCTTCTGTACTCTTGAATCCAGTATTCTCTCTGCCTGCAGTATGGGTTTTAGTGGCAAAGTCACATCTTTTGCTGTATGTTCCTTCTCTGAAATGGATCCATTTACTGCTGACTGAGGACCCCTGTATTGCACCAGGTCTTGGACATTAAACACTGGTGAGATTGCCAAATCTTCGGGCAATTCAATTCTGTAGGCATTGTTTCCATACTTGTTTAGAATTCTGCAAGGACCAATTCTCCTCATCTACAGTTTGGTTGGCATTCCTTTCTGCATTCTGGCTTTGTTCAAGTGCATCATAACCAGATCTCCAACCTCAAACTGAATATCCTTTCTGTGGGCATCTGCTCTGTCAAAGTTTTCTTCACCTGCTCATGCACTTCTTTCATGGATTGTGCAAAATCCTCTGCATGTCCACTTCTATTCTCCATGTTTCCCATATTCCTGAGCTCACATACACCTCTGGGATGCATTCCATACACTATTTCGAATGGACTCTTACCAGTAGTCCTATTCACACTGTCATTATAGGCAAATTCCGCCTGATGAATGACAAGATCCCAACTCTGTCCATATTCTTTGGTTATACACCTTAACAGGTTGCCCAATGTCTTGTTTACCACCTCTGTCTGACCATCTGTCTATGGGTGATATGCTGAACTGAATGACAAATTTGTTCCCAATCTCTGCCACAATGTTTTCCAGAAATGCCCCATGAATTTAGCATCTCTGTCAGACACAATACTTGCTGGAAGTCCATGAATTCTGATCACCTCTTTGAAAAACAAATGTGCTATATGACTGGCATCATGAGTCACTTTACAGGGAATGAAATGACTCATCTTGCTAAACCTGTCCACAACTACATATATGCTATCATAACCAGTCTTAGTCTTAGGTAAACCAACTACAAAATCCATACTTACACATTCCCATGGCCTAGAAGGAATGGGTAAGGGTTGGTACAGTCCTGCATTTGAAGTGGTTCCCTTGGCCTTCTGACATACGATACACTGCTCTACATACCTTCTGATGTCTCTGTGCATCCTTGGCCAATAATAGAACCTTTGGACTAGCTCTAGTGTCTTATTCAGACCAAAATGGCCACTCAGACTACCATTGTGCTTCTCCTGTATGAGATTTTCTCTCATAGATCCTCTTGGCACACATAATTGTCCACCTTTAAATAGCAATCCCTGCTGTAAGGTGAAATCTGCAAACTCACTGTGAAAGTGATTCTCAAAATCTTGACATACCTTGTATGCCTCAACAAAATCTTCATCATCTCTATAGAGATTCTTGAAGTCTTCAACTCCAATGCTCTTCAACTGCACTTCCTGCACTGTGAGCAATCTTCTACTCAAAGCATCTGCAACTCTGTTCAGCTGCCCCTTCTTATGCTTAATTGTAAAGGTATAAGACTACAGGTACTCCATCCATTTGATATGCCTGCTGCTTAACTTATCCTGTGAGTTTAGAAAACTCAGAGCTTGGTTATCTGTGTAGACAACAAATTCTTTAGGTAGGAGATAATGTCTCCACTTCCTCAATGCTTGGACTAGAGCATACAACTCTAAGTCATATGAAGAGTACTTACTCTTTGCTTCATTCAGCCTCTGACTGAAAAAGGCTACCGGTCTATTTTCCTGATTTAGCACTGCTCCTACAGCTATATTACTTGCATCACATTCAATAGTAAATAGCTTATCAAAACTGGGCAACAACAAAATAGGTTGTGTTGCTACCTTTTTCTTCAACCTTTCAAAACTTCTATCTGCAGCTGGTGTCCATCTGAATTTTGCTTTCATTCCACCCTTAATTGTATCCAACATGGGTGCACATATTCCACTGAAATTTCTGACAAACTTTCTATAAAACTGGGCTAAGCCATGAAAACTTCTCACCTCTGTGGTTGCTCTGGGAGTAGGCCAGCTCAATATGGCTTCTACTTTGGACTTGTCCATCTTCAACTCTCCCTGGGACACCACAAAACCAAGGTATACCAATTCCTGCTTCATGAATTCACACTTCTCCAGATTGATGGTTAGTTGTTCATCATGTAATTTTTGCAAAACAGTATTTACATGTTCTAGATGTTCTTCCTTGGTTTGACTAAAAATTAGAATATCATCTAGAAAAAAAACAACAAATTTACCAATGTAATCCTTTAGGACTTCATTCATGAGTCTCATAAAGGTGCTCGGTGCATTTGATAGACCAAATGGCATAACAACCCATTCATATAGTCCTTCTGTGGTCTTGAAGGTTGTCTTCCACTCATCTCCTTCCTTGATTCTTATTTGGTGGTAACCAGTCTTCAGGTCTATCTTGGTGAAATACTTTGCTTTTCCAATACAGTCCATGAGATCTTCAATTCTGGGAATTGGGAATCTATACCTTATAGTTATCTTGTTTATGGCTCTGGCATCTGTGCATAATCTCCATGATCCTCCTTTCTTGGGTGCCAATATTGTGGGCATAGCACAAGGACTAATACTCTTCCTGATCAATCCTTGATCTAGCAACTCTTGCACTTGTCTGGCAATTTCTTTGTGCTGGTCTGGAGTCATCTTGTAAGGTGCCTTGTTTGGCAAAGATGCCCCTGGAATCAGGTCTATTTGATGACTTATTGCTCTCTGTGGAGGCAATGTGGCTGGTGTACCATCACTGATTATGCCTTTATACTTCTCCAGTATAGGCTGCATTTCTTTGGGAATCTCTGTCTTCTTATCCTGTTGTCCTTCTTTTGGTTTTACTATGATGGCATAACCAATACCATCTTCCTTAAGAGTATTCAGAAACTCTTTTCCACTCACAACCAAGATATTAGGACTCTTTGTCTGAACTGCATCTTCATCTTCCAATGACTAAATTTTATAGGTGACACCATCCTTCTGAAAAGAATAGGCATTCTTCTCACCATCATGTACTACTTTTCGGTCATATTGCCATGGTTTGCCCAATAAGAGATGGCATGCATCCATGGGTAGTATATCACATAATACCTTATCCTTATAGCCACCTATACTAAACTCTACCCAACTTTGTTCATTCACTACCACATGTTGACCCTTATTCAACCATGTGACTCTATATGGGTTTGCATGAGTAATTCTTTTCAAATTCAGTTTATTAACTGCTTCCTCAGAAATAATATTATCAGTAGATCCTGAGTCTATGATAATTTTACATACCTTATTCAAAATCTTGCACTTGATTCTGAATAGTGCTCTCCTCTGGCTTGGTTCAGACTTTACTGGTTCCTTCATCAAGATTCTTCTTATCATCAGGTTCTCTCCATCTTCTGAGTTCAGATTAATCTCAGTTGACTGGCTACTGGATGCATTATCTTGGACATAGTGATTCCTCTTATCACCTCCTTGAGAAGAGGATGTGGTCTTTTCTGGACACCTATATGCCGAATGACCTAGATTGCCACAGTTGTAACACTTCATGTTGGTGAAATAGGATCCTCTGCCTGATCCTCCTGACCTTCCTCTGTTAGATCCTCTTCCTCTGTGGTTTCCTCTACCACTTGACTCCCCACTCTGCTCTGTGAGTTTGGATTCTCCTTGGGATCTATTATCAGCATTCCTTCCACCAAAACCTCCTCTATGTCCTCTGTTATCTCTGCCTCTTCCTCTTCCTCTGCTATTTGAGTCTTGTTTCCTCTTGTTCTTTTCCTCCACTTTCAGTGCCAGCTGATAGCATTTTTGCACTATTGTAGGACACAACAAACTGATTTCTTCTTGTATATTCCACTTTAGACCATTAAGGTACCTTGCTACTTTTATGCTTTCATCCTCCATCACTTTGGATCTTAAGCATAGCTTTTGGAATTCTTCAGTGTATGCACTGACATCTAATTCCTTCTGTCTTAGATTTTGTCTCTTCATGTGCAGTTGTATTTCATAATCTTTTGGCATATATGCTTCTTTAATTTTAGCTACCATTCCCTTCCAAGTAGCTATGGGCTTCTTATCTTCTTTTGCTCTTTCAGTCTGCACAAATTTCCACCAGGTTAAGGCAGCTCCCCTGAGTCTGGATTTGGCCACCTTTACTTTCTGTGCCTCGCTTACACCATCACATTCAAAGTGATTTTCAAGTCCTTCTATCCACTCCATGACCAAATCTGGGTCCATTTTCCCACTGAAAAGTGGTACTCCTTCCAATTTTTTACCACTCATTGCTTTCAAAGCTTTCAAGAATGGTTCTTCTTCCAACTTAGGATCAGGTGTGGGCTCTTCATCTTCTACAGATACACCTTTCCCCTTATCCTCAGAATATTTAACTCTCTGACTGACTTCTTCAGTCTTTTGCAACATTAAGCCTAGCTTACTCTCCATTTCTGCTAGTCTTTCTTGTAGGAGTCTATTCTCCTCTTCTTGATCCTCAACCTTCTTTGCTAACTCTGCATTAGTCACCATTTTCTTGGATGAACTAACAGACTCACTTGAACTCAGTGATGACATACAACTCTTCTATTCCTATCTAGGAATAACCCAAATCTTACTGCTCTGATACCAATTTGATAGGGAGGACTCTAGGCTGCCTGCTCTGCATCCTGTAGGTGTACAAGACTGTTTGACAACACTAGCCTTCCTACCAATTCAAAGTGCTAAAAAAAAACATACTCTTTGCAGAGATGGAAAACTCTACTTCTCTGCTTGGTGTGGGACACATACATTGTCCTCATTGCTTCCAAGGTACTGCCTCAATGGTACATAACTTTCTGAGTCCGTTGCCCACCCTTCTCACTCTGTTCAAGGGTCTGGACTGCTTGGTTCTCACTTTCTTTCTCTCTACTTTTCCACTCTTGCAAATCTATTTTCCTACTTGTTTATCTAGCCGGACTCCTCATTGAGCTCGCCTAGAACAAGCATGCATTGCCTCTAGCTAGCAATCTGACCACCCCACAAAAGAAAAACAAACAAAGAGCATGGCTCTACTTGATGACCTCCATACTGTACAGAGGGATTTGAAGAATCATCAAAACAGAGTCATGTTTTGCAAAAAGAAACAAAATTTATAGAAATAGAAAAACTAATCTACTTCAGAATGGTAAACTGGAAACAGAAAAGAAATACACAAATGATCGAACTACTGAATTTGATTTTTTATTCAAAAATTGCCTTTACATCAGAATGCTTCCCAAATCAAAATCTTTTTCTTGTTTCTTCTGCTAAACCCCTCATACAGAAAGAATGCTACATCTTATGTATTTGCTCATGTCCGTTACAGGACGGTTCAGCTACCAGAACTATTGGTATTCCAACTGCCAGTTAAATTCTATGCTATCAGTAAGACAACTGTCATCAAAAAACCTTTTATAAGTCTTACCGCAGACCAGTCTCATACTGACGTGTCCCCGACACCTTTTTCGCCACCATCGGCAAGATAATGTAGATGTTGCACCAAAACATGCATATGCTTTCCTATCGGCAAGACCCTACTTTGTCGGCAAGTCTAAATCTCTATCGGCCGATAGTATAAGTTATTCCGATGAACCTAACACATAAACATCGGCCGCACTTCCTCGTTGTCTCCCCGATCGGTGAGAGCATGAACTGTCGGCTACCATTTAAAGTCTTATGTCGATATGTCTTCTCACGCAAAACACTTAACACTAGCTTCCCCATTGGCGAGACTCCCATGTTCGTCACCCTGATCGGTCGGACCTATCTCTGTCGGCCCTGCTCCCGCATGTCTCTCCGACACTCATATCACACCGAT
Organism: Cunninghamia lanceolata; assembly: GCA_027924645.1. NCBI lineage: Eukaryota > Viridiplantae > Streptophyta > Pinopsida > Cupressales > Cupressaceae > Cunninghamia > Cunninghamia lanceolata. The sequence continues at coordinate 9,901,870 of BSBN01000669.1, forward strand.
GCCACATCTCCATCGCCAAGACATAACTTTTCAGCAAAGATGTTATCTCTTCCGCCGATGCCCCTAGTCACGCCAACATCTTCCATCGGCGACACTCCACAATAGTCTCTCCGATCGGTAAGACCTCCAACCGTCAGCCTACGATCAAATCCTCAGCCCGATACTTATACTCACGCCGATGTCTTCGGCCAACTCCACCATCGGTGAGACTTGATGTTTATCACCCCGATCGGTGAGATCACTATTGTCAGATCAACACAATTTTATCTCTCTGACAGTCTTCTCACTCCAATATGTGGCCACTTGGAGTATGCATAAATTTCTTCCCACTCTGTTTTATTCAAAAATTCACCACATCACACCAAAATGCAACTATAAGAAAATTTCACAACATCACACCAAAAATGTGCAGTATATACATGGGCTCCGAGCCCTTGGTGCTCCTGCACTAGTTACAATGCCAGAATTGCTTTTGTCCTTTAGGAAAAAGACAAAAATACAACTTTTGAACTTAATACAATAGGACAAAATAACAACTTTTTGATATGCCTAACAAGATAAATCACTTTTACAATGCATTGACAAATAAAAAAGGAGTAATGACACGTTTTGATGGAGACAAGCCAACTAGATTTGGCATTTGATCACTGATCAGCTGACACTACTCAGTGTCGACCTTCAGGAACATCATCTTCGACTGTCATTTTTCTCTTCTCTACATCTTTATTCAAAGAATCATTTTCACATGTTGCTAATCCATTCTCTATGTTATCTACCCTTAGAGTGTCTATATCAACTTTCTGAGATGACCCAATCTATTTCAACTGATCCCCTATGTCCTGCTCTACCTTGTCAAATGTAGCCTGCTGATCTGATTGACCTTGTGGAGGACTATCATCGAGATTTATTATCTCTACAATGCTCATATCTAGAGGAAGACTATAAGGGGCATCCTGGATGTGGAACTCTTTGCTGATTATATTCATTTCTGTACAAGCTTTCTCAATTCCCTCTAGTAGGGGAACCTTTGGGGACGAAGGCTCAGGAATAGCCTCAATAGTCCAAAATGGTTGGAGCAAACTGCTATTTATTGAAATGTATGAACTTACTGCTGTCTTAAGCAATTGTACCTTAGATAGGTTTACAAATGCTACAAACCCTAGGGAAGGCATGATGGATAGATGAGGAAGAATGGAAGGGATGATAATTGGTGTGGATAAACTGAGTTGTGGTATGGAGAAGGATGGAGGTGATAGAATAGAGGAAATGGGTGGAAAAGGAGGAAACACCAAAGATGTAAGTGATGGAATAGAGGACATTGGAAATGAGGTGGACAGTGAGAGTTGAGGTGATGAGCGAATGGAAACATCAATGGACAAGAGAGGAGGAGAATATGGAAAAGAGGTGGAGGAAAGTAGAACAGAGACAGTAGCATCAGTAACTGACACAGTGGAAACCACATTAACCATTGGGGTAGATGGTGCATTAGAGGTAGGTGAAGGAGATGGGACATAAGTGGTTTGTACATTTGAGGCTGCAAGAGAAGTAGTGACATTTGGAAAAGGGATGGAAGTGACAACAGTTGCAATTGGAGGGGCTTGTGTAATTTTGAGGCTTGGGGTCTTCTTGGTAGCTTTGACCTTCTTTTATTTCGATCCCTCAACTTCTCCAATCTGTGCAGACTTTCTCTTGGATATTCTTGTTTTAATTGGGGATATGCTACCGCTCATAGCCTTCTTCTTGGGCTCTTTCACTACCTTTCCCTTTCCTTTCTTGTCAACTAGAGGCATTTCATCCTTTGTTTCTTCACTATCAGATCTACCTCCTTGTACTACTGGCTCTAGTTCAATAACCTCCGTAGGTTCATCTTTCTCATTATCACTCTCCCTCTTTTCCTGAGGATTTGTATAGGTCAAGGGCACACCAATATCATTAAGTTGTGCCAATTGTGCATGTACCTAATCTCTGCTATATTTTATTAGATTTCTCATGAGTTCCTCGAGGGAGCTATCCTTGGCTTTTGCCCAATTTGGAGGAGGAATTGCTATATTTTATTAGATTTCTCATGAGTTCCTTGAGGGAGCTATCCTTGGCTTCTACCCAGTTTGGAGGAGGAAATGGAAGATCAAAGACTCTTCTCCATTCAATCTCATGTACTACAACCCCATCATAAACTAATTGGCCAGGCACCGAGGTGATATGAAACTTCCTAATGAAATCAAGGGACAACCTTGAGAAACTTTTTCTTTTTACCTCATGTTCATTTGTACAATTGGCCCAGAAATCTTCTAACTTCTCTACATGGAAGAGTTTTTTGCTAACGTGCTGCTCTAAGGTGCCATACGGATCAAAGTGAGAGCGTGCCTTGTAGAAGATCAAATGTAGTTGTTTTAGTTTGACATCTGAAGACTCTGCAACACCAATGGTAATACATGTGAACAGTCCCCTTCCTTGAACAATTGGGAACTTAATTGTAGCCCTATGCAAGTCTTTTAGCAAGCTATGACAAGTACACAACTGTTTTGTTAACTCCAATAGGACTACCTTATTAGTGGGATATTTAAGTAGTCTATATGGGGCTCCTTTGAATCCTTGTACTCTGAGATAAGTGAACTTCAGGAATTAGATGTACCACTACCCATAATTTTGTACTACATTTGCAGCCTCCAAAGATATTCTTCTAGACACATCCCTTTGTAGCATCCTGGTGATCTATGCATTGTGAATGCATCATTCACCCTCTTGTAATGAACCAATGAGTTTTCAAGCTGCAACTAAGGGTAACAACCATAAACTTTTAGTTGTCCATTTGCATTACCGACTGTTCTCAAGTTAGTCATCCCAAGGTAAATAAAGTTCCTGGCTAACATATAGACTGCATAGGAAGATAGGTGAAAAACTCAGGTTTCACTCAGAGCCAAGAAACCCTCATGAATGTTGTCACTAATAATGCGAGCCTAGTATATATTCCTATTTCTCTTCAACACTTCTTCCACATATCCAAAAATACATGGCTCAAAGGTTGTGGTAGTGGCCTATCCCATAACCATGCTTAGGAGTGTTACCATATCTCCTACTTCTAACTTTAAGTCACTCCTATAAAGCACATGGGGTAGTTTAGACATGGCATTCCTTCTAACTTTCATCCAAGTATCATTAATTATTTTCCTACATCTCTCTAGATCCTGGTCATACATCCTTTGGTTGTTCTCTTTGGTGATCATGGTCAGGGTAGGAAAGACTGGGATGTCAAAAGATTCAGTTATGGCTTCTATGGTAAAATTGGTGATTATTCTTCCATCTTGGGTTACCACCGACCTAGTTTATGGATGGTATCTTTCTACACAAGCCATGATTAGTTCTAAGCATTGGACAACAGTGGGAAATCCTATAGCTTGGGCTATACCATTGTCCCTTATCCTATGGGCCCAATTAGTAGGATTGTCACCAAATACCCTCAACTTGAAATCCTCTAGGTCCACATGACTGATGTCAGTATCAACTATGTTGCTCTAGCTTGAAGTGATCTTTGAAACATGGGGAACTCCTTTGAAATCATACTTCATGATGTTGGCTTGAGAAGACATTTATCCTGCATATATTTCTTTAATGAATACCCTCTTGGATAATTTTCAACATGTTCGATCTATCACCTTGGTTAGAAATTTTGCACCCATGAGGTATGACCTAAAGTTTTTGACAACCTTAACAAATGCATATGCATGTTTCTCCATGTTTGAGTATTTTAGTTTAGCACTTTGTTAAGATTTGCTAAACATCTAATGGGTTAGTCATATCCATCTTTGTTCTTCTGAAGTAATACAATAGCAATAGTGTAGAAGGAAGTAAAAGAAAAGAGTTGAAAGGGCCTAGAGTAGTCTGGGCTTACTAAGATGGGTGCATCTTTGAGAGCCTCTTTTATCTCAGCAAATGTCTCGGCTGGTTCCTTGATCCATGTGAATGATTGTCCCTTTTACAACATCTTAGAAATGGCATTGGTCTTTTCAATGAAGTTGGGGACAAATTGTTGTATAAAGTTGATCTGCTCAAAGAAAGAATAGATGCCTTTGACTAATTTGGGCTGGGAATGAGGTCAATTTCTTTCCCTCTTTCTTGATCAATTATCACTCCATCCCTTGACACAATATGTCCCAACAACATGCCTTATTCAACTCCAAATTGACACTTCTTGGGATTCAAAGAAATCCCATACTCAAGGCATCTTTCAAATATTAGCTCTAGGTGTTTGCAGTGGTTTTTATTTTTTTAGAGAATGTAGTTAGACCATCTTGGTAGACTACCATGATCTCATCTATAAGACCTACTAAGGAAACATCCATTACTCTTTGAAATGTTGAACCCACATTCTTCAAACCAAATGGTATTCTCACATAAACAAAATTACCCCAAGGAGTTGTAAACATTGTCTTGTATTTCTCTAAATCCTTGACCATCACTTGGTTTTATCCTAAAAACCCATCCATCAAGGACACTAAGTCTAATCCAATCACCTTTTGCACCAAATGATCCATGCTTGGGAGAGGATAGTTGTCCTCAAGAGACTTGATGTTTAAATCCTAAAGTCTACACACAATTTGATCTCCATGTTCTTCTTTCTTATAGGGACAAGGTTAGATGCCCACTCTGAATGTTAGATATGTTTGATTATACCACCTTCTTTCATCTTTGCCAACTACTTTTGCATTTTTGGAGCTAGAGTGGGGTTGATTGGTCTTTTCTTCTATCTAAAAGGATTTTCATTACACTAGAGGGGAATAGTGTGCTAAAATAGATCCTCCCTATAAGCCTTGAGCTTGTGATAAGACCATGCAAAGCATTTTTTGAATTCCTTCAATAGTGCAATCAACATCTGCTTCTCAATGGATTTTGGCTTCTTACCAATGTACACCATTTTAGGGGCTGCCTCATTTCCCAAATTTACACCTTCAAAATCATCCTTTTTAATAGGCTAGCCTTTAGTCCTATAGTAATTTATACTACCAAACATTCTTTCAAGTGCTACAAGCTCTTTAGGAATGGTGTTTGTTTTCAATTGCACTACCTCATTACCAAATAAGGTTTTCTTACCATCCTAAATTTCTATCATGGGCTTCCAGTCTACCAAATAACTTTCAAATTCATCCATGTCATTCAAGAACTTATAAATATGATCACTATCATCAAACACATGCCAACTGTAGATGTTTTTAGGTATGTAGTATTCCTAGTAAGAACTCCAAAAACATACTGAGAATGAGAAGATGTTGATTATAAACTAAACCTAGAAGTTGCAACTACCAAAGCATTAGCCTCTACATTCTCTATCTTTTCTATCCATTCAATGCCAATGAAACCAAATAGCTCCAATGTATCCCAAACTACATTTATGTACACCCTCAAACTTTTATCATTTGATAGGGTTTTGATGAAATTTTGCATTTTTCATATAACCTAGTTTTCACAAGAAGCTAGTATTAGTGGCTAAAATCTTATTTCAGATTTTTCTGCTCCTTTAAACACTCATTCAAATCTAATTTTGAGTTGTAGTGTTTCTTCATTGTGTGTTCTTGCATTAGAATTTCAAACTTTGCAATTACACATTGTGTATTTCAACAAACATAACTACCTTAATCTTGTTGATTGTACTCTTAGCTTGTGCATTGAGTGTTATTGGACTTTGCATGAGTTGTATAAACTACTGCCCTACTAGGAACATATTTGTAAGGAGAAGTTGTAGACTAATGGGTTCTAATGCTATTGATAGTAACGGTGTGCAAACATCAGAAAGCCCATTATACAACCACTTTACAAAGGGTGAATCAACACCTCTATATGACATCTTTAATGATAACATGGAAGAACCAATAATTCCTCCTCTCAAAGAAATGGGTAATAAAGACATACATGTGCTTGAGGAACATCTTAGGAAATTAGACAAACAACTAGCTGAATTTCAACAAATTGTAGAACAAGCACATCTAGCTCAAGAAGTGGTGCCTATTGTTGAAGCTATAAGAGGATTGTTACAAGAAGGACAAGAAGGTGTTGACATGCTCTGTGGATTAGCCTACATAGTGGATCATAACATTATGCATATGGCTAGCCGGATGAATAATATTAAAAATGTGTCACCACCAAGGTATATAAGTTCACCAGTCTCGGCACCCATACTGACTACTAGAATATCCACTTTTACATCATCAATTCTCACCACCAATCCACATGCTTGTAGTAATTCTACCACTACCATGGGGATATCTAATGGAAATTACAAAGCCGTTGGATTTAATTATCTCAACTTTGCACCTCATGTATCCATACCTATGCATACCTATTCTCAACCCCCTATCACCTCTACCTATTCTCAACCACCCATCACTTCCACTTATTACCATCAACCCTAAAAGTTCATGACTGTAGCATCTCATGCACCTATCTCAAATCCACAAATTACCTCTTCATCCAATGATACTCTCTTAAACCAACTTTTGCAGAGTATGTCTTCATTACAACAGAAAGTGACAGATTTGACTAATGCTTCCTCTCAACCTACTTTACCAACATACCATGCTCGCAGTCCTTTGTCCTATGCAATTCTAATAACTCCAATGCCTGATAAATTTGAGATTCCTCACTTTGAAAAGTATGGTGGTAAAGGTGATCCTAATACTCATGTGGCAGCATTCACAACAATGTGTAGTGATTACTTCTTTAATGAGGAATTGTTAGCAAAACTCTTTCATCGGTCTCTCAAAGATACTGCTCTGGAATGATTTTTCTCTCTACCTCCTAATTCAATCAATTCCTTCTCACAGTTAGTTGATCAATTCTTGCAACACTTCCAAGCAAACATTAGACCTACTATCTCGTTGATTGATTTGGTTCATTGTAAACAGGGCTTGAAAGAGAAATTAACAGAGTTCATTGGTCGATATCAAGGTCTCATCTCACAAATGCAATATCTGATTAAAGATAAAGATCTTTAGAAAATATTCATTATGAATCTACAACCAAACATACACGACAAGATATTGTTGATGAAGTATAGTTCTTTTTAACACTTATGCACAGCTCTCTATGATTACCAACTTTTGGCTAGTCAGTATGAGAATCATACCTTATCAGCTCTTGTTGGTCAATCCATAGCTGGATCATCTCAAAATTCATTCAAGAAGAACAACAAGAATTTCATCAAGATTAATGGGCAACATTCAAATAATTTTCACTCACAAGTTTCTGCTATTACAAAGCCTCCTCTGGCACCATTTCAATTTAAACAGGAACAAAGACAATTCACTCCATTATTAGATTCTCTCCATTTGGTAATGGCTTAGGCAATGAATAACAATCTTTTGGAACTTCCTCATGTTCATCCTTTTGATAGCACTAGGCCACAAGGACCTTCATTTAATGTTAATGCCTATTGTCACTATCACCACTCATCGTGACATGATACCGAAAGATGTATGCATATTAAACATGAAATTCAAGACCTCATCAATTCTAATATGATACAAGTTACTAGTGTGAATGACAATTGAAATAAGTCGGTAGCTCCTCGGAATCAAAATTTACAAATATTCATTGATCCTTTTCCTAAGCATAGCGACAATAATATGGTGGAACAAACTACATTGGAGATTGAAGATGACTATATTGACTATGATGGCATAGTGGGTATGTTAGAAGTGGAAAAGATGACAAATGAAGATTCACCTCACCCACGTGGAAAATGTATCTATGTTGAGGTTCCTCCTCTGTTGTCCATTTATGGATCGGGAAATAACCAAAATGCAAAAGATATGCAATCAGAACAACCTATATATAATCACTTGAAGCAAGAGAAAGGGTATCAATGAGGAGCATTCCATTTCATCGTGAAAGGTTCATTAATCAGACTAAGAAGGAAAAATATAGGAAAAGAACAAGGCAACTATCATCGGTGGGAAACATCAATGGTTCCCCTCCTCGTAAGCAACAAAAAGTTTCAAACATATAGGGTCTTGAGAAGAAAGCTTTGCAAGGCCGTGATCAAAATAAGCATCAATCAGGTATGAACTTCTCACATAATCTGCCACGCTTGATGGAGCATCTCTCTAAGATGCTCACAAGTTTAGCTTCCTTTTAGATAGATATATTTATATATGTCATGTTGTGTTCCCACGTGATGTGTTATACATTGTCTAGGTCTCTTTGGATGACCCTTGATACTCTTCTCATGTCAAGGTTACAAGGAGACTGCCTTTGTTATGACCATTCTTCTATTTGTTTCATCATTCCTCTACTTTCCCCCTCTCTATTTTATTGTTGGGTGTTGTGCATTGGGGTGATAACATCGTGGAGGATGTCTTGGGGGCATCTTCCCATGTTGTAAACTCAAGTCACTCTTGTCTCCTCTCTCATTTTTATTGTTTAACTTCTTCAGTGGCTCTACTAGCTGGTGGATGATGAAAATAAACAAATAAGGACCATGTGCCCCTTCAACAAGAATGAAAAAATGGACCTAGTCCATATATGAAGACGGGGTTGATATATATCAGATGCTTGACTAGTAGAATCACTTTGTGTTATGATTCATGTTGTGAAATCTCTTGTAACAAACTGCTTACAATACTCTCAATCTACTTCAACACACTTTGGATGGTTTTTTATCTCACCTTTTTGTTACACTCAGTTCTAAGATACTTGTGTAGACACCAAAAATTGGATTGCTCTGCAAAACCAATTTCCATACCTCTACACTAATCCACTCCCCCAATTTGCATATCCCTGGTGATCAATTAATTCACCTAATTGATCCATTTAACCTTACAACCCTATCCTATTAATTGAATGAATATTCCTAATATTCATTTAATTGATTTATCCATTTCCCTAATCCCTGATTAATTAGATAAATCCTGATTATCTAATTAACCTAGACTTAAGTTAATTAAGATGCCACTTAATTAACCTTGTCCCCCACTCATCCACTCATTGAATTTAATATTCAGATGTCTCCCACTCACTAAATTTTAAATTCAGATGTCTCCCACTCACTGAATTTTAAATTCAGATGTCCCCCACTCACCTCCACTCTTCCCAAAATGGGAATTTTTAATTCATCCACTAAGGAATAAAAGATTCACTTTTATTCCTAGCCCTTGATCTGATCAGATATATCCTGACCCTCCATCCTCATCTCCAAAATCCTATAAATAGGACCCCTCTCTAAGCCATTAAGAGAGACCACTTCAGGTACCAAACCTCTGCCCAAATCTTCTCATATCATCATCCATCATTAGTGTGTTGAAGCTCATCTTCAATCACACAAAGTATCATAGCTGTTTCTCCTTGTCATCTTGAGGAATCGAAGCAAGGAAGCAAGCTCCCTGAGGGCCACCTTCATCAGTCAAGATCAAGAAAGAATAGGCGACCAATGGAAGCCCAGGGTAACAAGGTTGTAAGTTTTATGCTTTCATTTGTTTATTCTTGTTATTCGCATATTCCATTGTTGTTTGGGTTATTATTTATCTTAATTGATCAAACCTATTTCACCCATAACATTTTGGCACCCACCGTACTGTTCTCGAATCTAATCGTCAATTTGTGAAGGTTTCTTGTTAAAATCTTTGTTTTCTAACAATTTTTGTCAAGTTTTGGAAGTGAACTATTGCAGGTTGTGTCCTGGGTGAAAACCGACCTCATTTTCGTGATCAGGACATCGATTCAATGAATTTTGACTATAAACTTTGATATATTTTTTGAAAATTTTTTAAAATTTTTTTGGGCCCCAGGCCGTACCATACGGAACCTATGGCCCTTGTGCACTGATCACTGGTTTTGTGTGTGAGAAATTTTTCTTGTGCAGGTTTCGTGTTTTGGTTGCAGGTTTTCTAACACACTGCCGCCGCCGTTTTACCACATGACCACCACCCATCGCCACCCACTCGCCACCGCCTATTAAACTCCTACAGCTTCCATCTCTTGCGCCCTCGACCACCATCCTCAACCACCGCCGGACAACCGCCTAATCACCGCCATCCGCCACTCCTTATACCTCCCGTTGCCCCCTGCACCCACTCTCTCACTGCTCGATCGAACACCAAACCACCTCCCCGAGCCTCCTCCTCTCGCTGACGGCCCCCCACTACCTCCTCGCCACCTGCTCTCCACACCTACCAACTCCCTGCCAATCCTGCCGCAGCCACCTCCGACACCACTCCCTTCGACTCCAACCAGCAACTAAACCCCGACCACTAGTCCTCCAAGCCCCACTTAACCTCCGACCTCCCCTGAACCTGCAGACCACCATTAATGCTGACCTCCCCTCCCATCCCTCAGCTCATCACACCAAACCCTAACGCCGACCAACAGCCCCAGCGTTTAGGGTTTTCCACTCACTCCATGGGGAAGCGGTTATCAACCCCTTCTCTAATTCTTTTTATTTTATTTTATTTTTTTTGACCTAGCCCTTGGTCATATGGGTGACCAGGGGCTTGACTGAGGATCTAACTGCCAACTACAAACCTAAACTGCTAGATGCACATAGTCACATGTGACCAAATTTTTGCTAACTGCCAGCAGTTAAACTAGACAGTCAAGTGAACTCCTAGTGCTCTCTACATGCCGAAATCAGCTATTTTTTTCAAACAGGCACAACTTTCGCATACGGAGGTAGATTTTTGCAAACGAATAGTCGTTGGAAAGAGGACTCCAAACACTTCGCAGTTGTGATGTTTTCATCAGGTGATGGTACCTTTTTTCCACTTTTTTTTTGCAGTCAAAGTCAAACTTACATTTAAACTTCAAATCATCATATCTTTTGCAATTTTGATCAGTTTTCAGTGATTTTTTTTAAAAAATTGCATAGAATCTCCTGAAGAATCTGTTTATGTACTTCTTTTCTCTGTATTTATTCATCTTTCATCAAATTTTATCAGATTATCAATTCTCGCATAACAATCTTTTTGGCTAGTCTACTTGCTCTGTTTTCAGTTTCGTGACTTGTAGGTGATCATTCGAGACTGGACAAGCATCAGGAGTAGCAAACACATCAATTTGGACAGCAATTTAATTAGGTGCATCCATTTTCATCCTTTATCTCTTAATCATTGCTTGCAAACACACTTCAGTTTGGGCATAAAACGAACATTGTTTGATCATCACACATTGAAATTGAGCATAAAATCAACCAGTGTCTTCAATCACACTTTGAAATTGGGCTAAAAAGAATCATTGTTTGATGTGTTTTTCATAACATTTCAATTTCTAAGGGGCAATTAATCAACTGCGAGTGTGAATCAAGTGGGTGTGTGTATTCTCTCTCCTCGCACCGCAAGGTGATCTTAGAGATCAAAAACACCTCACTTGATTCGCTTTTGTCAATCCCTATCCTAGGAGGCTTGCTAGGGGATTTCATCACCCCTAGAGATGACCTCATCTGAGGTTGAATCAAAAGACACCGTCTTTGAAATCAGAATCCTGTCACTCTTGGCTAAGCCCAAAGAACTTTCTACCTTTGGGAAGTGAAGGTGAAGGGCGGGTTACCCCCTTCTCCCGATTGTGTGACAAGATTTCAATCTCAAATCATTAGTCAACCTTGTCTAAACATTGACCAAACCTAACTGGCCATACCTTACATCAAACTAGGCATTAGGGCATGTTGATTTGTTTTGCAAGTGTGCTTGTTTAATCATTATCATATTCTTCCAATTCAAAATTCAAAGTTGCTTGTGTCTTGTGTGAGTGCTTCTTGTTTATACATGTGATCATTTGCTAAATATTGCCAAAATCAAGTTAAACATCAAACATATAAGACAAGTCATTCAACTCATCCTTCCAAGCACACTTGTCTCAACTTGTGACGCATTTGCACTCTGGTTTGACGCATTTGTTTTTGCACATCCAAACTAGTAAGCTTTTCCAGCCTTGTGTCAATGGCAAACAAATTAGACTATCTTGATCAAATACTCCAATCTTTGACAATGCAAGTAAACTTAGGTCCCTCGCCCCAAGAGTGTATAGCAATTCTTCAACATATCCAAGTCTTAAAACAAGAATTGACAAGCTTGCAAGCTGAACGGGCCAGTACTAGCTATGCCTCATCCCAAAACCATACCTTCTTTTCCCGTCTTGATGATACTATTGACAAGGCAACCACCACTTCAAGAGGGAAATCATATATCACCCCGTCTACTAGTCCTCCTTCACCATATTCTAAGACACCTATTCCAAAACATACCAGTTCTACACCAAGACCGACCTCAAGTTCCCCACCGTCTAAACCGACAAACAAAACATTCTCAGATGATTTTTGGGAAAGATATGCAACATATGAAAAGCTATGGAGAATTCCAAAATCCACTCATCCATCCCTTCATCCATCTACCCATACACCTGCGAAGGATGTGCTCCAAGGGCTATTAGCAGAGAGTCAACCATGTCCCCAAACTCTGGTCCTTGACCTTACCACAGATTCTTCCAATACCATGTCAAATCCTACAACCCCTTCATGTCATCCACGACCCCTTGAGCTTCTCAAAGAGCCTTCTATAATGCCCCAGAGTCAAGGTCCGTCACACCCTCATATTGTTGACCACGAGCCTATCCAAGAGCCCTCAATTAACATTCTTAGGCCTTCAAGCCCATCATGTGACCAACAAGCCATCAAGCCTATTCAAGAGTCTCCTATTATGAATCCAAGTCAAGAGTCATCATGTTCTCATGTTGTTGACCAAGAGCCTATCCGAGAGCCTTCCACTTCCATTGAAGCAACCCAAGAGCTATGTCAAGAGTTTAATCGTAAGCATGTGGAAACATTAAGCCCTAGTCCAACTCAAGATCAAAACACTTTCATGCAACCCATCCATAACCTATATCTTTTCCCTAATCAAGATACTAGTGTTGATGAAGAAGCTATCCATGAGCAACTTGATCCTATGCATGAACTAGAGATCCAATGGCTTTTCTATGCAAGATGATATCCATAACAATGAACCTCTCCAGGAGCCACTTGATCCTATACATGAGCAAGAGATTCAGTTTCCAACCATGCATAACCTATATCTCTCCTATGATCAAGATATTATCACTGATGACGAACCTATACAAGAGAACATTAATCCCATCATGCTAAATCCTATCTATGATCATGATCCCATCTATGATGATGAGCCTATCTATGATCAAGCCAACCACGATGATCTGCTCAGCCCACTCTATGTGTTCCATGGTCCTGAGCCTATCACTCCATCTAGTCCTACCCAAAATCCAACAACTTCCACTTCCCCTGATGAGACACTTGCCTCCCAAGAAAGCGTAGAAGATCAAACTAGTGATACTCCTTTGCCATCTATTATGGACCAAGCGGCAAATCCTCCACCATATATCCTTGGTCTTACCACCTTCATGCGTGAATGTTCTCTCTTAGAACACCAACCACCATTATCCGCTATCTCGTCTTCTCCATCCAATAAAGAACTTGTGTCTAATGTTCCACCTATACATAATCCTGTTGTCCACCACATACTCCAGATTATGAACTATCAAGGTAAAGGCTTAGGCCTTCATGAACAAGGTATTTTGGAACCTATTCATGTCAATGTTCCCCCACCTTCATATGGCCTTAGATACATACCCCAAGGTGAGAAAACTCAAGATGTTGGTACGTCCTCCACTCCTCCTAAGTCTACCACTTTCCATCGCAAACCCTATCATATCCCCAAAACATATGTCGCCATTCCACCTCCATCATCCTACAATTGTCAAAAGCATGTGACCATACACCTCCCACCATCCAAACTCCCTCCGCTACTTCCAACTCCTAATATCCCACCTCCCTTATCATACACATCCCAAAAGCATGTGACCATGCACCTTCCACCATCCAATCTCCCTCCTCTACTTCCAACTCCTAATATCCCACCATCTAATCTACCTCTGCTACTTCCAACTCCTAATATCCCCCCATGCCATTTACCACCACTGCTTCCAAAACCTTATCCCTCTATCTATAAATCCTCTAAATACCCCAATCATGGCCGACAAATGCACATATGGTCTAAACAAGGAGCTTTCACCAACCTCACTTCTACCATCCCATGGGGATTCAATGACAAATATGTGGATGCCTCCACCTATAAAGTCAAAAATCCTAAGAGTCCTCATGACCTAGGATATAAAAGCCAAGAATCAAAGCATTATCCACATCAAAATTTTCATACACCCATACACCTCACTGCTAAATTGAAAAAGGTTTGGGTCCCCAAGCAACAAATGATTAATCCAAAAGCTGCACAAAAGCTGCATACACCCAAACCCATACCTTCACAGGTACTATCTATGGTTTGGGTACCCAAGAAAAAAGCCCTCAAGATACATGAGGCATCCACCTCTCAAGAATCTCAACCATCCACTTTCTCCCATTCCATCCATAAGTCTAAAATTCTTCCATCCCACATGGCAAACAAAAATAAGAAAAATACTAAGTCTATGTGGGTCCATAAATTCCTAAATCATGCATCCACAAGCAAAAGTCTCTGTTGCCTCCTACACTACTTTCCCATCACCAGCTTTAATGTTTACCATGGTATGTGTAATCGTTGGTCATGATTCCCTTCCATTCCACAACATTTTCATATACCCCCATCTCCCTTTCCTTCTACTACTATCCTACATATCTTCCTCATCCTATGGTCCATGCTTTCGCATAAAACCTTCCTTCCATCTTTGGATAAGTCCTTCTGTATGCTGCATCATCATCCACTATCGCACCTTCCATAATCCACTATCTACCTACACCATCTCACTTTCATACGATCCCCTACCAACATCTGTGAGAACACTTGACATTGTCCATTCGACAGTATCTATCTAGCGGGACTATCACCTTTCAAGGAACTCTATACTCGAGTCTTTCCATATCCACCTTCTCCTATCTAAATATTCAAAAACAAAAAAAAAACAAAAATGAAAAAAGTAAAGAGAAATCCCTTCGTCCAATGGTGAAAACTTGGCAAACAGGTGCCTTGGATAAGTACCGTGATGAAAACCTGGCAAACAGGCGTCATGTGTAAAGTTGATCTTCTATGTCACCTACACTTGGGGGCACCTTGTCTCATCGACATATCATGCTTCTCCTACTAGTTTCCTTTCATACCATTTCCTATCCTGTCCCTTCCATCCATCCAAACTTCCTTTCCTCTATTCTTTGGTCTTGATAAAGTTTGGGGGCACAATGATTGACAAATGTTCTAGATGTCTCTTGACATACCTTATCCCTCCATACCATGCAGATCATTCATTATCCTCTCATCCTCCTATCGTCATTAGCATTGTCATGAACAATCCTACGTATTCTACCTACAATGGGGCATGTTACACTTCTGTGACATAGTCCTTGGAGATCACATCCTTGTTTCCTTCTGTCCACTATTGCCCATCCTCATAACCATCCGTATCTACTATCTTCCATCCATCTACATATCCGTGGTGGTTCCATGTCATGTCTCTTTTTGTTCCATATCTGATCCATAATCATGTCTTATTTGATCCATATTTGATCCATGTATGTTCCATATCATGTCTCATCCGATCCATATCTTGGGTCCATTAGGGTTCTTGTCGAACTACGTCGCCTTTGAGCTATCACGTAGGCAAGGCCATTATCAATGCGCCCTCGAGGCTCCACTTCCCTATCCATCTCATATCTTGTCATCTATCCTCTAGTCCATCCATGGTCCAAGTCCCGAACTACGCTGCCTCTGCGTTGTCACGTAGGCAAGGCCATTATCAATGCACCCCTGAGGCTCCACTTTCCCTTGTCTCATCCATTCCATGTCTAGTCCTTCTATCCATCTGAGTCTGCTCCACTTCCTGTCCATCCCATGTCTTCTCGTCCGTCCCACCAATAAGGATTGTGATACCTTCTGCTAGACAAACAAGAGCAACAAAGCCCGCTTCCAAACAAAAATCTTGACGAAAAACATCAACCTATCCAAGGCAAAATAGAGCACCATACTGAAACACTCAAGCTAAATCTCATATCCATTATGGCAAAAAGACACATCTAAATGCAAGAATGTTTTGTGTTGGTTAGATTAAGAGTCTTGATTTATGCTATCATGCCCTTCTATGCTACTCGAGGATGCCAAACGCTAGAGATGCTATGATGGGGGCATGCTTATTTTCTTTGTCTGCTGCTTGTGGATTAAACTTTAGTGATGTGACGACTTTTGTCTAACGACATGATCGGTAAAAGATCATTGAGGACTCTGAGGTCTAAACATGAAAAGGGGCAATTGTTGTCTGTTGAAAAATCTATGTAAGTAATACTCAGGTCATCTCGGTCTAATTATACCTAGATGCTTGTATTTTCTTACAACATAATAAAGCCCAATGATGAAAGTGCTTCAAAATACTTGCTATATTAAGATGACAAATATCCATATCCATACCATATCCAACTGCACTTCATATCCATTTCCATACCGTATCCAATTGCAGGTCTATCCCTAATCCATGCCAATCAAGTCAAGTCAATCTTGTCAAATGATCCGATCACAATCAGTGTTCTTGATCCTTGTCTGGTCGTAAACCATATCAATCAGTCATAACTATCCTTCATGTTGCTCTAGGGATACATCACTCCCAGCCATGACAACACTGTCGTATATCGTTATCATATGTCTTAGATAGGATGTCACATTGTCGAAACTAGACCCAGAGTCTTATACGACATGTCTCATTCCTGACACCAGACATCATTGACCTATATCGTTGGTTTACCACTCGACAGGGGCAATACCTTGGTTGTTCCTGTATCATTTGTGCATACTTGCTTACTTGCTTGTGTGTGTCATCATTTTTATCTTGCATTCCATATCATTCATCCCTTTCTTCTGAATTCAACCATTTCATTCCTGTCAACATATCTTATCGTGAGATTGTCCGTCTCACGCCTGCCGCCTTCCCCCCATCCAATCTCCCGAGGGGGCATCCTATCATCATAACCTATACCAGGGGCAAACTGGGGCATGCATCATTATCAGACTATTTATTCTTTGAAAGAACATGATAAAAACACATTGCTTCAAAGAGGGGCAAAATGTAGACACCAAAAATTGGACTGCTCTGCAAAACCAATTTCCGTACCTCTACACTAATCCACTCCCCCAATCTGCATATCCCTGGTGATCAATTAATTCACCTAATTGATCCATTTAACCTTACAACCCTATCCTATTAATTGAATGAATATTCCTAATATTCATTTAATTGATTTATCCATTTCCCTAATCCCTGATTAATTAGAT
Source organism: Cunninghamia lanceolata (assembly GCA_027924645.1). Taxonomy (NCBI): domain Eukaryota; kingdom Viridiplantae; phylum Streptophyta; class Pinopsida; order Cupressales; family Cupressaceae; genus Cunninghamia; species Cunninghamia lanceolata. Next base: position 9,919,164 of record BSBN01000669.1, read on the forward strand.
AAATCCTGATTATCTAATTAACCTAGACTTAAGTTAATTAAGATGCCACTTAATTAACCTTGTCCCCCACTCATCCACTCACTGAATTTAATATTTAGATGTCTCCCACTCACTAAATTTTAAATTTAGATGTCTCCCACTCACTGAATTTTAAATTCAGATGTCTCCCACTCACTGAATTTTAAATTCAGATGTCCCCCACTCACCTCCACTCTTCGCAAAATGGGAATTTTTAATTCATCCACTAAGGAATAAAAGATTCACTTTTATTCCTAGCCCTTGATTTGATTAGATGAATCCTGACCCTCCATCCTCATCTCCAAAATCCTATAAATAGGACCCCTCTCTAAGCCATTAAGAGAGACCACTTCAGGTACCAAACCTTTGCCCAAATCTTCTCATATCATCATCCATCATTAGTGTGTTGAAGCTCATCTTCAATCACACAAAGTATCATAGCCGTTTCTCCTTGTCATCTTGAGGAATCAAAGCAAGGAAGCAAGCTCCCTAAGGACCACCTTCATCAGTCTAGATCAAGAAAGAATAGGCGACCAATGGAAGCCGCAGGGTAACAAGGTTGTAAGTTTTATGCTTTCATTTGTTTATTCTTGTTATTCGCATATTCCATTGTTGTTTGGGTTATTATTTATCTTAATTGATCAAACCTATTTCACCCATAACAACTTGTAGTATGTTCCAATGGCTATACTTGGTTCCGAACTCGCAAGTGTAGCCTTGGTCTTTTTAATTTTATCTAATATATGATTTATGAATAGCTTCTATGAATGGATTTGGTTGTTATCTTAGAGTAAGATTTTTTAACCAAAGCTTATATCTTGTGGATTATCTTAGCAAATCATATTGATGGTGTTTGTGGGAACATTCGATGATTGTGGCACATGTCAACTTCGGGGGCATAGGCTTTGTGAAAGCTCTTGTTCCCTTGCATATTTTCACTCTACCTTAATGTGCTTGATACCAAGTCTTTAGAGTGAAAAAGGGGGAAAATGAATATGGTTGATTTAGTGTAAATCCTCCCTTATCACTAAACATTCAAGGACATTTCAACTGAGTTGAATATCTACTAAGAAAGAGCATTTGCCTATCAAGTTGGGCTGTCACTTGGAATGATGTGGAATCTTAGATGTTATCAAACAATATCTCAATTTAAAGCTTAAATGCCCTTAAAACCTTAAATAAGAAAAATAGTAAGCAAATTAATGAATTACGACAAATCCTTTCAGACTAAGGTGAAGGACATAGGTTGTTAACTCACTATTTTATAAAGTTTAGAATACAGAACAGTCAGGGACACTGGCACTAATGCCCCTGTCCAAGGTATTATTTTCTGCACAGAATTTGGATCTCCTTCCGACACTGATATTCACTGTATCTTCCATTTCAGTCCTGGAAAAGGTGGAAGACATTGGCACTAGCACCTGTGCCCCAAAATGTTGAACTCTATCCTCTTTCTTTCAGATCCTGAACCCTTGTTGTCTGTAACCTCCTTCTGTAACTCCACCCCACGAAACTCAGTACCTATAACCTGTAATCACAAAGGAGTGTGGGAAGGGGTTGTGGTGTTTAGAGGCTTGCCTCGGTCAAGCCCCAGAGATACATTCAAGTCTTCCAATCATCGTTGTTAGATGAGAGTGCATATCCCTATGGGATAGAGGCAAAATCCAAATGAAATGATCAAAAACACAATAGATGTCACCTTGAAGTGTAGATCTCACATAAATGAAGGCTCTTCAATCACATGAGAAGATGAAGTCAAATCTACAATCATAAACACAATAACAATGCTCTGCTCTACAACAATGAATAGCTTGAAATCAAAAAAATGCCTAAAGTTTGCAATCATCTTCTAGTTTACAAATGAAAACCTAAACATGCTTATATATGCAACTACAAACATTCCTACTAAGAATTGCATAATTCAAACTTGAGATGTCGGCATAGGACCTAAATAACAGTCATAAAATTGACATTTAAATTTAGAGCAGACCCAAAATAGGGTAGGACTAGGGCACTAGCACCCAAGTTCAACCTCCCATTTTTGTTCAGGGATCATCAAAATAGCACCCCCTAGGTCCTATTTTCCATAAGACTTTGAGGTTTTCTCATCGAAATTCAAAATTAACACACAAAATGCTCTAAATGCATTCTAAAGACCTAGGAGCTAAACCTTAAGAGGGAAAGCCCCAAGGGGACATTTTTTGACATAACATTTAGCCCCTACTTTAATGTATGTATAAATGTAAGGCCAATACATGCATTAAAATAAGGTCAACAAACACAACAAACATGCCAAGCACGATGAAATCATGCCAAACATATTGAAGACAATAGCAGGCATGCAAAACATGGAAAAGATAGTTATAGTCATGCAAAACATGGAGAAGATAGCATTAAAGAAATGCAAAACATAGTGAATGCAATGATTATTTCTTTTCTATTTTCTCATATATGAATGCAAATGCAATTACAAGGAAAGTAAACACACAACTCAAATGCAAGAGGAGCTCATTGCTACCAGTCTTAAAAATGCATAAGGGGCAACAAACATGCCAAACAAATCTCAAAATGTAGGAGGAGCTCATCACCACTAGTCTTGAAACTACACTTGAGAACAAAGATGCCATACAAATCCCAAAGCATAGGAGGAGCTCATCGCCACCAGTCTTAAAACTATGCTTGGGAACAAACACGCCATACATACACATGGAAGACATAGAGAAAACATGGTAAACAACCGATCAAAGAAACTTGTTTCTAGGTTTGCAACCATTTCAGGCATGCTACAAGCACACACCAACGATTGGGCTTCGCCACAACAATCGCCGAAGACATGCTTAAGGGTTAGGATAGTCTCAAATTTACCCTACCTACTTAGAGAACTTTTAGAAAATGGCAGGATGTGCAATCTCCTTGAGAAATACACCATCCCCACCTCCACAGAGGGCTTAAATGATTGTAATATGGAAAGGAAATATGTGCACTCACTCGGAGGTACAATATCCTGCCTCCGCAGAGGACTTTAAACATGCTTCGTTAGTACCAAAATCATCAGACAACTTACTTTATATATGCCCCCACCTTAAGGTGGTTGATGTCATGTACCGATATCAAGCATGTTAAGGTAGAGAGAAAACACATAAGGGGACATGAGCTCTTGCAAAGCCCATGCCCCTAGAAGGTGACATGTACTTTACGATCACCAAATGTTCCCACAAACACACAATTTCCTGCAAGAAAAGGTGTTAGCAACAATATAATCATGATAAACAATGATGCATGTAATCATTCACATAGAGAACCAAGGAAAGCAAGATCTAAGATAGACAAAGTGCACGGAGCAGCAGTATTGTTATGTTTTGAAAGTGTGATAAGACAACATCAAAATCTCACATGGAGTGATTCTACTAGCCAAGAATCAGATAATATATATTGACCCCCTCATCATGTATCCAGACTAGGTCCATTTTTTGATTTCTTGCTGAAGGGACACTAGGTTCGTATCAGTATTATATGATCTTCATCATCCACCAGCTTGATAGAACCACTAAAGGAAGGTAAACAATAAATCAAGAGAGGAGAAATAAGTGTCTTAGGGACAATCACATAGGAGGGTACCTCCAAGTCACCAACCGCAATGCTATGCCCCTAAGACACAACACACAATAATTAAAATAGAGAAGCAATATAGAAGAATGATGATACAAATAGAAGGGTCACAACAGAGGCGGTCTCCCGGTATCCTTGACCTTACAAGAGAATCAAGGGTCATCCTAGGAGGCCTAAACAACACATAACACATCACGTGGGAAACACAACATGGAGGTAAATAGTTAAAAATACTTACCTGATACGACACAATGCTAAAAACATATATATCTAGGAGGAGGCCACCCTTGAAAGAAACTATAATAGGTGCTACAACGAGTGTGGCTTAGGGAGGGAGAAATACACATATTCACTATCCTCTTAGGAGGCGGAAGAAGTGATTTGTTTTGAGTGATCTCAACACCCATCTATAAGAGATTTATGTGAGACCTTTCCTCATCCACTAGTGCTGCATCTTTTGAAGAGAGATCATAAGAATGAAGGGAAGGTAAGGTGTTGTGAGGATAATTGTTGGTGATTGTATCTCTAGTGGTGTTCAAAGAATATGCAATCAAGTTTTTCACATCCATAGTGATATCTAAGGGACCTAAAAATTCAACCAAAGGAAGGGGATCAAGGGTCTAAATACTTCCTTAGTGATGTCCAAAGTACTTGAATATTCAACTAAAGGAGGAAGATTGATAGTATGATCCATAGAGGTTTCATTCACTATGATAGGGAGATAGTTTTTATTGTTATTAGATGAAATCTCATTGTCTACCCATGGAATGTTCTTGGTTGGAGAGGCTTCTTTATTCACCAGTGCTTCATCTTGGCCAGAGAGAGCATTGTAATAAAGAGGTGATGGTATAATGTTAAGAGATGTGTCAATGAAATAATTTTCTTGCATTGAAGTGTGCTCATAAAGAGGAACAACTTTGAGAGAGGGATCATAAGGTAAACCTAAGTTATCATCACATGTATTAGCAATAGGAGGCATAGTGGAATGTCCAATAGAGATAAAGTCATCAAGGGCTTCCTCTAACATACTGAAGTCCAATGAATTTGACATATATGCAACAAAATGTATGCAAAACTATGTATGAATTTGACCTAAAATGCTTGATTTTTCAACATTTTTCAATGCAAACGAGTGAACCTGTTGTAAGGAAATTGATGAGGGGTAGAAAATAATATTTCTAATAATAGTCCAATGATGCAGTAAAATCTTTCACAACACGCCTATAGTGTAGATCTAGAATGATATCAAGTCAAAACCTAGTTAAAATACAACTAAAGTATGCAATTTTTCAACAATTTTCAATGTAAATGCCTAATAGAAAGGGTATTGTAAGGAATTTGAGAAGAGGAAGAAGATTATAACCATAATATTAGTCAAATAATGCAGAAAAATCCTTTACAACATGCCTATAATGCAACTCTAGAGAGACGATAAGGCTGAATTTAGTGAAAATGCAAGGTTTTCAAACCCTAGACATGAAATTTTGCAAGAAAGCCACTATGATACAATACTAAAATTAGAAATAAGTCCTAATGAATGTTTTGAAAGGGTAGTAAAATCTGAAACAAGATTTTAACTACAAACCCTAGCTAATGCAAAACTATGTTTTTATGAAAAATGCACAATTTTAAGTAATTTTTGACAATTTAAGCACAAAAATGCAATGCAAATGAATACTAAATGATGAATTTCTGTAATTTAAATCAGATCTAATGAAAATAACAGAATTAAATGCCCAATAATTCAAATTATGCTAAAATGCAAGCCTAAGATGCCAATTTTTTCAAAAATTTCAAAAATTTCAATTTGTTTCATAATTTTTTGAATGTAATAAAATGAATGAATGCAAATCTATCACAACACTCAGCAAGGTGTAAAATTCAAATAAACACGGGTTCACCAAAATGTTTAGAGTGAAAAAAGGGGGAAATGAATATGGTTGATTTAGTGTAAATCCTCCCTTCTCAGCAAACATTCAAGGACATATCAACCTAGTTAAATCTCTACTAAGCAAGAGCATTCACCTATCAGGTTGGGCTATCACTTGGAACAATATGGAAGCTCAGATGTTATCAAACAATATCTTAATTTAAATCTCAAGTGCCCTTAAAACCCTAAATAAGAAAAATAGTAAGAAACTTGATGAATTACAAGAAATACTTTCAGACTAAGGTGAAGGACAAAGGTTGTTAACTCTCTTTTTTTCAAAGTTTGGAATGCGGAATAGTCGAGGACACTAGCACTAACACCCCTGTCCAAGGTACTATTTTCTATACGGAATCTGGATCTCATTCTGACATTGATGTTCACTGTATCTTCTATTTCGGTCCCGAAAAAGGTGGAGGATATTGGCACTAGCGCTTTTCTCCTGAAATGTTGATCTCTGTCCTCTTTCTTTGAGATCCTGAACCCTTGTCGTCTGCAACCTCCTTCTACAACTCCACTCTGTAAAACTTGGTACCTGTAACCTACAATCACAAAGGAGTGTGGGAGGGGGTTGTGGTGTTTAGAGGCTTGCCTCAGTCAAGCCCTGAAGAGACATTCAAGTCTTCCAAACACGATTGATAGATGAGATTGTGTATCCCTACGAGATAGAGGCAAAATCCAAATGATAAATGATAGAAAACACAATGGGTTCTGTTGGTACCCACTTAGGGTTAGGGTTTTAAGCTTGAACATTTGCAAGTTTTTTCATTAGCAGATTCCTAGTTTTAAGCTTGAACATTTGCTTTATCTTCTAATTTTGAGTTGACCTCCTATAGCAGGTTCCCGGTTGTTCAAGTTATAACCTATGCCTTTGTGTTCATAGAATGATCGGCCCCATTGCATAGTGTAAACCTCCCTTTTCCCATCTCCAATGTCATATCGGTGTGACTATGTGCATCGACAGCTAAGCAAAGTGTTCCCCCTATGGCTGATGCGCATACAAGCAAAACATCCAAAGGTTTTATCGGCATGACAAGTATCATCGACAATCAAGCTAAAAGTTTTTCCGACAGGCCGATGAGGAAGCAAAGATACATCCAAGTCAAATAACCAAGTGGTGGGGTCCACTGTTGTATGCGTTTCAAGTTTGTATGCGGTGTTGGGGTACATTCTTGGAATATTCCATCGCAGATTCTACAATTGTATCAAGGGGTTTGTATGTTGTGTTGTATATTTAAATATACAATGGGCAAGATACAATGTGGATCTCAATGACGTTTCAAATCGAGCTAAAGTGGTGGTTAGGTCCGCAGGTATGTGCAAGTGGGTTTGTATGTTTGAATATACAAGACAATGTGCAAAGGGTCATGTACAAAATTTGGGGCCCACCAGTTGTATATCTGCGTTGTATGTTTGCACATACAAACTGATATACAAAGGAAAAACATACAATCTGGACCCGAAGGAGAAATCAAATGCAGCAAATAAAATTTGGGGTCCGTAGGTTGTATATAACGCATTGTATGTGTGATATACAAATGAAATGTGCAAGAAAATAGATGCAAAGCCCGGACGTGAAGGAAAATGTGTTTTGGCAGATTTCAAGTTGAAGTCTGCAGCTTGTATGCATGTGCGTTGTAAATGCGATATACAATGAGAGAGATACAAGCCTAATTCAAAAGTTTTTTCAATCTGATTGATAAGTAGCTGAGGTCCGCGGCTTGTATATTGCGTATTGTATGTATGCAATGTACAATGTGATATACAAAGGAAACATACAAGGTGAAACTTGATGGTGAATTCAAATTGTTTCATGAATATTTGGGGTCCACGCCGTTGTACGTATGTGATTGAACATACATGCAGTCTCATTTTAACCATAGATGCAAAGAAAGATGCAGCGGCTCATCGGCAAGACTTCACCCATCGGTGACTTTGTCCATGCTCATTCTGATGGTCGATGGAGAGCAAACCAGGGGCTGCCACATGTCCAAAAATATTTGTATGTATTTGCATCTACATATGCAAAGGTTTTGAAGGCAAAATGGGCAAAAGGTGAAAATGTATCTCCATGCCGCGAAAAGTCAAAGGAACAAGAAACACCCACATGGCATGATTTCATTGGCCAACAACTCGCCTGTTTGAATTGAGGCCGTAGATCTTGGCGGGAAGAAATGAATTGACGGTTCTATTTAAATGAAGGGTTTTCTTTGTATATGCAGTTGTTTCTAGGTGGGAAAATTGCAAGACACATAGTCTGCTGCGTTCCCAAGGCCACAAGTTGGTATGCCATTAATGGCAGATGTTACAAAAGTATGGTCAAAGACATAGACGGGCCAACTACCTAATTGAAGAAGAAAATCCCAAGGTAGCGGCACGGGTCTCAAGTTCAACCACTCCCAGCCTTTTCTTCTGCTTGCTGCATTGATTGTTTTGGGTGCCATTCCATGGTGCAGTATTTCTGACGAATTTTGAATGACCATGTAATTAATTGCTGAGTACACATCCTAGCTATATAAGAGGATTGTGTTACTCATTTTTTGTGGTTGTTGAAAACTGGATAAATTTTGGTGCTGTAATAAGATACAATCTGGCTGGTGGCTCTGTTTTGGGTGCCTTGTGAGTTAATGAGTTGTATGTTGAATGTTTTATGCATAGAATTCATCAGTTTCATGTTTATTTAAATGAGTGATGCTTTATTGGATGTATTCTGTTACTTGTCTCCAAGTTGAATGTGTTCTTCTTCTGAATCTAAACAGCTAAGGGGTGTTTAAGATTCTAGGATATGGGCTTGCTATGTTGAATGCTTGATCTTTTACTTCTGCTCAAGGAGTAGATTAAATGTTTAGGGTTGAGTGTTGGGAGGAACATGTTGCAGTAAGGATGTTTGTAAGAAGAGATAATTGAATGCTTAATCTTGGGTATTATCTGTAAGGCAGACACTACAAAACCCCCTTGAAATCTAATTACTATTTTAAGTCTATGGTAAACATTCACATATATATGTCTATTGACTCCGAGCCCTAGATAGGCACCGATCTGTTTATGTATTGAGGTTACAACCTGAGGTCCTAGTCTTGCATCCAACTATAAAATACACATCTAAATTTCAAATACAAACCTTTAGGACATTAGAAGTAGTTTTAGGACCAAAATCCTCTATCTCACAACTGACTTTAGGCCCAAAGCTAGCCCCTTTGCACTTATTTCACAGTTTTGGTCTGCATAAGAGAGGATTTATCTGCTTTGTGGCAACATCCCACTAAGTTCATGTGCATATCTGATGGATGCTGAATAGGGAATACCCCCCTTGGTTCTGCAGAGCCTAAAGAAGAAGAGATATTTATAGAGTCTATCTCCTGTACTGTTGGCTCCTGGCCCAAGAATCCTGTTGATCAATGATGGCTACCTTGTAGGGATAACTGGGAGGAAGCATCCAGTTGGGAAAACATCCAACAAATTTGGTGACTTCGCTGGGGACTGCTTTGTGTAAGAACCCTGGTGAAAACTAATTCCTAGTTGTAGGTGGCGACTCTGAACAAAATCTCCCAACCGGTGAAGTGAAATTTATATGCAAGGGAGAAGATCCCTGCATAATCCTTTGTTTGAAGAATTACCTAGAAAAATGATGTATAGGAAAAAGGGACTGTTCAAGCCGGTCAAGAGGGTTCTCTCAGCCCTAGAAACAATGGTAGTACCCAAGATAATCCAGGATCTTTAGAGCGGACAACACCTTATTTTTCAAACACAGAAGTTGAAATCTAGGATGTATATGAAAGACAACAAGGTGTTAATTTGAGAATGAGATCAGAGGTGTTTTAGGAATGCCCTTTCTTAGATCCCTCTAACAGATTTGAAGAGACTAAGTCCCCAAGGGATGATGATGATGACCAATATGGAAAGGGACCATCCTCTTCTATGCCCAAAGATGAAGAATTAGCTAAAGAAATCAAAAGCCTAAGAGCTGAATTAGAATATTTGTAGGTTGTGAAGGTTAGAGATGATATGAGACAAAAGGTGCAAGCTCTGAGAACTGCTCAACATGATTCGATCCCCACCCTTGATAATGTAAATGTGATGAGAAACCAACAAAGAAATGAAGCTCAAAATCAGCAGAATGATCAGAGACAAAATAGAAATAATGTTAGGGTACCATTGAACAATGTAAGAAATCAAAATGTAAATAGGAATGCAAATGTCAATCAGTTTGGTAGGCAGCCTATGCAATTGGATAGATTCAGGCAGCTAGTTTTTAATGGTATTCCTGGTTACCCTAATCCCATTGATAAACATGTAAGGCTTCAGATACCAAAGTTTTCAGAAAACAATACTGTGTTAGGGGAAGATCATTTGAAAGCCTTTCAGAATGTTATGGACAACTTTGAGGTTGAACATGAAGATGTTTTTATGAAATTGTTTATGCAGTCCTTAGTTGATGAAGCTAGAGAGTGGTATAAAAGTCTGCCTGATCAGAGTGTCTCATCATGGGATGACTTCAGAAGGATTTTTAAAGAACAATATGGTGATAAGACTGATCCAACCTTTTTTATAAATGAATTCACAAGTATTACTAAGGGGTCAAATGAGCCTGTTGCAGATTTTAATGCTAGGTTCACTAGAGTGTTGAACAAATTACCACTTCATATGAGGCCTAATGAACCAATGTGTGTTGTACTATATATAAATGCTTTTTATGCTAAAACAACTTATGGATTAAGAGTTAAGGGTCCTTCTAGCCTCAGGGATGCTTTTAGAATTGCAACTAACATTGAAAATAATAGGAAAGCATCTGGTAAAATAAATAGCTGGGATGATGTAAAGATTCTGCAAAATCCAAATAAGTCTCAGAATGCTCAAGGTAATGCATCTACTTCTGAAGAAAAATTAGATAAGTTGACAAATGTTGTTAAGGACCTAAGTTACAGACTTGCTAAGAATGAAAAGGGGATAGGGCCTGAAAGGCAGGTTTACCAAAGACAGGAGAAGAGATCATCACTGCATGATATGCCATATAACACTAATTGGCATAATGGTAAACCCATTCTCCCAAATAGCAACACTAATCAAAGAACTCAAAATGTTAAGGAGACCCCTAATCCTTTGAAGAAAGTTGTTAACATTGTTGATGATACACCTTGGTGCATAGTATGTCAATTGCCTCACTCACAATCACAATGTATGATTGCTCAATCTTTATATAATAATGTTGTTGCTTGTGATGAATGTAATGAGCCACATTACATGCAGGATGATAATGTCAATATGTTGTCCACAAACGGGGAGCATTTTTCTTGTGAATCTAATGAAAGCACGAGTTATGGGACTCATATCTGCCAGTAGATTTCATGTGACGAAGATGATGAAGATAATTATGCATATGCTCAGGACTCACATATCTTTCTGAATAACTTGAGAAGGCCTTCTGGTGAAGTGATTAGAGCTCTCGCAGCTGCAACAGTGGCTCAATTCAAAAGCAACTATAACCTTAGAGGTAAGGCTCAGGTTGGTAATTCACATCAACCAGAGGATAACTTTGTAAACCAGCCAATGCATAATCATAAAGGGGCTGAACCACATAAGTCAAAATGGAATAATAATAAGAAAAATTTTAAGCAAAAACCAAGTCATGATTCTCAAAGACCAAAAAATGAAGTTCCTCAAAATGAGGACCAAAATAAGAATTCTTAGGCCATGGATGACTCCATTAACGGTGATGACCCTTGATACTCTTCTAGGATATATAATAGCTATAGTAAAATTATAGTTGTTTAGTAAAATTTTAAAAGCGAGGTATTTTACTTGGGATATATATTGGGATATATATTGTTAATCTAGTTGTTTATTGGAAAGATAGAAGTTTATGTAGAAGAAGAAGAGCTTGTCGATATAGAGATAGTTTATGCAAAGGAAGAGGAACCTTTTGAGAAATTAGATTTGATAGAGAAACTAGAAGAAGGTGAAGCATTGATTTTAAGAAGAATTATGTTATAAACTAATCATCGGAGGAATTAGTGCAAGAGAAAGTTTGTGTGAACAAGTGTGAAACATAACAGAAAAGGGAAGTTCATGTGGTAGAGACAATCTACCAGAAGAGAAATTTGATGTACTAGAATGAAGTAAACATGGATAAAGAAACATAGATGAGTAAAGGGAAAGTGTATCTAGAGAGGAAACTATGAGATTTTGATTAGTGCAGAAGAAATTGTGACATGAACCTTGACTTAGACAGAGTTATAGAGAAGAATTCAAAAATGTATCAGGAAGTGACTTTATTGATCTTGAGGCAACTTGTAGAGAAGACTTGCTCAGACCGCTGATCATTGAGGCAGTGGAAGGCTTGCAGGTAGACCACCAAACCTAGACATGACAACATGAAGAACTTGAGGCAACTTGTGGAGAAGACTTGCTCAGATCACTAATCATTGAGGCAGTGCAAGGCTTGCAAGTAGAACGCCGAACCTAGAAGAACCAGAGGCAGTTTTGCAGGGTGGACTTGAATAGACCACCGACCTTGAGGTAGTTCCAAGTACTTGAAAACAGACCGCCGAACCTATCCTAAGGGATCAAATTAAATTTGACATAATATAGACCAAAGTAAAGAGGCTCACTTTTCAATTAACCCTAAGAGTTTGATGCAGGAGCATTCGAAAGCATTTAGAACAATTGAGACAGTTAGCAGTGAAGTTGTAGAGTATTGAGAGAGCGACCTTGGAGAATACCACATTTTATCGCATTTGCATATTAGAGGCCACAGAATTGGACTTAGCACCTATAGATTGTCATCTACAACATACCCAAAATTTAGATCATTTGGGTTTGATTCTAGAGAGATATCACTATAAGAGGATTACCTGTTTTTACCTATTTTCACAGAGCAGAGCCGACATTATTCAGTGAAGTCGAATCAGCTTGCGGAGCAAATCTGTGACTTGTGGAGCCTAAAGGAACATTATTCAATGAATTATAGGACCTGACCAACCTCCATGAAGATCCACATGAAGTTTTATGTACCAGTGGAGCAATACGTTATGTTTAGGTCTGACCTATCAGTGTACACATGTTTCATACTAGCCGTTGCAATTAGGCTGAATTGATAATGATTTGAAGTCTTATGGAGGTTATAAATAAGAGATAAAGGATTGTTTCTAATTAGTGATCAATAACACAAAGATATGAAGCAAGATCTTAAGTTGTTTTGGTCTGAATGAGTAGCAAAACAGAGTAAAAGGTAGAGCAGAGAATTGAGATGTAGAAGAAGGAAATCATGTAAGAATATTGTTGTATGATCTTTTATAATCCATGGACTATAGCCTAGCATCTGTAAATCCCGTGAGGCCTGTGTAATTTGATTTAAAGTTATGATATATGAGGAATGAGCTTTGAAGGCTAGGTTTTTCCGTGTTAGGGTTTTCCCAGGATACATCATGTGTTATGTGTTCATGAATATCTATTATCTTTCTATTGATTAGCTATTAGATTCCATTGCATATCCATTGTGATCATGGTGTTAGTTGATTAGGTTGCAAGGTTGGATAGTCCCTCACCAAACCCTTCTACCTTGACTGCATCAACCATCTGCTAACATTATATGGATATGGCCATATGGACATATCAACTAGATGTTAACATACTAAATATCTATATCTACAGTCCCCTTTCACATTTAATGCTATGTATGGGAGCCGTTAGATTTCAAATTTGAAAGTGTGCCTTAGACACTTGTAATCTCCTCCTGTGTATGCATCAAGTAAAAACCTACCTAACTGCGAGGAAGGCAATTAATAGGCCTTAATCAAGGGATTTTCTAAGGTTATAAGGTAAATTTCTCCCTCATTTTTAAAGTATTGATATATTGGAAACTACAATTGCAAAGAGCTCAAAGTGCTAAAGGTGAACAGTAAGCTATTAAGGAAATTCTACAAGCAATTAAATGGAATAGAACAACGAGCACAGCTAACAGGGTATTCATATCTGCATCCGCATATTAAGGTTAAGGTTCTAATTAATAGGTATGAACATGACAAACTCTTTTTAGTCCTTTTCATAGTTACAGTGTAAATTTTATACAAGTAAAGAGTAAATTTTGAAGTCAGGATAAATCTTTAGGTAGATTTTTACACATATATTGTCTGAGGGGTGTTTTGTTTAATCTACACGAAGTGATTTGAGGTAATTAACCTAACTAAACCCACCTAAACCCTAGGTTAAGCATGGATATTTGTAATTTATAGGTCAAGATGTAGACATGTATAGATAAGCGAGATGTAGAGTTTAAGACTGACATGTTGCACTACATTACAATGTGGTCAGCCAAAGGGTTGAGCATCAAGATAGGGCATATACCAAATTCTTAGTCGATGGAATCACCAAGGCCTTAAACTTACCCACAAAATATGACATGTACATGCCTTACATGAAAGCACTTGCTATAGACTTTGATGGAAATCAAGCCAACTATAGGAAAATCATCTTCTCATCCTAGAGAGATCCAGAGAGCAAATTCAAAGTTGTAGCTAAGATGTGTAAGCACTTATAGAAATATGATTTATGTCCTAAAATCTAGTACATGATAGTGTTACTTAGTCGAATGGCTAGAACGGTGGATTCAGACAAGTTTGAACCATGGATGTTTGGTCTACTCTGGATGGTTAAAGACAAGAACAAGTGGTATAGTGGGCTAGAATCATTAGTAATGAACTTCATGGATAGATGGTCTGATGGAAGAAGAAGGATAGAGTGTTTCACATGACTTCATATGTTGTGTATGCATGTGCATGCAAATCATCCTTCAATGGGTTGCAAACCATAGGAAAGTTGGGATAGTTGCTCCATGAGAAGACAACATGGGAACACTATCCCCAATTAGAAAGAAGGTAATCAATTCAACATTACAAGATAGTGAGTGATTGTTGTCTGATACATCCATACAGTTGATGGAAGGAGATAGGGATAAGAGATTAACAAATGGAGCCCAAGAGAAGATATAGCCTCGTGGAGCTTGGTTTATCCAGTTCCCCACCTATTCCTACATTAGAATGGAGGGTTTCAATGAAAACCTATTTATGTTAATATATCCAACTCATAAGGTTGTGCTAATGGAGGTGGTAAGACAGATCATCCCTACATTTGAGGCATATATGAAGAAAGAAAAGAGAGGGAATGTGAAATTTCATTTAGATATAAACTAGTACATTTGTGGATCCATAGATAATGCAAGACTTGCAGAGGCTGATTTATCTATGTTGCATTTGCAGCTATTTCCCTTGGTTAGGTATTATGACCCCTACCACAGGATGGAGAGATTCATCAACAAAAAGTTAAGACATGTCACCCATCTTGAATATTTTTGGTTGTATTATGTAGATGAAGATGAGGTAAGGCAAAGGGGATATCAGAGGTTAACATTGAATCAAATAAGAACTATAGGATATTCGGAGGTGCCACCTCAAGTTAAAATAGATGATGGAAATGTGGTAGACCCAGAATATGAGGAGAGAAAGATATACAATGAGCCCTTATCCTTCCCAAATAAGAGCCAAGAAGATGAAACATCCATTGATGAACTATCACAACCAAGGTGATGACCATCACCACGAATTGGGTGAATGAGGAGATAAATTAAGTGAAGGCCAAGGGGACAACCATTACCTTTGATAGAAAGAAGAATATGAAAGAAAGAGATGAAATAGATTTTGATGACTTCCTCATCCAGAAGAGGCAAGTCATGGAAGCTAGACTGGCTCAACCAAGACCCTCTGGATCTGAGGAAGAGTTTACAATAGAAAAAATTACCATTTCTACAGTCTCATCACCACCCAGGGATGTACCTGTGAAGGCCATTCCTATAGCCACAATAGAAGCAGAGGAAATAGAATATGCAGATGTGTTAAGAGGAAAAGAGCATGCAGATATGTTGAAGGGATTGAACATCCCTAAACAAAAAAGGGCTCACATAGCAATGATGAGGGGGTATACATCTAGACCTACTATTGTTCAAATAGAAGATCATGAGGAGTTCACTAAAATGGAACATTTGTTTTCTCAACAACCCTTTAAAGAGGCACTTGCAGCAATAACCATACTATGGGAGCACATGGCTAAACAGATAGGAGCACATCCTGATCCTATAGTGCAAGTAGCACAAGATTTACAACATAATGTGCCTATGCCTAATATAATAAAAGTCAAAACTGAGTTAGTCGAGGAGGCTAGGATGATAGATCAAAAGAAAGGTACAAAGAAGCCATCACCTCTAAAAGATGTGATTGATTTGACAGATGATGAGGTTACTAGAGATGTAACCAATAATCATGTAGGAATCTTACTCACACCCACAGTGCCAACATTAGACACATCGACATCAAGGGTTGTTAAAAGTCAGAAGGAGACAAAGGATCCTAAAGCACATGATATTCTATCTACCAAAGAGGCAAGATCCCTTGAGATAATTATGCCATAAGGATATCTAAATACTTTAATTGATATTATAACCAAACCTAAAGTTGTGGATCTCTCTTACTTTGTAGAAACGGATGTGCAAACAAAGAGCATAAGGCAAGATGAGAAAAAACAAGGTGATAAGCTACAAGATGTGGATATGATTGAAATAGGACAAGATATCCATGGTGATGACAAAGATAAACTTGATCAACGATATGCTGATGAAATAGTTGTGGAACAAGTAGTAGAATCTGACAGGCTCCAATAGAAAGTAAGGATGAGGAGATTATAGAAAAGGAAAATGATACATAAATCCCTCATCTAGATAAGCATCATCAAGTCATGCAAGAAGGGAAACATGAGGAGCCTCGTAGGAAAGAGCATAAGGAAGCACTTGATGAGGAAATTCCTTAGGATATGGATATAGAGCTTCCAAAAGGGGAAGATCACCAAGGCCAGCAATAGGAGGTACAATAGGAGAATGCACAACTAGAGGATAATCCAAAGGATGTCCCACCTAGTCAAGAAGGATCAGGATATAGGAGGAGATACAAAAAATAAGGATGCTCACATTGGGCAATTGGGTCAGTAGGGACCGAATACAAATGTGCCTGAATGGTTGGTATCTGAGGTAATAGAGCCTTATGTTTTTTATTCAATTCCTTTTGATTTCAAGTCACTCTTTTCCCTAGAAGATGCAAAGCCTAAGTGTAGGGAAAGAACTATCTCTACAATAAAGAAAGACCCTGTCAGTGGGAAGAGGACTACTGAATTGGTTGTGCCTTTGGTGAACAAGAATAAAAGAGAAATAATAGTTGGTGAGTTTCAAATAACAATTGTGGACCTAGGACATGTAACAATAGAACATGAGATACAAGAGTTGAAGAAAAGTACAAATGCCATATCTATTTGGATTAAGAAGACTAAAGCCAAAAATAAGGAGTTGAAAGGGAAAATTACCCAACTCCAAAAATTCATTAAGGGGTTAGTCATACCTAAATTCCAAATAATGATGGCTCCAATTGCTTTGGCATTGGTCATCCAAGAGGAAATAACTAGTTTGGATGCCTAAAAGCACTAGGCTCAGGTGATGCAGAATTGGCTTTCTAGAATTTTTGGTTCATAAGGGGTTCTTTGTGTAATTGGGACACTTTTTCTCATATAAAGGAAAAAGTAGAACAATTGAAGAAATAATGTGGTGCCAGGCCTCTTGATCAAGATGATCATGACCTGGTGAAATTAAAAGGTGCTAGGAAATTAGATGATCAGGTGCTCCTCAAACATAAGATTATGCTTATCCAAATGTTACCTAAGATACACGTCTGGATAAAAGATGTAAGGTTTAAGATGGATGTGTTGAAGAGATGTAGGACCAAAGAAGTAGATATTAGTATGAAGGCACATGATCTTTTGACCAATGAAATGACAATTTTGGAGGAGTTACTAGGCAACTTAGTGTCTACAATGGAAACTTATGATGAGCAAAAGTCTATATTGGTATTCAAGGCCCATTTTCACCCTGCTATTAGTGATCCAGTGCAACATTTTTAGAAGCAACTATAGAAGAAATAAATGAGTTGTATGTGAAGATAAGGGCTTATAATTAAAGGATGGAGGATAGAACTAGCCAATGGATATCTATGATTGAGAAGCTCTAGATGTAGGAATATGCTAAAACAAGAGCTCAGGTGGTGGATAGGGTAGAAATAGATGCTACTACCAAGGCTTATGTAGTATATACTAGAGGGATGTTGATAATAAAGGATTCATCCGAAGAGGAAGAGTAGGAATGGAATAATCTCGAAGATGTTGAGGTGAAGATATTGGGGAATATTCCTTTTTCCAGTTGTATGCCGCAGAATGGTTGCCAACTAGAAATCACATGCCACATATCCTTGTTGAGTGTTGTTTGTCATTGATGTCAAAAGTGATTTGTTGATGTCAGGTTCTCAGAATTAGGAGTTCATGATGTTTGAGTTGAGTTAATGATTGTCTTTACCATTAGGAGATATGTTATGAGATGATTGGTAAGGATATGTGCTCTTATTAGGGTTGTTGATACTCATCTTGGTGTTCTCTATGTCAGTTTGGTAATCATGATTCTTCATGATAGCTTGAATCGTGTAACAGGAGATCTCTAGGCATACCAGTGATGAAGGTACAATGATTAACTATTGATATAAAAGACATTAAAGTTACATGTTGAATATGGTTTGGTATGCATACAAAAGTTACTTGTTTCTTCATAAAGATATTGATGTGGTGTAAAGAGTTGCAGTGCTTCAAAACAAGGTATGAAAGTGATGATAAGGTATGAGGTCCTTTTGGTGGCATTGATGTCACCCATTGATGTCATGCATTCATATCTTGGATTACAAGTGTTATGTGTTGTGTCCTCTTTGTGGTTATGTCTCTATTTTTTTTCATGGTGATCTTGTCCATTTTACCCTCAATCACATCTACATTGTAGTGGACAAGTGTAAGTCTTTGAGTCCTTGGTAAGACTAGGCTCTTTTTGTTACTTTTTGGTTAGTAACCATTGACACTTTGTGCCCCTTTCTTTATCATCCAAATTCCCTATGTTAAAGGTCTGTGTCTTGTCTTGTTATCCTTTCCTTGAGGACCTCTATAACAGTTTAATGTCATCGTGGTTTCTCAGTGGTGAAAACTATCATCTAGATCTCCATTTTTCTAGATTAGGGTTTTCTTGTTTTTGTCCTTTAGGACCAAAATATCTAAAACTCTTCATTACCCTAAACCCTCATTCGAACGTCGTGCCTTTTGTTCTTTTTTGAAAGTGTTTTGGAGGGCAGGTCACACTTAAGTTATAAACTTAAGTGTCGATCCCATGTGAAGACTAGCCCCGTCGCCTAGGGTAACCAGGAGAAAAAAGTTTTATTTTAAACTCAAGCCTAAGTTTACTGTCTAGATTAGTTCCTAATAACTATAATATATTAGATGCTATTATTTTAAAATTATAAGGGGTGATCTAAAAATCAAGGTTATCCTAAAAGAAAAATGTATAAATAGAATTGAACAACCACCCTAGATCTTGTAAGCAGGCATGGAGATCAAGGTTATTTGAATTATGGATGACTCGCTTTTAGATTTTACTTAAAGCATAAATAGATAAACTACTATCGTTTACTATCATGAAATACCTCTGTATCGACAGGTAGTGAGGGTTTAAGGGTTGAGGTATTAAAGGTTGAGGGATTAGGGTTTAAGGTATAGTGTCGAAGGTTGAGGGTTTAGGGATAGGGTTTGGGATTTAAGGTTTAAGGGTTGAGGATTAAGGCTTTAGGGTTTAGGTTTAAGGGTTTAGGGTTTGAGGTATAGTGTTAAGGGTTGAGGGTTTAGGATTTAAGGTTTAAGGGTAGAGAGGTGAGGGGAGAGATAGAAGAAAATGAGAGAGTGAAGTTGACAACTTGAGGGAGAGATGGGTAATGAGGGAGAGAGGTGGAAGGAAGGGAAATAATTAGAGATCCATGTAATGAAACAACTTGCACAATATATAAATATAATAGAAAATATGCTTCAAATACTTGATAATAATATGCCACTTCGAGGGGGCAACCTCCTAATCCACTTCGAGGGGGATACCTCCAATCGTCTTCAATGAGAACACAATACACAATATGATATGAAAATGAGACTCACTACCCCTATATATACCTATTTATGCCTAGGATATCACCCAGGCCGACTTAGATAGACCTATAGAAGCCTTAGGCCGACCTAAACAACTAAATAACAATATAATAATGATAATATGACTTAATTAGGAGTTAAGATAGCCACAAGCCGACTATTCATAACCCTATGTACATCAATATTAAGGGCGTAGCATGCCCCCCTTCTTCAAAGAAGCATTGTCCTCAATGCTAACCAGGTGTGGATTCTTTTGAATGAACTCCTCATCTTCCCATGTGGCCTCTTCAACTAGTAAATTCTTCCATTGGATAAGATACTGAGTGAGGGTTCTATTCCTCAGCTTCTTTGTGCGAGTTTGAAGAATGACCTCTGGTTCCAAAATTATTCTTCCTTCTTCATCGAGTTCTAGTAGTACTGTTTGAGTAGGAATATTCTGCCCAATTACCTTCTTCAAACAAGAAACATGAAAAACTGGATGTATCTTTGTTGTTGGTGGCAACTCTAGCTTGTAGGCAACACTACCAATCTTTTGCATGATTTGGTATGGCCCATAATATCTTGGAGACAACTTATTAGTCTTTTTGTGTTGCTTCATTGAGATTTGTTTATAAGGCTGCAATCTCAAGAAGACCCAATCCCCAACTTCAAAATTTCTTTCACTACGATGTTGGTCCGCTTGTTGTTTCATTCGATTTTGTGCCATAGCTAAATTCTCCTTGAGTCCTGAAAGTACCTGTTGTTGATGATGCAAGTGGTCCTCTACTGCCTGAACTCTTGGTGACACCTTTAATGATGATGTGATGGAAGGAGGATGATATCCATAAAGTGCCAAAAATGGAGACATTTTTGATGAGCTATGAAAAGAAGTGTTATACCACCATTCTGCCAGTGGTAGCCAATCTACCCATTGAGATTGCTTTTCTGAAGTGAAACAACGTAGATATCCTTCCAAACATTTATTAACAACCTCAGTTTGCCCATCTGATTGAGGATGGTATGAAGAACTATGAGCCAATTGAGTACCCAAACATGAGAATAAATCTTTCCAAAAGTGACTAGTAAAGATAGGATCACGATCACTGACAATAACCTTAGGTGTACCATGTAGCTTTTGGATATTCTCCAAGAAAACTTTTGCCACTGCACTTGCTGTAAAAGGATGTGATAATGCAATGAAATGTGCATATTTAGTGAGGCGATCAACTACTACCATGATGACATTATGACCTTTAGATTTGGGAAGCCCTGTGATGAAGTCCATGGATACCTCTTCCCAACGCTGGCTAGGAATAGATAAGGGCTGCAAGAGACCTGGTGTCTTAATTGTCTCCCCCTTATTTCTTTGACAAACCAAACATTCAGCCACAAATTTTTGAACATCACCTTTTAACCCTTCCCAAAAAAAATCTTGCTTGACCCGATGATATGTCTTCAAAAATCCAGAATGACCACCAACTGGGGACTCATGTAGCTCTGTGAGAATCTTGTGTTTAAGAGTGGAATTCTTGCAGAGATACAAACGCTCTTTATACCAAAGAATATCTCCCTTCAAACAAAACTTATCTGAACTGCTAGGATCACTTTTTAATTGTTGGATGAGATTACTTGTTGCAACATCATTTTGCCATTCTGCTTTGGCTTCTTCCACCCAATTTGCTTGTAATATTGAAAGGGCACACAATAAGGCTTCATCTTTCTCATCCTTCCTAGAAAGTGCATCAGCCACAATATTTTCCTTCCCTTTCTTATATACAATCTCAAAGTCATATCCCAACATCTTAGTGACCCATTTTTGTTGCTCTTCAGAGGATAGTCTTTGTTCCAAAAAATATTTTAGGCTATCATGATCTGTCTTAACCTTGAAGTGTCGACCCATTAAATAAGGCCTCCATTGTTTAACTGCGTGAAGGATTGCTAGCATTTCCTTCTCATAAATAGGTTTGAGCTGATTTTTACCCTTTAATTGACGACTCTCAAAAGCAATTGGTCGACCTTCTTGCATGAGAACTACTCCTATCCCATTTCTAGAAGCATCACATTCCACAATGAATTCCTTGGTGAAGTCCGGAGTGGCAAGCACTGGAGTTGTACACATAGCCTCCTTCAATTGCTCAAATGCTACATTAGCAGACTCATTCCAATGAAAAGAATCCTTCTTCAAGAGAGTGGTGAGGGGTGCTACTATACGACCATAATTCTTCACAAATCTTCTATAGTACCCTGTCAATCCCAAGAAACCCCTCAGTTTCTTAATGGTTTTTGGAATAGGCCATTCCATGATAGCCTTAATTTTGTTAGGGTCCACCTTTACTCCTTCATGTGAAACTATGTGTCCCAAATACTCCACCTCCTTAAGACCAAAAGCACACTTGGATGGCTTAGCATAGAGTTGATGATCTTTGAGTAATTGTAATGCTTGATCTACATGCTGCAAATGTTCTTCCCAAGTCTTGCTATAAATCAATATATCATCAAAGAACACTAACACAAACTTTCTCAAGAACTTCTTAAAAATGGAATTCATCAAACTTTGGAATGTAGATGGTGCATTGGTAAGGCCAAATGGCATCACCAAAAATTCATAATGACCCTCATGAGTTCGGAATGCTGTCTTACAAATATCTTCCTCCTTAATCCGAATTTGATGATAACCAGATCTAAGATCTAACTTGGTAAAATACATAGCTCCATTCAATTCATCTAGCAAATCATCAATGACTGGAATAGGAAACTTATCTTTAATGGTGTACATGTTGAGCACTCTATAATCTGGACACATGCGCCAAGTTTCATCCTTCTTACGCACCATCACCACAGGCGAGGAGTAAGCACTTTGGCTATGCCTGATAATTCCTGCCTCTAGCATCTCCTCAACAATTTTTTCTATCTCACTTTTTTGTATGTGTGGGTACCTATAAGGCCTGATGTTTGGTGGTTGGCTCCCTGGAACTAGTTGTATGGCATGGTCATGATCCCTCTTAGGAGGAAGTCCTTTAGGCATATCTCCAAGAACCACTGAGTGACGATCAATTATTGCTTGTAAATCTGGATGAGTAGGAGCATTAGATTGAGAGACTTCTAATGAACATAGCTGGGCCACAAATCCATTTGCTCCTTTCTTAAGCAACTTTTGCATTTGATGAGAGCTTACCATCTGTGGGGATTTTGCCTTCAACCCCCTTAGCTCCACTACCTTTCCTTCTGATTGAAATCTCATGAATAGTTCTTGGAAGTTCATCTCAATTGTTCCCAATGTAGTAAGCCATTGTACTCCCAAAACAATATCTGCTGCACCCATGGATATTGCATACATTGGGGTATCAAGTTGATAATCTCCCATGGATAATTTAATGCTATGACACTTCCCCGAACAACTAACTGTACCCCCATCTGCAATCAAAACCTGAAACTCTGGGGCTGGATATATAAAACAATTTAGACGAGTTGCCAACTTTTTGTTGATGAAATTATGAGTACTACCTGAGTCGATCAACACTGTTACTTTCTGCTTCTTTAAGAAACCCACTACCTTGAGAGTTTGTGGTGCACTGAAACCTGAGAGTGCATGACAAGAAATGATTGGCTGAGCATCATGTGATTCCTCACTTGACTCCCTATCCTCCTCTAATATGGGTTCCTCCTCTTCTTCCTCACTTGGACCTTCAATATAGAACAATTTCTTTTCACTACATTTATGTCCTCGACTGTATTTGCTATCACAATTGAAACACAACCCTTTTGCTCTTTTCTCCTCAATTTGCTGGGGAGTCAACCTAGTAGGTTGAGGAAGAGAAGGTGTTGAATATCCTTTCTCTCTTGTCATATTAGCCCCTTGCTTTCTAGGAATCAAATATTTCTCCTCTACCCTGCGTGCCAAGATAAAAGACTCATTTAATGAGCTAGGACTAAACATACGTACCTCATGTTGAATGTAATCCTTGAGACCACCCAAGAATAAATCATTCAAGTTCTCTTCTGTAATTGTATCCACTCTTAATGATAGATTTTGGAATTTTTGAATATAATCCTTAACTGATCCTGTTTGTTGAAGTTTAGCAAGCTGGCTGAAGAAGTTGTCTGTCACACTATTGCTATATTGTGCTTGGAGTTCTTCTGTAAAAATTGACCATGAGACAGTGAGACCCTTTTTTCTCCGATGAGTACAAAGCCAACGATACCAAATGAATTGATCTGGTTCTAGATATAGGGAAGCCATCGTGACCTTTTGTCCATATGGGATTTGATGTACTTCAAAAAAATTCTCCATTTGGTTAATCCATGTTAGAGGATCCTTACCATCGAACTTGCGCATATCCACCTTAGGAAAGAAATTCCTAGATCCCATAGGAGTATTAAAATTTGTATCATTATTAGCTGACTTGAAGGTTTCACCTTGGTTGCTTGAGAACTCCTTTCTTGGTTCATTCATATAGGCGCTGAACATGCTTCGTAGATCTGATATATCTCCTCTTAGGTCACACATATCCCTCTTAATTGAGGACACATCTTCTTTGACCTTACTCATTTCCTCATTGGGATTACTATCCTCTATTATTTCCTCATCCTTATCAGAGGATTTCCCCGGTGTGGCAGCATTCTTTTTGCCTCTTGTTGCAGGGCCCGTCATGATGGAAACCAATATTTTTGAAATAAATCACACAAATGAAATGTAAATTTTCTAAAATTTTTACTGTAACTTACTAAGGCCAAGATACCACTTACCCAGAAAAAAATCCAAAAAATTAGCAAATTTGCTGCCTTGAAAGTGAATTTGTTGGAAACCCTAATTTTGCAATAAATCGCTTATTTTTGCTTCAATTCCTCTGAAATCTGGACTGTATCTTCTTTAATATGGTCTTCAAAAACCCTTTAAAAATCTTTAAAAAATTCGCTAAAATCTGAAAGTTATGCTCTTCCCAAAATCGCCTCCAATGTTGAGAAAAAATCTTGCCTCTACGGTGCCAAGATCATGCTCTGATACCACTTGTAATGAAACAACTTGCACAATATATAAATATAATAGAAAATATGCTTCAAATACTTGATAATAATATGCCACTTCGAGGGGGCAACCTCCTAATCCACTTTGAGGGGGATACCTCCAATCGTCTTCAATGAGAACACAATACACAATATGATATGAAAATGAGACTCACTACCCCTATATATACCTATTTATGCCTAGGATATCACCCAGGCCGACTTAGATAGACCTATAGAAGCCTTAGGCCAACCTAAACAACTAAATAACAATATAATAATGATAATATGACTTAATTAGGAGTTAAGATAGCCACAAGCCGACTATTCATAACCCTATGTACACCAATATTAAGGGCGTAGCAATCCATTTGAGAGATATAGAGGTGAGAGACCAATAGCCTAGGGAGAGAGGGATGATATACATAGGGAGAAAGATAGGTGTGAGAGAGATAGAAGGGGGAGAGGGGTGGGTAATGAGACAATGAGCTAGAAAACCTTTAGGAAATCAACTTTTTCATAACACGAGCGTGTTTTGAAGAAGTTGAAATATGGTAACTTTGTATAGCAAGCTAAAACGTGCTCGTATTATAACGCGAGTGCATTTTGGCTTACTCTAAAAATGGTAAAATAGCTAGGACACCCATGATCTAGGCCAACATGCTCTGTTATTCTCTTGGTTATGTCGTGTTCTGATAAAAAAAGCTTTTTGATGTTGTTGGGAAGTGCACATGCAAAATTTTCACATTCTACCACCTTTGCATGAACTTTCCACCACCTTTTTTTGGTTTTCCAACTTAGGAAGGAGAAAAATGCTTTGGAATTTGGGTTTACATCTAGAAATTACATTTGTTTGAAATTTTCTAAAGCATT
Source organism: Cunninghamia lanceolata (assembly GCA_027924645.1). Classification (NCBI taxonomy): domain Eukaryota; kingdom Viridiplantae; phylum Streptophyta; class Pinopsida; order Cupressales; family Cupressaceae; genus Cunninghamia; species Cunninghamia lanceolata. Next base: position 9,944,665 of record BSBN01000669.1, read on the forward strand.
TTCAACAAATCCATTTTGTGCATATCCTGCAATCATTGTAGTCCACGAGGACATATCTCATTGAGGCATTTTGTTAAACAGTTCATGTGCCTTGTCTATGCATCCACATTTTGCATGTGTCTACTAAGGCAATTGCAACCATAACACTCATACATTGCTGCGAAGGGAGTTGGAATTACAACATTTGATAAAAATCCTCCTTTCTTTCAATGATTTGATTGATGCTCATACCTTGTTCCAAAGGTAGGATGTTGACAAAAGTTGTGGAATGTGGATTTATACTCAAGCCAATTGTATTTTCTTGAAAGTTTGTAATGCCTTTTAAAAAATCCATTTTGTGCTTATCTTGCAATCATGGCATTCCATGAGACCACATTTCTTTAAGGAATTCCATCAAAAAATTCATGTGCTTTGTCTATGCTACCACATTTTGCATATATGTCTATTTGTGGATATTATATTGGTAGGTCATACGTTAGAAAATGGCTAGAGCAAAGTCACATGATAAATTCTTGCAAGGTAGAAATAATTCAAAAAAAAATGCTTTCCATTTTCCTTGTGTTCTTAGTGCACTTGTTTACTCATCATGGTTGAGTGACATTTACTCTTCTACATGATGATTGTATGTACATTTTGTATGAAGGGTTGAATGACATATATTTCATTTATTTGTATGGATTCATTTTTTAGGAACTAATATTTGTCTCTTTATCATGCTACAGATAAAATTCTCTGTCATGCCGAGGAAATCATCAAGGATTAAACCAACACAGGAAGAGAAAGAAGCTAAGATTGCAAAGAAAGCAGTAGGTATGAGGGAACTTCGTGAGAAGAGGAAATTGGACATGATTTTCAAAGACATGCCTATTGCAAGTATGTGCCTAACTGGTGTTGTCATTGGAGTCAATTGTGCTCTTGTTTTGATGCTTACTTTTAATGAGTTAGATGCTTTGTATTTGCCTATGTAAGCGTTGGAAATCCTGATATTGAGGATATTGAGAAAATTTGCTCCTCTAATAGAAACATCATGTTGCAGAGTATCTCTATCTACAGAAGAATAGTCCAACAGGTTGCTCCACATTTCCTGTAGAATAAATATCTTTATCTATGGATTGGAATTTATTTAGAGGCATGTTTGAAGATGTTATATTCCAAGTTTGAGCCTCCGGTATGAAGATTTGAGTGAGTTATGTTCACCAGAATGGAAACAATTTTTTTTTTGTATATTTGGTAGTGACAGGGAGAATGTGGGTAAGTGCAAGAAGATGGGGGGCCAAAAAGGGGTCTTAAGTGGCCACTTTTTTTTCTGAAATCAGGAAATACTGGCCTTGGATGAGAAATTGAGCATAGTTACACTCAAAATTTGGAGATGCAACCAAAACAATGTTCGTAGTGCTCTGAGTCTACTTTCTAAACTACTATTTTGTTTTGAAAATGGCATAGATTAAGGGGTTCAAAAGAGGGAGCCACAGAATTTGGTGTTGTTTCTGTCAAAAAAACATAACATAGCATGTTTTGTGGCTCCCTCAAAAGGTCAACTTTTTTTTGGTATTTTAAAATCGCTTTGGTGAGAAATTAGCTAATAGCATGTAGTTTATGCTCGATTTTTCTAATAATTTTTTGATGAATATTTGATTTTTTACTAATTTTTAGAGTGGACACATCCTAAAAAATAGAATTTTGGCTGTGCTACCCCTATAAATTTTGAAAACTAATTGAAAATCATTTTTTTATTTTTTTAATATTTGTAGAATGGAGTCTAGTTTCTAAATATGTAATTTTTTTGAAATTTGAATGAATAGTTATTTTACAATGAAAAAAAGACCAAATAGTGGTTTTTGCCTAAAACAGACACACAAACAAAAGAAATTAAAGATGAAAGGCTTAACATTGTTAAAATGTGAAAAAAATCACATCGTCAAATAGCTAAGAGAAAGCCTAACATTACCCATGTGTTCGATTTGTTCAACCTTGAAACACGTGCAAATCTGAGGGTTAGCATGAACGAAATTATGTGAAATTTTGAAGAATATAGAAAAACACGTCTGACTATTCATAAGGCACTCCAAGCCTTTGGGTTGGAAATCCAAAGCAAATCCCAAGCCCAAGGCTTGGGATTCCCAAAGCAAGAAATAACGTGAGCACGTTATAACGCACTCGCGTTATAACGCGCTCGCATTATGTTTTGCCTTGCATTTTTCTTTCCCGTAAGTCTGTCTTTTGTCATGTTTGACATAACGCGAGCGCATTATAACACGCTCGCGTTATGTCCCACTCAATTTTTTTTACGTTCAAGGCTATTAATCATGAGGGTTAAGGGATAAGGGATAGAGTTGGAGGGTTTAGGGATAAGGGATTAGCGTTTAAGGTATAGTATTGAGCCCATTGAGGGTCTAGGAATAGGGATAGCGTTTAAGGTTTAGGGATGAGGGATGACAGATTACGGTTTAGGGTTTAGGGATAGAGTTGAGGGTCGAGGGATCAAAGTTAAGGGTTGAGGGATTAGGGTTTGACATTGAGGGTTGAGGGTTGAGGTTCAAGGGTCAAGGGTTTAGGGATAAGGTTTAGGGTCGAGGCATTAGGGTTAAAGTAGAGTGTGGAGGGTGTAAGGATTAGGGATAGGGTTGGAGGGTTTAGGGATAAGGGATTAGGGTTTAAGGTATAGTATCGAGTCTGTTGAGGGTTTAGGAATAGGGATAGCATTTAGGGATTAGGGATGAGGGATTATAGTTGAGGGATGATGGATTAGGGTTGAGGGTTGAGGGATTAGGGTTTAGGGATAAGGTTTAGGGTTGAGGGATTAGGGTTTAAGGTATAGTGTTGAGGGTTGAGGGTTGAGCGTTTAGGATTAGGGTTTAGGGTTGACGGATTAGCATTTAATGTCGAGGTTAGGGTTAGAGTGTCGAGGGTAGAGGGATTAGGGATAGGGTTTAGGGTTGAAGGTTTAAGGATTGAGGGTTGAGGCTTTAGGGATGAGGGTTTAAGGCTTAAGATATAGTGTCAAGTGTTGAGGGTGTAGGGATAGGGTTTAAGTTTTAAGGGTTAAGGGTCGAGGGATAGGGATTAGGGTTTAAGGTATAGTGTTGACAGTCGAGGGATCAAAGTTAAGGGTTGAGGGATTAGGGTTTGACGTTGAGGGTTGAGGGTTGAGGTTCGAGGGTCAAGGGTTTAGGGATAGGGTTGAGGGTCGAGGAATTAGGGTTAAAGTAGATTGTGGAGGGTATAAGGATTAGGGATAGGGTTTGAGGGTTTAGGGATAAGGGATTAGGGTTTAAGGTATAGTATGGATTTTTTTGAGGGTGTAGGAATAGGGATAGCATTTAGGGTTTAGGGATGAGGGATTAGAGTTGAGGGATGACGGATTAGGGTTGAGGGTTGAGGGATTAGGGTTCAAGGATAAGGTTTAGGGTTGAGGGCTGAGGGATTAGGGTTTAAGGTATAGTGTTGAGGATTTAGGGTTGAGGGATTAGGATTTGACGTTGAGGGTTGAGGGTTGAGGGTTTAGGGTTTAGGGTTAGGGTTGAGAGATGAGGGATCAGAGTTAAGGGTTGAGGGAATAGGGTTTGACGTCGAGGGTTGAGGGTTGAGGTTCGAGGGTCAAGGGTTTAGGGATAGGGTTGAGGTTGAAGGGATTAGGGTTAAAGTAGAGTGTGGAGGGTGTAAGGATTAGGGATAGGGTTGGAGGGTTTACAGATAAGGGATTAGAGTTTAAGGTATAGTATCGAGTTTGTTGCGGGTTTATGAATAGGGATAGCATTTAGGGTTTAGGCATGAGGGATTAGAGTTGAGGGATGAGGGGTTAGGGTTGACGGTTGATGGATTAGGGTTTAGGGATAAGGTTTAGGGTTGAGGGTTGAGGGATTAGGGTTTAAGGTATAGTGTTGAGGGTTGATGGCTTAGGGATAGGGTTTAGGTTTGAGGGATTAGGGTTTAGGGTTGATGAATTAGGGTTTAATGTTGAGAGTTGAGGGTTGAGGGTTGAGGTTGAGGGATAGGATTAATGGTCAAGGGATTAGGGTTAAATAAGAGCGTCGAGGGTAGAGGGATTAGGGTTTAAGGTATAGTATCGAGCCTATTGAGGGTCTAGGAATAGGGATAGCTTTTAGGATTTAGGAATGAGGGATTAGAGTTGAGGGATGACAGATGACAGATTAGGGTTGAGGGTTGAGGCATTAGCGTTTAGGGACAAGGTTTAGGGTTAGGGTTGAGGGATTAGGGTTTAAGGTATAGTGTTGAGGGTTTAGGGATAGGGTTTAGGGTTGAGGGATTAGAATTTGACGTTGAGGGTTTAGGGTTTAGGGTTAGGGTTGAAGGTCGAGGGATCAGAGTTGAGGGTTGAGGGATTAGGGTTTGATGTTGAGGGTTGAGGGTTGAGGTTCGAGGGTCAAGGGTTTAGGGATAGGGTTGAGGGTCAAGGAATTAGGGTTAAAGTTGAGTGTGGAGGGTATAAGGATCAGGGATAGGGTTGGAGGGTTTAGGGATAATGGATTAGAGTTTAAGGTATAGTATCGAGTCTGTTGAGGGTTTAGGAATAGGGATAGCATTTAGGGTTTAGGGATGAGGGATTAGAGTTGAGGGATGATGGATTAGGGTTGAGGGTTGAGGGATTAGGGTTTAGGGATAAGGTTTAGGGTTGAGGGTTGAGGGATTAGGGTTTAAGGTATAGTGTTGAGGGTTGATGGTTTAGGGATAGGGTTTAGGTTTGAGGGATTAGGGTTTAGGGTTGATGAATTAGGGTTTAATGTTGAGAGTTGAGGGTTGAGGGTTGAGGTTTAGGGATAGGGTTAATGGTCAAGGGATTAGGGTTAAATAAGAGTGTCGAGGGTAGAGGGATTAGGGTTTAAGGTATAGTATCGAGCCTGTTGAGGGTCTAGGAATAGGGATAACGTTTAGGGTTTAGGAATGAGGGATTAGAGTTGAGGGATGACGGATGACAGATTAGGGTTGAGGGTTGAGGGATTAGGGTTTAGGGACAAGGTTTAAGGTTAGGGTTGAGGGATTAGGGTTTAAGGTATAGTGTTGAGGGTTTAGGGATAGGGTTTAGGGTTGAGGGATTAGAATTTGACATTGAGGGTTTAGGGTTTAGGATTAGGGTTGAAGGTCGAGGGATCAGAGTTAAGGGTTGAGGGATTAGGGTTTGATGTTGAGGGTTGAGGTTCGAGGGTCAAGGGTTTAGGGATAGGGTTGAGGGTCGAGGGATTAAAGTTAAGGGTTGAGGGATTAGGGTTTGACATTGAGGGTTGAGGGTTGAGGTTCAAGGGTCAAGGGTTTAGGGATAGGGTTTAAGGTCGAGGGATTAGGGTTAAAGTAGAGTGTGGAGGGTGTAAGAATTAGGGATAGGGTTTGAGGGTTTAGGGATAAGGGATTAGGGTTTAAGGTATAGTATCAATTCTGTTGAGGGTGTAGGAATAGGGATAGCATTTAGGGTTTAGGGATGAGGGATTAGAGTTGAGGGATGACGGATTAGGGTTGAGGGTTGAGGGATTAGGGTTTAGGGATAAGGTTTAGGGTTGAGGGCTAAGGGATTAGGGTTTAAGGTATAGTGTTGAGGGTTTAGGGATAGGGTTTGGGGTTGAGGGATTAGGATTTGACGTTGAGGGTTGAGGGTTTAGGGTTAGGGTTGAGAGATGAGGGATTAGAGTTAAGGGTTGAGGGATTAGGGTTTGACGTCGAGGGTTGAGGGTTGAGTTCGAGGGTCAAGGGTTTAGGGATAGGGTTGAGGTTGAAGGGATTAGGGTTAAAGTAGAGTGTGGAGGGTGTAAGGATTAGGGATAGGGTTGGAGGGTTTAGGGATAAGGGATTAGAGTTTAAGGTATAGTATCGAGTTTGTTGAGGGTTTAGGAATAGGGATAGCATTTAGGGTTTAGGGATGAGGGATTAGAGTTGAGGGATGAGGGATTAGGGTTGAGGGTTGAGGGATTAGGGTTTAGGGATAAGGTTTAGGGTTAAGGGTTGAGGGATTAGGGTTTAAGGTATAGTGTTGAGGGTTGATGGTTTAGGGATAGGGTTTAGGTTTGAGGGATTAGGGTTTAGGATTGATGAATTAGGGTTTAATGTTGAGAGTTAAGGGTTGAGGGTTGAGGGTTGAGGTTGAGGGATAGGGTTAATGGTCAAGGGATTAGGGTTAAATAAGAGTGTCGAGGGTAGAGGGATTAGGGTTTAAGGTATAGTATCGAGCTTGTTGAGGGTCTAGGAATAGGGATAGCGTTTAGGATTTAGGAATGAGGGATTAGAGTTGAGGGATGACAGATGACAGATTAGGGTTGAGGGTCGAGGCATTAGGCTTTAGGGACAAGGTTTAGGGTTAGGGTTGAGGGATTAGGGTTTAAGGTATAGTGTTGAGGGTTTAGGGATAGGGTTTAGGGTTGAGGGATTAGAGTGAAGGGTTGAGTGATTAGAATTTGACATTGAGGGTTTAGGGTTTAGGGTTAGGGTTGAAGGTTGAGGGATCAGAGTTGAGGGTTGAGGGATTAGGGTTTGATGTTGAGGGTTGAGGGTTGAGGTTCGAGGGTCAAGGGTTTAGGGATAGGGTTGAGGGTCGAGGAATTAGGGTTAAAGTTGAGTGTGGAGGGTGTAAGGATTAGGGATAGGGTTGGAGGGTTTAGGGATAAGGGATTAGAGTTTAAGGTATAGTATCGAGTTTGTTGAGGGTTTAGGAATAGGGATAGCATTTAGGGTTTAGGGATGAGGGATTAGAGTTGAGGGATGAGGGATTAGGGTTGAGGGATTAGGGTTTAGGGATAAGGTTTAGGATTGAGGGTTGAGGGATTAGGGTTTAAGGTATAGTGTTGAGGGTTGATGGTTTAGGGATAGGGTTTAGGTTTGAGGGATTAGGGTTTAGGGTTGATGAATTAGGGTTTAATGTTGAGAGTTGAGGGTTAAGGGTTGAGGGATAGGGTTAATGGTCAAGGGATTAGGGTTAAATAAGAGTGTCGAGGGTAGAGGGATTAGGGTTTAAGGTATAGTATCGAGCCTGTTGAGGGTCTAGGAATAGGGATAGCATTTAGGGTTTAAGAATGAGGGATTAGAGTTAAGGGATGACAGATGACAGATTAGGGTTGAGGGTTGAGGGATTAGGGTTTAGGGACAAGGTTTAGGGTTAGGGTTGAGGGATTAGGGTTTAAGGTATAGTGTTGAGGGTTTAGGGATAGGGTTTAGGGTTGAGGGATTAGAGTGAAGGGTTGAGGGATTAGAATTTGACGTTGAGGGTTTAGGGTTTAGGATTAGGGTTGAAGGTCGAGGGATCAGAGTTAAGGGTTGAGGGATTAGGATTTAAGGTATAGTATTGATTCTATTGAGGGTGTAGGAATAGGGATAGCATTTAGGGTTTAGGGATGAGGGATTAGAGTTGAGGGATGACGGATTAGGGTTGAGGGTTGAGGGATTAGGGTTTAGGGATAAGGTTTAGGGTTGAGGGCTGAGGGATTAGGGTTTAAGGTATAGTGTTGAGGGTTTAGGGATAGGGTTTAGGGTTGAGGGATTAGAGTGAAGGGTTGAGGGATTAGGATTTGATGTTGAGGGTTGAGGGTTTAGGGTTAGGGTTGAGAGATGAGGGATCAGAGTTAAGGGTTGAGGGATTAGGGTTTGACGTCGAGGGTTGAGGGTTGAGGTTTGAGGGTCAAGGGTTTAGGGATAGGGTTGAGGTGAAGGGATTAGGGTTTGAGGTATAGTGTTGAGGGTTGATGGATTAGAGTTAAGGGTTGAGGGATTAAGGGTATAGTATCGAGTCTGTTGAGGGTGTAGGAGTAGGGATAGCATTTAGGGTTTAGGGATGAGGGATTAGAGTTGAGGGATGATGGATTAGGGTTGAGGGATTAGGATTTGACGTTGAGGGATGACGGATTAGGGTTGAGGGATTAGGATTTGACGTTGAGGGTTTAGGGATAGGGTTGAGGGTTGAGGGATTAGGATTTGAAGTTGAGGGTTTAGGGATAGGGTTGAGGGTTGAGGGATTAGGATTTGACATTGAGGGTTTAGGGATTAGGATTTGACGTTGAGGGTTGAGGGTTTAGGGATAGGGATTAGGATTTGACATTGAGGGTTGAGGGTCGAGGGATCAGAGTTGAGGGTTTAGGGATTAGGGTTTGATGTTGAGGGTTGAGGGCATTTTCTATCACAAACTTGATTATGAGGGCTTGCCCCTTCATTGTTATGCCTATCATATGGCAGAGCATCTAGCAAGCCCTTGCAAGAAAAAGATGTGATCAATCCAAAGGATGTGATGAATGTATAGCAGGATAAAATGCGAGTGCGTTATAACGCGCTCGCGTTTTGTATTTCTATTGAAATGGTAAAAAAGTGGTTACCCCCGTCATCCAAGCCCACATGCTCTTTTTTCTTACTGATTCTGTGTGTGCTCTGACAAAAAAGAAGTGCTTTCATGCTATTGGGAAGTTCACATGCACATTTGACACATCGTACCACCTTTGCATGATCTTTCCACCACCTTTTCTGCTTTGCCAACTTGAGAAGGAGGAAATAACATAGTTTTCACACCAAGTTTGATATATATCTATTCAAGTTTCAATTTTTGTAGTGTTGCAATGTTAATTGTGATTCAATTTTAAGAATTTAACATTGAAAAGGAAGCAAGTGGTGAAAAACTCAAATTGTTGAGGAGTTTGATGCAAGAAGATAAAAACACTACATAATTAGGTACTCTCTCCATTCAAATCTTCGTTATTTAGGTATGTCAAGTCTTTACATGCATGTTCTTTACATTTTCCTTATTTCAGATTGAATTACTTTATCATGCTTTATCATACATGTTTAAAATAGACACATTCCCAATCAAGAAAGCAACCTACAATCTCACATGATGCCATGTATATTTTCTACACTTGGGCTCTTTAATAATTATGTGTAATAAACAAACCTTAGTTCATACCATGATGTCAAACTATACAAGAATAATTCCTTACAACATAAAAAAAATACAATCCCACTATTATCATGTATTCATTTCTTAGGAACTAATATTGGTCTCTTTATCATGCTACAGACAAATTCTCCGTCATGCCGAGGAAACGATCAAGAATTAAACCAACACAGGAAGAGATAGAAGCTAAGAATGCAAAGAAAGCAATGGCTATGAGGGAACTTCGTGAGAAGAGGAAATTGGACACGATAAATGAAGACATACCAATTGAAGAGGAACCACAACCATCACAAAGAGATATGGTATTGGCGGCACAAAGAGAACGAATGCAAAAACTTCGTGGTACGAGAGATTTGAATACCATAGTTGGAGACACGTCCTTTACCGCAAGTCAACATGTAGGGACACCATCTACCACATCTCAAGTTGAGAGTACATCATCACTCACATGTGATGAAGAAGGTATGCCATCGTTCCCACCTCAACCTCAAGGTATGTCATCTATTCCATCTTCGATCGAAGGTATGCCATCTAACCCATCTCATTTAAATATTGATGAAATTCCTAATGTTGAGATGAATTTACCTAACTTGACACCACCTAGAATTTTGCATAGAAAGCCAAAGTATTTGATTGATATTGATGAGAATATTTTGCAGCCAATGGAAGGTAAGATTCCAAAACGCACTTGTAGAAGATATGCTAATAAGATTTGGAGATTGTTCTTTGAAAAGTTAAATGAGACTGCAAGATGTCAACTATTCATTGAAATGATGCGAAGTATAAAGTATAGGTCTATCATGAAGATTCTTGGGTTGAGAACATCAGAGGCTTCAAGTGAAAAATCTATTGTCAAGAATCTAATGAGTGCATATGAGAGTGTGGGTAACACCTCACGCACAAAAGATAGTAATGCAACATGGCGTGTGATTACATTGACTATAGTAAGTAGTCAAACGAGGAAAGCTCGTCTCATTAGAAAGACAAGTCAAGAATTGAGAATTAATAGGAAAACTTTATCAAGAGCTGTTGGAAGATGCCAAAGAATTGAGGACACTAATGCCAATGAATTATGGGCGTTCTTGGGGAGACTACCACGAAAAGATAAACCATTTGTTGAAGCATTGAGATCACTAATTGAAGACTTTTGGAAGAATTACACAAGGGTATCTCCGAATCAAAGGGATGTGGTAAGAAGGAGAATCGGTAGTCAGAACCGCGAGCCACATCCAAAGCATTTTTTGGATGAGACTCAAACACAGTTTTATGGTAAATTTCTAGAGAAGTATCCTCAAATTAAAATTTGTCAAAGATATTTTGAAATGCTAAAACCTTACTATGTTAAGATAAATCACACACGCACTACTTGTTGTAGATTACATATTAAATTTTCTAACCATTTTGATGCTCATAGGTCTATATGTTTAGATATGCATACTAACAATGATTTGCAGGGTTGTGAGATATGTGCCCCACCAACATCTTCAAGAGACTTCATATCAAGAATTTTATGTGAAAGAGAGGAAGGTCAAATATTCTACAAGAAATTATGCTTGGATGGCACATGTCATCGTTGCGGTGGCTTGCAACATTTGCCAATATGTGAACATATGGAAATAACACATGCAGTTGGAAACAAACTAGTAGAGTTTGGCAAGTATAAAATAGTGGCATACAATACAAAAGATGGTAAAGAAGCAAAGAGGTGTGAATTAGTTATTGAAAAGATTCCAGTGTATTAGTTTATGCCTATATTTCGTGACAGCATAGTGTATGAGTATGCAAGACATGCCCATAGAGCTCGATGGTTGGACTTGCAATTCAAGTTATGCAAGGACACATTTCCGGTTGGTAGTATTGTTTCAGTCGTCGACTTTGCAGAGACCTACAGTCTACAGCCACAGCGTGAGGTGCAATCACAATATTACAACTCCACATAGGTTTCTATATTTGTGCACATCGCATTCATTCATGCGAATGATAGTACAGAGGATGACAGAAAGATCATAAGGGAGTATAATTTATATATTAGTGATGATCGCATGCATTCTACGGAGTTCATGCAAGGTTTCTTTCAGGTGTTCTACAATGATTTGGCTAGAAGGGGCATATCGTTCAGTCAGCATATCATATGGTCAGATAATTGTGCGTCACAATTCAAGAACTCACAGAATTTCTATTGGTTGAGTAGGAGGCATAATTTTATAGGTATTCAACATATGTGGAACTTTTGTGAGGCCGGGCATGGAAAGGGGGAGCATGATGGTGCAGGAGCATGTATCAAAAGAGCCATAGCATGAGAGGAGTTAAAGTATAAAGACAATGCAAAGTTGACAGATGCAAAATTGATTGTCGAGTGGTGTAATGCTTCCATGGGTCCAGGTAATGAAGGTAAGTCTTTAGTTCGTAGATTTTTTTGGTTGATAGATGATACTAACATTGCACCATATGAGGATTGTTGTACACTGACAGGATCAAATGAGATGCACTCTTTCAGAAGCTCAATTACAGGTTCATGGAGTATCCATACACGAAAGATGTCATGCTTTTGTTCTTCCTATACAATTCAAGTCTGGGATGAGTGCGAGTCAAAGGAGTGGTTTGACGAATGGCAGTTAAGTTATCTTAGCCCACTTGACACGTATCGACCCCCGATGGCACTAGAACTAACACAGATGGAATCGTCAGTTGACTTTGACCACATATCAGATTTAGTTCAACTAGGTAATATAGGGCACGTATATGCATCTAATTTCATCTAGGTCAACTAGGTAATGTCATCTTACTTTGTAGTGTTTTTGTAATGTTGACTAATTTCATCTAATTTGCTACACATATCAATGTAGGGCACGTATATGCAGTTATTGCAGATGAAGATAATGAAGAGGGAACAGATTATTACTTATGTCATGTTGAGGCCAAAAAGAAATTGGAGGCCCCTATTACAGATGGAGAAAACATCGAATACCCTACAGGATCAGTGGTTATTACTGGAACATGGCTTAGAAGGTACCCACATAAGAGTGTTAATATTTGGCTATTTCAGGACTTTGACATGCATCGAAAAATTCTTCATTACACGAACCTTGTTGTGGCATCCAATGTTCATTTGATAAAGTATCGGGGTAGACCTTTGAACAAAATATTGTGGAAGGTGCGTGAGTCTGACCATGAAGCAATACTTGACACAATAAAGAGTAGAGCAGACCCGTATGGTTCATTGGATTAATTTGTATGTATTCACATTGATTTTGTAAAGTTATGTTACATTGAGTTGTAAGTATGCACATTAATTTGTAAGGTTTGTCTTTTTTTATTTCCTCCTGCATTTTTACACATATGTGCACATTTTTACATCATCATGTTATGCATTTTTGGTGTCCTACTCCTGATGTGACCAAACTCATAACTCACCCTACTAGACACCATTTGATGATCTCTCCAACACTCTAGATCCAGGGCGCCCAATCATGATGATGACCTATATACCATTCTCCCAAGGCGCTCATAATGAATGAAAAGAAGACCAAGGGCGCCCAAGCTTAATAGATTTATTTCTTTCAATTTTGATGATCCAAACTCTTGCAATATGACATCCACTTTCATGCCATTAGATCTTCCTTCACATATAGGGCACCAAATCAAGTTGAAAAATCTACATAAGGGTGCCAAATTGGATGAAAGGAGACATGAAATGTGCCTTAGGACTCCATGCTAAGGTTTGAGCCATTAAAGTCTCTTGATATTAGGCGCTCATGATGATGAAACTTAGAGCTTTTTCCTTTCCTATGCACTCATCTAAGATGTTTGAATGATAAGGAGCGCCTCGACCTCTATAATGTACATTGGGCACCAAATCAAGGTGATTTTAAGTCACTTTGAGTCATTTGGGGTCAGTTTGAGTCTTTGAGTCATGTTGCAAAAAAGTGTCAATGTTGTCAAGTTGCACAAAGCAACTTTTGCATTTTTGTTGTCCTGCTCGTGATGTGACCAAACTGACTATTCCAACGCATCTGGATGGGTACATTTACGCTAGGCATGGTGCTATTTTTCACCCAGACATGTAGAAACAGTCAGAGCTACATTGTACCGATGATATCCCTGAAGAGTCCAAAGTGCAAAAAGGTAGTAATCTTTGACGAGATGTTACTCAAAAAATGTGTCATTTAGAAACATTTTGTCTAAGGCAATGCTATCATGTAGAGTGCCTCTACAATAACCTCTCTCAGTTTTTTATAGCTCTGAGGCATTTGCCCATGGCGAAAGGTTTTCTGCTGCCCCAAAAATTGTCAGAAGGAGGCAGTGTAAAGTTGCAAAGGGGTGTAACTTTTGTCTTGCTCCTGATGCGACCAAACTGACTATTCCAACGCATCCGAATGGGTTCATTTACGCTAGGCGTGGTCCTATTTTTCACCCAAACATGTCGAAACAGTCGAAGCTACATTGTACCGACGATATCCCTGAAGAGTCCAAAGTGCAAAAAGGCAGCAATCTTTGACAAGATGTTACTCGAAAACTGTGTCACTTAGAAACATTCTGTCTAAGGCAACATGATCATGTAGAGTGCCTCTACAATAACCTCTCTCAGTTTTTTATAGCTCTGAGGCATTTGCCCATGGTGAAAGGTTTTCTGCTACCCCAAAAATCGTCAGAAGGAGGCAGTGTAAAGTTACAAAGGGGTGTAACTTTCATCCTGCTCCTGATGCGACCAAACTGACTATTCCAATGTGTCCAAATGGGTACATTTACGCTAGGCATGGTCCTATTTTTCACCCAAACATGTCAAAGCAGTTGGAGCTACATTGTACCGACAATATCCCTGAAGAGTCCAAAGTGCAAAAATGCAGCAATCTTTGACGAGATGTTACTCAAAAATCGTGTCACTTAGAAACATTCCATCTAAGGCAACGTGATCACATAGAGTGCCTCTACAATAACCTCTCTCATTTTTTTATAGCTCTGAGGTATTTGCCCGTGGTGAAAGGTTTTCTGCTGCCCCAAAAATCGTCAGAAGGAGGCAATGTAAAGTTGCAAAGGGGTGTAACTTTCGTCCTGCTCCTGATGCGACCAAACTGACTATTCTAATGCATCTGAATGGGTACATTTACGCTAGGCATGGTCCTATTATTCACCCAAACATGTCAAAATAGTCGGAGCTACATTGTACCGACTATATCCCTGAAGAGTCCAAAGTGCAAAAATGCAGCAATCTTTGACAAGATGTTACTTGAAAACTGAGTCACTTAGAAACATTTTGTTTGAGGCAACACGATTACGTAGAGTGCCTAACCTCTCTCAATTTTTTATAGCTCTGAGGCATTTGCCTGTGGTGAAAGGTTTTCTACTGCCCCAAAAATCATCAGAAGGAGGCAGTGTAAAGTTGCAAAGGGGTGTAACTTTCGTCTTGCTCCTGATGTGACCAAACTAACTATTCCAACGCATCCAAATGGGTGCATTTACGCTAGGCACGGTCCTATTTTTCACCCAAACATGTCAAAATAGTTGGAGCTACATTGTACCGACGATATCCCTGAAGAGTCCAAAGTGCAAAAATGCAGCAATCTTTGACGAGATGTTACTCAAAAACCATGTCACTTAGAAATATTCTATCTGAGGCAATGTGATCATGTAGAGTGCCTCTACAATAACCTCTCTTGGTTTTTTATAGCTCTGAGGCATTTGCCCGTGGTGAAAGGTTTTCTGCTGCCCCAAAAATCGTCAGAAGGAGGCAGTGTAAAGTTGCAAAGGGGTGTAACTTTCGTCCTGCTCCTGATGCGACCAAACTGACTGTTCCAACGCGTCTGAATGGGTACATTTACATTATACATGGTCCTATTTTTCACCCAAACATGTCAAAACAGTCGGAGCTACATTGTACCGATGATATCCCTGAAGAGTCTAAAGTGCAAAAAGGTAGCAATCTTTGACGAGATGTTACACAAAAACTGTGTCACTTAGAAATTTTCTGTTTGAGGCAACAGAATCATGTAGAGTGCCTCTACAATAACCTCTCTCAGTTTTTTATAGCTCTGAGGTATTTGCCCGTGGTGAAAGGTTTTCTGCTGCCCCAAAAATCGTCAGAAGGAGGCAGTGTAAAGTTGCAAAGGGGTGTAACTTTCGTCCTGCTCCTGATGTGACCAAACTAACTGTTCCAACGTGTCTGAATGGGTACATTTACACTAGGCATGGTCCTATTTTTCACCCAAATATGTCGAAACAGTCAGAGCTACATTGTACCGACGATATCCCTGAAGAGTCCAAAGTGCAAAAAGGTAGCAATCTTTGATGAGATGTTACTCGAAAACCGTGTCACTTAGAAACATTTTGTCTGAGGCAACGCGATAACGTAGAGTGCCTCTACAATAACCTCTCTCAATTTTTTATAGCTCTGAGCCATTTGCCCATGGTGAAAGGTTTTCTGCTACCCCAAAAAATGTCAGAAGGAGGCAGTGTATTAAGTCAGGATGAAAGCCTATTCACTCTAGGCGCTTGTTTTTGACCAAATCACACATGTGCCTTGAACAAGTGATGCTACAAGTGGTGAATAAAATGGGCGCCTTGAAGAATTGAGCCCTCCAAATCACACATCACCCCAAAAGGGTAACTGTTGTGACCAAATCACACATCACCCCATCAGATTGGGGACCCCCTCTTTTCTTGCTCAGGTGCTTTGCACAGGAGTTGTTATGTGTCATTTTGGCCAAGGTTTTCTGGAGTAGTGAAGACATTAGGAAGGGGATGATTGTTTGGATAGTTTTGAATGCTTTATTTCTCCTTGTTTAAACTAGGCGCTCACTGAGGATTGGAGTAGCCTTTGCACCCTCACATCATGTTAATCGGCGTTTCAGAGGCAATCATAGTATAGGAAGATTTGTGCCTTGAAGAGGAGAGTTATCTGGTGAGTGCTTAGGAGTTCTGGCACCTAGGGGAAAGGTCTAGGTAGAGCACCTTCAGACTTTGACAGTGAAGTGCCTTAAGGAGTTGGATGATGTTTTTGCCTAGAGTGGAGATGATGTTTTTAGCGCCTTAAGGATGATGATGGAGCGCCTTGGAGTCAGGTTATTCTGGAGCACCTTAAGAAGGTAAAGCACTTCAAATGTAAACACAAGTGTTTTGAGAGCCCTAATGAGAAGTTGTCTTGGCACCATAAGTTGTTCAAACCAAGATATGTGCCTTGGATAGTTGCAAAGACCTAATTTAGCACCCAAGGTTGGAAGACTCTTTGTGAGCACCCAGTGTTTGAAAGCTCTTTGTGTTTGGTGCATTAAAATGAATTTGGCACCTAAGTAGTATTGAAACACTCAACTGAGCGCCTAAAGCCCATGAGAGAAGTGATATGCACCTTGATAGGAATATCATGGAAGATGAGTTTACTGAATGGTGCCTTGAATGACTTGGTTGATTAAGTGTTTTAGCGCCTAGATATGGGATGAATTATTGAGCACCTTTGGTTGAGATGATGTCAGCACCTTTGAGATTATAACACCTTGGAGTCAAGTTCGAAGGAGCACCTTGAGAAGGTAAAACACTTCAAATGTTTTCAAGGAATTGGAGAAGTCACTTAGTGCCTAGAAGGAATTCCAGAGCAAGAGGGTTGGAGTGCCTTGAGCTTCAAGTCAGATATGTGCCTAGACCTCTACCCTTTAGCAAGTTGAAGCCCTCTGAGCCTTGACAAAGTGAGAATACCTTATAGTGAATATGCGCCTTGGGCAAGGTTGAATACAAAGTTGAGGAGTATATCATAATGAGTAAGTGCACTGTAGGGTTAGATGATAAAGACTAGTGCCTTGAGTGTCTTGGTCAAAATTTTGACATGAGAAGTCTTGCAAGATCAAACCCTGGAGTGCGCCTTAGAGAGAACCTATTGATGCTTTGCTTTGACAAGATTTGGGCGCCAAAATGATCCTTAATAAATGGAATGTATCTACACCAATTTTGCGCCTTTAGGGAAGTGATGGTGTCCAGATGAGTTTTGAGTCCCTTTGAGTGTTGAGATTGTTAGAGATAGGTGCCTTGATGAATGAAATGTGCCTTGAAGACCATGTGCGCCTAGAGAAGATAAGTGCCTAGTTGAGATAAAGAGGTGTTTCTGGCACCTAGGGAAGAAGAGAGGTAAGGTCAGGGAGATAAGTGCACCTAAGAGTTTTAGCGCCCTCAATCAAATTACACCTTTTTGCCTTGGAGAATATAAGGTGACGATTTGAGTTGAAAGTTTGAGAAAGTAGATTGAGCACCCTGTGTTGAAGGAATCAAGTTGGATAAGCACTTGAAGAACTTGCATTAAGTGTTTTAGTACCTTGGTATGGTTTGGAGCGCCTTGTTGAGGAGATACCCTGATTTAATCCAAGATAGAGCGCCCTAGAATTGAATATGCACCTTGTTGGAGGAATATATGTGCCTTGTTGGAGAAAGATATGTGCTTTGAATGAGAGTTTGTGTGCCTTAACCAAGAATGATGATTGAAGTCACAATCTCATGTTTGTGTGCCTAGGTCTAGAAGCAAGATTTGAGCGCCTTAGGATAGGGTTTTTTGCACCTTGTCTTGGAGAGTGAATTTGCGCCTTGGATGATGTTGAAGTGCCTTGGGATGAAATGCGCCCAAACTTACAGAGGGCCTTCAGTGAGGGAGTTGAAGAGAGTGCTTAGAGGAAGGATAGCCTTAAGATCAAACTAAGTACTTAGAAACCTAAGATTAGCGCCTTATTTGAAGTTATACACCTATTCTGGTGCCAGAGAGTGAGTTTAAGTGTGAAGAAGTGAATGTCTGCGCCTTGAAGGGGATACAAAGGGAAGATGATGCACCTTGATGGGTTGATGATGGAAATTTGCGCTTTGGAGCTAAATGTGCGCCTTGAATGTAAATGGTATTTGAGTACTTAGAGGTAAATAGGGGTGCCTTTGAGAATTCTTTGTGCTTTAAGGAATGGATTGTGGTGCTTTGGACTAAGGTAAGTCCTGAGCACTTCCAATGATTTTAAGGAGCGCCTTGAAGGAGATAGTACCTAGAGAAGAAAAGATGTCAAGTTTTAACACCTTGGAAGAAATTCCAGATAGTGGCGCCTTCACAGGGTTTTCCAAGTTGGCGCCTTGGTTTGGGATGATCATGCTAAGAAAGAAAATGTGCCTTCAGCAAGGTCACATCAAGTCCAACATGTCAATACTCTTCATCACTAATGTCATGTTGAAATTTCAAGGCATCTATCCATTCAAGTTCTCTGAGGAATATCTTGCAAGTGTACTTCATCAATGATAGACATTCATCCATCCGAGTTTCAAGATCTCTCAATCTTCAAAGTTTCAAAGTCCACAACTCCAAGAGGGTCACTCCAAGGGTCGTCATGAAGGATCACTTCATCTTCATCTTATCATCAAGCAAGGCTTCATTAGTCCTAGAGAGATCTCTACTTCATGTCATCATCATCTACTCTTAAGATGATAATCCTTGGAAGTCAAGTGTTTCAAAGATTCTTTGAGAAATTGACAAGTTGTAACCTAGGCGCCAAAACCCCTGAGAATCCTCCTATCTGGCGCCTAGTTAGAAGAACACTAATATTGCACCGAAGTGAATTTGAGTGTCAATATAGAGTCATCAAACCCCACCAGATGTTCATCCATGTCTCTACCACCTCAAGGAAGCGCCCAGCTTAGGATGGCGCCTAGTCTGGTCTCTACTACCTTTAGTTGGCACTTAACCCTAAGAGTCTTGCAGCTATGACGTTCATCCATGCAACAAGCAAGGTGATGCTCCCTTGTGATATTGTGAGGTGTTGACATTCAGTTGACATCATTGAGTTTGATTGAGTTGATCAAGTGTAGACGCCATTGTAAACATCAAGGCTTCAAGGCCTTTCTTTTGTATCTCCATTGAATAAGTTGTAACTTCATGCTATTGAAAGCATTATCCATGTAATAAGACATTGCAAGTTGATTGAGTCAAATAACTAGACAAGTACCCAACTCTAAGGTTGATTCATTCAAGTAGTTATCTTTGATTTATATCTTTGTGTTGTTGAAGTAGTTGATGAATTGATAGCAAATAAAATTGTTTAAGTAAGGAAAAATTTTCGTAGAACTAGTTGGGTATCTTACTGTCATGTCCTTGTTTCTGGCCTGATCATCAAATGAAGAATGAGTTAGCCTATTCTTCATTCCCGGAGGCTAATTCGAAATAATGAGGGAATGAATTGGTTTTTGACTAACTTAACTTTTGTTTTTTGCAGGAACAAAGTCAGAAACTTGAAATTAGTTAAGTCTGGATGCTAAACTTGACTAAGGCAGGACTCCTAGAGTCAGGGCGCACTTTCTTGCTTGCTCAATGTCAAATGTGTGCCTAACCAAGAATCATGGAGCTTTGAAGCACTTTAATCACATCAACTAGGGCGCCTAAGTGCATAGAGGTACAATGAATCTTCCGGAGAACATGGATAGACAACTAAGTCTCCAACTTGAGTCTTCTAAGTGAATTGGATGATGAAGAGAGTCTAGTCATTTTGGGCGCTAGTATCAGGATGAATCATCCAAAATGGGTGCCTAGAACTAGAAGGCGCCAATGCATGAGTTTAAGGATCCTCCATTGGAGCGCCTAGCCTAGATGACTATAGATTGAAAGTTTTAAAGCTAAGTGATGTCTCTTAGGTGAATTCCTAGCCCAGGGGCATGTGTTGGGAAAAACTCTTTGGCTCTGGCGCCTAGAATTGGGAGCTTTGTAAGATGCACCAATTGATGAAACATTTCCATTTTGCGCCTAGAATAGAACTCTCTCACATAGTTGAAATTGACTTGATAGAAGGAGATAAGTCTTAAGGACTAGTTTGGCGCCTCACTTTCCTATCTCACCTTTGAAATGTGCTTTGGTTGATGATCATCATTGATGGCACCTAGTGAAATGAAAAGCTATTTGCATCTCCAGAGGATCAAAATTGGATTAGGAGATCATCCTTGCAATTGAGATTGACAGAGAAGTGTTAAAGGAATCACTTCAAATGGGTGCCTAAGCTAGTTGAGGCGCATATCAATTCCACTGTAACTCCAGACTGACGCTTAGGATCCAGTCATCTCCTAAGGCGCAGTTCCATTCACCCATGACCTTGCTTGGCGTCTAAAACTTGGAAACTCCTTTGGAAAGCTCCTGTTGCGCCTAGAAGCATGAGTTTGGGATATCAACTTGCAAAAGGCTAAGAAACTCTTCAAAGATGTTAGGCACAATCCCATGGCACTGGAGCTCAGTTTTGGTGCCTTTAAGGAATAGCACATGAAGGAACTTGGGAGGTCAGGTGCTTGTAAAAGGGAACACCTTGGAACATCTTCCAGGGGTTGAAGTAGTAAGAAAACATCAAGTGAGTCTAGGCGCACTCCCTTGTGTGAACAGTTTAGCTCTGGCGCCTAGCCACAGAGTGAGCCAGAAGAAGTAGTTTGGACATTAGAAGATAGGTGCTCATTCTACAATGAAGCATTCCACCTTCCTAATCAACAAAGACTTGAAAGAATTGACAAAGGAAGCCAAGGCGCACCTTCTACTTGTTTCCACCTCTAGAATGCGCCTAACCTTGAAAGGGGGTTCAAAGATGTTTGTTAGACCTTTTCACTCAAGGCGCTCACCTTAGGCGCACTTTCTATGTCCTTGTCACCTCAAGGAAACACCTAGTTTGGAAGGCGCTTGCCTTGTTCTCCACTCCTTTCAATTGGCGCCTAGAACACAGAATGCATGAAAGGAGCACCTAGACTCTAGAGGGCTCATTTGGGCGCCTAGCATTTAAAACACTTTCTTAATGATGATGTTTTGGTGCCTACTCTTGGAAACAATCTAGAGCATCCATAAACTCTAATTGGCACCTAATGTTGACAAGGCGCAACTTCAAGAGGAGGTCACCTCAACTTGGCGCCCAAGTCAGAAAAACTTGTAAATCCTTCAAATATGCGCCTACCTTGTGAGGTGATGAGTTAAACATTCCAAATCTTCAAATGTTTAAGTATGGATCCAGAGGAGTTCACTTCCAAAGATAATATCTTCCAAGGATGAGAATTTAGGTGCACTTCCTAGTGAGATCCTCCACAGCTGGCGCCACAGTTAGAAGAACCCTAAAACTGCGCCTAAAGTGTTTCAAGAAGTGGTTAAGGTGGTTACAACTATCTGAATGCCCATTGGTCCTTAGAATGTCTTCGAGATCCGTGTCGAGGTCTCTTGATAAGCGTGCCAACTCAGAATGAGTCATCAAGATGGGATATTCCCTTGGATATGCTTCTTGGGAAACGTGCCTTGGTTCCTCTTTATGCATTAAAAAACATGCCTTCATTTCCTTTGGAAGGCCTATAAAAGGAGGAGCTCTCTCATTCATTTGGTATCTGTTTATTTGACAAAATTCTCTCTGCAAAGCTATTGAGCTTGTAATCTTGAGGCCTGCGAGTTTCAAGTGTTGGGGTGATGCTCTCTCAACAAGCAAGGTGATGCTCCCTTGTGATACTGTGAGGTGTTGACATTCAGTTGACATCATTGAGTTCAATTGAGTTGCTCAAGTAAGGAAGACATTGTAACATCAAGGCTTCAAGGCCTGTCCTTGTATTTCCATTGAATGAGTTATACTTCATGCTATTGAAAGCATTTTCCATGTAATAAGACATTGCAAGTTGATTGAATCAAGTAACAAGACAAGTACCCAACTCTAATGTTGTTTCATTCAAATAGTTATCTTGATGTATATATTTATGTTATTGAAGTAGTTGATGAATTGTTAGCAAGTAAAAGTGTTTAAGTAAGGAAAAATTTTCGTAGAACTAGTTGGGTATCTTACACTTACACCATGCCTATCCATCAAACATCACAATGCAATCAAAATCCTAACAACATGCCCATGATCCAAGATCAAGTGCAATCATGCAAAGTTATTATCAATCACAAGCCTATTAAGAATGAACTAGAGTCTTCTAGTACCATACTTTTCCATCAAACACCATCATGTAATCCATGGCCTATCAAGCCTATCAAAGAAAATGCAAACATCCTATGTAATACAATCAGACTTTAAATATTTGAAGTAGCCCTCTACAAATATCCATTCAAAAGTGGATATATAATGCAAGTATGGACGCCATCAATAAAAAAAATTTGTATTAACCAAATATCCATATAGGCATACATCAATATCTGTTGATATAAGTATAACATATATACAAAATAGCCATATAGGCTTACAAGAATGCCATATAGGCATACAATGTCAACTATGTACAATACAAAATATATGTCCACAAATGCCATATAGGCATACAATAGAGGAACACAATAAAAAGTCATTCCCCTCTAGCTGGTGAAGAGAATAAATCACGAGCAGCCTTTGATCTTCTAGGGGATGGAGACATGCATGTGGGTGGTCTACTACGAACCCGAGGGCTACTCCTCCTATTTAGTTCTTCCTGCACCTTTACCTGTTACAAAAAAAAGTATAGACATTAATATATAGAAATTACATGTTATAAAAAAAATGAAACATTTAACAAAATAATCACTTACCGCTAACATATAATCTGTCTCCTCGCTTGCCTCAGTAGTAGGAATAGGCCCTGGTGATGTCATGTCCTATAGAAACCATCCAGATAGAAATTAAACTTCAAATCAATAATCTTTTGATTTTTCAAAAATAGACAACTATAACAATGAATGTAAATTGAAATTTACTAATCTACCTCATACCCCTGTCAATGCCATAGAGCTATGAATCGCAGAGGCCACACCCTGCTCCATTGCCCTATGAACATGGGGAGGTGTATCCACAGCCTGCATCATCTGGAAATAAAACAACATTATTCAATTACGAAAACTATAATAGTGATGCAAATCATGGCTCCTAACATACACACACGTTCATCTAAACATGGAAGTACACACAATAAAACACACAAATCACATACAAAAATTTAGTAAGTACAATTCATTCATTAAACTATTTATTTTATTACCTCCGTAAAGCTTTGAAGTCCACCACCGCTGGCAGGTGTTGCCATGAAATCTACAGTGTTAACCTATTCAACATCCAAAATCAAAAATTAGAATACCATTCATATAACGATGCTATTCACATGTAATATTTATAATTGTTTACTAGTTACATACCTCGACAGTAGATGATCTAGTGAAAAATGTAGGTGGAGAACCACTGAAAACTGCATCGACGCTATGACCCTAAAATTTCATTAAAATCATCAATTTAAATTAGTTAATCTTGTATTTCAAAAATGAAATTTAATAAATTAAATTCAATAAACTTGCTAATATTTACCTGAGTATCAAGGCCGAAAGTCTCACTTAGGAGGGTATCTGTCATCACCATCTGCTCAGCTGCAGATGTAGCCTGTGCACCTGCGTCCTAACTATCCATGGGGCATAACCATAGGCTGACCTGTAAGCCTGGCAAGTATGTGGTGGGACCCTACTCCTCGCACTATCTCCCAACCCACTCTGTGTTGCAGGATCGGCATGCTCTATGATGCTCTGGGTCAAGGCACTAATCGACCTCAGTGTATCGACCTCAACACTCTCCTTCACAATGGAAGGGATAGAAACATGCTCGTGGGCTGGTCTGCTGATTACTCGTCTCACTACCCACTGTGGGTCAAGACGTGCCCCTGGTCTATCCTGTGCTGAGTCCCCACCTCTACCCTGGAAGTCCCGCATATCAAAATAGTTTGGCACTTTATTGAGGACAAACTCGCAGTAGAGTTTCCTCAAAAAGTATTGCGGGACCTCATTATTATTGCATGGAGGATGGTCAAAAATCATCCACCACCTCTGCCTGAAATTGTCCCTTATCGCTTGGTTGTTGCACCAATGGATAGGGAACCTCTTGCATGTGATGGGTGGAGGTTGATTTGTTTGTGGATTTGTGAAAATTAAACACAAGTCTAATTTTGTAATTTGTAATTTTTTGACATCTTGGTATGACAATTTATCTGCATAGTAATCTCTAAACTCTCTCTTTTTATCGGTCCAACTAGTTATTTGCTTGCTAATTGAATTTACATTTGATAACATAGACTCAAGAGATTCGGCAAGTGTGGACCTATGCAAGGTTGAAGTGGAAGGATCTTTCAACCTTGCAATTATATCTTCAATTTGTTTTTTGTTGTTTTCAATTTCTCCCATTATATTATCTTGTGTTCCAGGGGCATGTCTGGTGCAGGAGCACCCTGAGATTCTAAGAATCTGAAAGATTCCCTACATTTTATGTTATGTTGTAAGGCCTTTGACCCATATCAAAAGATTGTATACGTGTTATTCCAAATTGTAAATGAATTGAAAGAGATTGTAACCGGACAAGTAGAATATAACCGATTGGCAGGGTGGTTGAGGAACGGTTCACCTTCCACCTTCTGTAACTGCCAATGTATGAGTCTTTAAATAGTTATCTCTGTATTCGTAGAAAGGGCAGACAGAGAGAGAGAAGATTGTAAACTAACTCTGGGAAGGAATACAAATTCTATTTCTAGTGTAAATCCGCAGAAGACATCGTTTGGAGTCATTCCACTGGTGGGTTTCTTCGAAACCAGTGGAATGACCTCCGTATAGAGTAGTGTGTTTTACTTTTCTGTTTTGTGGGTTTTTGTAGTTCTGTGTGTTTTGTTCGGTTACATGAGCTGTGGAGAGGAACTGTGCACTTTAAGTGTATACAACTAATGTATGTGGAAAGCATCCCCGGTGTATATCGCAAATACAGTTCGTGTGTATCTTCCTTTTGAATGTCGCTGTTGTATTTGGTAGAAAGATGCATTCTAAATGATATAAAGGTTGACCGGTGGAAACGGTAAGGAGGACCGGTATAGCAAGTCTGTTAATGTGTATGTGAAGTAAAAGACATCGGAGTGACATGGCTATCAGAATGACAAGTTTACTTTGATCCGACAATAGTAGTCTCACCGATTGTATTGTATCAGAGTGTCGATCATTAAGACTCACCGATGACTACCTTGGCCGAGGGCATCGGCGTAAGTGTTCCCATCAGCAAGGTTGAGAAATGTTTGACTGAAGGTGTGTGTCTTGCCGACAGTAAAGAGGGTGGTAAGTCTATCGGCGCAACCCGCGACGTCGGCCGGAGATTTAAGGGATTCGCCGACAAGCGATGTCATGCCGATAGGCAAATCTAACGAAGGCTTCATCAGTGTGACCTGGAAATCGGGGTGAGTTGCATTTTGATGTGCCGATAGTTGTTGTTAGCCCGATAAGTCTATTTCGGGGAGAAAGTTAAAGGTCTTGCCGATAGGCAAGAAAATGTCTATTTCAGTGAGACAATCCAAAGGTCTTGCCGATATACACTATAATGGCTATTTTGTGGGCTTTTCGAGGGATCTTCCACCTATTTTGTATGTTAACTGGTTTCCCTCTGCATCAAATTGGTATCAGAGCTCAGCGAAAGAACTGGGCTATTTGTGTATTGGTATTCTGTCACTAAATAGGCAGAAGAAGAAAGAAGAAGCTGACAAGAGTGCTAGAAAGGAATTTTGCTGACTTCCGGTTGCAGGTGCAGATTCACTCGCTACAGTAGGCAGATGAGAGATCTGTCATGGGCCTGAGAAGGAGGTCCAGTTGGTGTCACCAAAAGTCTTGGGGCGAGAGGCGAGAGAGGACTCCCAGGTGAGGGACAGATGTGTTGGTGTAGCATGAAGGAGTGGATTTTAGTTGTTACATTTCGGAGGCAGCCATTGATAGAAGGCACAGTTGAGGATGAAGAGGAAGTAGCAGAGGCATCCAGTTAGCATTGCAGACATCGAGAAAGTCAAAAGATATTGCAGGCTTTTCACTGAGCATTTCCATGGGACATGGAAATTTTTCAAGTCTGGGAGTATGGTGCAGGAGCACCCTGAGATTCTAAGAATCTGAAAGATTCCCTACATTTTATGTTATGTTGTAAGGCCTTTGAGCCATATCGAAAGATTGTATACATGTCATTCCAAATTGTAAATGATTTGAAAGAGATTGTAACCGGACAAGTAGAATATAACCGATTGGCAGGGTGGTTGAGGAACGGTTCACCTTCCACCTTCTGTAACTGCCAATGTATGAGTCTTTAAATAGTTATCTCTGTATTCGTAGAAAGGGCAGATAGAGAGAGAGAAGATTGTAAACTAACTCTGGGAAGGAATACAAATTCTATTTCTAGTGTAAATCCGCAGAGGACATCGTTTGGAGTCATTCCACTGGTGGGTTTCTTCGAAACCAGTGGAATGACCTCCGTATAGAGTAGTGTGTTTTACTTTTCTGTTTTGTGGGTGTTTGTAGTTCTGTGTGTTTTGTTCGGTTACATGAGCTATGGAGAGGAACTGTGCACTTTAAGTGTATACAACTAATGTATGTGGAAAGCATCCCCGGTGTATATCGCAAATACAGTTCGTGTGTATCTTCCTTTTGAATGTCGCTGTTGTATTTGGTAGAAAGATGCATTCTAAATGATATAAAGGTTGACCGGTGGAAACGGTAAGGAGGACCGGTATAGCAAGTCTGTTAATGTGTATGTGAAGTAAAAGACATCGGAGTGACATGGCTATCAGAATGACAAGTTTACTTTGATCCGACAATAGTAGTCTCACCGATTGTATTGTATCAGAGTGTCGATCATTAAGACTCACCGATGACTACCTTAGCCGAGGGCATCGGCGTAAGTGTTCCCATCGGCGAGGTTGAGAAATGTTTGACCGAAGGTGTGTGTCTTGCCGATAGTAAAGAGGGTGGTAAGTCTATCGGCGCAACCCGCGATGTCGGCCGGAGATTTAAGGGATTCACCGACAAGCGATGTCATGCCGATAGGCAAATCTAACGAAGGCTTCATCAGTGTGACCTGGAAATCGGGGTGAGTTGCATTTTGATGTGCCGACAGTCGTTGTTAGCCTGATAAGTCTATTTCGGGGAGAAAGTTAAAGGTCTTGCCGATAGGCAAGAAAATGTCTATTTCAGTGAGACAATCCAAAGGTCTTGCCGATATACACTATAATGGCTATTTTGTGGGCTTTTCGAGGGATCTTCCACCTGTTTTGTATGTTAACTGGTTTCCCTCTGCATCAATGTCGAGGAATGAATGGAGGAGGTTGTTGTTCTGTAGGTATTTCCTCCTCAGGATTTTGTGGATTTTGAGGAGGAGGAGGAGGAGGAGGAGGAGGAGGAGGTGCATTAACATTTCCTACAATTAACGAAATATACATAAAAAATCAACAAAAACCTACCTATTTAGGAAGAAATTCAAACAAAAAAACAAAGATAACTCACCCCTTTGGCGTACTCGACGTCGCGGCGGCATTTTGGCGATGAATTGACAAGCTTTTTGTGTTGATTGGCATTTTGTAGAACGCGAGCACATTTTTGAGGGTTTTGAAGCCGCGGGCAGAGGAGAAAATCAGAATGAAATGAAATGGCATTGCTTTTTTTTTTAATTTATAATAAGTTATAACGTGAGCGCGTTATAACGCGCTCGCGTTATGGCTCGGTAATGACGAGCCTGAGGCTTGTCATTACCAAGCCATAACGCGAGCACGTTATAACGTGCTCGCGTTATGACTTAAATTTTTTTGAAAATTTTTTGGCCACTTTTTGGCCCCCCATCTTCTTGCACTTACCCATGCATTATGCTCCACATTCCTCGGCATTGAAGTATTTTAATCTATGGTTCTAGAGTTAAGTCTGAGATGATGTTATGTGCCTTCAAATTTAATGGTTCATGATTTGGTGGTCCGCAAGCAATCTTTTCCTTATGACAGTAGTCGACAGTGTTGTTTATGAGCTCTGGTTTGAAGAATCTTTTTAGAGGTTGTGCGGTTGTTCCTGATGATTTCAATGTGCTTGTGGATGTCTCCTGATCATGTTTCTACCTTTGGATTGGTCCGCAAAGAGAAATTTGGATCGTAGATAAAGACTATTCTTGAAAGTCTTAATGTGAACACCAGTCTTGACCGACTTGGTTGCTTTCACTATTTGTGGAGATGCATTGAAGATTGTAGTAGCATGTTGTGGCATGGAAGATTGTATTTGAGTCCCGGCTAAGGCGTAGTGTGATCCGCATACATCTTTACATTTTTCCCTTAACAAATTTTTGTATTAGGGCCAGACCTATTTCTATGTATGTTTATAATACAGACCTTGGAGTTTGTTCCAACGGTTGATGAATGTAATGCCAACCTTGATGTACATTCCAAGGTTGATGAATTGTATAAAGACATGAAATGTAATTGCAAAGAAGATATTTGTGTGCAAAAATGTGAAGATAAGTGAGAACTGTAGTAAGAGCATAGTAGAGAAGAAGTATTACGCTTCAATGGAACTAAACTTAGGCATGGAGTAGATGCTAAACATGGATAGTCAACTTAGGCTTATAACCTATATTATAGCTATTATGTCAAAAGTATTAGGATAAAAATTGTTGTTAACATTATAATTATGTCAAAACCATTATATATAATTCATATATGACCCAACTATAAGAGCTTCATTATATGTTATCCTTTTACTTCGAGATTATTACTTAATGGTCATAAACAAAAGTCTATATGTATAATTCAACTATATCAAAGTATTAGGATTAAGTTACTATCAAGGGTTGAGGGTTTAGGTTTAAGGGATTAGGGTTTGAGGTATAGTGTCAAGGGTTGAGGGTTTAGGGATAGGGTTTAGGATTTAAAATAAAACTTTTTTCTCCCTAATCAAATAGCATATTAGTATAATATTTATGGTTATTTTAAAATCACCCTATGGGTTCACTTGTACTAGTCACAACAAATACTATGAGAGGGCATATGGCCCTCTCTAGGCTTCTGCATGAAGTTGAAGAAAAAGGCCTGCATATACTTTCCGCCTCCTGTTTCGCCCTTGATGACAAAGTATTTGACACTCTTCATTGCAAGGTGGTATTTTTAGGTGTCCAATTTCAATTAGATAGATAACATAGTTTCGGTAATGGTCAATTCTGGGTAATAAAAATAGGACAAATATTTATCATTTTTAATTGTGAATGAGGTGTAAAATTACTATTGACTGTTTAACCATTAAAATTGATGATATTTAAGTAGAGTAAAATTAGTCCGTAGTTGATTGTGAATGTTTATTTGTTAATCTGCTTTTCAGGTGTTTGATAAGCAGAGATTCAATAGCGCGGTCAAACTTGAGCAGAGACTTTGGTAGTTGATGGAGCGGAACTACATTGGAGATGTGTAACAAAGCTAGAAACCATTTATACTTCAATGCCTGGTACTACATTACCTTAGTTATCCTTCTTTTAAGTTATGTTTTAATTAGGTTAATTGATGTCCAAACAATACACTCTATTTAAATATCATCCACTTCAGTGGTTAAGTATTTGTAAAATAGTCATTATAACAAGATTTCCGTCCTGTCCTTTTAAGTCAGGATTAAGGTATAGTATCAAGCCTCATCCTAATGACCTAAGACTAACATGAAGATTAAGGGATAATAAGAGAATCACTTAATTTGTATAATGCATTATAATCATTACATGTTTGATATATTAATAATTAAAGGTAAATATAGATCACCCCTCATAATAACCTTATGTCTATATGTATTGTTATAGCTATACTTTGAGATATAGTTACATAATTCAAATAACCTTGATCTCTAGTCATATTTGGATTACATATAGTTACTTGGTATGCACTATATCCATTGCCTGAATCATGGAACACTTGTGAGTTCAAAGGATCATTATACCCATTCTCATTAGTTGTTGGCATATGTTGTAATGAACTTGAATCTTATTTGGCTTTTAATCATTGTATTTCTTGAATCAGCCATTTTTTTCTCCTTAACAACTCCAACAGTTCCTCTTCTTTTGACATATTCATTTTGACTGCAGATGGTGCTATTTACAAGTTGTATTTTATATTCTTCATTGAATTCCTTTTCAGAGTTGCCACCTCTTATCAAAAGAGGAATGATTTTTTCTTTTATGGGTCCTTCTTGCTAGCAGAGTTACCAATTCGTGTCAGAATTCAAAAGTTTACTGACTCTGTAATGAGATGACCTTTAACTGGATTCTGGATTAGTCCCCAACAAAGTCACCATTTTGTTGGGTCTCAAAAATGTAGGTTACAAATTCTAAGAGGATGCCAGACTCTATGATCAGATTGGCAATGTTTTTGAACCAACTAACGGAGTTAACCTAAATGGTTGATGACTCCCTGCACTTTAGGCTCTGCTAAACCTAGGCTGGTGAACCTTGAAAGCTGAAGCAGATAAAAGGAATGTATGACTCAAATGAATTTAGGGATCTACCCACAATGGCATAAAGTGTGGAATAGATGAAAGCTTGCAAACTACTTCTACTCCTAATACTAAGATATGAGATGTAATTGTTTGAATAAGATTTTATGGAATCCTAGAGTGGAATTGGTATGACCAGTGCCTATTTCAGTTGGGCTAATGGAGTCAAGGTATATTATATTTTACTTGGGATATATATTGGAACTAGATCTAACTATCCATAATACCTAGATTTTACTTGGGATATATATTAAAATATTAGATTTTAAAATATGGAGTATTTGTACTTTACTAAACAAAACTTAAATATATAAATAGAATTAAACTTAAATATATCTGAGGTTATGCCTTTGAGCCTCTTAGTTCATTTCTTTAGTTTATATTTTTGCAAAGCTTCAAAGTTTTCCCCTTTAGGAGGCAAATTTAGTATTGTTGCTCTTAATTTTGCTTTGTTTTTCTAATTGTCTCTATAGCATTTTTATACTCATGTAGGACCTCGTGAACCTTTTCATTTTATGCGTTTAGCTTCCATAGCTCCAAGTCATTATGCTTCATATGCATTCTAATGCCCAATTTTCTCAAAGCTTCCATTTTATTCCATTTGCTCCCATCTTCATTTTTGTCACCAAGAGGAGGACCCTGCTACTGCAGAGGATGAGAGGGTTGCCACAAAGACTTCTGAGGGCTCAAGTGCCATCTTTTTCATGAAAGGAAGAAAGGTATGCGGAAACGCTTCCTACACTGATCTACTGAGGAAAGACATGCAAATTTTTACTTTTACAGTTATAGATTAAGATGCACATTAACAGAAAGAAAATAACAACTTTCAAATGCAAACACAAAACTCACAACACAAGATATACCAGTTTTAGTATATCTTCATAGCAGCGATAGTAAACAACTAGATCCATTAAAATTTCATGGCAAAAAACCTCAAAAAAATGTTTCATATTGCAAATCACAATAGCCATAGTAAACAACTAGATCCATTAAAATTTCATGGCAAAAAACCTCAAAAAAAAATTTCATACAGGAAAAAATAGAAAAAATCCTTTAGTGTTAGTTTTTCCTAATTGATTGTTTCATTCATTATTTGACCAAAAAAATTGTACAGGTGTTTGTCAACGCGCAGAAGTCCAAGGCCTATTTCAAGAGGTACTAGGTCAAATTCAAGTGAAGGTGAGGTATTTATATATGATATATTTTTAGTGCCTGGGTTGCTTGAGGTTTTTGGTTAAAAAATGTATTTTAGGCTCGGTGTATGTAAGAAAATGCACAACTCTTTACTTTTATGAAAAAAATCTATTTCAAGGCTTTATATTTTGTTAGAGTTGTAGGAGAAGCAAATCATATTAACCATAGTAAACAACTAGATCCATTAAAATTTCATGGAAAAAAACCTCAAAAAAATATTTCATACTGCAAATCACAATAGCCATAGTAAACAACTAGATCCATTAAAATTTTAAGGCAAAAAACTTAAAAAAATGTTTCATACTGCAAATCACAACAACCATGGTAAACAACTAGATCCATTAAAATTTCATGATAAAAAACCTCAAAAAAATGTTTCATACTGCAAACCACAACAACCATAGTAAACATCTAGATCCATTAAAATTTCATGGAAAAAACCTCAAAAAATGTTTCATATGGAAAAAATCTCAAAAAATGATTCCTGACTCTTACTTGAGAAATGTATTTTGGGGTTTTGGGCTAATGGACTTTTAGGGTTAGGGTATGTTAATTTGTATGATCCTTGACTAGTTTTTGAACAAAAGAGAAACAAGGATATTGTTGCATAGATTGCGTATGCAACACTTGTTGGAGATGCTACAATGGCAACTGGTTACTCTCATGAGTTGTCTCGATATGGCCTAAAAGTCGTCCTCACAAACTATGTTGCGAGTACATTCAAATAACCTTGATCTCTAGTCATATTTGGATTACATATAGTTACTTGGGATATATTATAGCTATAAGCCTAAGTTTAGCATCTACTCCATGTTTAGCATCTAATTTTAAAATACTATACCTTAGGATCAAGTGGCAAAGCACTATCAGGTCCTTGGTCACTTACAAATGTAGGGAAGCTTGGATTAGGGTATTTGATTATCAATTTTCTTTCTCTTATGCTCAATTATCCATCAAAACCCTAATTATGCAAATACGGAAGTAAACAAATGAATAACATAAAATGATTCTGTAAAAAGATATAAAATTACAAATGATTGTCCACCTATTTTTGGAGTTCAGAGGCGGAAAAGTTGGGGACAAAAGAGTGGGCGCCCAATTCCAATGCCCTACTTTTTTTTAGGATCTACGGATAAGATCTGCACCCTGTTCCTACTGCATTGAAGGTTTTTCGATCATGAAACTTTGAGGACTAATGAGCAGGTGCCCAAGTCTAGTGTGTTCTTTTTCCTATTGTTCTACAATTCTGACACTCCAAGATGTTCTCCTGCAACTTTACTTTGTCTGCATCACCAAATATATCAAAATATTATAAATTAGTAAAGTATAATTTGACTATATGGATGACTCGCTTTTAGATTTTACTTAAAGCATAAATAGATAAACTAATATCGTTTACTATCATGAAATACCTTTGTATCGACAGGTAGTGAGGGTATAAGGGTTGAGCTATTAAAGGTTGAGGGATTAGGGTTTAAGGTATAGTGTCAAGGGTTTAGGGATAGGGTTTGGGATTGAAGGTTTAAGGGTTGAGGATTGAGGCTTTAGGGTTTAGGTTTAAGGGATTAAGGTTTGAGGTATAGTGTTAAGGGTTGAGGGTTTAGGGATAGGGTTTAGGATTTAAAATAAAACTTTTTTCTCCCTAATCAAATGTCATATTTCTTGAATCAACCATTTTTTTCTCCTTAACAACTCCAACAGTTCCTCTTCTTCCGACATATTCATTTTGACTGTAGATGGTGCTGTTGACACTATACATATTTGAATTATTTTGATATATTAACTCCATAGTGTGATTTTAAAATAACCTTAAATATTATACTAATATGACATTTGATTAGGGAGAAAAAGGTTTTATTTTAAAGTTTTAGATCTTGTAAAATTATGTTAAATAACCTTATATTTAGTAAAATTATACTTTACTAATTTATAATATTTCAGTTGGGCTAATGGAGTCAAGGTATATTATATTTTACTTGGGATATATATTGGAACTAGATCTGACTGTCCATAATACCTAGATTTTACTTGGGATATATATTAAAATATTAGATAAATACAATATCCCAAGTGTTCCTTTGAACTCACAAGTTATCTCTAGTCATATGTGAGACCTTGAAGCAAGCCAGATAGAACTCCCTGAGATGGTCTTTTGGGTCCCCTTTTCCTTTGTATTTATCAAATTTGGGAATAGTGAAATTGTGAGGAAAAGGGATCATGGGTAATGACCAATCAAAAGGACAAGGACACACTTCTTCTAAAGAGAAGGTCTTCTTAGTGTGGCCAAACGTAAGATCAGATAGTTGTTGTTGAACCTCCACGAGTTTTAGCTCCATACTCGTGTGAGGGTTTACGAACTTCTCCTGTTGTCCTACTAGTGGTTGTTGATGCCCATACCAAAGATTGTAATGTAAACCATGGGCATTGGTGTTGTAAGGGTCGTATGATTGGTTGGGGTCGTATCCATTATAGGTTGGGTTTAGATTGGGTTGGAATTGGGTGCTTTGATTTGGAGGAGGTGGAGGTGGCAGTAGGTAAGAATGTAGGCTTTGTGATGGTTGAAGAAATTAGTTTGGGGGTGGAAAGCTAAAGTTTTTTGGGTTAGGTTGCGGTTGTAGAACATGGCTTTGGGAAGTTTGGTGTTGGCAATGTTGAGGGTGATTAGGAAATGTGTTGAAAAAGTTTAGCGCTGATGATCGCAGTGGTGGGGGGACATAGGTAGATGTGTTTTGCGATGGTTGAGGTTGATTGATGATGAGCGTAGAAGAATGTTGTGGTTGGGATTACACGACCCGAGTTGGTTGAAGGATCCCGACTGTCCTGATTGGTACTTACATTGGACTTACATGATTAGAATATTGAATTAATTATTAAGATTATAGTTTAGGACAATAATACTATGGTGAGTAGTTGGTATTGAGTAATCAGCAGACCAGTCCATGAGAGTAAGCTATCTATCCATTACTTTCTAATATTCAGTTAATCTATTATGGTATGAATATTATATGGATATCCTTATAATCCTTAAATATTATACTAATATGACATTTGATTAGGGAGAAAAAAGTTTTATTTTAAATCCTAAACCCTATCCCTAAACCCTCAACCCTTGACACTATACCTCAAACCCTAATCCCTAAACCCTCAACCCTTGACACTATACCTCAAACCCTAATCCCTTAAACATAAACCAAGCCAAGTATAGTGTTGAGGGTTTAGGGATATAGTGTCAAGGGTTGAGGGTTTAGGGATAGGGTTTAGGATTTAAGGTTTAAGGGTTGAGGGTTGAGGCTTTATGGATAGGGTTTAGTGTTTAGGTTTAAGATATAGTGATTTTAAAATATGGAGTATTGTACTTTACTAAACAAAACTTAAATATATAAATAGAATTGAATTTAAATACATCTAAGGTTATCTTAAAAGAAAAATGTATAAATAGAATTGAACAACCATCCTAGATCTTGTAAAATTATAATTCAAGATCAAGGTTATTTGAATTATAGCTATAACATAAGGTTATTTGAATTTTATTTTTAACCTCAACTATATGTAATCCAAATATGGTAAGTATCCTTCCTCCTATTTCACTTTCTACTTTTTTTTCAATAGGGGTGGTAACCCAAATGACCTATTCTTCCACGTCTCCTACCACCTCTGTTGTGCCATTACAATCTTTTGGCCCTTCATCTAGTTCATCGGCCTTAGCATCATCATAGGCCATTTCATTGCCTTTGTTTTCCCCATCCATGCCCAGGCAAGCTTTGCCTCAGGTTGATCCTAGTCAACAAATTACCACCATCCCGTATGGCTTACCACAAGGTTACCCTTTTGCTAGAGGGCTCATTGCCTCCCTGCTCACCTTTCAAACACAAGTAGATACTGCAAGGAAAGCTAGGGAAGATAGAAAGGTGATCCGGTTTGACCATGGAGTACCAGGCTAGGATTAGGCGCTATTGTAAAACTAAAGATAGGATAATAATTAACAAGGCCTCTTTGGATCTAGTAGTTTATCTATTTATGCTTTGTATTTCGTGACGTTGTCTAGGTCTCTTTGGATGACCCTTGATACTCTTCTCATGTCAAGGTTACAAGGAGACTGCCTCTGTTATGACCATTATTCTATTTGTTTCATCATTCCTCTACTTTCCCCTTCTCTATTTTATTGTTGGGTGTTGTGCATTGGGGTGATAACATCATGGAGGATGTCTTGGGGGCATCTTCCCATGTAAACTCAAGTTACTCTTGTCTCCTCTCTCATTTTTATTGTTTAACTTCTTCAGTGGCTCTACTAGCCGGCGGATGACGAAAACAAACAAATACTGATAAGGACCATGTGCCCCTTCAACAAGAATGAAAAAGATGGACCTAGTCCATATATAAAGATGGGGTTGATATATATTAGACGCTTGACTAGTAGAATCACTCTGTGTTATGATTCATGTTGTGAAATCTCTTGTAACAAACCTCTTACAATACTCTCAATCTACTTCAACACACTTTGGATGGTTTTTTATCTCACCTTTTTGTTACACTCAGTTCTAAGATACTTGTAGTATATCCCAATGGCTATACTTAGTTCTGAACCCGCAAGTGTAGCCTTGGTCTTTTTAATGTTATCTAATATATGATTTATGAATAGCTTCTATGAATGGATTTGGTTGTTATCTTAGAGTAAGATTTTTTAACCAAAGCTTATATCTTGTGGATTATCTTAGCAAATCATATTGATGTGTTTGTGGGAACATTCGATGATCGTGGCACATGTCACCTTCGGGGGCATAGGCTTTGTGAAAGCTCTTGTTCCCTTGCATGTTTTCACTCTACCTTAATGTGCTTGATACCAAGTCTTTAGAGTGAAAAAGGGGGGAAATGAATATGGTTGATTTAGTGTAAATCCTCCCTTATCACTAAACATTCAAGGACATATCAACTGAGTTGAATCTCTACTAAGAAAGAGCATTTGCCTATCAAGTTGGGCTATCACTTGGAATGATGTGAAAGCTCAGATGTTATCAAACAATATCTCAATTTAAAGCTTAAATGCCCTTAAAACCTTAAATAAGAAAAATAGTAAGCAAATTGATGAATTACAACAAATCCTTTCAGACTAAGGTGAAGGACATAGGTTGTTAACTCACTATTTATAAAGTTTAGAATGCAGAACAATCGGGGACACTGGCACTAATGCCCCTGTCCAAGGTATTATTTTCTGCATAGAATTTGGATATCCTTCCGACACTGATATTCACTGTATCTTCCATTTCAGTCCTGGAAAAGGTGGAAGACACTGGCACTAGCACCTGTGCCCCAAAATGTTGAACTCTATCCTCTTTCTTTCAGATCCTAAACCCTTGTTGTCTGTAACCTCCTTCTCTAACTCCACTCCACAAAACTCGGTACCTATAACTTGCAATCACAAAGGAGTGTGGGAGGGGGTTGTGGTGTTTAGAGGCTTGCCTCGGTCAAGCCCCAAAGATACATTCAAGTCTTCCAATCATCGTTGTTACATGAGAGTGCATATCCCTATGGGATAGAGGCAAAATCCAAATGAAATGATCAAAAACACAATAGATGTCACCTTGAAGTGTAGATCTCACATAAATGAAGGCTCTTCAATCACATGAGAAGATGAAGTCAAATCTGTAATCACAAACATAATAACAATGCTCTGCTCTACAACAATGAATATCTTGAAATCACAAAAATGCCTAAAGTTTGCAATCATCTTCTAGTTTACAAATGAAAACCTAAACATGCTTATATATGCAACTACAAACATTCTTGCTAAGAATTGCATAATTCAAACTTGAGATGTCAGCATAGGACCTAAATAATAGTCATAAAATTGACATTTAAATTTAGAGCAGACCCAAAATAGGGTAGGACTAGGGCACTAGCACCCAAGTTCAACCTCCCATTTTTGTTCAGGGATCATCAAAATAGCACCCCCTAGGTCCTATTTTCCATAAGACTTTGAGGTTTTCTCATTGAAATTCAAAATTAACACACAAAATGCTCTAAATGCATTCTAAGGACCTAGGAGCTAAACCTTAAGAGGGAAAGCCCCAAGGGGACATTTTTTGACATAACATTTAGCCCCTACTTTAATGTATGTATAAATGTAAGGCCAATACATGCATTAAAATAAGGTCAACAAACACAACAAAAATGCCAAGCACGATGAAATCACGCCAAACATATTGAAGACAATAGCAGGCATGCAAAACAAGGAAAAGACAGTTATAGTCATGCAAAACACGGAGAAGATAGCATTGAAGAAACACAAAACATAGTGAATGCAATGATTATTTCTTTTCCATTTTCTCATATATGAATGCAAATGCAAATACAAGGAAAGTAAACACACAGCTCAAATGCAGGAGGAGCTCATTGCCACCAGTCTTAAAACTGCATAAGGGGCAACAAACATGCCAAAGAAATCTCAAAATGTAGGAGGAGCTCATCACCACTAGTCTTGAAACTACACTTGAGAACAAAGATGCCATACAAATCCCAAAGCATAGGAGGAGCTCATCGCCACCAGTCTTGAAACCATGCTTGGGAAGAAACACACCATACACACACATGGAAGACACAGAGAAAACATGGCAAACAAGCGATCAAAGAAACTTGTTTCTAGGTTTGCAACCATCTTAGGCATGCTACAAGCACACACCGATGATTGGGCTTCACCACAACAATCACCGAAGACATGCTTAAGGGTTAGGATAGTCTCAAATTTACCCTGCCTACTTAGAGAACTTTTAGAAAATGGCAGGATGTGCAATCTCCTCAAGAAATACACCATCCCCACCTCCACAAAGGGCTTAAATGATTGTAATATAGAAAATAAAGATGTGCAGTCACTTGGAGGTACAATATCCTGCCTCTGCAGGGGACTTTAAACATGCTTCGTTAGTACCAAAATCATCAGACAACTTACTTTATATATGCCCCACCTTAAGGTGGTTGATGTCATGTACCGATATCAAGCACATTAAAGTAGAGAGAAAACACATAAGGGGACACAAGCTCTCACAAAGCCCATGCCCTTAGAAGGTGACATGTACTTTACGATTGCCAAATGTTCCCACAAACACACAATTTCCTACAAGAAAAGGTGTTAGCAACCATAAAAGCATGATAAACAATGATGCATGTAATCATTCACATAGAGAGCCAAGGAAAGCAAGATCTAAGATAGACAAAGTGGACGGAGCAGTAGTATTGTTATGTTTTGAAAGTGTGATAAGACAACATCAAAATCTCACATGGAGTGATTCTACTAGCCAAGAATCAGATAATATATATTGACCCCCTCATCATGTATCCAGACTAGGTCCATTTTTTGATTTCTCGCTGAAGGGACACTAGGTTCGTATCAGTATTATATGTTCTTCATCATCCACTAGCTTGATAGAACCACTAAAGGAAGGTAAACAATAAATCAAGAGAGGAGAAACAAGTGTCTTAGGGACAATCACATAGGAGGGTACCTCCAAGTCACCAACCGCAACGCTATGCCCCTAGGACACAACACACAACAATTAAAATAGAGAAGCAATATAGAAGAATGATGATACAAATAGAAGGGTCACAACAGAGGCGGTCTCCCTATATTCTTGACCTTACAAGAGAATCAAGTGTCATCCTAGGAGGCCTAAACACCACATAACACATCATGTGGGAAACACAACATGGAGGTAAATAGTTAGAAATACTTACCTGATATGACACAATGCTAAAAACATATATATCTAAGAGGAGGCCACCCTTGAAAGAAACTATAATAGGTGCTACAACGAGTGTGGCTTAGGGAGGGAGAAATACACATATTCACTATCGTCTTAGGAGGTGGAAGAAGTGATTTGTTTTGAGTGATCTCAACACCCATCTGTAAGAGATTTAATGTGAGACCTTTCCTCATC
Source organism: Cunninghamia lanceolata (assembly GCA_027924645.1). Taxonomy (NCBI): domain Eukaryota; kingdom Viridiplantae; phylum Streptophyta; class Pinopsida; order Cupressales; family Cupressaceae; genus Cunninghamia; species Cunninghamia lanceolata. The sequence goes on from BSBN01000669.1 coordinate 9,983,915, forward strand.
CACTAGTGTTGCATCTTTTGAAGAGAGATCATAAGAATGAAGGGAAGGTAAGGTGTTGTGAGGATAATTGTTGGTGATTGTATCTCTAGTGGTCTTCAAAGAATATGCAATCAAGTTTTTCACATCCATAGTGATATCTAAGGGACCTAAACATTCAACCAAAGGAAGGGGATCAAGGGTCTAAATACTTCCTTAGTGATGTCCAAAGTACTTGAATATTCAACTAAAGGAGGAAGATTGATAGTATGATCCATAGAGGTTTCATTCACTATGATAGGGAGATAGTTTTTATTGTTATTAGATGAAATCTCATTGTCTACCCATGGAATGTTCTTGGTTGGAAAGGCTTCTTTATTCACCAGTGCTTCATCTTGGCCATAGAGAGCATTGTAATAAAGAGGTGATGGTATAATGTTAAAAGATGTGTCAATGAAATAATTCTCTTGCATCGAAGTGTCCTCATAAAAAGGAACAACTTTGAGAGAGGGATCATAAGGTAAACCTAAGTTATCATCACATGTATTAGTAATAGGAGGCATAGTGGAATGTCCAATAGAGATAAAGTCATTGAGGGCTTCCTCTAACATACTGAAGTCATCACTACTAAATGATACAACATATTTATTATTATCTATGTATTTAGTGAGGTCATCTAATATCAAGGGATATGTTCCCATGAGAGTTGTGAAACTATCAAAATCAGATATATAGCAAAGGATTTCATATGTGGAACACAGAAATATTAACATCATAGAATATGCAATTTATTTTAAGACTTAAGGATATTCATGAGTAAATTTGGAAAAATTATCAATGTCTATGATTTATGCGAACAATGCTTCTAAAGATGAATAACAAGAAGTATCCATGATGAAAAGATTGGGGAAATCAAGTCTTTCAATAGTAAAACTTACAAATTTGACAATCAATCAAGTAAATAACAAGGGAAGATAACTGACACGGTTTTACACCAAAGCACTTATTTGAGGGAAACAGGTAGAAATACACACATAGTCCACAAAAAACAAAGTGGATAGGAGGAAAGAGTACAACACAACAAGGTACAATTGATGGTTTTAAATATTTTGATCAAGAAAGTGTGAACAAAGTGTATAAACACCGAATGTTGAAATACACAATGTGTGTTTTAACAAATGTGCCGATTTTCACAAAAAACTATGAAACGAAGCAAAATTTTGAGATTACCAATGAACGTAGGCTTGAATATGAGTGCAATATCTAAAATTCAACATGTCTAGGATGAATGTAAGATCAGATTTCAAAAGATTTAGATTATATGCAACAAAATGTATGCAAAACTATGTATGAATTTGACCTAAAATGCTTGATTTTTCAACATTTTTCAATGCAAATGAGTGAACCTGTTGTAAGGAAATTGATGAGGAGTAGAAAATAATATTCCTAATAATAGTCCAATGATGCAGTAAAATCTTTTGCAACATGCCTATAGTGTAGATCTAGAATGATTTCAAGTCAAAACCTAGTGAAAATACAACTAAAATATGCAATTTTTCACCAATTTTCAATGTAAATGCCTAATAGAAAGGGTGTTGTAAGGAATTTGAGATGAGGCAGAAGATTATAACCCTAATATTAGTCAAATAATGCAGAAAAATTCTTTACAACACGCTTATAAAGCAACTCTAGAGAGATGATAAGGCCGAATTTAGTGAAAATGCAAGGTTTTCAAACCCTAGACATGAAATTTTGCAAGAAAGCCACTATGATACAATACTAAAATTAGAAATAAGTCCTAATGAGTGTTTTAAAAGGGTAGTAAAATCTAAAACAAGATTTTAACTACAAACCCTAGCTAATGCAAAACTAGGTTTTATGAAAAATACACAATTTTAAGTAATTTTTGACAATTTAAGCACAAAAATGCAATGCAAATGAATACTAAATGATGAATTTCTATAATTTAAATTAGATCTAATGAAAAGAATAGAATTAAATGCCCAATAATTCAAATTATGCTAAAATGCAAGCCTAAGATGCTAATTTTTTCAAAATTTTCAATTTGTTTCATAATTTTTTGAATGTAATAAAATGAATGAATGCAAATCTATCACACAACACTCAGCAAGGCGCAAAATTCAAACAAACATGGGTTCACCAAAATGTTTAGAGTGAAAAAGGGGGGAAATGAATATGGTTGATTTAGTGTAAATCCTCCCTTCTCACCAAACATTCAAGGACATATCAACCGAGTTAAATCTTTACCAAGCAAGAGCATTCACCTATCAGGTTGGGCTATCACTTGGAACGATGTGGAAGCTCAGATGTCATCAAACAATATCTCAATTTAAGTCTTAAGTGCCCTTAAAACCCTAAATAAGCAAAACAGTAAGCAAATTAATGAATTACAACAAATACTTTCAGACTAAGGTGAAGGATAGAGGTTGTTAACTCTCTTTTTTTCAAAGTTTGGAATGTGGAATAGTCAAGGACACTGGCACTAACGCCCCTATCCAAGGTACTATTTTCTACATGGAATCTAGATCTCCTTCTGACATTGGTGTTCACTGTATCTTCCGTTTTGGTCTAGGAAAAGGTGGAGGATATTGGCACTAGCGCTCGTGTCCCGAAATGTTGATCTCTGTCCTCTCTCTTTGAGATCCTGAACCCTTGTCATCTGCAACCTCCTTCTACAACTCCACTCTACAAAATTCGGTACCTGTAACCTGCAATCACAAAGGAGTGTGGGAGGGGGTTGTGGTGTTCAGAGGCTTGCCTCAGTCAAGCCCTGAAGAGAGATTCAAGTCTTCCAAACATGATTATTAGATGAGAGTGTGTATCACTAAGAGATAGAGGCAAAATCCAAATGATAAATGATAAAAAACACAATAGGTGCTGTTGGTGCCCACATAGGGTTAGGGTTTTAAGCTTGAACATTTGTAAATTTTTTCATTCAAACCCTAAAAATTCTAAGTCATAAGGTCTTGCGCTTTATCTTCTAATTTTGAGTTGACCTTCTATAGCAGGTTCCTGGTTGTTCAAGTTATAACCTATGCCTTTGTGTTCATACAATGACCGGCCCCATTGCATAGTGTAAACCCCCTTTTTCTCATCACCAATGTCATATCAGTGTGACTATGTGCATCAATAGCCAAGCAAAGTGTTCCCCCGATGGTCGATGCACATACAAGCAAAACATTCAAAGGTTCTATCGGCATGACAAGTCTCATCAGCAATCAAGCTAAAAGTTTTTCTGACAGGCCGATGAGGAAGCAAAGATACATCCAAGTCAAATAACCAAGTGGTGGGGTCCACTATTGTATGCGTTTCAGGTTTGTATGTGGTGTTGGGGTACATTCCTAGAATATTCCATCGTAGATTTTGCAGTTGTATCAAGGGGTTTGTATGTTGTGTTGTATATTTAAATATACAATGGGCAAGATACAATGTGGATCTCTATGAAGTTTCAAATCGGGCTAAAGTGGTCGTCAGGTCCGCAGGTATGTGCAAATGGGTTTGTATGTTCGAATATACAAGACAATGTGCAAAGGGTCATGTACAAAATTTGGGGCCCACCAGTTGTATATCCGCATTGTATGTTTGCACATACAATCTGGACCCAAAGGAGAAATCAAATGCATCAAATAAAATTTGGGGTCCGTAGGTTGTATATAACGCATTGTATGTGCGATATACAAATGAAATGTGCAAGCAAATAGATGCAAAGCCTGGACATGAAGGAGAATGTGTTTTGGCAGATTTCAAGTTGAAGTCCATGGCTTGTATGCATGCACATTGTATATGCGATATACAACCAAAAGATACAATGAGAGAGATACAAGCCGGATTCGAAAGTTTTTTCAATCCGATTGATAAGTGGCTAAGGTCTGCGGCTTGTATATTGCGTATTGTATGTATATAATGTACAATGTGATATACAAAGGAAACATACAAGGTGGAACATGATGGTGAATTCAAATTGTTTCATGAATATTTGGGGTCCATGCCATTGTATGTATGTGATTGAACATACATGTAGTCTCATTTTCACCGTAGATGCAAAGAAAGATGCAGTGGCTCATTGGCAAGACTTCACCCATTGGTGACTTCGTCCATGCTCATTCTGACGGCTGATGGAGAGATAAATACATAGAGATGGAGAGCAAACCAGGGGCCGCCACGTGTCCAAAAATATTTGTATGTATTTGCATCTACATATGCAAAGGTTTTGAAGGCAAAATGGGAAAAAGGTGAAAATGTATCTCCATGAAAAGTCAAAGGAACAAGAAACACCCGCGTGGCATGATTTCATTGGCCAGCAGCTCGGTCGTTTGAATTGAGGCTACTGATTTTGGCAGGCATAAGTGAATCGACGGTTCTGTTCAAATGGAGGGTTTTCTTTGCATATGCAGTTGTTTCCAGGCAGGAAAATTGCAAGACACACAATCTGCTGCATTCCCAAGGCTGCGAGTTGGTATGCCATTAATGGAAGATGTTACAAAAGTATGGTCGAAGACATAGATGGGCCAACTACCTGATTGAAGAAGAAAATCCCTAGGTGGCAGTGCATGTCTCGAGTTCAACCACTCCCAACCTTTTCTTCTACTTACTGCATTGATTGTTTTGGGTGCCATTCCATGGTGCAGTATTTCTGACAAATTTTTAATGACCATGTAAATAATTACTGAGTACACATACTGGCTATATAAGAGGATTGTGTTACTCATTTTTTGTGGTTGTTGAAAACTGGACAAATTTTGGTGCTGTAATAAGATACAATCTGGATGGTGGCTCTATTTTGGGTGCCTTGTGAGTTTATGAGTTGTATGTTAAATGTTTTATGCATAGAATTCATCAGTTTCATGTTGATTTAAATGAGTAATGCTTTATTGCATGTATTCTGTTATTTGTCTCCAAGTTGAATGTGTTCTTCTTCTAAATCTAAATAGCTAAGGGGTGTTTAAGATTCTAGGATATGGGCTTGCTATGTTGAATGCTTGATCTTTTACTTCTGCTCAAGGAGTAGATTAAATGTTTAGGGTTGAGTGTTGGGAGGAACATGTTGCAGTAAGGATGTTTGTAAGCAGAGATAATTGAATACTTAATCTTGGATATTATTTGTAAGGCAGACACTACAAAACCCCCTTGAAATCTTACTACTATTTTAAGTCTATGGTAAACATTCACATATATATGTCTATTGACTCCGAGCCCTGGATAGGCACCGATCTGGTTATGTATTGAGGTTACAACCCTAGGTCCCAGTCTTGCATCCAAATATAAAATACACATCTAAATTTCAAATACAAACCTTTAGGACAAGAAGTAGTTTTAGGACTAAAATCCTCTGTCTCACAACTGAGTTTAGGCCCAAAGCTAGCCCCTTTGCACTTATTTCACAGTTTTGGTCTACATAAGAGAGGATTTACCTGCTTTGTGTCAACATCCCACTAAGTTCATGTGCATATCTGATGGATGCTGAATAGGGAATACTCCCCTTGGTTCTGCAGAGCCTAAAGAAGAAGAGATATTTATAGAGTCTATCTCCTGTACTGTTGGCCCTTGACCCGAGAATCCTATTGATGAATGATGGCTACCTTGTAGGGATAACTGGGAGGAAGCATCCAGTTGGGAAAACATCCAACAGATTTGGCAACTCCGCTAGGGACTGCTTTGTGTAAGAACCCTAGTGAAAACTAATTCCTAGTTGTAGGTGGCGACTCCGAACAAAATCTCCCAACCGGTGAAGTGAAATTTGTATGCAAGGGAGAAGATCCCTACCTAATCCTTTGTTTGAAGAATTACATAGAAAAATGATGTATAGTAAAAAAGGGACTGTTCAAGCCGGTCAAGAGGGTTCTCTCAGCCCTAGAAACAATGGTAGTACCCAAGATAATCCAGGATCTTCAGAGCGGACATCACCTTATTTTTCAAACACAGAAGTTGAAATCCAGGATGTATATGAAAGACAACAAGGTGTTAATTTGAGAATGAGATTAGAGGTGTTTCAGGAATGCCCTTTCTTAGATCCCTTTGATAGATTTGAAGAGACTAAGTCCCCAAGGGATGATGATGATGACCAATATGGAAAGGGACCATCCTCTTCTATGCCCAAAGATGAAGAATTAGCTGAAGAAATCAAAAGCCTAAGAGCTGAATTAGAATATTTGCAGGCTATGAAGGTTAGAGATGATATGAGACAAAAGGTGCAAGCTCTGAGAACTACTCAACATGATTCAATCCCCACCCTTGATAATGTAAATGTGATGAGAAACCAGCAAAGAATGAAGCTCAGAATCAGCAGAATGATCAGAGACAAAATACAAATAATGTTAGGGTACTGTTGAACAATGTAAGAAATCAGAATGTAAATAGGAATGCAAATGTCAATTAGTTTGGTAGGCAGCCTATGCAGTTGGATAGTTTCAAGCAACTAGTTTTTAATGGTATTCTTGGTTACCCTAATCCCATTGATAAACATGTAAGGCTTTAGATACCAAAGTTTTCAGGAAACAATATTGTGTTAGGGGAAAATCATTTGAAAGCCTTTCAAAATGTTATGGGCAACTTTGAGGTTGAACATGAAGACGTTTTTATGAAATTATATATGCAGTCCTTAGTTGATGAAGCTAAAGAGTGGTATAAAAGTCTGCCTGATCAGAGTGTCTCATCATGGGATGACTTCAGAAGGATTTTTAAAGAACAATATGGTGATAAGACTGATCCAACCTTTTTTATAAATGAATTACTAAGGGGTCAAATGAGCCTGTTGCAGATTTTAATGCTACGTTCACTAGAGTGTTGAACAAATTACCACTTCATATGAGGCCTAATGAACCAATGTGTTTTGTACTATATATAAATGCTTTTGATGCTAAAACAACTTATGGATTAAGAGATAAGGGTCCTGCTAGCCTCAGGGATGCTTTTAGAATTGCAACTAACATTGAAAATAATAGGAAAGCATCTGGTAAAACAAATAGAAGGGATGATGTCTACAAAATCCAAATAAGTCTCAGAATGCTCAAGGTAATGCATCTACTTCTGAAGAAAAATTAGATAAGTTGACAAATATTGCTAAGGACCTAAGTTACAGACTTGCTAAGAATGAAAAGGGGATAGGCCCTGAAAGGCAGGTTTACCAAAGACAGGAGAAGAGACCATCACTGCATGATATGCCATATAACACTAATTGGCATAATGGTAAACCCATTCTCCCAAATAGCAACACTAATCAAAGAACTCAAAATGTTAAGGAGACACCTGATCCTTTGAAGAAAGCTGTTAACATTGTTGATGATACACCTTTGTGCATAATATGTCAAATGCCTCACTCACAATCACAATGTATGATTGCTCAATCTTTATATAATAATGCCATTGCTTGTGATGAATGTAAGGAGCCACATTACATGCAGGATGATAATGTCAATATGCTGTCCACAAATGGGGAGCATTTTTCTTGTGAATCTGATGAAAACAGGAGTTATGGGACTCATATCTGCCAGCAGATTTCATGTGATGAAGATGATGAAGATAATTATGCATATGCTCAGGACTCACATATCTTTCTGAATAACTTGAGAAGGCCTTCTGATGAAGAGATTAGAGCTCTCATAGCTACAGCAGTGGCTCAGGTCAAAAGCAACTATAACCTTAGAGGTAAGGCTCGGGTTGGTAATTCACGTCAACCAGAGGATACCTTTGTAAACCAGCTAATGCATAATCATAAAGGGGCTGAACCACATAAGTCAAAATGGAATAATAATAAGAAAATTTTTAATCAAAAACCAAGTCGTGATTCTCAAAGACCAGAAAATGAAGTTCCTCAAAATGAGGACCAAAATAAGAATTCTTAGGCCATGGATGATAGTTAGAAGAATATCAAAGTCAAAGCTAGATCAGCTCAAGATAAGAACAAAACCACAGCTCAAGTTACGACTGTTATACAAAATTATGCTCCTTTTGACATAGCTCAAGTTTTATCCCAAGTAAAGGTCTCTGTTCCATTGATGGAGATGATGAAAGTTGAAGAATTCAGAAATAAAGCATTATCTCTAATTTCAGGAGTAGCTTATTAGGCTGAGTAGAATGTTGAGTCTCACGCTAAGAAACAAGCCTTGTGTATTGATGAAGATGAAGTTCCTGAAGTCTACCTGGGAGTGACAATGACAAAATGCCCTTCACAGGTTGAACCATTTTATGTCTCCCTTGTTATCAATGGAAAAGTAATCAAGAATTGTATGCTTGACTCAGGAGCATCAACAAATATTATGCCTCTAGCTATCATGCAGCAAGCTGGATTAAAAATAGATAAGGCATGTGGAAAATGCTATGAAATGGACGCTAGGGAGGTGCCAGTCATAGGAATCATGAAGGATGTGGATTTTATGCTAGCAGTATACCCAGAAAAGACTTATAGAATGAACATAACAGTAGTTGACATAAAGCCACAGTATGGTATGCTGTTGTCAAGAAGATGGGCAACATTAATTGGAGGAAGCATGCAATTAGATTTGTCATATGCCATGATCCCAATGAACGGTAGAGATGTCAAACTAGTTAGAGAAGAGAGGTCACTTGAAACGGTTGAAGATCAAGATTCAGAAGAGCATATCTATTTTGTGGATACTGACTGTGAGAATTTCAAAATTGTCTCAGATAATCAAGGAGGTGAAAGGAGAGACATTTGCATCCAAGAGCTTGACCAACGGGGTCTCTGGACTATCTATTTTGATGGAGCTTGTTCAAAGGAGGGCTCTGGTGCTAGGATTGTGTTTGCCTCCAGAAGGTAAGCTTCTGAAATTTTCTTTCCTGTTAAAGTTTGCCTGCACAAATAATATTGCAGAATATGAAGCTCTGCTATTGGGATTGAATGTTGCCTTGAAGCATGGGATTAAGATGCTAAAAGTGTTTGGAGATTCAGAGTTAATTGTCTCCCAGGTGAGAGATAAGTATGCTTCAAAAAATAAAAGATTAAAACAGTATAAGCATGCTGTGTGGGATACAATTGAATTGTTTGATGCATTTTCAATAAATTGGATAGAAAGATCAAAGAATGTCATGGCAAATTTTTTAACCAATGTGGCCATTAGGCCAGATGATATAACTCCGTCTAATGTTACAAATGTTGAGGTTAAACCTAGACCTGTAGTATCAGATAATGTATGCAGCTGGTAGGTGTTTGATGATGATAGAGATTTATTGAGGTTCATACATTGCATAGATGACTATGAGAACCAGGAGATTGATTTTTAGAATTTTGTAGAAGTTGTGGATGGAAAAGAAACTCTTTTGGGGAAAGAAGTAATTCAACTTAAGACAAATAAAATCCCCAGAGGACTGGTTGCTTTAGAAAGAGGATTTGACAATAGAGACCAATTTGTTACAAAGGCATCTCCTACAAACAAGGATGATTTGGAGGAAATAAACTTAGAGACACACCATGCACCCAAAAGGGTATATATTGGAAAACAGCTCAAGCCACACATCAGGAGTATGTTGATAGCATTATTGAAAAAATATAAGCATGTTTTTGCATGGTCATATGAGGACCTAAAATCTTATAGAGAAGACTTATTCCAGCATGAGATTCCTTTGAAGCTTGGAGCTAAGCCATTCAGATAGAAACAAAGACCTATTAACCCAACTTTGGCTCCAAAAATGCAGCAAGAGCTTGTAAAGCTTAGGGAGGCTGGAATAATTGTAACTATTAGACACTCAACTTGGGTGTCCAATCTTGTCCCAGTAAGAAAGAAAAATGGTGATATAAGACTTTGTGTGGATTTCAGAAATTTGAATGTGTCTTCTTTAAAGGATAATTACTCATTGCCTAACATGGAGGCTATGCTGCAAAAGGTAACTGGTTGTGAGCTTCTATCCATGATGGATGGATTTTTAGGATACAATCAGGTGAAGGTAAAAGAATCTGAGTAGTACAAGACTGCCTTTACCACTCTGTGGGGGACTTATGTTTATGTAAGAATGCCATTTGGACTAACAAATACAGGTGCTACATTTCAGAGGGCTATGGATGTTGCTTTTGTAGGATTGATTGACTCAATTTTGGTTGTATATCAGGATGATTTAACTGCTTATTCAAAAAAGGAGGAGCAACATTGCATGCATCTGGAACAAATTTTTATTAGGGCAATGGATTATGGTATTTCCCTTAACCCAAAGAAATGTGCCTTTGGAGTAATAGAAGGAAAGCTATTGGGACACAGTGTTTCCAAGGATAGAGTCAGGATTGATCCTGAAAGGGTTGCTGCAATTGACAGAATTCAAATTCCTAAAACAGTGAAAGGTATTCAGTCTTTCTTTGGGCAGATCAACTTTGTTAGAAGATTCATCCCCAACTTTGCAGAAATTACAAAGGATATTTCTAAAATGTTAAAGAAAGGTGCAACTATCAAGTGGGAAAGTGAAGCAACTAGATCATTTCAGAACATCAAAGAGGCTATAAAGATGGCTCCTGTGTCGAAATCTCCTAATTTTTCTAAGCCACTTCAGTTGTTCTCATTTGCTTCTTTTCACACTATTGCTGCATGTTTATTACAGAAAAATGAAGAGGGTTTTGAGCAACCCATTGCTTTCTTTAGCATGTCATTGCAAGCAACTGAATTGAAATATGATATCATGGAAAAGTAGGCATATGCATTGGTTAAGGAAGTCAAAAGTTTCAGGCCATACTTGGTAGGATCTCAAATAGTTGCATATGTGCCCCATGCAGCAGTCAAGGACATTTTCACTCAGCAGGAGGTGATAGGAAGAAGATGCAGATGGATTAACAAGTTACAAGAATTCAACATAGAGATACAAATTACAAAATTGGTAAGGGGATAGGGTTTGGCTAAGATGATGATAGAATCAAATCTGGAGGCATGCCAGGTAAATGTAGTTCAGAATGAAGTTGTTAATATGTTAGAATCTGAATGGTACAAGGATATTGTATATTATTTGCAAAATTTGAATTGTCCTTCCAATCTCAGTGATGGTCAGAAAAGGACCTTAAAGTTACATGCTAGCAAATACATAATTATTCAAGGAGAATTGTATTGGAAGAATCCTAATGGTGTACTACTTAGGTGTGTGGATGAAAATCAAGCTATGGATATTTTGAATGACATGCACAAAGGAGTGTGTGGTGGACATTACAGTGCCAAAACAACAGCTCACAAAATTCTCAGAGTAGGATATTGCTGGCCCACCCTTTTCTCAGATGCACAAAAGATGGTAAGAAAATGTGATCCCTGCCAAAGGTTCTCAGGAAAAATTAAATATGAAGGTGCATTACCCCTCAGAACTATAATTGTAGAGGCTCCATTTCAGCAATGGGGAATTGATTTTATAGGGGAAATTCCAAAAAAATCAAGTGGAGGACACAGTTGGATTTTGGTAGCTACTGATTATTTTACTTAATGGATTGAAGCCATCCCAACTAAGAGAGATACAAGCAAAGTGGTGATGGATTTTATTTTGGAACACATTATTATCAGATTTGGAGTGCCAGTCAAAGTTGTCATAGACAATGCCATGCGTTTCAGATCTGGTGAGTTTGTTGATTTTTGCAACAACTATGGGATTAATTTGTCATATGCATCACCATATCATCCACAAGGAAATGGTTAGGTAGAGTCAAGTAATAGAAGCCTTATGAAAATCATCAAAAGGATGATAGACAAGAACAAAAGCGCATGGGATTCAAAGTTGAAGATGACACTATGGGCTGACCAGATAACAGTGAAGAAATCAATTGGAAAGTCACCTTTTGAGATGGTATATGGTACAACAACTAGGTTACCTGTGAACAACCTCTTTCCAATCTATAGATTCATACAAGAAAATGATAAAGAGGTTGAAGACTCAATGACTAAAAGGATAAATCAACTGGTTGCATTGGATGAAAGTAGAAGAGAAGCACAAAAGACAAATATTAGGAAACAACAGAAGGTGAAACATTTGTTTGATAAAAGAGCTATAGAAAGGAAGTTTCAGATAAGTGACTTGGTCCTTGGCTGGAATGCAAAGAGTCAGGATAAGGGAAAGCATGGTAAATTTGAGCCCTTCTGGATGGGCCCATATCAAATCAGCAATACTCATGAAAAAGATTCCTACTTTCTCCAGGCCGTCAATGGTGAACTACTGGAATTGCCTGTGCACAGTAAATTCCTTAAGGTTTTTTTTCTCATAAATAAATATCTTATGTGCACACTGTCAATTAGATGTAAATGGTCTGTATATACCTTGTATAGTCAGTGTTGTTTTGCGTTTTGTGTTTTTCCTGGTCTGTCCTGGAGTGGTCTGGTTCTCGCTGCAGCCTTACGCCTGCATGTCCCCAGTCGGAGCCTGTGTTGGTGCCCACTTAGGGTTAGGGTTTTAAGCTTCAACATTTGCAAGTTTTTCATTCAAACCCTAAAAATTCTAAGTCATAAGGTCTTGCGCTTTATCTTCTAATTTTGAGTTGACCTCCTATAGTAGGTTCTTGGTTGTTCAAGTTATAACCTATGCCTTTGTGTTTGTAGAATGAATGGCCCCATTGCATAGTGTAAACCCCCTTTTTCCCATCGCCAATGTCATATCGGTGTGACTATGTGCATCGGTAGCCAAGCAAAGTGTTCCCCTGATGGCTGATGCACATACAAGGAAAACATCCAAAGGTTCTATCGGCATGACAAGTCTCATCGGCAATCAAGCTAAAAGTTTTTCTGACAGGTTGATGAGGAAGCAAAGATACATCCAAGTCAAATAACCAAGTGGTGGGGTCCACTGTTGTATGCGTTTTGGGTTTGTATGTGGTGTTGGGGTACATTCTTGGAATATTCCATCGCAGATTCTGTAGTTGTATCAAGGGGTTTGTATGTTGTGTTGTATATTTAAATATATAATGGGCAAGATACAATGTGGATCTCAATGAAGTTTCAAATCAGGCTAAAGTGGTGGTCAGGTCTGCAGGTATGTGCAAGTGGGTTTGTATGTTCAAATATACAAGACAATGTGCAAAGGGTCATGTACAAAATTTGGGGCCCACCGGTTATATATTCGCGTTGTATGTTTGCACATACAAGTTGATATACAAAGGAAAAACATTCAATCTGGACCCGAAGGAGAAATCAAATGCAACAAATAAAATTTGGGGTCCGTAGGTTGTATATAACACATTGTATGTGCGATATACAAATGAAATGTGCAAGCAAATAGATGCAAAGCCCGGACGCGAAGGAGAATTTGTTTTAGTGGATTTCAAGTTGAAGTTCACGGCTTGTATGCATGTGCGTTGTATATGCGATATATAACGAAAAGATACAATAAGAGAAATACAAGCTGGATTCGAAAGTTTTTTCAATCTGATTGATAAGTGGCTGAGGTCCGTGACTTGTATATTGCATATTGTATGTATGCAATGTATAATATGATAGACAAAGGAAACATACAAGGCGAAACCCAATGGTGAATTCAAATTGTTTCATGAATATTTGGGGTCCATGCCATTGTATGTATGTGATTGAACATACATGCAGTCTCATTTTAACTGTAGATGCAAAGAAAGATGCAGCGGCTCATCGGCAAGACTTCACCCATCGGTGACTTCATCCATGCTCATTTCGATGCTTGATGGAGAGCAAACCAGGGGCCACCACGTGTCCAAAAATATTTGTATGTATTTGCATCTGCATATGCAAAGGTTTTGAAGGAAAAATGGGCAAAAAGGTGAAAATGTATCTCCACGCCACGAAAAGTCAAAGGAACAAGAAACACCCACATGGCATGATTTCATTGGCCAGTAGCTCACCCATTTGAATTGAGGCCGCAGATCTTGGCAGGCAGAAGTGAATCGACGGTTCTGTTCAAATAGAGGGTTTTCTTTGTATATGCAGTTGTTTCCAGGTGGGAAAATTGCAAGACACATAGTCTGCTACGTTCCCAAGGCTGCGAGTTGGAATGCCATTAATGGAAGATGTTACAGAAGTATGGTCGAAGACATAGACGGGCCAACTACCTAATTGAAGAACAAAATCCCCACGCAGCGGCACGGGTCTCGAGTTCAACCACTCCCAGCCTTTTCTTCTGCCTGCTGCAATGATTATTTTGGGTGCCATTCCATGGTGCAGTGTTTCTGATGAATTTTTGAATGACCATGTAATTAATTGTTGAGTACACATCCTGGCTATATAAGAGGATTGTGTTACTCATTTTTTGTGGTTGTTGAAAACTGGACAAATTTTGGTGCTATAATAAGATACAATCTATTTGGTGGCTCTATTTTGGGTGCCTTGTGAGTTTATGAGTTGTATGTTGAATGTTTTATGCATAGAATTCATTAGTTTCATGTTGATTTAAATGAGTAATGCTTCATTGCATGTATTTTGTTATTTGTCTCCAAGTTGAATGTGTTCTTCTTCTGAATCTAAACAGCTAAGGGGTGTTTAAGATTCTAGGATATGGGCTTGCTATGTTGAATGCTTGATCTTTTACTTCTGCTCAAGGAGTATATTAAATGTTTAGGGTTGAGTGTTGGGAGGAACATGTTGCAGTAAGGATGTTTGTAAGAAGAGATAACTGAATACTTAATCTTGGGTATTATCTGTAAGGTAGACACTACAAAACCCCCTTGAAATCTTATTATTGTTTTAAGTCTATGGTAAACATTCACATATATATTGTATACGCCTAAAAATGACACGATTCATTCTAAATAAATATTCTTAATATTTATTCCCTTCTTATTTCTTTTATCAATTAAATAAATATTCTAAGTTTATTTGATTGGTTCATTATCCCATAATTAAATAAAATCAATTTATTTAATTAAATTCCCTAAATTCTTCTTCATACTCACATAATTAAATAATCCTACATTATTTAATTAATCCTAAATCCCTCTATCCTAAGTCCTAATTTCATAAAATCCACCTCATCTTTCTACCTCACCTTTCCACCTCACCATGTTGCACATGTAATTAAATATTTCAAATATTTAATTATCTAATATTCCCTCACCCACATACCCTATTTCTCCTCTAATCAAAGTTAGTTAACTCATCAATCAAAATTGTTAACTAACTAGTCAATTCTTCAATCAATTCTATCAGCTTCACAATCCATTCTACTAATTGATCAATCAAGTTTGTTAACTGATCAGTTAATGGAGTTAACTCTCCAATCATTTTTGGCAAATCCCCTCTTCCATGATGGAACCTGGACACTTGTCCATTTTCTACTCATTGCACATTCCTCAATCATTCTCAGCCATTGATCTTCTTATTTCCTCTCAACCGTTGATCCTCATTCTCTCAAGTCTATAAATGGAACCTTGTTCTTCCATTCTATTCATCCAGGCTATTCGTATTGTTACTTTGCAGAAATTCACCAGTGCGCCTTTGACACCCCAATACAATTTGCTTGAGATCACCCAAAGCTTTGAAGCTCCTCTTCATTACACGTTTATCACCACAGCCATTCACTATCGATATTCTTGAAAACAGTAAAAGAGTGCACTCTCTGAGGGCCTACTTCATACAAACAAGGACGATCTTGATAGGCAACAATAGAAGTTTCGATTCAAGGAAGGTTTGCATTGTTTTATTCATTGCTTCATTTTATTCAATCTTCTTAGTTTCACTATTCTATCGAGTTATGGGTATTTGATGTTGTTTATCGCATATTCATTATTCATCCTATTTTACCCTAACATTTTTGGCACCCACTGTGGGGCCTTGCCCCTTTATCTCATCAAAATCTGAGCTTTTTTTGAAGACAGGTTCCGTACAGGCATCGCACAGGCTAATCTGGTGCATTTGAACAATTCCACGATGCTTCTGTCCTCTGTTCTGGCACTTATAATCTTACGACACTTTTAAACACTGTTCCAGCACATATGCCTATTTCCGCTGTGCATATGTTATTTCTGTGCATCTATTCTTTCTTACGGCACTTTTAAACTCTGTACATGTGCATATGTTATTGCTGCGCATCTATTCTGTCTTACGGTGCTTTTAAACATTGTTCCTGCACATATGTTATTCCTGCGCATTTGTTCTTTCTTACTGCCCTTTTGTTTTTACCACGCTTCTGTTGACTATTTTTTGCGCATTTAGTCATTGAAGT